>OY728152.1:1000895527-1002145527 GCA_963277665.1 Viscum album
TAGTCATTTCCTATGCTTCAAGACAATTTAATGTTTATGAACAGAACTATCCAACACATGACCTCGAGTTGTCTGCAATGATCTTCGCTTTGAAAATTTGGCAGCATTATCCCTTTGGGGAGAAGTGTGAAATATATACAGACCACAAAAGACCCAAGTATATATTCACACAGAAAGAGTTGAACATGTTCCAACGAAGATGGTTAGAGATGATCAAAGACTATGACTGCTCAATCCATTACCACCCTGGGAAAGAGAACAAGGTTGCAGATGCCCTAAGTAGAAAGGACCCAGTGATTCTATCATTGATGAGAATTTAAAAGGATCCAATATTATTATATTTGATGAAGATGGACACACGAATCATAAATAAGGGAACATCATCAATCCTTTCACAAATTATTTCTCAACCGTCACTTTTGGAAATGTTAAAATATGCTCAAAAAGATGATTTGGGAATTCTGGAAAAAGTGGAAGCTATCGTAAAAGGGAAATCCTCAGAGTTTAATGTTAAAGAAGAAGGAATTGTGAGATTTGGGAAAAGAATATGTGTTCCATCAAGTCTAGAGCTGAAGAAGGATATTTTGGATGATGTACATAGTTCAAATTTCTCTATTCACCCAGGAAACACAAAGATGTATCAAGATATCCAAGAGAATTATTGGTGAGAAAATATGAAGAGGTAGATCGATGAATATACATGAAAGTGCCTGGTGTGTCAGCAAGTGAAGGCAAAGAGGAAGAAGTCTAAGGGGATGATGCAACCATTGGCCAAACCAGAATGGAAATGGGAGAACATCACCATGGATATTATCACCAAACTTCTAAATACATCCAAAGGCAAAAATGCAATCTAGGTCATAGTGGATCGTCTTACAAAGGTTGCACACTTCATTGCTATTCGGTCGGATTTATCATTGGATCAAATGGGATATATATATATATCAGGGAATTGGTAAAGATGCATGGAGTACCACTATCTATTGTGTTCGATCGAGATCCAAGATTCTCCTCTATGTTTTGGAAGAGTCTTCAACATGCTCTGAATACTGAACTGAACTTCAGTACAGCCTATCATCCTCAAAATGATGGACAATCCGAGCAGACTATCCAAACACTTGAGGACATGTTGATAGCGTGCTCAATGGTAAAGGAGGATGAGATCAATATATTCCTCTGGTTGAGTTCTCTTATAATAACTGTTTTCACTTAGGCATCCAAATGGCACCATATGAATCCCTTTATGGGAAAAGGTGCAGGACACCAGCGTGTTGGGATGAGGTCAGTGAGCGTAAGCTTCTTGGACAAGAAATGGTCAATTAAATGGTAGAGCAGGTGAAAACCATTCAGCAGAATATCAAGGCAGCCCAGAGTCGACAGAAGAGTTATGAAGATAATCGTAGATGAGACCTTGAGTTTATAGTTGGAGACATCGTATTTCTATGCATATCTCTATAGAAGAAGGTCATGAGGTTTGTAAATAAATGGAAGTTAAGAATAAGGTACACCAGCCCCTTCAAGATTCTTGATCGTGTCAGGGATGTGGCCTATCGAGTATCACTTCCACCTACTATTTCCAAAGTACATGATTTCTTTTATATATCCCACTTAATGAAGTACATACCGGACCCTTCACATGTACTCTTTTCAGAGGTGGTACAATTAGAGGATGATCTTTCTTATAAGGAGAAACCAGTGAATATCTTTGATCGTAGAGAAAAAGTTCTACAAAATAAGGCAATGACCCTCGTCAAGGTGTTGTGGAGAAACAACAAGTTTGAAGAAGCAATATGGGAATCAGAGAAAATGATGAGGCAGATTTACCCAAATATATTTTAGTGTGGGAAAAGGAAACTTTGAGGGCGAAATTTCTTAAGGGGGAATATTGTAACGACCTAAAATTTCATTAATGGAAATCCCTCTTAATCTAATTAAATGTCTTTTTATGTTTTTATGTTAAGAATTGTGACCTTTTATAATATAGATGTTGAACAATGATCACATGATTAGTATAAATATAGGGTTTTAAAAAATACAATTTATTCAGACAAAAGAAGCGATGGCCTCATCCAGTAGACGCACCACATACGAAGCCCATTTGTAAGAGATTATAAAGGAGGTGACATCATTGGGATTCGGTCTTGACCAAGCCCAAGCTGATCTTGAATATGTTAAGCTCGAGTGTGACCACCTATGAGAGAAGTGGAAGTTGATAGAGATTACCACCCGAGAAATGTTATCTGAGCCACCCCAAGAGTTTGTCACCATCACACACCTTACTCTTGGGTCTTATGTGGGTGTTATAAGGGGTTATGTAACACGACCTTAGTACTATGGTTATGTACATTATTTTTTATATAATAATGAATATACTTTCATTTTATTATTGTTACCTTGTAAATAGTTTTTCTTTTTAAATGCACAAATATTATTTTTAGTTAATGTTCAACTAAGAAATATATTTTGATGAATTAATTGATTTTTGAATTAAATAATATTTTAATAAAAAATTATTATTGTTATTAAATTAATTTTTATTAAATATAAATGATTGTATAATTTTATTAATGCAATTTTAATTTTTATTAAGGTTTGAAATCCATTTTTTTCAAAACCAGTGAATTTTCGATAAATGTCAGTTTTTATTTTAAAAGTGAAAATTAACATATTTTGAAAATTATTTAGATAAAATAAATATTATTTCTGGAATCAGGATTTTGAAATTATCCAACAATGTATTTTTCCTAATTTTTCGAGACAGTCAAATTTTTGGGTAAAAATTAAATACCATTTAAATATATAATGTGTTTTATGACATAATAATGACCCAATAGTGATGTAATAAAATAATATAAGTTTTATTTTCGGCCAATAAATGTTTTACCATTAATATAATGTTGTTTTGGGTTTTTTTGACTTATTCTACAAAGAATTAATTAACCCTTCAAGACTTATTAAACATCTTGTCGTTTCAAATTATTTTCCCTGGGAGTGTTACTCACCTCCACATAAGCAAACCCATTATTTTAAGAAGTTAGGACTTTATCCTTATAAAATATATTTTTACACTTCCCTTTGATGAAAAACATGGGAAAAAACCATGGTCTGGTTTGTGGTTTGGATTAGTTTAATTTGAGGTGTCCCAAACCTAAATAATAAAGAATTCCCTCACCTTTCCTATATAAACCCACCCATGTTCCCACTTACTCCACACTCAAAGCCTTTTTAGTTCATCAAAACTCTTCCCTACTCTATCTATAATCCTCCAATGGTGCCCCATGCTCCCAATAAGCCTCTCTCCAGCCTCTCTCAAGCCTTTGGAATCACACTTCCAAGTAAGGGTTTTTCTTCATTTCCCATTTTTGTCCAATATTATTTAAGTTGTTATGCCCTTTTAATTTCAATTATAAATGTTGTGGTATGGTTTCAAACCTCCCCCGTACATCCCTCTGTATGTTTGATTGATGGTAGAACCCTTTATCTCTCATTAAATTCCTCCCATGTACACCCATTACTATTCCGAAATTCTAAAATGAATTTCTATCTCCTCATTTACATTCAAGCAATTCTTTTGTATCATGATTAAAAATTCAATTAAATTTGTTGGGACATGTATCTATATGACCCCATTAGTGTCCATGTCATGTAAATATTATTATAAACCCCTTTCACTCTCATCAACCATTTTTATGAGTTCTTATGTCACGCCGTTATGCTGCTGAAATTGCACCGCGCTTTTCCAAGCAAAAGTAATTGTATAGTGAATACCATGCCCATTTCACTATCAAGGGTATTCACCTTTATACACATTTACTTATTGTTTAAAGAGATTCATGTATGTATTCCACATCTGTTTATCATTGAATAAATGATTATGTTGAATGATTCAATGTTTTATGATCCATGTGGCACACTTATGCATGAAATGAAATGTTGAAGAAGGGTGCGCCCTGATAGCGCTCCAATGCATTGGGTAAAGTATAGTATCATGTGAAATGGGTGTTTACTCATTATAATTCATGTTCAATGAGGTTTTACTCTTGCTTCATGTTCAATGAGGATTTACTCATGCTCCATGTGCAATGAGCCTTGGCTCATGCTAATTCCATGTTAAGTGTTGTTGCCACATTTCCATGTTATGATTATCATGATATATCATTCCTTTATGTTTATTATTCCCTTTTTATCTGTCGATATGCATATTGTCTAACATGTATTGTGTTACTCATGTTATTCCATGATTATTCCCTTACTGGGATTTATAGCTCACCTTTTTCTTAAGCATGTCCTTTGGTTATCCCATGAAATGCCATGTACGAGGGAATATAATGGTCATGTAAAGGATGTTTTCAATAAAGATGTTGTATTTCGTGTTTTAAGTTGTTATGTAATGATCCTAAGCCCCAAAGACACTATACCTCTTGATATTCTAAATTGTATAAAGTGAATTTTATGTAATAAATAATTTTTAATTGTGTAATAAAAGATCAAGGTTTTCATAATTAGGTATGCACCTTATCGATTTTATAGTTCAAAATTTTATTGTTGAATCAAGTTTCTATGTATTATGTACCTTATGAATAAATTTATATTTGGAGGTTTATTGGGAATTTTGAAATTCAAATCCACCGTGTGTATGAAAATTCATTACCACAGTAGGCCTGGTGTTGTTTTCACTGTTTCCCAGAAGGCATCTTTGGGATGAGAAGTTCTAGGGAGGGGAAGTTGTAACCTCCTGTGTTTTGATACATAATTTACAACCAAGAATTAGAATTAAAATTTAGGAGTTTTAAAACACAAATTTATTTTTTAGACTTATTTTGTGGACCATAGGGTTTATCAATAGTTTATATGATTTTTAGGAGTGTTGGGCTCTGAAAACTCAAAACCGGGAGAGGCGGGTAAGGGCACACAATTTGTCTGAAACCGTGCAGACCACCAGGAGAAAAGGTGCATAATATTTTGAGAGGTTTAGGGTGTTGTATTGTTTGGTATAACCATTAAAACCATGTCACAAATATTATATGGCTACTACAATTTTCATTATAGTGGATAAATATGCCATTTGTGAATAGTTTCTCAATCTGTGTGCAAGAACCGTGGGAGCCCCTTCTTAGACAGTGGCCCTTGCATTGTTAGTGCACGTTTTGACCAACCATGTGGCCAAATAGTTCATCTCATTTAATGATTTTATTACTAAAATGACCCTTCCTTCTTTTAAGTTATTTTACCCCTTCTTCACCTCTTAACCATGTGAAGCATCCTTCCCATGTAGTTCTTCCCCACCTCCTCTAGGCATATTGATAACTTCATCATCTAGACTACATTTTGAGAATATTTTATCACATTGGAAGTGTATCAATTATTTTATGACTCCTCCTTACTATTATAATCATTTATATTCTATTCTTCTATTCTCTCTTCCTGCAAGATAATTCACACTATTTTCAGGGCCTTTGCCCATTTCTTTGACTTCATTCAAACCATCTTAAATCAAGATTTGATAATGGACAAGAAAATAAAATTTGGTATAAGGTAGGTGTTTTATAGTTTTCCCTCAAGTTTCATTGATTTATAATTTATCCCATTATGACACGCATGGGTGTTTCTATGATACACCTCTAAAAATGTGAAATTTTCTTTATAGACCCTAATTCCTTGAACTATGTAAATGTTTATAATATATTTCATCATTGGTTTTTTATTTCCTAACTTAAACCACCCCCTTAGGGTGTGATATTAAATTCAGTACTAAATAATCAACTAGTTTCTATTGAAACAACTTGTTGAGGTGTGATTCCTTCTAAAGTAACATTGGATCATTTCACTGGATTTCTTTAGATACAAAACAGATAGGATTCTCAACCTAATTACTCGCTTGATTCCAAACCACCCTCCTAAGATGTTTTAGTTTGGGTTGTGTTTAAAATGCAGGTTTTCAATTATATGTAAAGATATTGGTATAAAATTTCTCATGATTCTTCTTTTCTAATTGTGAATTAATCGTTGAGCTAGAGAATTAAATTGATAAACTTATTATGGAATTATTTAGTAAAAAGCCTTATTTTTCATTGAATTGAAATGGTAAATGGGAATGACCCTCTTAGAGTATAATTTTATGGTTATGTGGAATTCTTAAGTACATGGTATACTTTTTTATTATTCTTTAATTATGATGAGGAATTCTTACAGACATGTACGTTCTTTTTATTTTAATTTAACTAATTAAATGTGTTGGTTATACCTTGAATGATAACTGGGTTCCTATTTACGGAAATCCTTGGGTGGGATCATAGGTTGTTAGAGATTGTATATACCATGGGTGATACTTGGTTACATATTTATGGAATTACAAGGATGGGCTCATATGTTACTTTATTTACATTACACCGGTATCGATACTTGGATCCTTGATAGGATGCCTTGGACGGGATAACGAAGCGTATGTTTACTTATACATAAGTGATATTGGTTCCCTAGAAGAGTTTACTTTTATAAGCTCAATGGAAAGATGGTTATACTTTTCCATGAGCAATACTTGGTCCCCTCTGTGAGATACCTAGGGAGGCCTCATAGGTTCATGATTTACACCATACTGAGAGAGATACTTGGGGAGATTTTATGGATCACCATGTATAAAATATTATATTGTTGTGTACTTGTAGTGCTCTTGATGAGATACTTGGGTTCCTCTGTACGGTTCACCTTGGACAGGCCCAAGATGATTCTTATTTAAATTATAGATATTATTTTTATATACCATAAAGAATGAAAATTTATGTAAAGACCCAAAATTTCCATGTAATATTTTTTTTAAATATATGGGAATTTTAGGTGTCCATGAAAATTGACGGCGCATAATTTCGAGGACTGGTGTTCTTGGAATCAATTTCTGAAGTTTTTTTCGGGTACGTTCAGTAAAAATATGAGCAAGATTTTATAACTTTTGAACCGGTGTTCAGAATTGAAATCTGAGGGCACTGTTGAACTTACAGCGCCGATATTTGCTTAAGGGGACTTTCAACTTGATGACAGCTGGTCGAGAATAAAAGTTAGATTTTGGGTTTTCATGGAAAATAATAATAAAATAAAGTGAGTTACACTTTATTTTATTGAGACTCCATGTGAGTGTTGGCAGTTAAAAAATCCTCATGGGAGTTGAAGGTCGGACCACCACACCTTAACCTCCCATGAGAAGTTATGGTGGTGGGACCCACCTGAACATAACCTCCATTTTGGAAAATAGTGGTGGGGACCACCCGACCCCTATAAATGGGAGGAGGGTATAACCTCTCAACTCTCCCTCATTAATGAGGGAGAGCCTCTTGACATCCCCTAATTAATTTGTGACAACTCTCATGCTTTAATTTAGTGGAGGCTTTAATTAAATTCACAAAATTCAATTTGGGCCAACAAATAAATAATGGATTGGCTTAATCCATTACTTTTGGTTGGCATTTTTCATTCAGTGGAGCTTGGGGGGGGGAAGGAGATCTTGGGAGAAAAATGAATTCTCCAACGAAGAATGATCCTCAACCAGAATAGGGGAGGAAGAATCGTCCTTGAAGAACGTCGACGACATCGTCCTCGACTTCTTCATCTTCTTTCAAGACGTCAATGAATCGAAGCCCATCTTTCTGTGACATCATCAACGAACTAGGAATCCGAGGTAGGGGTTCAAGCTTATTAATTGTAGCGTGTTCTTTGTTTTCTATCATGGTTCAAAATTCAAAGCCGCTTGATATCACCCTAATGCGGAGGTCGCAGGCCGAACAAACACGGCCCAACCCCTCCGCCTTTCTTGTGGATTTTGGCGCCCAACACGACATGAGTTCAAGATGAGCATCTCTCATTAAATTTTTTGCAGATCGAAGGGGATGACCCGAGGAGTGTGCGGCTTCTTCCTGAACAAGAATCGGGCCACCGGAACTCATCTCGTGACCCACAGAAAGTTCGCGAAAAATGGTACGACAATCGACAACGCATGGACGACATCAGCCCAACCGTGCCGTTGGAAGAATAACCCGTGGACGACGGACCACGGTAGTGTAGCGGTGGCCGGTGCAAGGCCGTCCACGAAGGAAGCCGGCGGTCCAAGATGACAGGTCGCTAGAGAAGGCGCGGCGCAACCGCACCGCGCGGTGAATCAAAAGAGGGGCGCGGCCCCAGGCCGCGGTGATGCAATGGCGGCCGGTGCTAGGCCAGCCGCGATGAAGACCGGCTGCCCGAGCTGTCAGGCCACCGGAGGCGGTGCGGCGCAACGATGCCACGTGGGAGGCGGCTAGCCGCCTGGCCAGTCGGAAGGAGCAAGACTCAGTGAGTCCCGCTTGATGCAGACTGGCGCCAGGTGGTGCCGGTTTGGAGTCCACCTGAATAGATTAGCCGTTCGGGATCTAGTGGGGCACGACTTTCCCCCTGGATGTGGCTCGGGCGGACCCCGCAAGCCGTCGGGCTGGACCCAGCACTGGCCGCCAGGCCTGTCCCAGCGCGGGCCGCCGGGCCGGACCCAGCACGGGCCGCCGGGCCGGACCCCCCAGGGGCCGCCGGGCCGGACCCAGCGCGGGCCGCCGGGCTGGACCCAGCGCGGGCCGCCGGGCCGGACCCAGCCCGGGCTGGGCTGCCCCTGTAGACCGGGCTTCCCCCGCGGGCCGAGCCACCCTCATGGGCTGGGCTGCCCCCGTGAACCGGATCGGACCCACGTACTGGGTCGGTCCAACTTGGTCATACCAGACCCGGACCCGTTTGGTTCGATTTCACATTTTCGCCCATAACTTGGGCTACAGGGTGTCTGATTGATGAACCGATTGTGGCAACAAAAATCTTGGAGTGACAAGGTTCTTTTAGCATACCCCACTTGAGGATTGGATACAGTTGGGGTATGGTCGAGATGGATTGAACCTAAATCCAACTGGGCCCTCGGAACGGAAATGCCAATAACTCTAAGACCGGGTGTCCGGTTGATGCACCGTCTATCGTATTGGGTTTATTTTGGCAAGACGAATCTTTTGGATACATCAACTTGTTAGTTCATGGAAGTTAACGTACTGAAACATGGATTGAGGAGTGGACCCTATTGGAATCAAGCTTGCTTCATACGGAACCCTGTGGATGGTTGTGCACTAACGATTGTTCCTAGATTCTGTGTGGGTCCGACAGCTCTGACTAATATTCCTAGATCTTGTGTGGGTCTGAAAATTCTGACTTCTATTCCTGAATCCTATGTGGGTCTGACAGAATAGCTGGTCCTGGATCCTGTGTGGGTCTGACAGCTCCAACTACTGTTCTTGGATCCTTTGTGTGTCCTATAGTTCTAACTGCTGGTCGTAGATCATGTGTGGGTCGGACAGCTTAGATGATTCTGTGGCTTTATCTAATCATCTCTATCTCTACATAAGTTATATACCTGTGTGAGCTGAGTCAGTGGCTTCTTTGTTTTCCTCATGATTGAGATGGGTTACTTGATAACTTAAGTATATGTATCGTCATATACCTAAGTAATGGATACTCGTTGTTTTCATACTCTGTGGTTTATCCTTGGTAGATTTTGAGAGACCTTGGTGGTCTCGGGGTCCCTACTAAGTACTATTATACTCACCCCTACACGGGTAATGCCCGCACCTCGTTGTGTTGGATGCAGATGACAGAAAACGCTGACCGAGGCTAAGGAGGCTATCAGTACCTACCCTTTAGGTAGGATCTATGGTGGATGATCCAGGAGTTTCTTTTCACCTTTCAGCTGTTTTCCCCTTTTTCATTTGTACTTGTACTTTAAAGTTGGTCTTGTATTTCCAGCCCCTTTACTTCTCATCACTCTCTTGTTATATAGTTTTTTTTAGTGTTTTGTATTCAGCTGTGTACTCTGTTGTGTGTATTTTTCAATTATAAAGTCAATGCCTTCCCAGTTTAGGGATTTACATCTTTGGTGCTAGTCGCCAGCCCCTGACCTTTGGAAGGCTGGCTTGGGGTAGTCACGACATGGGCCCCAGGGGATGGGTCGTGACAAATTGGTATCAGATGAGTCTATTCTACCGCATAACTTAGGACTATGATCTTTGTTTTCTGTGAAGAAATAGTGTTAAGAGTACTAAGTGTGGTTTTCAGTCCAGGGAGTCCAGTGTTGGTGCGGTGGCTAGCGTATCCATACACCAGGACCCTGACTTCTGATTTCTGACTCAATGCACGAAAACACTGATTACATGTGTGTTTCATAAGTTTTCTATGTGATCTCTTTGATTCATGTCACCAAGTATAACTTATTGAACGAGGCGCAACTGTATCATTTCAGGATGGCCCCACACAAACAGCTAGCTTGGGTTCCGAGAGTTTTACGAGATGAAAGCCCACCGAGTGACAAGGCCTCGGTACATGGACCTATTACAGCGGAGGCACCAGTGGTACTACTACCCATTGGACCACTGATACCACCAGCCCCAGCAATAGAGAGTGAACGCCACTTGAGTGCGTTGAATGAGTTCCAGTGCCAGAGGCTGCCTAGGTTCAGGGGAGAGACAGACCCACATGTAGTTGAGAATTGGATGGAGGCTGTGGTGAGAGTTTTCAGACTGGTAGGGACACCAGCAGACCATATGGTGATCCTTGGCGCGAGTCTCCTTCAAGAAGCAGTAGGCAGATGGTGAATCCTGATGATCTAGGTGCATTACGAGGCGACACTACTCTGGGAAGACTTTGAGAGCCTATTTCATGCGGAGCTTGTCTCAGACACCCTACGTGCGATGCAGATACAGGAGCTACTGCATCTACATCAGGGTAGCATGATGGTGGAACAGTACTCAGCGAGGTTCACCGACCTCTCACGCTACTCCACATATATGGTATGAGACCCATTCTTCAGGGTTGAGACCTTCGAGCAGGGGCTCAGGCGAGAGATCAGGGCTTTGATGATCTCCCTCAGCATCCCGATGTAGGCAAGGGTGTTGGAGAGATCCCTACTAGTGGAATGTTTCCTTGCTAAGCAGTCTCCAGTAGTGAGACCCACCACTAGTCGACATGAAGTGTAGTATTCTTCAGATGGCAGTAGACAGATGTCACAGAGGTCTAAGTGGACCAGACCCTCCGGTGGACGACCTCAAGACATGGGTTCGGTTGTGCGAGGCACACGAGATAGGGGCATTCATGTGAGGAACATGCAGTGTTTCACATGAGGCGGGTAGGGTCACATGGCTTGTGACTATCTGGACCACCATACGAATGATCATTAGATATTTGAGGGACCTCCCAGGAAGAGGAAGAGGTTTGATCGAGGTGATACATAGGGTGAAAGCGGACGTGGTAGAGGAGATGTTCGTGCAGTTTGCGGTGGATGACGTTATGAGGTATTACCACCACCACCACTAGGAGGTCCACCCTGACCGCAGGGAGCAGGTGGACATGGGAGAGATAAGCTCCAGGCAGTTGAGGCTTATGATCACGGTGCTCTAGATATTATTCGAGTTACGATCTGTGTCTACTCCACCTTTTCTGTAGTTCTTATAGACACAGGTGCCAGTCACTCTTTCATTTCCACTGCGCTCGTTCAGAGCATGGATATTCCGATGGAGCCGTTGGCTCGATCATTATGGCTAGAGACTTCTACGGGAGCAGACTCGATGATCATGCACTGGTGCTGGCAGTGTGAGCTTACTCTAGGAGGTAAGAGAATCAGCTAAGATCTCCTCGTAGTGGTGTCGAGGACTTACGGTGTCATCTTGGGTATGGATTGGTTATCTACTATCCATGATCAGATTGAATGTATTCGGCACAAAGTGTAGTGTGTCCATACAGACGGGACCAGTTTCACCTTCACCAACGAGAAGGGAGCCTTTGCAGCACAGGACGGACTTACTTGGACGTGGGTGTATCCGATCACTCATCAGTTGGCTAGCCTTACCCTCGGAGCGGTAGATGTGGAGAGTCCGAGCTATCCTCTAGTGGTGGACTAGTACGCGGATGTTTTCCCTGATGATGATCTAGGACTACCTCCTCATAGAGATGTGTACTTCTACACTGACCTGTACCCCCGGATGACGTCGATATCTACACTAGCATATAGGATAGATCCCACGGAGCTTCACAAGCTGCCGGTATAGCTAGTGGACTTGTAGGGGAAGGGATTCATCCAGCCCAGTGTTTCTCCCCAGGTAGCCCCGATTCTATTCGCCAAGAAGTTGGATGGGATCATGAAGATTTGTGTTGACTAACTTCGCCTGAACCAGGTGACCGTGAAGAACAAGTACCCACTTCCAAGGATTTACGACCTCTTCGATCAGCTAAAGTGAGCATAATTGTTCTCGAAGATAGACCTCGGATCAGACTATCACCAGCTCATAGTTCAAGATGAGGATGTGCAGAAGACGACCTTCAGGAGTCGGTACGACCACTACGAGTTCTTGGTTATGACTTTCGGCATAACCAACACTCTAACAGTGTTCATGGGACTCATGAACAAGATATTCTAGCCATACCTTTATCTCTTTGTCATAGTCTTCATTGACGACATTCTGATATACTCGACTACTAAGGAGGAGAATGCCTACCATTTGCGAGTGGTACTAGACACACTCCGAGAGCACCAACTTTATGGTAAGCCCTCAAAGTTCCAATTCTGGATCCGAGAGGTTCACTTTCTCGAACATGTTATCTTGTAGGCTGAAGTTGCAGTGGATCCAGTGATGATTGAGGTTGTACTTTATTGGGATCCACCCAAAAGTGTGATGGAGGTTCAGAGTTTCCTGGGTTTGGCTGGATATTATCGAAGGTTCATACCAGACTTTTCCAGAGTTGCAGCACCACTATCAGCCTTGACAAAGAAGGTTAAACCCTTAATGTTTTCAGAGAGATTCAATCAGAGCTTTCAGAAGCTGAGGTAGAGGCTGACTAGTTCCCCCCTCGTGAGGCTTCTAGAGGAGGGCATAGGGTACGTGGTTTACTGCGACGCATCAGGGACCGAACTCAGATGTGTCCTGATGCAGGAGAGAGTAGTGATCACTTATGGTTCTTGTTAGTTGAAACATCATGAGAAGAACTATGCCACCCATGACCTGGTGTAAGAAGAAGTGGTCTTTTCCCAGAAGATGTGGCGGCACTATATGATGGGTGAGCATTTCAAAGTCTACTCTGACCACTAGGGTCACAGGTATATCTTCTCTCAGAAGGACCTAAACCTGAGACAACGACGATGGCTTGAGTTCCTCCAGGACTATGACTTCGAGATAGTCTATACTTCCGGGAAGGGGAACATTGTAGAAGATGTACTCAGTAGGAGATCTGGTATACAACTTCTATGAGAGGCGATAGAGCAGCTGACTACATTATAGATACCCTTTGTGGACCGAGACGGGTCATCCTTTCTTCAGTCTCTTACAGTCACTCCTCCACTTCTTCTGTGAGTCAGGGAGGCACAACGTGGAGACACTGACTGTGAGACACGACATGATCAAATATCCATAGGACAGGAACCTGATGGATTTTATAAATGTGGGGAGCATTTCATCCTCTTCAGAGGATGTACTATGGTTCCAGAGTCACTACAAGAGGAAGGGTTGAGGGATTTCCACACATCCCCTCTAGCGGTACATCCAAGAGTGGCGAAGATGTACTTGGACATTCGACAACAGCACTGGTGGCTAAGTATGAACGAAGTAGTAGCAGAATTTTCCTCTCGATGCCACACTTTTCAACAAGTGAAGGTGGAGCATCTGGTACCAGTAGGCTCGGTAAAACCTTTAGAGGTCCCAAAGTGGATGTGGGATGGGATATCCATGAAATTCGTGATGGGTCTTCCACGTACATCTAGGGGACATGACTCTATCTGGGTAATCATCGACTGACTCACCATGTCGGCCCACTTCCTACCGATCAGAGAGCAGGGTTCTATAGAGATCTTGGGACGCCTATATGTGCAGGAGATTGTACGACTACATGGAGTACCTTCTTCTATAGTCTCTGATCATGACACATGATTTACTTCCTGGCTATAGAATGGGTTGAAGGAGGCTTTTAGAATGCAGCTTCATCTGAGCACCACCTTCCATCCTCATACAGATGGTCAGACCAAGCAAACCATTCAGATCCTTGAGGACATGTTACATGCTTGTGTCCTCGACTTCGGTCACAGTTGGGAGGATCACTTACCTTTTGTGGAGTTTGTGTACAACAACAACTATCACTCCACCATCTGGATGGAACCTTTTGAGGCCTTTTATGGTCGACCTTGCAGATAACCACTGTGCTGGACAGACCCAGGGGAGTCTGCACTAGTGGGACCAAGATGGTACGGGCTACCACAGAGAAGGTGCAGGTCATCCAGGAGAAGATGAAGACAGCACTGAGTAGGCAGAAGTCATATGTTGATAAGATATAGAGACCTATGGAGTTCATGGATGGAGACCACATATTTCAAAGGGTCTCACCTCGATGAGGTCGACGAAGATTTGGCTAAGGGGTCAAGTTATCTCTGAGGTTTGTCGAACCATTTCAGGTCCTCAGCAGAGTAGGCGAGGTGGCTTACCGCCTGGCTCTTCCACATCAGTTGCAACAGGTGCACGACGTCTTCCATGTATCCCAACTGAGGAGATACGTGCATGACCCTTCTCACATCGTCAACTATAGGGAGATGGACATAGATGATGGGGTGACTTTTACAGAGGTTCCAGTGGATATTGAGGATCAATAGGAGCAGGTCCTTCATGGACATTCAATACCACTGGTGCGCATACGTTGGCAGCACGAGAACCTCCAGGAGAGCACATGGGATCCAGAGGCTCAGATACGTGCTCAATACCCCCATTTGTTCCCTTATTTGAGTTGTAGCTTACGAGGACGTAAAGCCCAGAGGTGGGTAGAATGTAAAGACCTGAAATTTCCTTGTAAATTGTTTCTTAAATACATTGGAATTTTACGAGTCTATAAAAACTGACGGCACGTAATTATGAGGTCCAGTGTGCCCGGAATAAGGTTTATGAGTTTTGTTTGGGTACATTCAGTAAACACACGAGTGAGATTTTATAACTTTTGAACCGGTACTTAGAATTGAAATCCAAGGGTACCGTTGAACTCAAAGCGCAAGTATTATCTTAAGGAGACATTCAACTCGATGGCAGTTGGTCGAGAATAAAACTTAGATTTTGGGTTTTCATGGAAAATAATAATAAAATGAAGTGAGTTACACTTTATTTTATTGAGCCTCAATGTGAGTGTTTGTGGTTAAAACCTCCTCATTGGATTTAGAGGTGGGACCACCAAACCTTAACCTCCCATGAGAGGTTATAGTTGCGGGGCCCACCTGAACATATCCTCCCTTTTGAATAATAGGGATGGGGACCACCCGACCCCAATTAATTAGAGGAGGGTATAACATCTGAACTCTCCCTCATTAATGAGGGCAAGCCTCTTGACATCCCCTAATTAATTTGTGACAACTCTCATGCTTTAATTTGGTGGAGCCTTTGATTAAATTCACCAATTTTAATTTGGGACAACAATTAAATAATGGATTTAATTAATCCATTATTTTTGGTTGGAATTTTTCTTTTGGTGGAGCTTGGGGGGGAGGAGAGCTTGATAGAAAAATAATTCTCCAACGAAGAACACTTCTTCCACCAACGAAGAACGATCCTCAACCGGAATAGGGGAGGATGTGCCGTCCTTGAAGAACGCCGATGACGTCATCCTTCACTTCTTCATCTTCTTTCTTGACGTCAACGAATCAATGTCCGACTTTCCACAACATCGTCAATGAACAATGAATACGAAGTAGGGGTTCAAGCTTGTTAATTGTTGTGTGTTCTTCATTTTACATCATGGTTCAAAATTCGAAGCCACTTGATATCACCCTAACGTGAAGTGCGCGAGCCGAACCAACACGGCCAGACCCCTCTTCCTTTCTTATGGATTTTGGCGCCCAACACAAAATGATTTTGGGATGAGCGTCTCTCGTCAAATTTGTTTGCGAATCGAATGTGATGACCCGAGGAGTGCACAAATTCTTCTGGAATGAGAATTGGGCCAATAAAACCCGTCCAGTGACCCGTGGAAAGTTCACAGAGAATGGTACGACAATCGACACCACATGGATGGTGGCGGTGCAACCGTGCCACCGGAAGAATAACTCGCAGCCGACGGACCGCAGCGGTGTAGCGGCAGCCTGTGCAAGGCCAGCCGCGAAGGAAGCCAGTGGCCCAAGCTGCCGGGTCACTGGAGAAGGTGTGGTGCAACTGAGCAGTGCGATGGATTGACGGAGGGCCGCGACCCTAGGTCGTGGAGACGCAGCGGCGGCCGACGTTAGGCTAGCCGCAATGAAGACCGGCGGCCCGAGCCACCAGGTCACCGGAGGTGGCGCAGTGCAACGGCGCTGCAAGGGAGGCGGCTGGACGCCCAGATAGCTGGAAAGAGTGGGACCCAGTGGGTCCCGCGTGACGTGGACCAGCACCATGTGGCATCAATTTGGAGTCCACACGAATGCATTAGATATTCGAGATCTAGGGGGTGCGGCTTCCCCCTGGACGCGGCACGGGCAGACCCTGCGAGCTGCTGGGCCGGACCCAGCATGGGCTTTCCGGCCAGTCCCAGTGCGGGCCGCCGGGTTGGACCCAGCGCGGGCCACCAGGCCGAGCCCAGCACAGGTTGGGCCGCCCTGTGGACCGGGTTGGACCCTCGGACCGGGTCGGACCCCAGTCCAGACCTGGGTTGGGCCGGGTCGGTCTGACTGGGCCGGACCAGACCCTGAAACATTTGGTTCGATATCATCTTTTCGCCCATAACATGGGCTACGGGTGTCTGATTGACGAACCGACTATGGAGATAACAAGCTTGGAGTGAGACAGTTCTTTTGGAATACCCCACTTGAGGTTTGGATGCAGTTCAGGTACGGTTAGGTTGGATTGAACCTTAATCTGACCAGGCCCTCAGAACGGAAATGCCAATAACTCTCAGACCATGTATCTGATTGACGCGCCGTCTGTCGCATTGGGTTTCTTTTGGAAAGACGGATATTTTGGATTCATAAACTTGGGGCTTCATTGCGGTTGTTGTATAGACACTTGGATTGAGGAGCGGACCCTCTCGGAATCAAGCATGCTTCGTGTGGAACCCTATGGTTGGTTGTGCACTGATGACTGTTCCCAGATCCCGTGTGGGTCCGATAGATCTGACTACTGTACTTGTATCTTGTGTGGGTCCGACAGTTCTGAATTCTGTTCCTAGATCCTATGTGGGTCTGACAGAATAGCTGGTTCTGCATCCTGTGTGGGTCCGACAGCTCTAACTACTATTCCTAGATCCTGTGTGGGTCCGACAGTTCTAACTGCTGGTCCTGGATCCTGTGTGGATCCGACAGCTTAGATGATTTAGTGGCTATATCTAATCATCTCTATCTCTACATAAGTTGTATAACTGTCTGAGCTGAGTCAGTGGATTCTATGTTTTCCTCATGATTGAGATGAGTTACTTGATAACTTAGGTATATGTATGAGCATATACCTAAGTAATGGCTACCTATTATTTTAATACTCGGTGGTTTATCCTTGGTGGATTTTGAGAGACCTTGGTGGTCTCGGGTTCCATACTAAATATCATTATACTCACCCCTGCATGGGATATGCCCTCACCTTGTTGTGTTGGATATAGATGATGAAAAATGCTGACCGAGGCTGAATGTATGAGGATTGGACGGTACCCGGATGTGGAACTCACAACGAGACGGTACCCAGAGGAGACCGGCAAAAGTGGAGTGCTGAGGACGCTATCAGTACCTAGCCTTCAGGTAGGATTTGTGGTGGACGATCCAGGAGTTTCTTTTCACCTTTCATCTATTTGTCCCTTTTTCAGTTGTACTTGTACTTTACAGTTGGGATTGTATTTCCATCCCCTTTACTTTTCAGCACTCTCTTGTTATACAATTTTTCTTAGTGTTTTGTATTCAGCTATGTACTCTGTTGTGTGGGTTTTTCAGTTATAAAGGCAATGCCTTCCCAGTTTAGGGATTTACACCTTTGGTGCTAGTCTCCAGCCCCTGGCCTATGGAAGGCAGGCTTGGGGTAGTCACGGCACGGGCCCCGAGGGACTAGTCGTGACAATTTATTAAACCAAATAAAATGTCCACCAAGATAAAGAATACTCTTGGGATCAGTCCATGTTTGTACTCAACCCCTATGATGGCCCTATTATGTCCCCATGTTCTTACAACTGAAAATTTAAATATTTATACATATTATATATAGATTATATATGCACAAGTTGACCCTATTTCAGAGGTATTCCGTCTTAAAATAAAGAAGGGTATGCTCAGTTATGTTTCCTTGAGGAACCTGAGCCTAACATGTCCATAATTTTTTATTTGTTTAATTACTGCCTTATCAGTTATAACTACACACTATTTTATTTTCTATTCAAGAATTGGAACGATTTAGAAATCTTTTTTTGTATCCATTGGAGTATATCTCACACCCCGTTTGGGCCTCTATTACACTGGTGTACCTGAACATGCTTTATGTTTCCATGTTTAGGAATTATGAACCTTATTATGTGTTTTGATGCTTTTTTATAAGAGTTAGGAGAACAGGATTGAGCTGTAGCTCATGATTACCATGGATATATCCTTTGGTATTTTATTTATTTCTATTATATTTTATAGTATCGCATGATATTTGTTTACTATTTTATTCATGTAATTCATCTAGACATGAATGGATCATTGTATACTTGGCATTGGCCATTTATTATTATTTTCTTTAGTTATTATTTATCTTATGTAGCCATATCTTTATTTCATACTACTTATAATATTGTTTGATTTATTATTTTTCTCTTATAACACTATGATACTCTAAACATGAGGCTACAGTCTCCCCACCATAATATCATTAGACCCCTGCTACTTTTCGATAGTCTCTGGCATAAGTGAAGGCGTGCTTGAGTCCATGTGGTGACCAGTCCAACTACTAGTTTTATAATCAATCAGGTTGGTACGTTACCTGAAACAACATGAATCACTGATAAAAATTTTAATATAAGTTTTTGTAGTTGAGTTTATCAGAAATCGATGCTAAAAAAATTAAAGAATAATATTTCTTAACAAAATAGGCACTGCTACAAACTCTGTCATACAATGAAATCAATCATAAATACCCAATAAACTCGGTCTTACATCCATAGTCATTTATAAATAGCCACCAGTCAACCCATAAGTTTAGTAACCGTATATATATTATATAAAATATATCAAATATTAATCATTAAACCATAACCAATACTCCCATCTTACCACCTCTACCATATACAACCACCTCTATACCTAAATTCTTTATACACATAACCAATAACATCATGTCATCAACTAGAATAAAAAGAAGATAGAAATTAGAACTAAACATATTAAATAATAATTATACTAGAACCGTTGATAATATTTAACCATACCATAAAAAATTTGATCCATCATGACTATAGTGTCCCAAGACATTTTCACATATTATTAAATGATTTTTAACATAATTATCCATTAAATATAACTAACAGATCAAAAAGACTAATGTATTTAAAAGACTAGGTTTATAATACATAAAAGTGAAAATAAAATAAAATAACTTTATTTTAATCTGCATAATGATCTCCAAACTCCCTTTTAGCTCCTAAAACTGCATAGAATGACCTAGGGAATATATATACAAACAGGGTGAACTAAAATATCTCAGTAAGTGAATAAACATGATGACGAATCATAACATGTGAGTCAAAAGGCGTGACATGATATCATAAAAGATAGGTCTCATGAATAATCACATGGGAGTATTACATAACTAACATGGTATCCTAATATCATTGAAATATAGGAAATGGACACCAATATATAGCATGACATAATAATAATTCAAGGCTAACCAGTAGGACGTCATCACATGGTGGACAGAGTCCCATCATGGATTAGGTTTTCTCCCTAATCCCATACAGGCAGTCTCATGAGACAAAATAACATTACCCAATTCATTAGGTAGCTATATGGGTGCACCCATAATAACATGTACATGATTATGTGTTCAACCAAAAGGAATTTAATCATAAAACATAATAATTGCCAGTGAAAAAAAAGGGGTAGAATAATCAAGTCTTATAGAATAACCAGATGCGATATATTTTCCATGAAAGAAGGTGATTAAATAATTTATAGGTATTAATAGGTGAGAAAAAATTACATGAATTTAAAATTAATACCCAATAAATTGAAGACATAAAAATGTGGGGAACTAATTTGGAAGTGTTCCTTTCAAGTGGGGTTTTGGGAAAAATGTTAAAGAGTATTTAAAGATAGTAAGATCATAATAGTTTCCATAAACCCAAAAGTGAATTAAAATGATATTTAATATAAAAATAAGTTTTTTATAATACATGGATGTTTTATAACATCCATTGAGTGATACTTTAAAGGAGGAAAAGAAATAATAGAGGTTCCCTTTAATTGACTTTTCAAAAGAAATTGAGAAGGGAATCTTTAAAACATGTCTATATCCATCAATGAGAGGTGAATTACACTATTTATACTTGCGTGATACATATATAAATATTATATAAGAGTTAAATAAGAATGATATGGATATGAAGTCAGATAAAGAGATAAAAAGCCTAACCTAAAGGAAATAGAACGGTTTATAGAGATCCCTTACATTGTGTTCAATAATATATCTGCATTTCCACTTGACATCCTAGATAATAAAATTAGATTCATTAATTACTTAGTTAAGACCCTTTTTTATGTATATCTGATTTAATATAATTTTATTATTTTAATTTATTACAATTTCAATGAGATTTATAGTTTATTTTTTCTTTCTTGATGGTGTTTGATTCACGGTTCCATAGGCGGACCACTTGTGTATAATTATGGTAGTTCTTATCAAATGGGGATAAAACAAGAAAAGTGAAATGACAAGGTATTATTGTAATTAAAAAAATTAAAATAATCCCAAATAGCCATATTTTTTTTACATGGGGGCCATTCCTTTAATAACAACATTAGGATTATATATTTAGTTCATTTAGGTGGTTTTACTGACCATCAAAAAATAGTTCAATTTTATTTAATATAATGGACATATATTCATTAAATAATTTTATAAAATATAGAATATACATAATTAGTTCATATTAAACAATTATAATTTAATTTAAACCCACCATTAATGTGGTATTGGAAAATTAAAACTCATCATTCATGAAGGTGGTGAACTGACATAATATGGACAATGGTTTCATTTTTTAGAATAAGAGGAGATAAGAAAGGGGTGGATGGTATATATTACATTATAAATATAAAATTATAGTATATATATTAGACTAAACTAATTATGAAATGTTTTATGGGGGAGATTATGAGAGGGTAGAAGAATAAATGGATTTAGAAGAAGAAAATTGATAATATTACCTCTTAAATGCCACCACCTCCAGATACTTTATAAGGTACTTGAAATTGGTATTTAGGATAGAAAAGAAGTACTGGTACCTAAGGGATAACATTGGAAAAGAAATTGGGTAGAAATATTGAAATATCCATGTCTTATAAGGTGTCATGAGAATGGGTGGTGAGGGGTGGTATTTATAAGTGGAGGAGAGGGGTGTTTTTGAATATTATATTCATTAGTTTATTATTTTTTATCAAGACTATTAATAGTATTGATTTTTATGAATATATAAATTAAGTGGTACATATGATTTATAAATAATGGTTTCCTACATCATTCATAACTCAAAAATTCATGTACTTAGCTTGTAATGTTAAATACCATATTTTAATGTATTTCACTATCCACAAAAATTAAACTATTTTAGAAAAATAACAAAAAAATCACCCTATCCAATATTTTATGTGCATATTCAAAAACTGAAATATATTTTATTAAATTAATTTTATAAATATGATATATTTAATTTTTAAATGAAACCCTCAATTTATTCAAAAAATTCCAATTTTAATATTATGATCAATTTTTGACCCTTTGAAAAATTACTTATGGTATAATAAAATTATATTATCATTGTAATAAAACATAATATTAATTTATAAATCCTTTTTACAAAAATTAAATTTCTTTTAAACGATTATATTTATTATAAATTTGAAATAAAAACATTTTTGATTTAAAAAAATAGAAGTTCTAAATTGATCACTTTTAAAACATTTATTTACTTATAGTATGGTATAAATATATCATATTTTCATTTTATAGGATAAAAAAAATATTATTTGGAAATTACATAGGTTAAATTACTATTCTAATATTCATATTACTATTTTTAATGGTTATATTAATATTCCAATGGTCAGGCTACTATTCCAACGATCAGGTTACTATCCCAGTGCTCAAATTTGTAACAGTTATATGGGCTCCCAAATTTCTATAAATACTCTATATTCCATTCATTATTCATTCACTTATATTTTCTATCAAGGTAATATATATTTTCATTTTCAAGATGGATATTTTGTTTCTAATATTATACTTCATTTCTATAGCTTTGTTCGCGAGTGTAGTTATTCTGGTGGATCGAGTAGATCCAAATTTTCATATTTTATTTGTCTTATTTTCTATTTGTATCCACTTGTAATATTTTAAATTATTAAAGACTTTTTTATTATCTAAATGTAATGTTCAAATTATTATATTAAAATTATGTATATTTTATCATTTTGTGTGTGTGTGTATTATTCTACATCATTAAATATGACACAATTATATGAAAGAAAATTCCCTTGATAAAATTATTGGTCATTGCATTCTTCCCCCATTAAGAAGTTACACCCTATGAATTTCATCTTACATAATAAGGTGAAAATAGATGAGGGTAAAATTTCTTCATGAATTCACCCAGTTCCCATGTCACTTATTTATACTTATGGTTTCAATATAGTACTTTGAATAGGTGAGTTGTATTATTTCATAAAACATTATCTCTATGGTCCAAGAACTTCAATGGTTTCTCATCATAAGGGAGATCTTTTCCTATTGTACCACCTCTAAATTCAGTACACATGATGGATTTATTATTCGCTTCCTCAAGATTAATATGTATAATAATTCAAGTACTTGATAAAGGGTTGGTGGGAGTTCTAGTCAATAGTCCACATCTTCGATGAGATCAAGAATTTTAAAGGGGTCAATATACATAGGACATAGCTTTCCCTTCTTTTCAAATATCATGAAAATATTCCATGGAGATATGTTGAGGAACACATTAACCCTATCCTCAAACTCCATGTATCATCAATGATTGTCATCATAGCTCTTTTTTCATCATTTAGAATCCATGTTGTGATAATGAATTGTCTTAACATTTTCTAAAATTTATTCAACCATTTTAGGTTTCGGAAGATTTTATTCTACAAATTAATCCCAAAACTCAGGTGTTAAAAATATCTTCCCATAAAGTGCCTCATATAATGCCAATAGAATTTTTGAGTGAAAGCTATTATTGTAAAAGAAATTAACCAGTGGAAGATGATGATCACATCATCCTTTCAAGTCCATTGACCATGATCTCAACATGTCCTCGAGGGTTTGGATAGTCCACTTAGATTGAATATCATTTTGGGGGTAACACAACATAATAAAGTTCAACTTAGTGTTTAGATAATGTTTGAGACTCTTCCTTAATTTTGAGTAAAATCTCATATCTTGATCAAATAAAATTGATATTAGTGTTCCATGCATCCTTATCACTTATCTTATGTATATACTTACAAGTTGATCAAGTGATAAGTAAACTAAAATTTTATTGAAGTGATCAGTCTGTATAAGATGATCCACAAAAACCCATATGTATTTATTTACACTTAATGTCTCAAGAAGACCAGTGAAAGATCCCATGTTTATGAGTTCTAATTTTTATAGAGGTATGGGTAATGGTAACATCATCCCCTTGTATTTTTTCCTCTCAACATTTACCTAATAACATACCAATCATTTTGATGTATTTTATGTGATATATTTCTTCATATTTTCCCACCAATAGTGCTCTTGAGGATATCAATACTTCATTGTGCTCCATTGGTAAATGGAGAAGGTCAATGTAACAACACCAACTCTAATAAACAAGATCCAGTGTCAACTATATTATATTGTTACAATATATAAAGGATATCATCCTGAAGGAATGATTAGTTTAGTAGTCTTAAAGTACCATATATATGCCTAATTCCCAAATTAAATTGAAGGTATAAATTACATATCATATAATTAACCTTTCATCCCTGATATTATTCATAACATCCTCCTTCATATTATAGGTAAAAGAAAAAAATAAAAGTGTGATCTTAGAAGCTCAAAAATATTTTGTACAATAGAATCTGTCATGAATCAGTAAGAAATAATCAATATGTAAAGGTAAATAATTGAAAATAGATTCCATTTAATCAGTTACTTGATCACTAAATACATCCACGAATAGTAATATCATGTATAATAATAACTTAATTCTCAATGAATGAAATGCATACAATTGGAAAAAATGATCTCATACATCATGATATATCTTCTATCAAGGCCTTACACCAAAACAGTTTAAAATATTGGTAGTCATACACCAAAAACTCATTTAAATAAAGATATCTAACTGTTTTTTCTTATGAGACCTATCAATGTATTGAGAGGCTATCTATAACTAGGAACCACACATAACTTCATGTTCAATTCATTATTCATGTATTTAATAGTAATTTCACTTCATAAATAATATTTCTTGTCAATAAATTTCCATATTCAGTAAAAAATATGTATCTATCAAGGTTTTCCTCTGTTAAATAAATAACTTTCATGGTAAAACATCATATGCATAAATGATATATGTTTTATGAAATAATAATATCCACGATAAATAGAATATATATATATATATATATATATTTAATAGAAATATAATTTCTAATGAAAAATGATTACAAGAAATTGAGTGTTTCAAGGGAAATTTAATGACCACAAAATTAATCAATAGAGGAGGTTTGATCATTAGATATGTATATTTTATTGTAACATAAAGTTTTTAAAGAATTTAAAAAATGAAATTGGAACATTTAAAATAATTTTTCATAAAATAATTACTTTTTAAAATCATTTAAAACATGTAGAATAAGCTAAAGGGTGTAAAACATTTATGGTAGTATAATAGTTCGTTAACATCATATAAGTTAAAACAAAACAGTCGTTTTAAATTTTATAAATAAATTTAAAAATAAATCATTAAGACCATTGAAAATAATCTTAAAAAACCATGAAAAAGTAAAGAATCACTTATTATTTCCTTAAAATATAATATGAGTAATAAAAATTACCTTTTTAAAACAATTTTGAAAAATATGGACAAAGAAGAAATATATAATCGATCTAAAAGAAAAATTAGATTGAATTTTATTTTATACGTTTCTTTTCTTGATTCAAGTTTCAAATAGAGGAAAAGTTGTATGAAAATATGGTAAATCTTTAAATATTTATAGGATAATAAGATATATTTATATTACGAAATATATATTATAATATTCCTTTAAATAAAATATGATTAATACCAAAAATGATATTATAAAATAAATTATTACCTCTTGGGTAACATTAAAATTGTAACCTGTTGAAATATTAAAAATTAATTCAAAAATTAATTATCATGAATACATTTATATTAATGTTACATACTATAAAGGGTTATTATATACACCACATACAAATAAATAGGTCTATAATACCAAATATGTCTCAATGGAGTAGAAATTGTGATGAAATATATTTCTTTGGGATTGAAAAGTCACATACATTATTTATATTCCTAAATAATAAAATAATTTTAATTATTTAATTTATTATGAAAATTTTCAAATTTTATTATTTCTTTTATTATATTTACCACCACGTTATATTTAATTACTTAACCAATTAAGTTCACATCAGATGTTTTGATGATATTTGGTTCATATATCAGAAATAACATTGGTCGATTGGTTGTGGTAAAATTGGTATATTTTATAACATATCGAAAATAATATTTACATAATTATTATTTTTACACATCAATTATACATTTAAAACTGAACAATAAATAAGTTTATGATATAGTAACTATGTTATAATCATGGACACGGTAGGTCATATGTATTCCTTAGTAATGTTTCCATTTTTAAATAATCATGACGAAAATAAGGAAATTATTATTTTATATTTACATAATGAAGATTATATCATAAATAAAATATTAATTTTTAAATAAACTTATATATATACCATTTATGCGATACAGTAGGGAAAAATGAATCACATCGCTTCGAGGAGGTGGAAATACACATGTATGCATGAATGATATTATGATGCTTAAATGAACATAAAGGTAAGAAAATATATGATATATTTATTTTATATAATTATAAATATTTAATGAATATAATATATATAAATTAGATTCATTATTATAACCAATCATGGGATGTAGTGATGGAAAATGAATTACATGGATTTATGAGGTCGTATTTCCCCATATACAAGAATGATAGTTTAATTTCCCATTTAATAAAATAGTAGATGGATATAAGTTATTAAATTTACATAATAAAATATTAGTATATGGAATATACTGGTTTTATTATTTCATCATGGTTGAAGAATATTTAAATGATGTGGAAGAAAAAATAAAATTTAAATTCACTATTGAGAATTATACCTCTTCTTCAGACAAACTTTTTCGGTATATACCTAAAGTAAAAATACCCTAACATCCCATACCTATAAATGATATATTTTAATATGAATATTCATTACATTACAAAAACATGCACTAAAGGACTATAGTAGTTTAGAGTCTTAGGAAACTGGGTACACAATCTTTTAATATGGTTGAAGATCTACAACATATCCTATAAATATCTTCCCACATAGTACTCTTCTTATACATACCCTACATAAAACCTTTATTTATAACATAGGGAAAGGAAACATTAGAAATGTTTATCTCATATTCTTAATAAGGATTAAAAAGGGAGATATGTAAGCATATAATGAGAATAAGGGTATGAGAATATGAGAATGGCATTTGAAAACCATACCTTGCATATCAAAGATCATAATCTTGAGACATGGAATAAATACTGGAAGTTCATTTGGCATGAATCACAAGGAAATCAAAAAACATGATCCATGAGTGTATAACATGGGAATAAGACATAGATTTTGGAATATACATAAAAATAGAAAATCATAGGTCAAGGCTACCCACCATGAAATTCATAACATGTTAGGTTTGGGATAAATAACCATGTACTTGCTTTGAGCTTGGAATAACCTCCCATATACCATCTTTTAATCATGGGATAACCTCTTCTGTTTCCTTTGATATCATATAATATTAATCATTACCCAATGAATTGGAGGGATATTTATTTCCTAACCATCTTGTTTATAACAAAACCACCGTACTTGGTTATAACATTACCACCATCACATAATAAAAATCATACATTTGTGTGGAGTAAGGTCATAAAAAATTTCATCATATCAGAACCCATGAAAAGAAGTGGGTTTCAAAATCCTAACATCATACCAAAACCCATAGAAAAGAAATATATATCATATAAATTTCATCAGTTCATCATATCATAACCCATAGAAAAATAAGTTGGTTTCATAATAATTTTTTCATGGTATAACCCATAGAAAATAAAATTGATTCATAATTATAGAATCATCATAAACAAAAACCATTCATAGAAATAATAAGAATGGAATCCTGGTATCATTTCGCAATTAAATCAGAAGTAACATAAAATTATTTAATCTCATGTTGAAAATGATTTTGAAAAGGCACTTGGAACATTTCTTGAGAAAAATATCCTTTCCACTTTCAAAAAAACTTTTTATAAAACATAAAACATTTTAAAAATACTTATATTCAAAAATAACATTGAAAACATATAATGGAATCTTTAAAAATAATCTAAAATATTTCTTGAGGAAAATATACCTTTCTATTTGAAAACACTTTTTAAACCAAAATAAAATTTTAAAAAACTTTTGTTTGAAAATAATCATGAAAACTTATATATTTTTCTTTAAATAAAATAATTTTCATAATGGTGGGAAACTCTACTCATTTCATACATTTTAAACAAATATTCCTTTCACGTTTTTGGTAAAATCCAAATGGAAATTGTTTAAAAAATAACATGAATATTAATTTCAAAACATATTGTAAAGATTAAAACATGGGAATTTTTTTTAATAATTAATTTTGAAATTATAAAAAAAATATAATTTTTTTTAAAAAAACATTGTTTTTGAAGAAAAGGGGTTTTTTGACTGAGGAAAGAAATAAACTCAGTTTTCTTCAAAAAAAAATTAATATTATATACACAGAGAGAGTAAAATTAACAGAACACATGTATTATCATGATATTACCATAGGAGAATAACATTAATAATTTTATTGAGATATTAATCAAAATATTCAATCATCTAAAACTTAATAAAAAATAATCATGATGAACGATGAGATTGTAACATCGAACCCTCACCACTTTTGATTTTTTCGAATCATAATCCCAAGGAAAGAATAATATTAAATGAAACTTTAAATGTAATGATAATAAAAAAAATCAATATATAAAAAGTCAAAGGGGTTTTATATACACCTCATAAAATAATATAGGTGCATAATAAAATTTATGTGCTGAAGAATACAATTTGAGACAAAATCCATTACCGCTTTGGTAAATTTTGAACCGTAAACGCCAAGAAAGAGAGATCCAAAAATGGATATTTAAATCAAAATAATTTTTAGTTAAATAATAATAAAATAAATTCACAAGAATTATGTATATAAAATAAAATAAATTGGTGGTGAATATAACATGGGTCTCATAGAAGTAAAAAGAGAGATGAAAATCCCTTATCATAAGTCTCGACTTCCTTTATACATGTTTGAACCTCATGTATAATTAATATAATTTTATTATACATATATTAAAGAACCATAATTATATATATCAAACAATATATGATTTATTTATGACCTTTTATCACCCATTTATTAACCATTCAATGGTAAAGTCATGTTTTGGGTAATAACTACTTTGTTTTTCGTGTATTTTTTGATTTGTTTTTTTAGGCCTCATACATTGATCATGGTTACATAATCTCAAGAAAAATAACTATGAGATAGATATAATATATATTCATTATATATGTATTTATATTATTCCATAGAATTTATATATATATAATGAAATACACTATTCATAGAGATGGTAGATGGCACGTACGCATGCACAATGATTCCATTTTCATGAAGGATTGAAAGACATAAAGGTAAATAATATATTAAAATTAAAGAATAATTTCTATTTAATATATATAATTTTTTTATTCAATCTTGTATTTGTTACCTTATATGTAATGTGTATGTGAAGAATAAATCACATCGCTTCACGAGGAGGTAGTCTATCGTACACATGAAAGACGTTATTGTATTCCCACAAAATGAAAAGTAAGTTGGAGAATATGATATGTTGATTAAATAAGAATAATAATATAATTTAAATAATATATAAACAATTAATCCATCATTATATCTATCCATAAGATGTGTTAATAGAAAAATGGATGACATCAGTATGTGAGGTGGTAGTCTACCGTACAAATGAATGATAATTTCACAACCCATGTGATTGAAGAGGAAATGGTTTTAGGTAATTCCTTAAAAATAAAAATATATATTTATATTAAAGAAAATGAGGTTATTATATCATAATATTTTAATAATAATTTAATAATTTTAAAGAATAAATAAAATAAAAATTCTCGTTGAAGAACGTTACCCCTTCTTTGGGTAGCCTCCTCAGGTTTGCACCAAAATACTTCCTAGGTTGTATTTAAAACCAAAATAAGGGTTCTCAGATAATATTAGTGAATTAATTTTGTGATTTTTATAGTTATTATATTACCTAATGGGGTTTGTATGTGTGAATAGGTGAAGAGAGGTGGTGGAATTTTATATGTGTGGTGAGTGGAATACTTGTAATTTTTGAAATAAAAATGGCTTACCAACATTTTTCACATTCCCAATGACTTAAAAATAGTCCATTATCAGCCATATAATATATAAGGTCTAAATATTTCCTTATAATGACTTTTGAACATGTTTTGGGTAATTTTAACCCTTATATTTTTATTTTAACTACCCGGTGAACCCATTTTTACCTTAACTGTGATAAATAAGTTTTACTATTTTTACTATTTATTATAGAAAATAATTAAGTTGAGATTATAATATAATATAAATTATTCTAATTAAAAATATGGAATAAAATTTTCTAAATTCCATTCAAATAAGTGGAAAATTTTAGTTTAAAATTAATCCCACAGATGCCACAAGAAAGTAGGTTTTCAAAGAGAAAACTGATAAAAAGTTTAAAAGGTTTTTATATGAAAATAAAATATAAAAATAATTTAAATGATATAAATTGGATCAATAGATTTATAAATATACTAATTTTTCTTTCAAAACCATCATAAATTAATTTTTTAAAATTTTAAATCTTTAAAAGTCATGGAAATTCTTAATAAAATCCAATATTTTCACTATTCATAAAAACATTTCTTCTTAGAAAATTATCAAAAATTGAACCTATGATAATTTTTACATGAGGATTTAAAAAATTTAACTTTATTTTAAAAAAAATTACTACAGGTTTCAAAATTTATTTTGAGAATAATTTTTCAAAAGGCACCAAAATTTATATTCAGAAAAATACAGTTTTAAGTGTAAAAATGGATTTATTCTGATCTGTTATCTAGAAAACACATAAGATAAATGATAAACATTTAATTGAATAGATAATATATAAATTTTATTACAACAATTCACCAAAATTTATTTATTTAATTTATTTATATAAAACATTTTTTTTCATAAAAATAGTTTTTCATAAAAATATTTCAACTATTTTCAAATAGTTTTAATTTTCATTTATTATTAATTTGTCTCCAAAGAATTAAATTTATATACATGTTTAAAACATATATTTTTAAAATTTATTTAATTTTATTCATACCTCTCATTCCAATTGTAGAGACCCAAAGCTTGACGTACATGGAAATTACATTACTTTTGTGAAATACTTAATACATAACAAGAACCAACACTCAAGGACCATAATGGTTTAGTGTCTTTGGAAACTCACAACATAATCTTCTAATTGTGGTGAAAGATCTTCAAAATCTCCCATAAAGATATTCCCCTTTTGTTTTCTTACCTAAAACCATTATTTAAATCTTAGGGAAAATAAAACATATAAAGGGTGAGATTAAATTCTCAGTAAGGGTAAGCATGGAGGAAATAAAACAAATCATATACATTTGAACTTAAAAACATCAAAATAATGTTTAAACATCAAAATCTTGAGCAATGACAAAAAAATGGCAGTACATAAGACATTGATCATAAAGAAACATTAATCATGATAAAATAGCATGGGAATAAAACATGTAATTGTGGAAACCATTAAGCACCTTATATGATTTCCATAGTGGCCAAGGAATTGCTGCCAAGACTATCATAGTGGACAAAGTCCCTTTCTGAATCGATTTCACTACTCGTTCAAGCCTTGTATCACTGAACCAGATAAACTTGTCATTCTATCCATGTCTATCTCATGAGATATAAATCTTTACCCAATGAATTTGAGGGAGATATAGTTCCCACCCATCTCTTAGTGAAATCATTATTACTTGTGCCACAATTTAAACATAAATCATTCATCATAACCCAAAGAATAAAATGAGTTTCATAAAAATCATCACATCATAATGTAATCCATACAAAACAAATGGATATCATTTCATAATAAGAATAATCAAACCTTGTAAATAATAGAGACATTATATTTGAAACATAAAAATAATAATAATGTCATCTTAGATAGAAAATAGTTTTAACAAAACACTTGAAATGAATCCTTGAGGAAAATATCCTTTCTTCTTCAAAATCATTTTCTTTTCACAAAATGCCATTCAATTTTAAAAGAAAAGTATTTTGTCAAAAATAATCATGAAATATGGTAGATGAAGATTAATTGAAATATGTCATTATGAAACTGTAAAAATCTGTTCATGTCGTATAAGTTAAAAGAACATTCTTCTCGTACTTTTACCAGAAAAGTAAAAAAGTACCTTATATGGTAAACAAAGGAAAGATTCTTTCAATACAATGTGGTAAAAGTAAAAAAGGGTAAAAATGACTTTAAACATATATGGAAGAATAGTAAAAATTTTATGAAAACATTTTTTAGAAAGCATGGACATGGATGATAAACATAACCCTAGTAAATACTTATGAATAAACAATCTCGGATATGAACGAGATTGGAATAATTATCCCTTACCTTATGTCCAATTTATCTTGTATGCATCCAAGACTCATGCATAGTGGGATTAAACATATTATTAACTTGTAAAATAACCATAATAATATTTATGTTATCATATATGATTCAATTACGACTTTATATTACCCGCTCATTTGTCAAATCCATGTTAAAGTAGCGTTTTGGGTAAAATCGTTTCATTTGTCATCCATGTTTTGACTTGTAAATTTTTCATATGATTACTTAGATCATGATTACTTACTTCCATAATGTAAAACATGATTTATATATAATATAAATTCCTAATATACATATATATAATAGATTGATAAATGGAAAGAAATACACCGTTCATGGAGACGGTAGGCCATACGTACGCATGAACGCTATTTCTGTTTCCTTATTAAATTGAAGGGAAGTAATTAAATAACATATACATAAATCTAGTATCATTAATTTTTCATATATTTCATGATTATTTATTATATATACTTTATAATCATTCTTGAATGGTTAACATGGATAATTAATCTCATCGCATCGTGGAGACGGTAATCCGTATGTACGCACGAGCGATGATATCATTCTCGTAATTATTGAATGGAATTAGTGTAGATGATATAATTTATCATAATCGGTATTATGTTTTAATAATCATATATAGTATTTATTTCAACCATTATACCCATCCAAGTAAGGTGGTGGTGGAAAACAGATTACACCAAGGTGTGGAGACAGTATTCTGTACGTACGAACACACAATGATTTCATTTTACAAAGGATGGATAGAAGGTTAAATAGAGTTGGTTCATATTTATAATAACATATCAGTTTATGAGTGATACTTATGTTATTACTTTATTATGAAACAACAAAATAAGAGGAAGTAGAAGAAGAAATGAACTTGAAAGAATCGGTAAAAGATATTACCTCTTCTTTGACGCGCCTCTTCTAAACCTCCTCTTAGGGAACTAAAGTTGGTCTTTGAAAAATACCGGTACCTCTAGTATGTTTCAAGTTAAGTGTAGAAGAGAAATGGTCAGGTTTTGTCTGATCTTGAATGCTCAAAGTGTTGTGAAGAGGAGATGGAGGAGGTTCCCTTTTATAAGGGAGGAGAGGGGCACTTTTGGAATCCTCTAAAATATTAATTTATAATAAACCCAACCCCCACTTAAAAACTTTCAAAGTGACTAAAATTTCGGATATTAGATAATATAGGGTTATAATGTCATCAAAAAATAAAATTTATACATGTTTTGATTTTATTTTAAACCTTATCATTTTGATTTATCCTTATTTAATCTATTTAATTTTATTTGTGGTAATAATGTTATAAATTTTATATGGTTATAAATACTTACTTATGCGTTGCTAATTATACATAATTTGATACTTTATGAAATTTTAGATCATATAATGTTTAATTTGTAATTTTTAAATATTTTTGTGATTTTTAAACAATTTAATAATATAAGATATCAATAGTGTCAATTTTGACACAATTAACTTATTTGAATTAAAATAAAATCCACATAGAATATATTTTAGAAAAAAACTATTTAATAGATTAATAAAAAGTCATATTCATCTATTAAATTCGTTTAGATCATTAATTAGTTCATATAATATTTATTGTAACACTTTTAAAATCATTTATTTGATATTTCTCTTAATAGAATAATTAATACAACATTTTTGTATAATTATTTAATATACTTATTTGTTATATAAAAATTAAACATAAAATACTATGATGAATATAAATATAATATATTTAATAATAATACTTTTAGTCGAATTTATCTCTTAAAACAATCAACCTTTAAAATTTTATCTTTATTAAAGTATGAAGGTGACAACTTTGACATCATTTAAAATAAAATAATATAAATGTACTAATATGTTTTATAAGGCTCAAAATGATCCATAATTAGACCCTTGGATGATTAGGGTATATATATACTCTAAAAATAAGGTTTTTTAAAGTTTCTAGTTCTTTTTATGGATATTATTATTGTAATAAAAACTATATTATTGAATTTTTACTAAATAAATAATTTCTGCATCATTAATGTATAAGCTATTAAGGTAACTAAAAACTTCTTAAAAATTATAAATAAATTACCATAACAAAGAAAAAAAATTTATATTTCAAATGAGTATTTATAATCGAATTTATATTCTGTATAACCATATATTAAAAATAATTTAATTATTAAAGTTTGAGTGAGACATATTTCACTTTCTTTAAAATAAAATAAATTAAAGGTCTTAATCACATTTAAGTGGGTTCCAATGGATTCCATTTTGACCCAAATATTCCATAGGACGAAATATATACTCATCCAATTATATTAATACATGTTTTAGGGTAATTTTATAATATTATATTTACCATTAATTACCTAATTTACCTTTAACTGTGGTAAATAAAATTTACCGTAGTTACTATTCATAATGCCCAAAAATAAAAAGTACCCTATTAACATAATTTGGACCTACTGATTCGAAATATGGAATCCATTTTTCCAAATTCAAAACACAGAAGTTGTAGTAATTAAATTAAAATTAATCCCATTGTTGAAAAAAAACGAGTTTTTGTTTAAAACAATGCAAAAGATTGAATTGATTTAACCTACGAATTCAATGTAAAATCAATGCCAATGACATAAATTATATTAAATGGTAAAAATATATTCTATTTATACTTTAAAAAATTTTACTATTATAATTTAACCATATAAATTATCTCGATTAAAAAACTTGTTTTTAAGTAATTTTTTTGCGTGTTTTTACTATTCATCAAAATAAGAACGTTGTCAGAAAAATATCAAATAATTTTCCAATGTAAATTTTTATATCCTGATTCAAAGAGAAGAAGTTTATTTTGTAAAATTTAACTTATAAAATTGTCAAAAATTATATTTATAATGGGTGCACCCTCAAAAGGCGGCAAAACTGCATTTTTTGAAAAATACTTATTTTACCCAAAAAATTTATTTTGTTCTCATACCATGTTCTAGAAAATGTGTAAGATGAATAATAATGTTATAAAATTAAAAATTTAGTTAATAATATTCATAATGGATTGTTCATAATAATATTATAACTATATATCGTTGTTTAGTGAAACCCAGTATTGCGTACAACACACGCTATCAAGGAAAGTCGCAATTGCATGTAATGCAAGCCAAATTAGGGTTGCGAGTAGTAGAAGACTACTTTTTTGTTGTGTATAACAGAATCCAACCATATTTCATTGATACATTGAATATATATATATATATATACACTCAATGTTTCATAGAATAACTACTATCAAACGAACTTGAAATTGTGTGTAACACGATCCAAGACTAGTGTTGCATATACTAAAAGCTAATACGATGTTGCGTATAGAGCAAGATAATCTTGGTGTAGCGTACAACAGAAGATATGAAAGAAATTAAAATGAATATATCTCATAAAATCTTTGGGTGTTACATTCTATCCCCCTTAAAAGGAATTTCGCCCTCGAAATTCATGGGGGTTATAAATGGTTTATTACTTGAGAGTATCTTTCATAGAATCCTACAATATAAAAAGGAATACTAAAACATAATTTTAAAAAATGAACTTTAGAAACAAAACTGATACCCAAAGTAACTCATCACTTGGGTTCCCACATAGTAGAACATAGGTGAAAATATGTATATGGAAGAGAAATCTAATCGTCATGTTCTGATAGAGACTGGTAGAGAACATGGCTATGAAAAAGCCAACAGTCACAAAGCCATAAATTTGTGATGATATAAGGTACTTTATTATTCATTAGATATGAGGGAACTAGGACAACATTTTTGGTTTTCAATATAATTTCCCTATTGTTGAAGAGTTTTTGAATTAAAAATAAATACATACTTGATTTTGGTACAATATCACCATTGCTCGTGCCTTGAACAATTTACACTTCATCTCTTAAAGAAATGAAGTTGAATTTTTCTTTCGTGAAGTGTTAACAGACCATCTGATAGAATGATAGGTCATTCCATTTGTCTCAAAAATAAGGTTAGCAAAAGTTATATACATAAGTCCATATATAGTGAGATTAATCTTATATGGTTCCAAAAATGGACTTATACATCATCTATCATCCGACATAATAAAATAAAACTAGTTTCAACTAACCAGAGACTTCCTATGGGCCAGTGGTAGGTGATAAAGTCATGTCGCACTTCGGTTGTGGGTTCGATTCCCTCAACCTTGTCTGATGTGACAGGTTGTCGTCCATCCTGCAGGTTTTACTTTTTCTAAAACTATACTATTATAACATTCTAGAAAAAAAGTTTTAGCCTTAAACAATACCATCTAATGTCCAACATAATCCATTCCAACCTTTAGGCTTATCAAAAATACTTTTGACCATATCATAGTATAAAGAAAATGAAAACTAGAAAGGTCATTTACCATGAATTGAATTCCATCATTTATCCTCCATTTATCCTAAGATATATCTTGTTGGTCACCTAACAAATATGTGAATTCCTTAATCATGTATTCTCTTGAAACATCAATTACCAAATAATATTTGTGAAAACATGAATGCTATCAAAAGTTAACTCTTTCCACAAACCAAAATCCTATTATATTTGTATACTCAAACCATGATATCACTTTGTCCTTGTATTATTCATGAGCTCATTAATACTATTAAACATCACATTATCTCCTTATCCCTTCATTATGTGCATATAATCTATTTTCCAAAAATGTTTGAATAACCTTTCATGGTTACCGGTACCATTCAAAATATACTTTCAAATACTTTAGGAACAATGATTGTGTAACAATCCTTAGATGTTTCTTTATTCCATAGTAAAATTAAATTACCTAGACAACATAACCCTTGTTAAACATACAATCATTCCACTACCTTATTAAACAATTGACCATGATTTATCATTTTATTCCTCAACACTTCTTTCATCTAATATATCATTTGTAGTCTCTTCATCATCATCAACATAAATACTACTCATACGACCATGTTGATTCTCTTCAATAGATTTTACCTTAGGTAATTGGTTTGAATAATTCCCATACATTCCAAATTTAAAACATTTAACCGTTGTTGATGTATTAGAAATACCATTATCCTTGTCCATGGTGTTAACTGAACCTTTTCCTTTTCACTTATTGGCTTTGTGTCATTCTTTTCCACACCTAAAGCATTTTACAGTTCCTTTGAAACATTCTCCCTGATGTCTCTTACTACATGATTTACATGATGGAAATTAAACTTTCTTTCCTCTATGATCATCATGAAACTCCATCTTTCTCTTATTAGTTGAGTCAGGAAACATACCAAAGTTGAGATTATTGATCATATTATGAGATTGCTGATTAGGCATAATAACAATGTTTGGACTTCCAAATCTCGTTCCATTTGGTTTCTCAAGAAGAATATCATTCCATTTTCCACCATATCTAACATTATCGTGAATCTTCCTGTTTCCATCCATTTTCTAAAACCCAAAAAGAATAGTGTGAGAGGAAAAAATCATACTAAAAAAATGACATAATCAAGAGGAGTACATTAAATCTCTAACATCTTAGGTTTAATCATATGATTGTTACCATAATCCTAGGACTATAACTTATACATATACTTATCCTTAGGGACATCCCTATGCATACCTTAGAAATATCTCTAGATATTTCACTAAAGTTTTCGTATCCTAGTTTCTAAAGGTTAAGTAAACCTTTCCTCTAATACCAACTGTAGAGACCCAAAGCATGACGTACATGAACATTAAATTAATTTTTCGGAATACTTAATACATAACAATAACCAAAACTCAAGGACCATAATAGATTAGTGTCTTTGGAAACTCAGAACATAATCTTCTAATCATGGTGAAAGATCTTCAACATCTCCCATAAAGATCTTTCCCTTTTGTTTTCTTACCTAAAACCATTCCTTAAATCCTAGGGAAAAGAAAACATATAAAGGGTGAGCTCAAATGCTCAGTAAGGGTAATCATGGAGGAAATAAACCAAATAATATACATTTTAACTTAAAAACATGAACATAATGTTTAAACATCAAAATGTTGAACAATGACTTAAAACATGGTGGTACGTAAGGCATATATCATAAAGAAACAATAATCATGATAAAATAGCATGGGAATAAAACATGTAATTGTGGAAACCATTAAGAACATTATATTATTTCCATAGTAGCCAAGGCATTGCTTCCAAGACAATCATAGTGGACAAAGTCCCTTTCTGAATCGAGTTCACTCCTCATTCCATTCTTGTATCACTGAACCATATTAACTTATCATTCCAGCCATGTCTATCTCATTAGATATTAATCTTTAACCAGTGCATTGTAGGGAGATATAGGTCCCACCCATCTCATAATGAAATCATTCTTACTTGTTCTACAATTTAAACAAAAATCATTCATCATAAACCAAAGAATAAAATGGGTTTCATAAACACCATCCCATCAAAATGTAATCCATAAAAAACAAATGGATATCATTTCATCATAAGAATAATAAAACCTTGTAAATAATATAGACATTATACTTGAAACATAATCATACTAAATAATTTCATCTTATATGGGAAATAGTTTTGACAAATCACTTGAAATGAAATCTTGAGGAAAATATCCTTTTTCTTCAAAATCTTTTTCTTTTCACAAAATCCCATTCAATTTTAAAAGAAAATGATTTTGTTAAAAATAATCATGAAATAATGTAGAGTAATCTTCATTGAAATAATTTGTTATGAATCTATTAAAATATGTTCATGCCGTATGAGTTTAAAAACATTCTTCTTGTACTTTTGCTGGAAAAGTCAAAAAGTACCTTATATGGTAAACAGAGGAAAGATTCCTTCAATACAATGTGGTAAATGTAAAAAAAGGGTAAAAATGACTTTAAACATACATGGAAGAATAGTAAACATTTTATGAAAACATTGTTTTGGAAATCATGTACATGGATGATAAACATAACCCTATTAAATACTTACAAATAAACAATCTCGGATAAGAATGAGATTGGAATAATTATCCCTTAACTTATGTCCAATTTCTTCTGTATGTGTCTGAGACTCCTATATAGTGGGTTTAAACATATTATTAACTTGTAACAAAACCATAATAATATTTATGATATCATATATGATTCACTTACGACTTTATATTACCCGTTAATTTGTCAATTCCATGTTAAAGTAGCGTTTTGGGTAAAAATCATTTCATTTATCGCCCGTGTTTTGACTTGTAATTATTAATATGATTACTTAGATCATGATTACATACTTACAGAATTTAAAACATGATTTATATATAATATAAATTCAGAATATATATATATAATAGATCGATAAATGGAAAGAAATACACCGTTCATGGAGACGGTAGGCCGTATGTACGCATGAACACTATTTTTGTTTCCTTATTAAATTGATTAGAAGTAATTAAATAACATATGCATAAATCTAGTATCATTAATTATTCATATATTTCATGATTATTTATTATATATACTTTATAATCATTCTTGAATAGTTAACTTGGAGAATGAATCTCATCACGCCGTGGAGACAGTAATCCGTACATACACACGAGCGAGGATATCGTTTCCATAATTATTGAATGGAATTAGTGTAGATGATATAATTTATCAGAATCATTATGATGTTTTAATAATCAAATATAGTTATTATTTCTATCATTATACCCATCCAAGTAAGGTGGTTGTGGAAAACAGATTACACCATGGCGTGGAGACGATATTCCGTACGTACACACGCACGGTGATTTCATTTTCCATAGGATGGATAGAAGGTGAAATAGGGTTGCTTCATATTTATAATAACATATCAGTATATGAGTGATACTGATTTTATTACTTTATTATGAAACAACAAAATAATAGTAAGTAGAAGAAGAAATGACCTTGAAAGAATCTGTAAAGGATATTACCTCTTCTTCAACGCGCCTCTTCTAAACCTCCTCTTAGGGCACTAAAGTTGGTCATAGAAGAATACCAGGACCTCTAGTATGTTTCTATGTAAGTATATATGAGAAATGGGTAGGTCTCAGCCAATCTTGAAGACTCAAAGTTTTGTAAAGAGGAGAGGGAGTAGGTGCCCTTTTATAAGGGAGGAGAGGGGCACTTTTGGAATCTTCTAAAATATTAATTTATAATAAACCCCAAACCCACATAAAAACTTCCAAAGTGACTAAAAGTATGATATTAGATAATATAGGGTTATAATATCATCAACCAATTAAATTTATACATGTTATGATTTTATTTTAATCCTTATCATTTTGATTTATCCTTATTTAATCTATTTAATTTTATTTGTGGTAATAATGTTATAAATCTTATATGGTTATAAATACTTACTTATGTGTTGTTAATTATATATAATTTGATACATTATGACATGTTATATCATATAAAGTTTAATTTGTAATTTTTTAATGTTTTTGTGATTTTTAAACAATTTAATAATATAAAATATCAATAGTGTCAATTTTGACACAATTCATTTATTTAAATTTAAATAAAATCCAAAGAGAATATATTTTTGAAAAAACTATTTAATAAATTACTAACAAGTCATATTAATTTATAAAAGTTGTGGAGAGCATTAATTAGTTCATATAATATTTATTTTAATACTTTTAAAATCATTTATTTGATATTTCTCTTAATAGAATAATTAATACAACATTTTTGTATAATTTTATAATATACTTATTTGTTATATAAAAATTAAAAATAAAATACTATGATGAAGATAAATATAATATATTTAATAATAATACTTTTAGTCTAATTTATCTTCAAAAACAATCAACCTTTAAAATTTTATCTTTATTAAAGTATGAAGGTGGCAACTTTGACATCATTTAAAATAATATAATATAAATGTCCTAATATATTTTATAAGGCAAAAATGGTCCATAATTTGACCATTGTATGATTAGGGTATATATATACTCGAAAAATAAGGTTTGGTCAGGTTTCTGGTTCTTTTGAGGGGTATTATTATTGTAATAAAAACTATATTATTGATTTTTTACTAAATAAATAATTTCTGCATCAATAATGTATAAGCTATTAAGGTAATTAAATACTTCTTAAAAATTACAAATAAATTACCATAACAAAGAAAAACAATTTATTTTTCAAATGAATATTTATAATCTAATTTATATTTTCTATAACCATATAATAAAAAAACTTTAATTATTAATGTTTGAGTGAGACATATTTCACTTTCTTTAAAATAAAATAAATTAAAAGTCTTAATCACATCAAAGTGGGTTCAAATGGATTTCATTTAGACCCAAATATGTCTTGGGACAAAATATAATCATACAATTATATTAATAAAAGTGTTAGGGTAATTTTATAATATTATTTTTACCCTTAATTATCTAATTTACCTTTAACTGTGGTAAATAAAATTTACCGTAGTTACTATTCATAATTTTCAAAAATAACAAGTAGCCTATTAACATAATTTGGACCTATGGATTCCAAATATGGAATCCATTTTTCCAAATTCAAAACACATAAGTTGCAGTAATTAATTTAAAATTAATCACGTTGTAAAAAAACGGGTGTTTGTTTAAAACATTGCAAAAGATTGAATTGATTTAACCTACGAATTCATTGTAAAATCAATGATAATGACATAAATTATAATAAATATTAAAAATATATTCTATTTAAACTTTAAAACAATTTAATGTTATAATTTAACCATATAAATTGTCTCGATGAAAAAAGTTGTTTTTAAGTAAAATTTAGCGTGTTTTTATTATTCATCAAAATAACAACGTTGTCAGAAGAATATAAAAACTTTATCCAATGTAAATTTTTATATCCTGATTCAAAATAAGAAGTTTATTTTTTAATATTTAACTTATAAACTTGTCAAAAATTATATTTAAAATTGGTGCGCCATCAAAAGGCGGCAAAACTGCATTTAAAAAATACTCATTTTACCTAAAACATTTATTTTGTTTTCATAACATGTTCTAGAAAATGTGTAAGATGAATAATAATGTTATAAAATTAAAAATTTAGTTAATAATATTCATAACATCTAGTTCATAATAATATTATAACCATATATCGTTGTTTAGTGAAACCCAGTATTGCGTACAACACGCGCTATCAAGGAAGGTCGTGATTGTGTGTAATGCAAACCTAGTCAAGGTTGTGTGTAGTGCAAGACTCCTTTTTTGTTGAGTATAATAGAATCCAACCATATTTAATTTATACATTGAATATATATATATACACTCAATGTTTCATAGAATAACTACTACCAAGCAAACTTGAAATTGTGTGTAACACGATCCAAGAATAGTGTTGCATATACTGAAAGCTAATACGGTGTTGCGTATAGCACAAGATAATCTTGGTGTGGTGTACAATAGAAGATATGAATGAAATTAAAAATATTATATCTCATAAAATCTCACGGTGTTACACCAATGTCTATGTGATAATTATCTTATAAAATAATAATATTTTAATAGTGTTTCATGTTTCATTTAAACTCAGTGTTTTATGTAATGGAATCTAAACTCGATGATGTGCGTAACGAAAAATATTAAAAAGATTAAATTCATTTAAAAAAATCCCCAAAATCTTTAGTGTTACATTCCCCCCCAAATTAAATTTCACCTCTAAATTTATAACTTTTTTACCAATAATTGAGGAAACTTCTGCCTCATTATATCCTCAAGTTCCCACATGGATTACTCAAGTTGGTGGTTTCACCACAAAACATTTACCGAGTGAGTGGTATTATTTCATATAAATTTCTCTATATGATCCATAATATCAACCAATTACTCCTTATAAAAAATATCATAAAAGAGTTGTAAAAAATTTGACTTCATTACATGTGAGACATTAGGTGTGTACTTCCTCTAGATAGGTAAATAGAACACATCCTGAACCTGAGAGTGGTTTAATGGAAGGGTCAAATAATAAGCTACAGTCTCAATACTGAGAGGAACGGCTTGGGATATACCTAACACCGAGAGGGGGGGGGGGTGAATCAGTGTTGGGGAATTTTTAAAACAATTCAAAAATTTTTCCATGTACCTCTTGACCTGTTAAGATCTTGATTATCTTATTCTCTTTTCCTTATCGCATGGAATAATAGAAAGCAGTAAAAATATGCACACGGTATTTTTACAAGGTTCACCACTCAATAAGAGTATATACATCTTTTCCATTCATGGGGATGGCCAATGCATGGATTCTACACTATGATGTGATATGATGTTACAGTGGAGTGGATAGAAAAACAATCATCTAGCCAGTGTGAGTCCCTACACGTTATAGGGGGGTGGGAAACAATCCTCTTCATTGGAGTGGTGATGACCTAGCCCAACTTTCCACCTCTAGCTGGTTCATTATACTTCCTGTGGAGACAGTCTTCTTCCTTCTTCAAAAGGTTGGTTCTGCTCTTGATCTATTTCAGTGCTCTTCACTTGATTACTTGAAAAGTAGTAGGCAAGAGATTCTCCTCTTTCTTTCTCTTCTTCTCTAGTGAAAAAACAAACTGCACTAGTTCTTCTTCTTAGTGCAATAACTAACCTCACTAATCTTCTTCATTATTTAGCTAGAATTTCATACACCAATGTGATTATTCAAACACTGAGGATCTTCTCACATAGCATCATCTAAATTAAACTGCCCTGAATAATTGTTAGCCTTCAGTTGGGCATACTCTATTCTTCTTCTTCTTCCCTTATTTCTCTTTAACACAGTATAATAAGAAATAGTATTGCAGTGTCTTTATCTCTTTCTTCAATTCTCAATACCAACACAGAAGTGTATTGGTATACAACCTTCTTCCTTCTTGCAGATATGAATTCAGTTGCATGTCTAGTTATTCTTTACTTTGCAAAGCACAACGAGAGTTTTAAACACCAGTCGTGTGAATGCAGTTGTACTTCTCTTTGTGAAACCAAATAGTTCACAGTACTTATTTCCTCACAAAGTCCCTTAGAGAGAGCTATGCACCAGTCAAAGTCTTGCGGGACCCCAATATTTACACACCCCCTTTTGGGCGACTTGCGTGAAACATTAATGACTTGTGTGAAACATTCAACTTTTGTCACAGAAGACCCCTTGCATGCAACTCTCTTCATGTGCGCAACTTCCATCTTGCGTGAAACTCTCTTCTTGTGTGCAACTATCCTTTAATGTGCGCAACTATATTTCTTTAATGCCACTAACTTTGTGTATTTTTATTACATGCTTCAAAGGTTGGATTTATTCTATCTGTTGAGCATTAAAAATGTGAGGGGTCACCTCTTATTTATAGACCTCATTGAACCATGTGCACAAAATCCCCAACAGGTCGCGCAAGATCCTAAACTGCCTTGAAAAACCCCGATTGACATCTCCTTTGGTGAGAAAGTTTCTTTCAATCCCACCTCATCTTTCGCGCACTTTTTAAATCTTTCACATGCTTCTTTCCTTTTCCATTTTTTGAAGTTCGACCCATGAATTTTTCTGGGTGCACAAAACCCCATTTTACGTTTCCTTTGGAGTGTAAGTTTCTTTCATGCCAACCTCTTCTTTCACGCCAATTCTTTGATCTTTCATACAATCATCTCTTTCATTCCAATTCTCCAATCTTTCACACACTTATTTCCTTTCCCATATTTTGATGTTCAGATAATGGAACTCCACTTGTGTGCAACATACCAAGCCATCTTAAAACTTGCACGTGACAACATTTTCTGAAAACACCTTTCTTCATCTCCCGATTTTCAGGCCCTAAAATTTGGTAAACACTGAAAAATGGCGCCTCCTTAAACTATTCTTTTGTTCCACCTCCATATTATCTATTACTTTGTCATTTCTCTATTCATTGCATCCCATAAACATTCTTCAGCTTTTATCACACAATCCACCATCGTGATATATATCCTATGATAGTCCAACATTAGCATCATCAGAGTTTCAATGGGAAGTAATAAAACTTCACTATCTTCCAACAACATCATTATTTTCAATCAAAACTTCATATAACTGGCATCACCTTCACTCCCCCTTTCTTTATAAGGCATTCATCACAAGTTATCAAAACTTATGATATTTAACAAATACAAATAAGCAAAGCATCATCTGATTTAGCCATTCTCATAGTGCCAAGCCCATGAACTACTTTTTGTCTTACTCAGCCATCATTCTCTACTTCATGCAGATCACATGATTATTATCTTCAAGTAAGATCTTGTATGGTTCTCATGAAATCTTGAAGCATTTCATGATCTTCTTCAAATCCTCATTCTTCTTCCATTATCCTTCGATGAATGATATATCACCATTCTTCAATGTTGTAAATAATGTTTCAATATTGACACAAGTTCTTTTAACTTAGGATCAGTTTACCAATCGTTAGAATTATATTTTCCATTAACTATGGTGACCTTCTTTATCTCCTTTTTCATTTTGACCAGTATTGACAACTATTGAAAACAAATATAATCTTCATACACAAAGTGGTCCCAACAAATAAAATTGATTATTTTAAAGGGATTGATATACCAATGAAATAGTTTTTCCATCATTCTTCCATAAATAAATTTGTCAAAATAAATTCTCTTTAACATCAAATTTTAGATTGCGTCAACCATAATATAAATAACATTTTTTGTAATATTTTTGTTGACCTTATGTGTTTTTGAATATCTCGAACCCTCTCTACCATCTCATAAGATTTCTCAGGTCCCAATAGATTTATTTTTGAATATTCATTCCAGTATATTATATTTTTACACTTATTTCCATAAAGGGATTCATTTGGATAAATCAGAGTGATCGATTGAAAACTATTGTTATAAGAAAACCAAACTAGAGGATGTTGTTGATCCCAAACACCTATGAAATCTATATAAAAATATCTTATCATATCCTCTAAGGATTTAATTATTATCTTGGACTAACCATATATATAAGGATGATATAATGTTCTGAAACTCAATTCCATATCAAGAGCTTACTGAATAATTCAAAAAAACATTGAGGTAAACTTTGTTTCTTAATCAGATATAATTGAAAGTAGAACTCCATGAAATCTTACGACTTCCTTAGTGTATGTTCTAGTGATCATATTGAGAGATAAATATTCTCTGATAGAAATGAAGTGTACCAACTTTGAAAGGTGATCGACTACAACCCATACTTATCTCAACATCAAAGATAAGATAAACCCTAAAGGCTACTGAAACCTTTTGATAATTTATCCAAAAAGTTCAAATTCATTCCTCCTCAAATGAATTTTCCACTATATAAAAAACCAAAGGGTTAAATTGACATATATTTATCTTAAAATATCTTTAATATTGATAAAATCCCATCACATAAAACATAAAAAGGGGTTTCAATGACTTTGAACATATGACTAACCTTAAACTCATAAACACATTATGATATTCATAACGATTAAGCTAATATTTAATGGAATCATATAAACTTCCAAAATATAATTCACCATTTATTCCTTAAATAATATCATATCTTATACAAAAACATTTTCATTGGAAACTTGGGTTCATCATTATACCAATAGAATGTCAAATGTGATTTCCTAATTTCATAATCCTTGTAGAGGGAGATAGTAAATTCTCTAAATCAAATGAAATTTCAATAAATTATGAACAATAATATTTTAATAGCACCCATTCATACAAAATCAAATATGAAATTCCCTACTTGTAAGTGGAGGTTAAGTGGGCCTTAATTATCATGATTCACTTCAACCATCAAGATTCCATAAGATTTGCCTTTTTCTTTTGTCTTGAGAGGTAGTTGTGTCCTATAATCCTCATTATCTGTTTAATTTTTACATTTATTCTTATAATTCCCATACTCCTTTCATTTGAAACACTGTAGTGTGGGTGGTGTATTTTTTAAAACTTTATCTTTATTTGGAACAATAGATAACTTCTTCCTATCACTTTGTAATTTAATGTTTTGATAACCTTCCTTTCCACACATAAAACATTTACTAGTTACCTTAATAAAATTTCCTCCATGTTTCATTCTAAATTTTGAGAATAAAGGAAATCTAATCTTCTCCTCTATATGATATTTATATTTTCATTTGAATTCCATTTTTCTCTTCTTATCAAAACCATGATATATTTACATAACTCGAACCTCTATTTACACCTTTATAAAACATCGAACAATATCTTCATAGCTTATGAATTATCTTATGGATAAAACCCTTCAAAGGCTTTGTTTTAAGCCACTGAAGAATTGATCAACCTTACTTCAAGGATTCATGATAATACTAGAATCACACATCATATGTATTGTAAAAGTTTCCTCGTAGGTACCAATAGACTCTTCCTACACTTTCATTATCACTAGTAACTCCTCATATATATTTATACAAAGAATAAGAAGAGAGTAATTATTGAAAAATTTGTTCTTGAAATCATCCTAATCCATGTAGTCAATTTAATCCCATTTCCTCAAATTTTGGATAAGATTCAATGATTTATTTGTCTCACCTTTTAAATGATAAATATCCAAAATGGATTTTTCATTCTTCAAGCACTATAGGACATAAAATATATTTTCAATGGTACAAATCCATTTATAAGAAACAATTGTATTAGTAGAACCACTAAAATTTGGTGGGAATTTCCACTTTTAGGACTCAATAGAATGTTGTTACCTCCTTTTCTTGTTTCAAAGTTGATCATGATTCATAGCCTGAGAATTTTGTTTGAGTATAAAAAATTTCATTATATCTCCCATAAAATTTGGTTTCTTTGTATAAAAATCATTACATTGTTTGTTTAAATCATTATTAACACAGTTCCTTTGGGTTCCAACCATTCATTAAAACCAAAAATCACAGTTTAAGCAATAGTAATCATAGTAGGGAACTACATAATCATGAAAAATAACTTATGGGATGTATAAATCATGACACTTCCTTTTACATATATGACACTTTAGTATTAACCTAGATCATCATGGTTATTATTAAAATCATTTATCATGGTTCGTAAAGAGACTTGTAAATTTTCAAAGCATATCCCCTAGGAGTTTCAACCCAGGTGTACAACAAGGCATGTTGTTATACACCAGGTGATGACTGAGTCTATCTCAATGTTCCCTTTTCTGATTTATTACTACTTTGTACCACTATGACAGAGCCACATATCTTTGTAGTGTCTATCCATGGATTTAATTTTTTGAAAACCACTTGCTATATCCCATTACTAGAATTTCAAGACATTTTCCTATACTATGACTCATACTTAGAATTATCCTTGGAGGAATCTATTGATATATCAATAAATTTTTCTCATCCTAGTCTTGAAATATTTACTAAACCTATACACTAATATTGAATGTAGTTACCTAGACTTATCATATATAAATATTATATAATTTAAGATGAATATTCATTACCTTAAATAAACACACACCTGAGGAAAGTACTAGTTTAGTGTATTATGATACTAAGTACATAATATTCTAATTTGATGAAATATATTCAAAATATCCCATAAATATCTTCCCACATAATATTATTCTTAGATATACCCTAATCCAAACCTTTATTTATATCATGGGGAAAGGAAACATAAGAGAGGGTGAGATCATTTTCTCATTAAGGGTAAATAAGGAAGATATATAATCATAACATGATTATAAGGGTATGAGAACAAGAGCATAAAAATTTAAATTATACCCCTCATATTAAAGATCACAATATTGAGTCATGGAATAAATATTGTTACTTTATATGGAATAAATCATATGAAAATGAAATAACATGATCCATGAGATCATAACATTGGATTAAGACATAGATTTGTGACATATACATAAGAATGGAAAATATTATGTCAAGGAAACCAATAAAGAAATTCCTAGAATGTTAATCTTGGGACCACTCATGCACCAACTTTAGTATTGGTATAACCTCTTGTGTAACCTCTTTTGGTCTTGGTATAACCTCCCATGTACCATTTTATCTCATATAACATTAATCATTACTCAATGCCTTGGATGGAGATATAGATCCCATCTATTTTGGGTATAAAATAATGATCATCCTTGGTTATAAAATAACCACAATCATATAACGATAATAACAAATTTGTGTTCCACAAGATAATAAAATATCAATCATATCATAACCGATGAAAAAATGTGTTTCATAAGCATTACATCATATAATAACCCATGGAAAAGAAATGGGTTCGTAAACATCTTGTCATCATAAACAGGTTTCATCTTGTCATCTTGTCATCAAAGCATAAACCTTGGAAAAATAAGTGGGTTTCAAAATCATTTTATCATGGTATAACCCAAAGAAAATAAACATGTTTAATTAACTTCTTGTCATTATAAACACAAACCTTTCAGAAAAGGAATAAAAATGGTATCCATGGATCGTATCCCTAGTAAAATCAAATGATGTCATCTTAGATAAAAAATGAGTTTGAAAATAAAATTGATACATTTATTGAGAAAAAAGACATTCCACTTTTAAGAACAATTTTTTATAAAATAAAAAACAATTTAAAAATCCTTTTATTTAAAAATAACCTTTCAAACTTATAAAGTAATATTTAAAAAACATTTAAACATTTTTTGAGGAAAATATCCTTTTATTTTTGAGAAATAATTTTTATAAAATAAAACTTTTTAAAATCCATTTCCATGAAAACGTCCCTGAAAACATATAAAATATGATTCAAAGAAAATAATTTACATGACAATGGTAAATTTTTTATGGATTACACATATAAACAAAGATTCCTTTTACAATTTTGGTAAAAGAAAAAGAGGCCTTGTTTTGAAAAAGACACAAAGATTCCTTTAAAAAAATATAAATTCAAACATGGGTAAAAATGTATTTTATAAATATTTTTTAGAATTTAAATTTTTTTTTTGAAAATTTTTAAAGAAAACATGGTTTTGGAAGAAAAATGGGTTTTTGTCCGAAGCGAGAAATAATGTTGGTTTTAATTAAAAATATTTATTGAATATTGAGAATATAAATATAGGAAAATGAAGATAAAAATGTATTCTAATGACATAACTAGAGTAGAATAAAATTCATTGGTTTCTTGAAAGATTTATCATAATATTTAATCTTAGGAAACATAATCACAAACAATCTTGTTACACGATGATATTATAACATCAAACCCCTACCACTTGGGTAACTATTGAACCATAATCCCCATGAAAGAATAACTTTAAAATAAAATTTAAATATCATTAAAATAAATAAATTAATTATATAAAATTTCAAAGGGACTGTATATAAACCTTATAAAATAAGATAGGTTCATAATATAACTTATGTCTTAAAGAAAAAAATCTGAAACAAAATCCCTTATTAGTTTGTTAACTTTTTAACCATAAAACCCCTAAAAGATAGATCATAAAATTTATATGTAAATAAAAATAATTTTTAGTTGAATAATAATAAGATAAATTCATTGTCAGTATATACACCTCATAAATTAAATATGTGGTGAATATGACATCTGTCTCATATAATTAAAAGGTGAGATGAAAATATCTTTTTATAAGTCTCGAATTCCATCGTATATGTTCAAACCTACAATATAATAAATATAAGTTTATTATAAATATATTAAATAAATATAATTATATATATAATACTATATATTATTTAATCATGACCTTTTATTTACCATTTATTAACAATTCCATGTTAAAGTCATGTTTTTTGCAAGAACGACTTTCTTTCTCTTGTATGTTTTGATTCGTATTTTTTTGGTCATATTATGTTGATCATGGTTCAATTTTATACAAAATTTTAACCATGACATAAGTATAATGTATATTCAGTATATATTTATTTAGAGTATTCTATAAAATTTAGAGATAGAAAATGAAATACACTGTTCCTGGAAACGGTAGTTCGTACATACGAATGAACATTTTTTCCATTTTCTCAAATGATTAAAATAAATAAAAGTAAATAATGTATTATAATTATAAAATAATTTTTATTTCATATATATCACATTTTTTATTTAATAATATCTTTATTACCTTCCATGTAAATTGTATGTGAAGAACGAAAAACATCGCTTTGTGAGGCGGTAGTCTGTTGTACACACGAACGATGTTATCATATTCCCACATAATATAAAGTAAGAAGGAACATGTGATATAATGATTAAAAAAAATAATTATACCATAAATATTATATATAAATATTAAATCCATCATTAATATCCAATTGTGAGAGGTGTTCATGGAAAAAAATAACAAAATTTGTTTGCGAGGCGGTAGTCCATCGTACAAACGAATGATGATTTCATAACTGATTTTATAGAAGCAAATATAGTTATAGGTAATGAATATAGCATGAAAATATATAAATATATATATATATATGGAAGATAATTAGGTTATTATATAATCATGTTCTAATAATAATAGGATGAGGTGGACGAATAAATAAAATAAAAATGCTCTTTGCAGAACGTTACCTCTTTATTGGGTAACCTCCTTAGGTTTGCATCAAATGACTTAATAGGTTGGATTTATTACAAAATTAAGGATTCTAGGATGAGAGTTGAGAATTAAATAAGATATTTTGTTTTTTAATTTCCAAATTAAATGGTGTTGGATGTGTGAAGAGGAGAGGAGATGGGGTGGCCTTTTATAACTGACGTGAGTGGCACACTTGTAATTTTTCAAAAGAAAAAGGTGTACCCTCATTTCTCAAATTCCAAAATGATAAAAAATGGGAAATTATAGAGTATAGAATATATAAGGTCAAAATACGGTTAGAAAATGGGCCTTGGAAAAGTTTTGGGTTATATTAAACCATTATCTTTTTCGTTTAACCCATGGTAAATTTATAATTTCCTAAACTCTGGTAAATAATTTTTACTATTTTTACTATTCATTATAGTCAAAAATTAATTTGACCTTATTAGATAATATAAATTATTATGATTCGAAATATGGAATAAATTTTTTCAAATTCCATTCACATAAGTGTAAAATTTTAATTTAAAATTAATCTTAGAGACAAGATGAGGAAGGGGTTTTAAAAGAGAAAAATGAGAAATTATTTTAAATGTTTTAATATAAAAATTCAACATAAAAAATGATTCCAATGACATAAATTAGTTTAATAGATATATAATTTAATTTTTTTTAAAATCATATTAAAATAGTTTGTATGTTTTTAAAATCATTAAAATAAATAAAAATTACTAATAAAAACCTGTATTTTTTACTATTCATTGAAAATTTTTTTTTTTGAAAAAATTATCAAAAATTTAATCTATGATAATATTACCATTATTGTTTAAAAATTATTTTTTTTCAGAATAAATTTATAAATGTTTAAAAAATTAGTTTTAAATTAATTATTCAAAAGGATGCATAATTTCTTTTTAGGAAAATGCAGTTTTTATCCTAAAATTAGATTTATTTTATCTATTGCTTAGAAAAAAACATAATGTGGATGTAAAAATTTTGATTGAATTTATTATATATAAATTTCATTATTATAATTCACCAAAATTGATTTATTTAATTTATTAAGATAAAATGAATTTTTTTCATAAAAGTATGTTTTCATAAAAAGGTTTCCTTTATTTTCTAATATTTTTTATTTTCATTTATAATTAATATTTTACCAAATAATTCATTTTATATACATGTGTAAACTATATAATTCCATAATTTAGTTAATCTTATTCCTATATTCCATTACAATGGCTAAGTGATATCTACCATATTATGTAATAGTATTTTAATAGTTTTTCAAGTTCTGTTAAAGCTTAATACTGAATGTAATTCTAGCTAGACATGGTGTTTTATGTAATTAAAAATATCAAAATGAATAATTTTCTATGAAATTTTTTTTTTCAGAAAATTTGAAGTTGTCACATAATGCCTTCCAAGGATTGTTTTTTATAAAACATGGGACTCTAGGTCATGGTTAGGGATTTTATATTCCAGAAGGATCTTTATGTGTGGAGAGAAATGAGAGTGGGACCCCTTTTATAAGTGGGGGAGAGGACACACTTGGATTTTTTTAAAAAGAAGAAAATATATTAACGTATTACTCAAGAAAAATGGATCCAAAATAGACCATTTTAAAATATCAGATGATATAGGGTCAAAATATATCCATACAATAGAAATTAAAAAAACAATATTGGTTATTTTAACCCTTATCTCATTAGTTTAACCCCTAGTAAACTGGTTTTAACATTTATTATAGTAACATATTTTAATTTTTTTACGATTCATTTTGACAAAAAATTAAGTTAGCCTTAATAATTAATATTAATTTTTAAAATTTAAATTTTAAAATAGATTTTATCAATTTCAATTCACACAAGTGGTCTAATTTAACTTAAAATTAAACATGAAACACGTGACAAAAATCAATTTTTTTCGAAAATTGTATTTTTAAGTATAAAAATGTTTTTACACCAAATTAAAGTATAAAATTAATTATAAATACAATAATTAGATTATTAATAAAATAATTGAATAAAGTTTTCATTACAACCATTTTAAAACAAAATGACACTTTGTAAATTCTTAAAATAATAAGACAATTTTGCATAAAAACTATATTTTTCATCATTTATTTAAAAATAAAACCTTTCAAAAAGTACTAAAACTTCACCCTAATATATTTTTTAAATGATGAATTCAAAAAAAATGATGTTTATTGTTTTCTAAATAGAATTAAATAATTTTTAAATAATTACTTAAATTAAAATCATACAATGCATGAAAATCCAATTTGGTTAGAAATAAATCTTTTTCATCTGACTGAAAAATTACCTGATATTATTATAAATCCATAAAAAAATAATTAATAAATATAAATAACACATGAAAATGATTTATTCTAATAGTACCCGGGTTATTAGAGTCAATCTGGGTACATAATTTAAGGGATCCTTCTTCATCTTGGGATTTAATGGTACACATAGTCATGACCCAAATCTTAAAATACCTTTTTCATCGATTTAGAACTTTGATGATTTCCCTTTTATTATAGATTCCTTGTTCTTCTAAATTTATATATCATCTCTTTGATAATCCTTTTTATTCTTCAGAATGTATGGTTGTTCAATTATTTGAGATATAATTGACGATGTTTCTTTTTTTATGACTCACATTTCCATATTTTTCAAGTATAAGATGATTTGATACCTCTCAATTCTCATCATTGATATGGTTTCCAGATCCATTCCACCTAGAGGATTTTCCACTTTATTTACTTTCCTAAGAAGGAAATGGACCGATCATTAGTAGTTCTTGGTCATTTTAATCATCTTTGTTGGTGAATACTAAGATCTTTTCTGTGTGAATATATATTTAAGGATCTTATAATCATTATATATTTTACACATTTCCCCTTAGAGATAATTATCCATATTTTCAAGGAGAAGATTAATATATCCAACTTTTGATCATGTGTTGGATAGTTCTACTCAAGAAAATTCAACTTCCTTGAGGTGTAGGATATAATTTTATCATTTTTTATTAGAACACATCTGAATACTTTATCTGAATCATCATTATATTCCATGAAAAGTTCCCCACTTGTGGCAAGAATGGGGACACAATTCTCTTATAAGACTCTTTTTTAATTCCTTCACGCTTTCTTCACATTAATTAGTCCATAAAAAAATTTATCCCTTTTAATAAATCTTTTTTATTAGGTTTTATAATCCTGAGAAGTTTCTCACAAGTCATCAGTAATACCCAACTAGTCTAAGGAAACTATGGATCTCTATTAAATATGTTAATTTGGGCCACACTTTAATTAATTTTTTCCAATAAAGATCCCCAAATGTCCCTTTATTTGTGATAACATGACCAAAAATGATTCTTACTCCGGCTATAACCCACATTTACTATAATTCTCATATAGTTTCTCTATTTGAGAAATCTGTATCATAGTATTAAAGTTATTATCATGCTCCTTACTTTTGGATTATATCAGAATATCATCTATCAAGAATGTCACAAATTTGTCAAGGTAATATCTAAAGTCTATTTTCATTAATTACATTTTTGGAGTTTTAGCGAGTTCAAAAGTCATCACTATGAACTTATTGTGTTTATACCTCATTCGAAAAGCAGTATTATGGATATATTCCTTCTTCATCTTTAATTGGTGATATCATGACTAAAGGTCCACCTTATAGAAATAATAAGCCCCATATTATTGATAGAATAATTCATTTATCCATGGAAGGAGATAGTTTTTATTTATCATATTTTTTTAGTTTATGATAATAAATTTAGAGGTTCATTGATAAATTATTCTTCTATATGAATAGGACTGGTGCACCCCACAATAAAGCACTTAGGTCTATAAAATCCTTGTCAAGATTTTCTAATAGATTATAATTCAGTTCTTCTAACACAATGGTGGCCATTATGTATGTATTCCTGAATATAGGTAAAGATACAAGTTTAAGTTCAATTATTAACACAACCTCCCGGTTAGAAGGGATCCTAGGAAACTCTTCAAGGAATACATCTGTATAGTACCTCACAATAGAAATTTCTTCAAGCAAGATTATCTAGTTCATTTAAATCATTTGATCTATATATGATTTATAATAAGGTAAAAATATATGCACTCAATATGATTATTCCAAAGGATATTTTTCCACCTCCTTAAACATGTATATAATTGAAGGATGTCTCAATATGTGAAGAGTGATATCCCTTTATCAACAGTTCATGTTGGATTTATTTTAGTACAGAAAATCCATTCCCAATATAGAATTAAAAACCATTAAAAAAGAAGTAAAATATTTTTTGGAACGTTCAATCGAAAAAAATTGATTGAGGAAGTGTTATGTACTTGGTATGTAATAATCTCTCAACATTATTTTCACATAGATAGCTCAATCCTATATTCTGAGGTGGTTTTTGAATAGTTCTACTAAACTTTCATGATATGAAAGAATTTTTAAAACCATAATCCAAAGCTACATTTACTATTCTTGAATCAATAACAAACATACCTATCATGACATCATTATTAGGGCCCACCTTAGTAGTAGTGATAGAATATTCCCTTCCTTGTCCTCTAGGCCTTAGATGTTGCTTTAATTGATTTTACTAAAAAACCCTTATCTTAGGTAATTAAATTCCCTAATGGTCATGTTAATTGTACTTGAAACACTATACAAAAGGATGATTATTGATCTAAACCTTATTTTCATCTATCACATATGTAGGTTTCTTTATATAACTCCAACATTAATTTTCCTAATTCCCCTTTTTACGACACATGAATCATTTCTTGGTTCCCATAATAAAATTTATAAGATGATTCTTACAACACATTTAATATTTTTGATGTTTGTTTATATTTAACCAATGATATTTATCTATAGATACTATTGAAGAAAACTACATCTTGTAATTTTTATCTCCAGCCCCACACGACCACTAAGGCACTCCAATCTTAATCTCAACCTTGAGGGTGTAATGGAAAATATCTTCATAGCTATCAACGTAAAGAGTTTCTAAATATTTTTTTAGACTAAACTTTAACCCACTAAATAAATTATCCACCTTACTTTTAGTGTTGATGAAAAATAAATATTCATACCATGGAATCCCTGTAATGTTTTCCTTGTATGACCTAATAGAATCACCTTACTTCTGCTTAAGTCTAAGGAAATATATTTCCATTTTAAGACAAAGTGTTCAAGGAAATTATTTATTGAAAACAATTATTTAATGTTTCTAATTAAATGGAATAAATTTTCTCTTTGGACATCATGTTCTTGATCAATTTCTACAACAGATTGACTTTCCATTTAAGATGATAGACATCCAGTACAAAATTATCTTCTTCTAAGCATTGGAGGATAGATAATTTATTCTTAATGGACTTAATAAATTTTTTCAATGATGGGAGGAATAGAATATGAACTAATGGTAAAATGAATTTTTCACATAAAGGACTTGATGAAAGCTTTCTCTTTCTTAGAAGAAGGAGGGTGTTCCATATAATTCATCTTATTATTTATATCATGAGTCAAATGGGAAAGTATTACCCTGAAGTTCCTAGGTCTCACTCTAATATGGTAAGAAATATCATTAGTTAAATCATCACATTTTATACCATATTGGTTGTTGGCCCAATTTCTTTTATTTACCATTATTAACTAAATTATAGGGAAAATGGGGTGAGAATAATTCAGCTAGTAAAGATATAAAATGGAAACGATGAACATAGAAAGTATAACTTATAAATGAAATGTAAATCCTAAATTTTTAGTGTATACATATAAATATAAGTTACCCACGATAATTTATCTATTAGGATTTCTAACCTAACAATTTTTTCAAGTCCTTCATAATATATTATAAATAGTTTTTTAATTTCCCAAATAATATCCCGTCAAAGTGTCAAAAAAATGTGTGAAAAAATAAATCTTCATAGTACAATAGGTAATGATATTTTCAATTACCAATGATACCTTTTCAAAGTTATTACCTCTAGTTACAAATAATATAGATCCAGTTCAACATGTAGTATCCAAAACGGAATGTAATGTTTTAGAAACCACTCACCTTATACTTCACCAAAATTCTAGGATATTTTCCTACAATTAAACTTATCCCTAGGGCTCTCACTAAAGTATTATAATAATATTACCAACAGTAACAAGACCATCCTTTGAAACTAACTATAGTGATCCAATCGATTTACACAAATTATTACATGATTTTTAATATCAATATCTACTAAATAAAACCAAATGATTGAAAAGCTGAGTGTCATTAGAAGGTTGGGTTCATAATACATAAAAGTGAAACTAAAATAAAAAATTTATTTTAATCTCTATAATGATATAATAACTCCCTTTTATCTCTGAAAATATCATAGGATAACCTAGGGAATACATTGAAAAATGGGGTGATCTAAAAAGCTCAGTAAGGAAATAAACATGACAATGAAGCATAACATGCGAGTAAAACAGCCTAAAATGAAATCATAAAAGAGAAAACTCATGAATAATATAATGGGAGTATAACATAAGGAACATGATATCATAATATCCTAAAAACATAAGAAATAACAACCAATATATGACCTGACATAACATAAGTCGAGGATAACTGCTAAGCCAACATCATATGGTGGATAAAGTTTCATAACATAATAGTTTTACAACCAAATCTCATACATACAGACTCATAAGAAAAAAATATCTAATTCATTGGAGCACTATCCGGGTGCACCTATAATAACATATACATCATTATGTGTTCCAAAAATAGGAAGTCAATCATAAAACATAAGAATTACCCATGGAAAGAAATGGGTTGCATAATCATGTCTTATAGTAAAACTAGAGGAAATATCATACGATTTTCCATGAAATAAGGTTATTAAACCAATATTGGGTGTTTTAGGTGAAAAAATAAAAATATGACATGAAAATGATGAGTAATTAAATTGAATACATAAAAAAGGTGTAGAATTAATTTGGAAATGTTCATTTTATGTGGGGTTTTAGAAAAAGGTTAAAATGTCTTTAAAGAAGGTAAGATAATAATAGTCCACACAACCATAAGTGAAAAAAAATAGTATTACATATAAAAATAATTTTTTTTATAATCCTTGAAAATTTTAAAACATCTCACTAAGTACTAATATAAAGGGGTAATTAAAAAAGAGAAGTTTCCTTTAATTGGATTTTCAAAATAAATGGAGAAGGGTGCCTTTAAAAAATATATATCACCACCAAGGATAGGTTTTACACTATTTATATATGTGTGATCCATATATATAATATATAATTGGTAAATAAGAAGAATAGAAGTAGAAAGTCAGGTGAAGAGAGAGAAAGCATAACCCAAAGGAAATAGGGTGGTTTAGAGAGATCCCTTACCTTATGTTCCAGAATCACTCTACACTTACACTTAAAATCATGGATAATGAAATCAGATAAATTAATTACATAATTAAGAACCTTTTACATGAATATCGTATTTATTATAATTTTATTATTTCTATTTATAACCATTTCAATGATATATAAGGTTTAATTCTTCTTTCATGAGGGTGTTTATTTCATGGTTCCATGGTTGGATCACTTACGTATAATATTGGAAGATCTTATAAAATAAGACTAAAACTAAATAAGTGAAATAAAATGGTATTCATTCAATTAATTAAATTAAAACGATTCCAAAAACCCATATGTTTTCTGACATAAGTATGATGCCTTTAGTAAAAACATTAGCGTAATTCAGTTAGTTCATTCAGGAGATTTTACCGACCATCAAGAACTAATTTTGTTTTATTTAATATTATGGCCATATATTAATTTCAGAATTTAAAAAAATATATACCTAATTTGTTAATTTTAAATTTTTATAAGAGAATTTAAACTTTCTATGAAGGTGGTAGTGGAAAATGAAATCTTATTATCCACAAAGGTGGTGAATCGATATAATAGGGAAAATGGTTTTATTTTTTAGAATAATGGGTGGCAAGAAAGGGGTGGATGGTTGATAATACATTATAAATATGAAATTATAATATATATATATATATATTAAACTAGAGTTATTATTCCATATTTGATGAGGGAGGTGAGGAGAGGGTAGAAGAAGAAATGACTTTAGAAGAGGTATATTGAGAATATTACCTCTTAAATGACACCTCCTTGAGATAATAATAAAGGTACTTTCAATTGTCATATTGGTGAGACCGATAGTACAAGGAAATGAAAGAGAGGATTGGGAAGGAAATTAGGTAGAAATTTGGTAATCTCTAAGGCTTATAAGGTGCGAGGAGAATGAGTGGTGAGTGTGGTATTTATAATGGGAGGAGATTGGTGTGTTGAATATTATAATCATTAGTTTATTATTTTTATCAATATTATAAATAGTATTGAGTATTATGACAAAATAAAGTAAATGGTGCATATGAGTTCGAACTGATGGGTGTTTAAATCATCCATGACTCGAAAATTTATGTATATAGCTTATAATGTTAAATATTATATTTCATGATTCACCAAAAATTCAACTATTTTTTAAAAATACCAAAAAATAACTCTTAACATATTTATGTGTATATAACGAAAATTAAATCCATTTTATGAAAATTATTTTCTCAAAATGAGAATTTTTTTAAATCCTCTTTTATTCAGAATATTCCAATTTCAATATTATGATCAGTTTTTTGAAAATTTGAAAAAATGGTTATGGTCACATAAAATTATCTTTTCATTGTAATAAAAATAAATATTAATTTATAAATATATTTTATGTAAATAAAATTTCTTTTAAATCTTTATATTTATTATAAAATTTAGATAAAAACATTTATGTTCTACAAAAATAAAAGAACATTATTTATCATTTTTAAAAAATTTATTTACTTAAATAATGGTTTAAATATATTATATTTTCATTTTATAGGACACCTAAATTTTATTTTATAATTAAACAGTTGAGGTTACTATTATAAAGATCATATTACTATTCGTAATGACCAGATTACTATTCCAATGGTCTGGTTGTTGTTCTAACTATCTGGTTATTATTGCAACAATCAAATTTGTAATAGTCATATGGGTTCAATAAATTCTATAAATAACTCATATTACTTTCATTATTAATTAATATTTATTTTATCTTGAGGTTATATATATTTGAATTTTCAAGATGAATATTTTGTTACTAATATTTTGCTTCATTTAAATATCTTTGTTTGTTATTGTAGTAATTCTGGTGGATCCAGAAGATCCAAATTTTCATATTTTAGCAATCTTATATTTTATTTTTTTATCCCTCATAATATTTACAATTATTATGGACATTTTTTTCAAAAAAATTAATTTTAAAACTGTTATAATAAAATATAGTTTATTTTTTCTTAGGGTGCATGTGAAATATAATACATTAAAAAATATGAAACATTTATAAGAATGTAAATTACTTTGATAAAATTCTTGGTCATTATAATTAATTCATTATAAATAATTTCATGGATAAAAACGATCAACTTCTTACATATTTCTAGCATCTATCTCTTATAATAGAAACTAGAGAATTTAAGAAAAGTAATATGAAGCATAATATATTCATAATGTATTCTTATTTTTTCACATAAAAATCAATATTTTTTAATCAAATAGATGAATTTTTAGCATAAAACAAATAATATATCATTAATAACACTTTGAAAATATAAACGTTCTGATTTAGATTATGTTTCAGCACTTGGAACTCAAAAGGGATAATTATATAAAAATATAATAAATTTTAAAACTATTGTGTGTTATGCTTGAAATTAATCAAAAAAAATTAATACTTTGATATGGAAGTTTTAATTATATTTTAAAAATAATTCAATGGTGATTTTCCTATGATTTCATATCAATATGAGGTCATTTGTTTCCATTTTTGACTATTACACACACATTTTACTTTTTTAAAGAACTAAAAACGTGTTTACATGCATCTCAGGAAAACCAAAACATATATTACTATGGAATCAGTTACTATATTTCAGAACAAAATCTGTGGTCATTTTTTTATGATTTTACATCCATCTATGGTTTCTTATTTTATTTTAACCCCATGGCGCATGTTTTTAAAGACTTTGATCTCTTTTACAGCTTCTTATTGAATCATTCAGAGTACACTGCACATCGAAGGGAATATTTTTCTTCTCATACACATCATAAATAATTAAACCATATTTCCACATAATTTCACATCAATCCAAGGGAGTTTACTATTATTTTAACCATTATACACATGTTTTAGTGTTTCAAAACTCTAAAAATACATTTAAGAGAATATTATGAAAAAAATAGCTCTAGTTGATTTATATTCAGTTCCTAAGTTTTAAAATTAAATATGTAGTTATTGTTTTACAATTTCAATGTCCTACGACACTTATTTCTTGGTTTTGACTCCACGACATACATTTTTGAAAACATTAATTTCATTTAAAACTGTTTATTTAGTAATTTTGAGCACACTCCATGAAATATGGATGTGTTTTCTACTAATAAATATAAAAAATAATTAAGCCATAGATTACTTATGATTTCATGTCAATATGTGGTTATTTTATATGGTTTTTATAGTTATACACATGTCTTAGTGTTTTAAAACACTAAAAATGTGTTTTCAGAAATTTCAAGAAAACCGAAACTCAAATTGATGTGGAGTCAGTTACTAAATTTAAAAAATCAATATATGGTTATTTTATTATGATTTATCATCCCTCCAATGTCTTTAGTTAGGTTTTGACCCCCTAAAATGTGCTTTAAGAGACTCTGATATCTTTTAAAACTACTTATCGGGTCATTTGGAGCATACTACATGTCCGATGGATGTGTTTCCTACTAATAAACATAAAGAACAATTCAACTACAGTTTTCCCATTATTTCATGTTGATATGATGTTTTTTATGGTTTGGACTATTACATGCACATTTTAGTGTTTTGAAACACTAAAAACCTGTTTACAATCATTCTATTTAAACCATAAATTGAATTGAAATAGAGCCAGATCTTATATTTAACAAATAAATATATAGTCATTTTACAGTTATTATACTTCCCTCTAACATCATTTATTTGGTTTTTACCCTCTAACACACATTTTAAAAGGCTTTGATATCTTTTAAAATTATTTATTTTTTCATTTTTGAAAAATTGCATGTCAGGTCAATGTGTTGTCTAATCATAAACATTTAAAATGTTTAAAATAATTTTTCCCATGATTTTACATAACTCTATGGTTTTTCTCTATTTTTTAACCATGAAATGCATGTTTTAGAGTTTTAAGACACTAAAAACATGTTTATGGGTATCTTTGGGAAATCAAAAATTATAATGTTGTGGTTTCATTTCATACATATCCGAAATAAATCAATGTTCATTTTCAAAGGATTTCATGGCCCTTTAACCTCATTTGTTTGGTTTTATCCCCCTAATGTACCTTTTTAAAGGTGTAATATCTTTTAAAACTCTTATTGGGTCATTCTGAGCACACCCAATGTTAGATGAATGTTTTTTCTACACATACATGTCACAAATAATTCAAAATAGTTGTACCACGTTATCACATAAATCAAACATTTTTTCCTTTGGTTTTGATCGTTACACATTTTAGTGTGTTAAAACACTAAAAAAGTGTTTAGAGGTATATTGGGAAATCCATAAATCTAATTGACATTGTTTCAATTCCTATATTTCAAAAATCAATATATTATGATTTTCATTTTATTTCAAGCACTTTGAAATCTTTTATTTGGTTTTGACCCCCTAATGCATGTTTTTAAAGACATTGATATCTTTTAAACTGATCATTTAGTCATTCTGATCACATCACACATTATATGATTGTATTATATTATCATACATTTCATAAATTATTAAAACACAACTTTCCCATGATTTCATGTCCATTTATGGTCATTTCCTATAATTTTGACTATTTCACACATGTTTTAGTGTTTTAAACACTAAAAATTCATTTATGTGAATCCTAGACAAACTCTAACTAAAATTAAAGTGTTTTAGTTCATAATGTTAAAAAATAAATCTATGTTCATTATCGTATGATTTATTGGACCTATGATGCAATTTTATTGGTTTTAAACCCCTAGACCACGTTTTTAAAGACTTTGATATCATTTAAAATAATGTATTGGATCATTCAGAGAACACCACACATCAAATGGATGTTTTGTCAACTATTACATGTAAAAAATAATTCAAACATATTTTTTACATTATTTCACATCAATATAAGTTTGTTTCCTATAATTTTGACCATTACACATATGTTTTTTGTTTTAAAACCCCAAAAAATATTTTTATGGGCATACCAGGAAAACCACAACTACGATTGATGTGGTGTCAGTTCATACATTACAAAAATCAGTATATGTTAATTTTATATGAATTTATGGCTCTATGACAATGGTTTTTTGTATTTAACCCCTAGATGCATGTTTTTAAAGACTTCAATATCTTTTAAAAATTCTTATTGAATCATTCTTGGAACACCCTATGTCAGATGATTTTTTTTGTCTTTTTTTACATTTCAAAAATAATTAAACCATAGTTTTCCTATGATTTCACATCAATATAATATTTTTAATATGATTTTGACTTTTACACAATCATTTTAATCTTTTAAAACACTAAAAATGTGTTTGTGGTCAACATAGGAAAATCAAAACTGTGATTAACATGGAGTTAGTTCCTAAACTTTAGAAATAAATATATGATCATTTTACTATGATTCCATGAACCATTGATGTCATTTTTTTTTGTTTTGACCCTGTTACATATGTTTTTAAAGACTTTTATATCTTTTAAAACTACTTATTGATTCATTCTAAGCACACCACACATTGGATGGACTTGTTGTCTACTCATACACAATAGAAATAATTCAACCACAGTTTCTTCATGATTTCATATCAATTTAAGATAATTTTAAATTATTTTTACCATTTCATTATTGTTTTAGTGTTTTAAAATAATAAAAACATTTTTATAGGCATCCTGGGAAAACAGTAACTCATATTTATGTGGAATCAGTTCCTATATTTTAAAAATCAATTTACTGTCATTTTGTAATGATTTTACAGACCTCAAAAATGTTTTTTTTGGTTTTTACCCCCAACCCCCTAATTCATGTTTTTAAAGACTTTGATATCTTTTGACACTGGCTATTAATTCATTCAAAACTTGTTACAAATTGGATGTATGTGTTGTCTACTTTTACACATAAAAAATAATTCAAGCATAGTTTCCCAAGGATTTTACATCAATCGGTGGTTACTTTTTTTACTATTATATGTATGTTTTAGTGTTTTAAAACACTAAAAATGTGTTTACAATAATCCTATGAAAACCATAACTAATATTGACATGGGGTCAATTTCTGCATTTTACAAACCAATCTATGGTTATTTCCCTATTATTTCATGGCCATTTTATGATATTTGATTAGTTTTAACCCCATGATACACTTTTTTTAAAAACATTGATATACTTCAAAACTATTTATTGAGTCATTGATTGATTTTGGAATTTACCTCCATGGGACGATCTATATGGTTAAAATTTTCATGGAGGATCATGTCTATCATAATATAAAATATAGAAACTAAGGAATCATCCATTTACAACTTCCACTAATCCTATTTTTTCCAATAATATTCATGTTCTCTCACTTTTTCTTTCATTTTTTAAATTTATTTATGTGCCTCCCAATCTACGGATCTTCTTGAACCCTCACTAGGTGTAATAGTAAATGATGATGACACCCTACCAAAGACGGCTAATAGAAAATTCCTAGAATCCATCCCCATTAAATTATAGGGATTCTCTATCCCTAAAATTATTATAACATCATTTTTATATGAAACTATTGATGAATGTAAAGGGTTCATATCCCTAGCTTCTTGAATTTTAACATGCTAATAGAACGATATTAAAAATGTTTTTTTAAAATTATCTAAACTTCAAAATATCTTCTAATTAATAAAATTTTCATTATTATTTAATTTTAGTTCTTTAATATCAATGAAAAATAAGAAAAAATAAATTATAATAACAAACAATCATTAAATCCAATTAATTGGTTTCAGGTGCATGGATCAAACGACACCACTGGAGCTAATTGGTGTCATTTGATTCATATAGTCAACCCTATTTAATTGGTTTTAAGGGTTTTTTGATATTGTAATTTATATTTTATTATTCTGTTTTATATTAATGAAGTAACATCAAATATTAATGAAATTTACTTACTCCAACCTCTCCAGTAGTTTCACTCACAAAAATACCGTCTAGATTCTAAGGAACTTTAATCTATATATCTATCTGATCAACCAGGTGACCTAATTATTAATCATTTATAAAAAATATATATATAAGTTATAAAATTATTTTATTTATAATAAAAATTTAAATAATAATGGATCAAATACAATCAAGATTTTTCTTTTTCTAGAAAAAATATACAACCCAGTGATATGAAGAATTACTTGTTTTTCATAATTCATTATATTTTTGTAGATAATTATTACAATAATATAAATATTTATAAAATAATAATTTTATTCTTTTTATTTTATTAAGATACTTTGAAATATTCAATTACCCTATTAGATATCTCTTTTAATATTGAAAAACATCTTCCACTTATCATGTGACTTTCCTTCAGGAATATTCTCATACATCTATCAAGATCTTAGAGATGTGTCGTTAAATTCATGCCATAATATCAACTAAAATTATTTATATTTCTTATCCAAAATTTTTATGGTCAATGGGATTGAAATTGAGTCAGAGACATCAAATTGAAAAAAACATCTTGAAATAAAAAATATTACACTTAATAATGATATTAATAATTTTACTCATTCCTTTTAAATTAGTAATAAATAAATATTAAATTATTATTAACTATAATTGTTTATCAAACACCTCATTTTTTTCAAGCAATAGAAATATTCCTCCAATTATTATAGTTAAAAGGAAATCTCATAGTCTCACAAGCAAGTTTCCCAAGTATCTGTCCATAGATTCCAATAAAATCACCAATTAGAACCCCAAACTCATCAAATGGAATGATAATTTTTAAGTCCTTTAGGTCCAATACATCTATGGTGTTCATATTTATATTTATTCTATTTTTATCTTTATTTTTTTGACAAATTCATTAAATAATTAATAACATATATAGTTTTTTCTAAAATGACATACATAATTGTAATGTTAACACACTAATATACCCTATATGGAGGGATAAAACACTGCTTCATCAGTTAAGGTATATCATATGATATGATACCAACAACTTATGAGGAAGATACTAGCTCTCTAGATTACTCTGGTATAGTAGAATCACTCAGATACACTGAAGTTGACGTTAGTAGTGGTTTTATATGAGATTTCGATCAGCTATGATCTCGATTTTTATCTCTCATAATTACTATAATTCAAATGGTTTAGAATATATTCAATGTATAAAAAATATTTAATTAATCTATTTTTACAGAAAAGTAAAAAACAGATAAATTTTTATATCTAAGAAACACTTATAAATGAGAAATTTTAGTATAGTTTCATTACCATTTTTACATTCAATTATCTTCTTCTTCATTTCCCTAATTATTATAAAACTCCATTGTGATGAGTAATTCATTTTCACCCTCTATTTCATGTTATATTTTTTCAATATTGTTAGGAAGAAACTGTTGAATGCATTTTGGTTTATGAGGTTCATTTTCATAAGGTAGTAATTGACCTTCATCCCTCACATCATACAAGTATCTCTATTTTAAGCGCACAACAATACTCCATACTTCATATATATCATCATACACATAATAAACTATCTTATCATGTATAGAAAATATAATTGGATCATAATCTGCATGCTCACCGATATGGATCAAGCGAGAGAAGTTAATAGAAGTAAAATGTAATAAATATTTCATTATACCCATATCAATGTTTACCCACTTTCATTTGAATAAAATAATTGAAAATTTACTATGATAGATTAATTCTATTATATCAATCAAATTCCTATAATTTACCACCTCTAAAAGTATAAATACTCCACTATTTTGAGTTTTCAGGCCTTGTCCGTGATAAATTGTATTAAATCCAAGAATATTGTAGAAATTCAATCACTTTTCCTTCCTTATAGGCCCTTAATCCAAAAAAGTAAAATAATTCTATATTTAGATCAATTATCAACATTCATTATCTATAAAATAAGTTATAATGTGTTACTTTTGACATATAAAAAAATAATTACATGTCAATAATATGAATATTAGTATATACTTACACGATTGGTGAAGCATTCTAAAATATCCATATTAACATCTTTTTATAATTATATCTCATTTAAATATTGACCCCTTAATGATATATTTATTTTCAATCTCAATTGTTTAATAAATGGATCTATAATTAGACTATTGATTATGAAATATCAATGTTCTTGTTGTAACTCCAATTCAATTAGTGTAAAATTTTACCCCTTTCCAATTGACCATCCAATAGTTAAAAATACCAATGATTGTTTTTTAAAATGAGAATTATTTGAGATTTCATCAACACATACAATTCAATTTAATCTAGTATCAATACCATAAAAATACCTCAAATATAAGTTTAATCCCTCCTTGTAAATGTAACCTTCAATAATAGATCCATCTAGTAGAGATTTATTCCTTTCACGTGATTTCAAATGACCCAAGTACCTAATGAAAAAATAAGAAATCTATTAAAAAAATACACATTTATTTAATAAAATTTTATTCATCAATGAAGATAAAAATAATATTAACATAAATCTCAATTGGATACATCTATTTATAGTGTAATGGTTTACCAAGTCTAGCTTCTTCAACCAAGTGAATAGTAAAATGCATCATGAAAGTTAAAAGTAACGGCATGAAATAACATCTCCAAATGAAAAAGTGACAAAAAATATCTTTCATGAAATTTATCAAGCTCTATTGGATTTATAGTTTCTCCCTAAATCTCACTAAAGAAGGTAAAAAACTCAACTTAACTGTAGTTATTTTTCAGTTAACCTATTACAAAATTCTAATGGAAAAAACTACTCCATCAAAAAATGTGAGTCAAGACTTTTCAATCCATATAACCTTAGATGTTCTAAGTCAATTCACAATGAAATGTTGCTTTAATATCCATATGGAGCTTTTAAATTCTTCAATGTTTAAAAAAATATATCTTTATCATGATTTTTCATTGTAAAAAAAGATAAAGCATACTTTCCATTCTAATTTCCCCACAAACCACACTTTATATTCTCTGATTCCAAATCATTATGAGCATTGAGGTGATCCTTCCATTTACCTTTCTTATTAATAAAGGTAAATATTACATTTTCACACAATTTCTTCTAAATATTCATTAAGTTAAGATTATTATATATCAAATTAAACTCATAATAATCATTTTTTAAAAATATACTCATTTTTTCTAGTTTCTTATGATATTGTACCTCGTACCCTCCCCCACTTCATTAAACTCATTATATTTTCCCAATTCGAAAATAATATTAATTAATTATTCCAATATTTATGAACTATATAAAGCCTATAAATAATTTCTCAATTCAATATCTCTATTTAATTGTGTATTATTAAACATGAATTTGTTATAAGCATAAATAAATAAACGATGACACAAAAAACATCATTTTATACAATGAGGTAATCATTGGGGTTCCAAATCAAAATTATAGACTCGAGAAGCCAAACCAGTATGATAGTTCTTATTGGATGAGTTTCGTAGTCCAGTAAAGTCACTAATTGTAAAAATTAAACTAGCATGAATTTTGAAACATTTTATAATTGAATAATCATAATTTTTCATTCCATCGTCCCATAATTTTCACAATTATTTGATTAGAGATTGAAGGTATAAATCAATGTCATTTCTAAGCATTTTCATTCTACGAATAATAATCGAAATAATGAAAAAACTATTATTTATACAAATTCATGGTGGTGTATTATAGTGGATAAAAACAATTGGCCATATTTTATAATTATTACTTAAAGTAATAAAACGGTTGAAACCGTCAATTGATAATCCCAAACATATATTCCTAGGATTCGAAGAAAAACATGGATATAATAAATCAAACACCTTCCCTAATTTTAAATCTTTTGGATGTATCATCAAGAAATAATTTTTACTAACTTGATTATTCCACTTCATTTCGTACTCAGTCTTAGTAGACTTGAGTAATCTTTGCAATAATGGTTTCAAAAGAAAATCCAATAACATTGTGGCAGTTTTCTTCTTCTACTTCTTCTTGGTGTTACATTCATTTGTACTCTCATTTTTTTCTCATTGACTTTCATCTAATTGTATAAAATCTTATAAATTCTTCTTTATTGTACTCCTCTACCCAATAATTCATGAAATAATTAGGGAATTAATGTATATTTTTGCAATAAATTCCATGTTTGTTGATGGTTTACTTCATCACATATAATGATTCGGGGACATCAGCTTCACTAAATGCATCATAAAGAAACTCCATAATCATGGATACTATTTTTTTAGTAATTCCATAGATACAATTGATATATTAAAATTTAATTATAAAGGAAAACTTTGAATACTTGGAACACCCTTCATACGGTTATTGTTTTCCATCTTCAAATCATTCATAAAACTCTATCTTTTTATCACTAATTTTGTGAGAAAGATTAACCAACTCAGAATAAAATGATGGTTCTGTTAATATATTAATGTCTTTTACATTGTATACTGAAAAGAAAAATGTATCATTTAACAAGTTTTGAATTGAATTCTCCCTCAGTATATAACTTTGTTTTTCGTTTATAGTATAGTCACTCTTTTGACTTTCCATAAAATTTGATTCACCATTCCATATACAACATTCGTATCAAGTAGGAAAATATTTCAATATCATGTTCTCTTATAGTTTGTTTCTATTCAACCATGACTTTAATTAATAAAATTAGGGCATAGAAATTGTATTCTACAATCCAATGATTGGTTTGTAATTTTAAAATCTAAAAATTCTTCTAAACACTTGGTGTATCAAGGTGTGCTTTGTGGTAAATTAAAAATACTTTTATTCAAACATATTGGATTCCCAAAAAATTTCCTATAGAAGAAAATATATAGATATAAATGTTTAATAAAAAATTACAATCAATTTTTAACACCACCAAAAGTTTTCATTGAAAAGGGCATGGTCTTGATTCGAAAAAACATAAATTCAACATTAAAATGATCCAATCTGATATGGAAAAAATAAACAACATAAATGAATAAATTTTACTTCATAGAACGAAATGGTTGGATTTCATGTACAAAGGTCACTAAGGTGAGAATAGGGTAACAAATACTATCCAAGTTTGGGATTTGATCCCAAAAAATCCAACTCATACATTGACAATAGTATGGGAAATTATATTGAGGTTGGGAAGAGGAAATAGTCATGGAGAAGGGGTTAGGTCTCTACTACCATAGAGGGTGGTTTTCTCCATGAAATAGGGAATAGTGTCCATATTTAGGGAGATAATATTCATCAAGGGGTTCTTTTGTAGTCAATAGTCGGCATTGAGGAAGGGGGGTTGGGGGTGGGGGTCGGTTCCATGGGGGTTAGTATGGTGGAGGGGGAGAGGGATTAATTAGATCAATTTTTTAAATATATAGAGGATATTTTAATAGAACTAATATGAAATCAAAAAATATTTCACAAATAGAACTATATTTAAAAAACCTTGGTTATATTTTAAATAATAATCCAAATGTTTTAATCAGTGGATGTTATAAAAAGCACAGCAAATAAAGATCTACTAAGACCATATTTTTTGTAGTATTTGAACAAAAATGTCAATTTTAAATAGAAAACTCACTTTGAGTCATACCAGTCACAACATGTGTCATATTGAAATGTGGTTTATTACATGTTAGAAATGACATGATAATAGTTTTCTGAAAGTATTTAGAAAATATGAGTTTTTTCTTGGTTTTTAGTGTGTGACATGTGTTTTTAACTAAAATGTCATTTATAAGTTGAAAAGACTCTCTTTGAGTCATACCAGTCACTACAGGTATCAGATTTATGTGCTGTTAATCCTAACACATCACAAATGACTTATGGATTATTTTCCTTATGTATCAAAATAAGATGGGAATGGGTTCTAAATTTTCATTGACTGGGATAAGTTTTTATATAAAATTTCATTTTTATTCACTAAAAAAACACATTTAGAGATATCGGTCACACCATGTATCAGATTGATGTAATTATGATTGTTACACAATAGAAATGAATTCTGAATCATTTTCTTAATGTATAAAAACAATCTGGATGTGTTTGGTATGTTTTTAGAATGTCACATGTATTTTTAATTAAAATGTAATTTTTAAACAGAAAACACACATTTCATGTTATACAAAGATCACCATGTATCAAATTGAGGATCTTATAATAAATACATTTCACAAATGACTTATGAATCATTTCCCTAAATTATCAATACATTTTACAAGTGTTTTCTGGGTTTTTAGTATGTGAAATTTTTTTGAAACTAAAATGTTGATTTTAAATAAAAACACACACTTTGATTCATACTAGTCAAACCGTGCATCAGACTAATGTGCGATTGATTCTTATACATGAAAAATGACATTAGGATAATTTTCCTAAAGTAACAAGACAATATGAGCAAGTTTTTTGTAATTTCATTGAGTGAAACATTTTTTTAGCTAAAATGGAATTTTTAAATAGAAAAAATGCACTTTGATCAATATAAGTCACATTGTGTGTCACATTGATGTGTTTCTAACTCCTGCATATCACAAATGACTTATGGATAATTTTACTAATGTATCAAGATAGTCCATGTGTGTTTTATTAGTTTTTAATTAGTGACACATGTTATTAACAAAAATGTTATTTTTAAACTAAAACCACACATTTCGAGTTATATCTGTAACACTTTGTATCAAATTGAGGTATAACTAATTCCTACACATCAAAAATAAATTATGGATCGCATTCTTGGGGTATCAAAACAATCTAAATGTGTTTTCATGGTTTTTTTGTATATGACTGGAATGCATGTTGAAATGTGTAAAAATTTCAAATTTATTAACCTACTAAATACTATAGAAATAGATAAAATGATAGAACTACAGAGAGAATATGTGCAGACACTAAGAAATTCCTTTGTAAATATTATTTAGAAATATGATATTGAATTTTGATTAAGAACTAAAAATTTTAAAAATTAAAACAAATCACTTAAAAAATATTAATTAAAAAAACTAAAACTATCTAAGTAAACTAAATTAATGTATCCTAGAAATTAGTAAATATGGAAGTGTTAGAGACGTGACATCCATTTAGGTTTATGAAATTCCAATTATTTAATTCTCACATCTTAATATTTATTTATTCAATTATCACTAATTCCATATTTAATTAAAATACTATCTGGTCTTGTTCTCTATTGTTAAATAGTATTATAATTTTTACATAAATTATTCATCCTTTTTTATCTAGACTATATAATAATTTTCGCATCACATAAGCCTCGAATCACTTGGTGAAATACCACAACACATTTCTCCAAAGTTCTATGTATCTATATATGTCAGTTTCACTGACATGAGATCACTTATTAGGTATCAAACATGTAATTTTTAATTAGAAAAAAAATAATGTTAATTTTAGAATTAATATATTTATTTATTCATAATTCAATAATGTGTTATTTATTATTCTCTCACGCCCATGATCGACTTCTGGAAAAATAAATTCTTTTCTGATCTCCTAGTCATGATTACTCATTAGGAATCACAAGAACATGCTCTAAAGTAAGTGTCCAGTGTCCAAATGAAAATTAATTAAAATGTAAATAGACTTACTTGAATAAAAATCCAACTAATATTAAATTATTAGTAATAAAAACATGGAAGTAAATAGTGCATGAAATTACCATCACATTCATCAAAACTATGACACAAAATATATTAACTAACCATAATGACAACATTGCACATAATATAATAACAAATATCATTATGATCATGTCTTTAAAATTCTCATTTTATGTTTCCTCAGATGATTGGGAAATAATAACCTTCACTCTATTGATTGCCACAACATCAAACCCAACCATAAAACTAACAAAAGAATGATCGAACGTGAATTATCAATTCGAGCACAATGACAATATATGAAACAAAATCAAATCTCCATGCACATTAATGTCACCACGCCCAAACCACAACAAATATTCATGATAACTATCACCAAATACATGACATGCACAATGGATGTTGAAAATGGGGTCTTGCAATGGAGAAGAGGTAGCACTGATGATATGGTTTGAAGAGGGGTTTTCTGCTGTAAGAGAGTGAGGCACACAAACATCTTGTAGAGGAGAAGATGAGACTAGATGGATGGGGTGTTGGTGTGAAGATGGAGGAGGTAGAGTGGATGTCTGGTTCTGTATAGGAATAGGTGCTCGATCGACCTGTTTTTGTATAGTGTGAGGAGAGGGTGATGTCGATCAGCCTGCAGTAACTCAACATGATGCACAGATGCACTGTGGATGGAGGAGTGGAGGCTATGTGGCACCAGTGTGGAGGTTTATTGGCCGTATGGTGCACCTGTGTGGTGAATTTTCTATGAGAGAGGAGGGCCACACCATCTTTAGGGTTTCATCCCCCACACTTCCAGATGAATTAGAGTCCCTAACAAAAATAATATAAACCAAAAAAATATTAGATTAAAATAACAATAATAATAGTATTAATAATAATAATAATAAAAGAAGTAGTAAAAATCAGTAAGATTAGAAATATGAAAAAAATATTAAACTTGTTAAATAAAAATAATAATAATAGATCCATAATGCTATATGTATATATATCTCTGTGTGTGTGTGTGTGTATAAAATTAATTATTTTAATATAATAAAGTTAAAATATAAATATAATTATATAAAATATATAATTATAAAAATAATAATATAGTTATAATACTACTAATAAATAATAATATAATAATAATAACAAACAAATAATATAAATACTATTATTATTAAAACTACTAATATTAAAATTATATATAATAATATATAATACCAATAAAATATAATCACACATGTTTAGTGAGAAGAAAACATGGTGGAAGATGGTCTGGTAAAAATGGGTTTAAATCAAGACATTACCTCGTTTGAAGATCTCCCTGTTGATTTACTTCCTTTACATGAAAAGGATTGTAAATGATCTTGTACACCAAACGCTTTTAAAATCTATATTTTATTATAATTGTTCTTTGGCCATTTTGGGTGAAGGCATCATATTTTTTAAAAAAATATATATAATATTAATAAAACAAATTAATATAATTACTAATAAAAATTAATAATCAAATAATAAAACAAAAAAAATGAAAATACAAAAATTAATAGTGTTAAGAATAATTTAAAATTAATATAAAATAATAATAATACTAAATCACTAAAATTAATATATAATTAACTAAAAACTATAAAAATTATACAAATATTACAAAACTATGAGAATAAAATAAAAAAACTAGAAATGGAAAAAAATTAATTAAAACTAAGTTAGAAGATTATAAAAATACTAGAGAAATCCATGTACATCAAATCCCCCACTCTTATATTTTTTCACTCCTGGGTAAAACAGTCCGAAATAATGTAATACTAGACCCATAAAAAATTAAAAAATTGAAAGTAGAAGATAAAATTATTCAATCCCTTTTATTTAGAAAATATGATAGTTTATTTAATATCCTAATTTTCAAAAAAAAGTTTCATTTCAAATCACAATTTTTTAAAACAAGTATTTATACTCATGCATCATGTGACCTAGCTCCCCATCACTCTCATAGCTCAAACAATTGAATCAAATATATGATAAATTCTCATGCACATGAATTATTACCATATTATTTCCCTATATTTCATGTATCCACTATTAGAAATCAAAATAAAACACCTATATCAAGGAGTTCACATTATGTTCAAATGTCTCTGAGGTTGTGAGATGGTGGGTCATAAAAAATATGACAATTTTAGGAAAAAGGTGGGATTAATCTTGAATTAAATGCATGAAAAATTTCAATCCAAATGTCACCATAAAAATATATCACCCACGCACTTAAAACATTGGTTTTCCCCAATCATTTGATAGTCTAATTATTCTCTATTTTTATTTGTCTTGTATTTTCATTTATTTTTTCATTGTCTCTTTTTTTTGGGAAAAATATTATAGAAATAAGGTGGTAAAGAAAAACTGGTGAATATTAACTCTAAAAACACTTGAAATAAATGTCAAAAAATTCCCAAATAAAGGTACACAAGTAGCATGTACATTGTAGTATCTTAGTGAATGTATATAATATATAAAACTCTCATAATAATGGAGTAATGTGTCATCACTTTTACGGGAATGCCTAAATGTGAGGGTTATCTCTTAATGACCAAAAAGGTACTCATTGTTGGAACCAAAAAGAATCTACATTCCCATATCAAAAAACATGTAATGAATGTGGATACTGTAAAATATAACACATATAATCATGATGTGATAGTATTGATTCATGTGCATCAAATGAATCACTACCCATCAGGAAACACCCTCCATGAATAGATCTCTCCCCCACACATAGATTAAAAATCATTTTGAAAATATTCATGAATTTTTGTAGGCAATGGTATCAGTTCTGGGATCATCCAAAATAGGCTTCTTCATGGCTTCTAAGGGATACCCGATAGATAAAATGTATGGGTGTATTTTTGGGTTAAAGGGGGAAAAGAAATAACACATATTACCTAGTAATTTTAGTGCAACTTTCAAAATTACTATAGTTTTGATTTAAAAACATTTCAATTTCAAGAAGACATAACATGGAAAAAATTCCCTCAAGAAAAATAGAAACAAGAGATGATGTAAAAATGGGATCGAATCCTCATGGGTATGGAAATATAATGTTTGACAGTACAGTCATACAGAAGTGAAAATATCTTAAAAATATACAATATTTATGATTTTTTTGATGTATGGAATAATATTATAAATCATCTATTCCATGAGATCAAGGTTCAAATCATTATGAATAGGAATCATGTTCTCAAACTTTCTATGAATATAAGTCGTATGTTCCCAACTATGTTACAAAAAAAATGAAGCCTCTTTAATGTGGGTTCAATAAATAATAGGAATGTTATTTTTTAATTTTTCAAAAAAAAAATATTTACTTAGTTTAAATGGTATTTTAAAAATCATAAAATATGATATAAAATAAAGCACCTATCTATATAAGTTAATATTGATACTAAAAGGATGTATGTATTTGATAAAGCTCTAAAAATGATGTACCTATAAAATATACACATAGGACATCACATACCCACATCATATCAAAGAGGTCACACCAAAATTAAAAGCACATGGATAGTAAGAATATATTTGATGAACTCTGCTCCACTATTTGTGTCAGAAAAAAAAAGATTGTGGTAAATGCATGTCATCTTATTACATAAAAACTAAATGAAATAAAGTTAAATACAGTAGAGGTAAAACAAAAAAATGATGGGTTTCCACCCATTAAGTAATAATTTTTCTTCAGATTCAATTATATTTTATTGAAATTATACGAGGATAGAATGGAAATTTATACCATGTATATGCTTCTTTTTCAGTATAGGTGTGGAATCTATTCATTTAAAATAAAATTATCCTACAACTTCAAAATATCTAAATATAAAATTGTTAAAAAAATATTAGGGTGTAATGAAATTAATATTGACCAGCTCATAAGGTAATGAATATACCTATTATGAAGAAAAAATTACTAAATAATTGAAGTTCATGTAAGGGTAATCATCATGATGATTGCGAACATTATATTTTTGAATTTTCACAAGTGAATAAATTTACTTACCAAACTATTTTTGTGGTTTTATTATATCTATAATATCCTTAAATTCATTATTTTGGTTTAAGATGTTTCCCATTTCAATTTCACCACAAACTATGAGAACATGTAAATTCACTGGTTTCCAAATCAATTTTTTATTGATACATGTAGCAAGAGTGGGATGCTTAATTATAGTAAGTGACTCCATGGTATCAAGAATGAAATATTTTTGAAACTTTTCCTCTATGCTTCCCCCATTATATTTCCCCATTGGAACATGTGTCTCTAAAAACATATGATCCTATAGGAAATACCATTCATCCATTATTTCTAGAAAATTATTATTGTTTTTCACCACAATCACTGACTTATTTTTTGAATCCGGAAATGTTTTGGATGTATCTATTTTGTAAAATGTTTCAGACTCATAGTGATTTTTATAAAGAGGTGAATCAATGTCATTTTATATGACATACTCTTTTGCATGACAATTCATGATTTCTTGGCCCAATTCAGACTCTATCATGGTAAATAATGTTCTTAATTAAATGTCCTCTTCATCCTACAAAGGTTTAATTTTATTAAAATCAAATGCATACATTCTCACTTTGGTATGCAAGGGTTGCGAACTCATAGAATATGAACATGAAATTTAATTTTATGAGATACCTTTATGCTCTAAAGAGTGGAATATTAAGCACTCATATTCATGTAATGTGATTATATTGGAAGAATTTAATTGTGATGGAGAGGAGTCCAAAATTGTATAAAATTAAGAAGTATCAATGAAATTATTCTTATACTCAGAATAATAAAATTATTGTTGTTCAAATTAATCCTCCACTACACTTTACTCAAAATAAATATTCTTAATTTGATCACTGAGTGTAAATGAGGTGGCTAGTATGACAATATGAGTCTGCTGATTTTCTATATCTTTTGTTGAAGAAATAAACTTTTAATTTTTGTTGAACTATAAGTTCAAACATCATATTTATATCAGTGATAGAATAATTAAACATGTGCTTAGTTATTGAATCATTTGTTTCACATGAACTATCAAGTTCTCAATTTTATTGAATTCTTTGACTTTAAAATGATTAAAAAATATATAAGGACTGTTATCAAAACATTGTGAAGAATTATCATATGGATCATAACTCAAACTTGAATAAATATTATCGAAATAAATAGGATTACCTAGGGAGATATTGTACAATGAATCATTAAACATCATACTGTGGGATTTGGGAATGTTGGGAGGGTGTTGATTGTATTTTTATGGTGTTGACGACTCCATTCAAAACTACTAGCTATCTTGAAATTCTATGCAATGAAAAATTCCCAGAGTAGTAAATTAAACCTTTTTTTGTTTTGTTTTTCGTTTTTTTTGTTTTTTACATAAATAAATCTTTTTTCAGGATTCCAAATTCTACTATAATCCCTATAAATGGTGCTTTAAATTTGGTTCATGCATCGCAACACATGGAAATTTGAAATTTTATTAACCTACTAACTAATGTAGAAACATAAAGAAGTGTTGAACCAAAAAGATAATATTTGTAGACACTAAGAACATCCTTTGTAAATAATATTTAGGCAGATGGGATTTAATTGTGATTAGAAAATAAAAATCTTATGAAGTAAACAACTATTTAGTAAGGATTAACTAAACCAATTAAAACTATCTAAGTGAACTAAATTAAGGAATGGAAGAAATTGGAAGAGAAGGAAGTGTCAGAGATGTAACGTCCATTTAGGTTCATGAAATTCCAATTATTTAATTCTCACACTTGAATATTAATTTATTCAATTATCACTTATTCAAAATTTAGTTAAAATACTATCAATTCTTATTCTTTGATGTTAGACAGTATTATAATTTTCACACAAATAATCTGTCATTTTTTTCTATAGACAAGAGATTAATTTGTGCATCAGCTAAGCATTGAATCAATTGGAGAAATACCAGAACCCATTTCTTTTAAAGTCAAAGTATCTATCTTTGTTGGGTTCGCTCACATGAGATCACTTATTAGGTATCACTCAGGAAAGTTTGAAGGATAATTCTCAAAAAATATTAATTTTTCAATTAATATATATATATATATATATTCATAATTTGATCACATGAAATTTATGATTCCCTGAAATGTCCTATCGAATTCCATACAAATAAATTTTCTGATGATCTCCCGCTCATGTTTACTTATTAGATGTCACATGAATGGGAAACAAATAAAGTGTGTTGGTTCCAAAAGATAACTAATTCAAATATAGATTTGATTAAATAAATAAACATCCAATTAATATTAAATTATTGAAATTCAAATATGGAAGCCAATAATGGCCTCAAATTATCGTTACGTTCATCAAAACTCTTATACCAATGATAATAGCCATCTATGATGATGATGCAACACATAAAATAATAAAAAAATATCACCATTCTAATTTCATTACGTTTTTCATCATAATAAACCTCATATGACTAAAAAATAATAACCTTCACTCCACCAATCACTACAATGTCGAACAAAACCGTCATGTCACATGAAAAATTGATCAGACATGTGTCAAATATTTGCCCACAACACCGATCTCCAGAAGAAAATCCAATCTCTGTGCACATCGATGTCATAATTCATGAACCACCAAAATAATACATGGTGACTATCACAGAATACAATACACACAATAGATGTTGTGCACGGGGTCTTATTGAGGAGAGGAGGTAGAGCCAAGGGTTGTGTTTCGAGTGGGGAAAGTCATGCGGTAGTGGCTGCATACCAGAGCAGACGTCTGCTGGTGAGGGTTTTACTGCTGTGAGTTGAGGGAGACGCACAACCGTCTGGTGGAGGAGATGATGTGGATGGATAGATGGGGTGTTGGTGTGTAGATTGAGGAGGTCGAGCAGATGTGTAATTGTGCGTAGGAAGTTGAATACCATCATCATAGTTTTTTGTGGTGTGAGGAAAGTGGTGATCCTGATTAACCTATGGTGGATCATCATGATGCCCAACTGAACTGTGAAGGGAGAAGGAGTAGCAGATGGATGGTGTTAGTGTGGTGGATGATCGACCACCTGGTATACCTATGTGGTTCCTTCACTGTGAGAGAGGAGGGTCGCACCCTCTTTAGGGTTTCATTACCCTGTGCATCCAAATAATGAAGATTCCCTACCAAAAAATATTTATAGAAAAAAATTATTAAATTAAAATAATTATAAAAATAATAATAAAGGAAATGGTAATGATAAGTATGATTAGAATTATATAAAAATATATTAAAAAAATTAAATAACAATATTAATAATAAATAGATAATGTTATATATATATAAATATAATTAGGTATATTAATATAATACCTTAAAAATATAAATATAATTAGACAAAATTATAGTTATACAAATAATAATATAGTAATAACACTACTAATAAATAATAATATAATAAAAATAACAAACTTATAATATTAATACAATTATTATTAAAAATAATAATATTAAAATGATATACAATAATATACAATACTAATATAACAAATTAATATAATTACAAATAAATATTTCTGAAAAAATAAAAAAATAGTGAAACTACTAAAATTAATAGTGTTAATAATTATATAAAATTAATATAAACTAATAATAAAAAAATTACTAAAATTAATATATAATTAGCTAAAAACTAAAAAAATAACTAAAATATTAAAAATATTTGAGAATAAAATAAAACACTAAAAATAATTAATTTTTCATTAAAACTAAGATTAAAAATTATAAAGATACTAGAATAATCCTTGAACATCAGTGACATGTGTCTAGAACTAAAATGTCAATTTTAAATAAAAACACGCACTTTGTGTCATACTGGACACATCATGCATCAGATTGATATATGGTTGAACCCTATGCTTAAAAAATTACATAAGAATCATTTTCCAAAAGTATCAAGATAATCTAAGTAATTTTTATGTTTTCAGTGAGTGAAACTTATTTTTAACTAAATTTTCATTTTAAATTGAAAGCATGCACTTTAAGTGACACAGGTCACTCTGTGTACCATATTAATGTTATACTAAATACTATAAATAAAAAATGACTTATGGGTCATTTTACTAATCTATAGAGAGAATATAAATAATTTTTTGGTTTTTAGTGAGTGACACATTTCTAACTAAAATCTCATTTTTAAACTAAGACCACACATTCCATGTCATGCTCATTGCACATGAGTCTTAGCCTAGTATGTGAAGTATTCTTTAGTGCATCCATGAGACCCAGGTTCAAAACCAAGTGAAGGAATATTTTCGGGGTACTGTAGCAGTACTGCAGCAGGTACTATGGCAGGAACTGTAGTAGTATTGTAGTAGGCACTGTGCAGGAACAGTAGAAGGTATTGTTCAGTACTGTAGCAGCCAAAACAATTCACCTTGGGCCACCTATTTGGGATTGGAGTCTTTAAGGTCTTTGGGCCACCAATGACTTCAGGTTAGTAGGGATTTCAGGCCAACTTTAAGGCCTTCGGGCCACCTCAAGGCCTTTGGGCCACATGTTGTTGCCCCGGGCATAATCTACAAAAAATGAGCAACCCTAGAAGAGGATTCATAGAAAGTAACACTCACTAGAGAAAAAAAATGGATTTTTAAGAATGAGAGGGTATGACTATGCCATTGGGACCGACATGTGCTTGCATAGGAAGTTTTCCTAGACGACTTTGTGAAGGTAGAGAGCTACCGTCAAGATACATATGCTGGGGAGGGGCAGTTCCTTGTATTTATAGCTTGGTTGAATTCCCTAAGACCTTTGAGTCATATAATGTCTCTTAAGCCTATGATCCATGTAATCAATAAGCCTACGATCCTTGTAAGGGTTCCCCTTCATCCCTTGAAATGGGGGTTATAAACAATCAATAAAAATAAAGGCCTTCAGGCCATTTGGGTATGTCATACCCATAAAACTATGAATCATATTTAGGTGAGTCTAATTGATATAGATATTGAATGAATATGAATTGTTTTCATAAAGTATAAGAATAATTGGAATGGGATTATCCAAATTTGTGTATTACACCAGTATTTTTTACTAAAATGTTATTTTTAAATAAAAGCACACGCATTGAGTTATAATAGTCACACCAACTGTCAGATTAATGTTTTGTTGATTCCTACATGTAAAAAAGGAATTGCATATTTTTTTATTAAAGTATCGAAAAAAATATGGTTGTGGTTTCCCAATTTTGAGTATTTCACATTTAATTTTAACAAAATTTTCATTTTAAACTGAAAACGTGCACTTTGATACTTACTGGTCGTACCATGTATCAGATTGACATGTGGTTAATTCCTACACATTGGAAATGACTAGTGAAATATCTTCCTAATGTACCAAAATAATTTTATCATACTGTCTTGGTTTTTAGTAAGTGGGACATTTTTTAACCAACATATATTTTTTAAAATGAAAACACTCATTTTAATTCATACCTATCGCACCACGTATCAGATTGAGATACAATTGATTCCTACATGTAACATTTTTTTACTTTATTTCTGGTACTTCATGACTCTTGTTTTGTTCCCAGTTTTTTGGGTGTGTTTTGAACCTTTATGGGGATGGAGAACATTCATCAGGGAAAATAACCTAATGTTTGGAGATGTATGGCTCTTTAAATTATTGGAGTTTGGGTACAAATACGAAAAAATATTTTGAGTTCCTCAGGATATTAGTATGATTTTTATGCATGGGTATATATTTCGTAATACATTTAGTAGATATTTACACTTTAAATATTTGGAATATGACGTAATTTTAGAGAAGGGAACAATCTATGGAAATTCACCGCATCATAAAACCGTTTATGCTGCAATATGGTTTTATATTTTAAAACTCATTCTTATGATAAAAACTAATTCCTTGGGATAATTTAAGTTGAGAAGATATGTTTTTTTGGTGTCAATAAGTTAGGGTAAATTTATGGTTAAGGTATGATATTTGGAATGTAAATACCACATTATCTATATGATGTATTTTCTACTCATGTGACACCCTCTTGTTTCATCAGTCATCTAACTCCCTTGAGCCCTAGGTCTATCTCGGTGTATTTTGAGGGTTTTTTCCCTTTGGATAATTTTTCTTGGTGTGGTTGATCGCCAATGAGGTGGGTTGTCTTTATTAAGGTATATTTTATCTCCCTCTTCTGGTTTATATTTCTTAATATATATTTTTTTGTAATTAGTGTGTTTTTCACTTTTTTAAAGGACTAATAACTATGATGTGATATCAATTGATCCTTTACAATTTCCCACAAGTCTTTCTTTGAGGGGATTATCTCTTTGTTTCCAATCTCTCATGTCAAAGGTGATTAGGTTTCCTCCATTATTGAGGTAGGTATCACTATACAAGGGTTAATTCATTAATTCCTATATGTTCATGTCAATTACTTTGGGTTATTCTGATAAAATGCATGATTTTATATTGGAATGGGCTTTATGAGATTAATGTTTTAAAGGGGTATTCATTAAAAATGGATTTGTGCACAAAACGATTTTGATTAAATTATTTAAATTTTGTATTTGTTTTTGAAATGGTCATTCAAGATTGGATGTGGAATGGATTTGATGTGAAACTATTTTATTAAATGTGATCATGGTTTTGAAATGGATTTTGAAAAACTTTGAACCTTGGGTAACTTTAGGTGCATCGGGAAATAACCTTGTCACTCTTTGTGTGTGTGATGCTAGAAAAGGTTTTATGTCACTTTTGTGTGTTTAATTATACTAGAGGTTATATTGGTTTTATTCAAATTTGGCGTATATTGGGTATTTTTTAGGTATATCATATATTCCCATATGTTATAGAAGAAATTATGTTATTTTTTTATTTATGATTTGTTTATCACATGATGTAATTTTAATGTTTATTTGGTCACATTCTTATCTTATTGTGTATCCATGGATTCTTAACTTTTTATTTCATACTGGGTGTATTTATGTATTTAGTGAATATGGTATGGTTTTATGAAAAATGAAGGATTGATTTATAAAATGGTTTTACTTTAAGGAAATTCTTATAAAATGGATTTTTTTTAAAGAAAGAATTGATGAATTCATAGTATTATAAATTTATTTATTCTTTAGTGGTATCCTACTAGGATTTGTGATCGCATTATAATTTTTCCTTTAGTCAGTTGTAGATGTTGTTTTGAAAGACCTAGGTAAAGGGAAGGGAATTATTTAGAATGTCTTTTTCTATTATTGTCTTCATCTTCAAAGGAAGCTGGTTTGGTAGTGACATATGGTCACACAGGGACATGTTTAGTCTAGTCATGTTTTATATTTCTATTTTCTCCTATTTGTATTGATTTTTTATGTCTCATTAATATTTTCTATTACTTTTCATATGTACCCTTTTTATGTTCCTTATTCATGTTTTTCATGAGACATGCTGCTTCCGTTTTTTTACCTCCACCCTATGGCATACCTTCTTTGGTGGATTTTCAAGAAAACCTAGGTTGGTTCATTAAAAAAATTTCTTAGAGACATTACCCACATTAAAGTGTTATGAAAATTCTTGGATTTGGTTTAGTTTCTTAGTAGAACGAAATTAGGAACATTGAAATTCAGATAATAAGTGCAAAAATAGGCTCTGGCCAGCTCACTTCCATGAATAAATATGAGATTCCATGGGTGGTCAATGATTTTTTCCAAGCTTGAGACATGTTGGATTATGTTATTTAATTTAATTAGATATGGGGTTTATTTAAATATAAATATTCCTTCTTTTTATTTAGACTTTTATTCATAAAATCCCTAAGTTCTCTAAATTATTTTCATTTAAAGGTACTGATATGGATACCTAAAGTTGGTTTTATGATTTTAGAAATTTCTCCTAATATGATAGGCAATTATCTTGTATTTGATTGGAAATTTATCTAAGAATAGAATTTCTTAATGAAAGAGAGGAAACTGTGAGATAAATTCTATAGGAAAATTCTCTGGTTGACCCTTCTATGGTAGAAGCTATAATATGCATTATTCATACTATGGGTCAAGTAGGTGTCAGGAACCCAGGATGAGTATTATTTCATGGCTCGAAATTTACTAAGCAGCATCCACCTATCTTCATTGGTGAAAAAGAATGTATATGGAAGATGTGGTGGGACTCTATTATGCAAGATAAGTTGCATAAGGATCTTACCTGGACTTCTTTTAATAAAATATTCAACTTGCTGTTTTATCCTAAAGGCTCAGAGGTTTGAGTTGGGATTGATAAATGAAATTCAGTTAGTGTTTATTTTCATATTCCTTCTGACCTTTATAGAGGTGGTTGATAAAGATTATTTTGTAAAGGAATGTATAACTGGGAAAATGGGTTTGGGAAGAGCTTTGGTTGGTGTTGTTGTTAGCCAGGGTGCATCATCTAGCCATAAAAGGAAGCACATGGGTGTATAGTTTTATTTGGGACTAGAGTTAGGGGATCCATTAAGATAATAGTGGGTTTCCCACTATCAGTCTTTAATAATTGGTCATACCATGTCTAATTGTATAAAGGATCCCAGTACTTTTCATCATTGTGGACAGTAAGGACAACTAATGTGTTTTTTGAAAGGATATACCAAGATAGTAAGGATGGATCCCCTATCACCAAGGGTTTTTAGGTTAATATTGATGCTTCGATGTGTGGTGGGTGATATTAATAGGATAAGGAGGATGTTCATATAGATAAGAAATTCCAGGGAGGAGATTAAATTAGACTACTTTTTGTGGAGTATTGAGAACCAGAGGAATCTGAAGGAGGGGTGACTACTGTTAGTTGTACAATGTTTGTTTTTTCATCTATGGTGCTAGATTTTTTTGATATTGGTGGTAATCATCCTTTTATATAATCAAATTTTGTTATAGTTTTGTTCTTGCATTCAGATCTTATTCCTTTATTGTTGGAACTTTTTATGCCTTTGTTAAAGAAGTCCAAAAAAGGTTTTTAGTTTTCACCCTGTCAGGTTACAATAGATGACCTTGAGGTGGAGTGGGACTTTTTAGTGCTTTATCTTTATATCTTCAACCTGATTATCGGAATTGACTAGATGATCAGCGTTAAGGCCCCTATTGATTTTTATCATCACCGGGTTTAGTTTTAATCTTCCAAGGGTGTTACTCATGTCTTTCAGTGTGTGTGTGATTCTATGTTTGGGAGAGTGGGGCATGTTGTCCCTTATACTGGGGTGATAATGTGTCAGTTTTTAGAGATGTTTCTTAATGTTGTTGATCCTAGTTTGGGGATTACACATCCTATGGTGGTGTGTGAGTTCCTTAAAGTCTTTTCAGATCATTTTTATAGTTTACCACTATAGAGAGAGGTCATGTTTATCATTTAACAACTACCTAAGATGATGCCTATTTATATTACATCTTATAATATAGAACATACTGAGTTGGTGGAACTTAAGGTCCATCTTATGGACCTTAAATATACAATAGTTTTTCATCCGAGCATGTCACCATGGGATTATCTTGTCCTCTTTGATAATAATGATGACATGATTTGTATACTTTTCATGAATTATGAAAAGATAAATCAGGTGAATATCAGGAAAAAATATCCCTTTCTCAGGATTGATGATCTCTTTGATCATCTTAAAGAATAAAATTGGTTTTAAAATATTGACCTTTGATTAGGTTACAACTACTTGGATTCATCGAAGAGGATATAACTAAGATAACATTTTCGAGTTGGTGTGGGACATTCAAGTTTCTAATTATGTCATTTGGTCTCACTAATTGTCTTGTAGTATTTATTTATTTGATAGACTAGATTATTTATTGGTTCTTGTAATATTGTTGTTTTTTTATGATATTTTATTATGCTCCAAGTCATAGGAGGAGAACATAGACCATTTGGATATCATTATCAAAACCTTGAGGGAACATTCCTTGTATGGTAAGAATTCCAAATGTGAGTTCTACATTAAAGAAGTAACATTTTTAGGGCATATCATATCTAAGATGGTTGTCTCGATGGATCCTTAAAAGATAAAAGTAGTTATGTCTTGGGTGCATCCTATAAATGTTTTTAAGCTCCATAGTTTCTTGGGGTTAGCTGGTTATTATAGGAAGTCTGTTCAGGATTTCTCCAAAGATTGCATCTCTGATGATAGCTTCAATAGGTAAGGGTGTAAAGTTTGAGTGGAATGAAAAACATCAGAGTTTTATTGAGGAAATAAAGGTGAGTTTGACTTAGAATAAAATTTTTATTCTTCCATAACCAATTTTGGGCTATTTTATTTCTTGTGATGATTTTGGTATGTGTTTTTAGTGTGTCTTGATGTAGGTAAAATATTTGGTGTCCTATGGCTCTTTATAATTACTTCCTTAATAGAAGAACTACCCTACCCATGATCTTGAGTTGGTGGTGGTTAGATATGAACTCAAAACATGACCTTTATACCTATTTAGGTAGTGGTATATAATATATTCTGATCATAAAAGCCTGAAGTATATTTTAACATAGAGGGATCTGAACTTATGATAGAGATGTTGGGTTGAGTATCTGCAGAATTTCAATTTTGATACTAACTATACTCATCGTATAGGTAATGTGGTTTCCTATGAACTATGTTGGAAAATACTAACCCAAGAAGTGAAGGAATTAGTGGATTATTGGACTCTACTAAGTTTATTTACAATATGAAATTGGGAGTGGAAGAAGTTGGTTGGTAGGATTTCTTGGCTTTGAAAAAGGCTCACACATCTTGAGATGAGATATTTTGGCTCAAAAAAGTACCTGAAACCATGTTCCAGTGATTTAATGAAATCTTAAATAGTGGGTATACCATATGTGAGTGGTCTCAGTATCCTAACGATTATTTTTTGTCTCTAAAGTAGGTTGGTTGTTCCTTTTTCTCTAAGCTAGGAGTTTATGGACCTTTGACACCATTCATATCTGTATGTTCACCCTCAAAATACCAAGATATATCATTAATTTATACATTGGTATTTTTGGATAGGTATGATATGGTTAATGGTGGATTTTTTTATCATGGTGTCTTACATGTTAAATAATTAAGGCAGAACACCAGAGACCTGCTGGTTTATTACAATCCTTACCCATTCCAGTATGGAAGAGGGATGAGATTTCTATGGTTTTTTCCTTGATTTACAATTGAATCCTAGTGTGAAGGATTCTATTTGGGTGATAATTGATTGAATCACAAAATAAATGCATTCACTCCCTATTAAGAGGATAATAAAAGATCAACTCAAGTAATTTATTGTCTAAGAGGTTGAGAGACTTCATGGGGTTCCCACTGTGATTGTTTCTGATAGGGAAACTAGGTTCACATCTAGGTTTTGGAAATGTTTACAAGGGAATATGGTTTACCATTTGAAACTAAGCACTATATATCTTTCACAGATGGATAACTAGATAGAGAGAGCTATCTAGGTTCTTGAGTATATGTTCCTGGCATGTGTGCTTGATTTCAGGGGTTCTCTAGAAAAACATTTTCCTATGGTCATGTTTTCCAATAAAAATAGTTATCAATAATTGATTAATATGGATCCATTTGAGGATTTTCATGGGATTCCATATAGATCTCCCCTGTACTAGGAAGATTTGGGAGAGTGGTCCTTGGATGGGATGAGTCTTGTTTAGGAAATAACAGAAGAAGTGCAGTTGATCCAGAGGAGATTGATCTAGGAATAGAGCTATCAGAAATCCTATTTGGACCACCATTATCATCCATTGGAGTTTTAGGTTAGTGATCAGGATTTTATTATAGTCTCACCATTATTGGGACACCGTTTGTTGAGTAGAAAATGTATGTTGGAACCAATATTTGTTGGCCCCATTGAGATTGTGTCGTGTCTTGGAAAGGTGGAATGTCAGTTAGACTTTCCATCTCATTTTTCTTCCATCCATGATGTGTTTTATGTTTCACAGTAAATGATGTATCAACTAGAATCTTCATAGGCGATCGAGTGGGATAATGTTTATCTTGATCCTAACACCACTATATTTCAGAAACTAATTCATATTATTCATTTTCTAGAAAATATAGTACGTGGTAAAATAAATCACTTGGTCTATGTACTATGGAAGTTCATATGAGATATCCATGAGAAAAGGGAGTGATAATTGTTGATGAGGCAGCAATGGACAAGACTATTTTTTATTCCCAAATATTGAGGAATTTTTAGGGAAAGAAAGTTAATGTGGTGGGTATATTTTAACATTCTATTACCTTCTTTTAGGTATATCTTGACTCTTGTTTTGTTCTACTTTTTTTGGGTCTGTTTTGAGCCTTTTGGGGATAGATAAAATTTATTGGGTAAATTGACCTAATGTATTAGAATATATGTTTATTTGAATTAACAGAGTCTAATTATAAAAGTGAAAATATATTTGTAGGGAATAGAAATGTTGTAGAGATTTTTCTAAAGGGGTATGTATTTGGTAATTCATATATTAAATATCTATTTAATAAATGAATGGATTATAGTGTAAGTTTAATGTTTGGAACAACATGTATAAAATCTTTGTGACCTCAAAAATTTTATTCTACAAAATGGTTTTACTCCATAAACCCATTCTTATGATATAAAATCATCGCTCAGGATAATTTTACTTGAGGTGATGTGTTTTTTGATGTAAATGTGTTATGGTAAATTCACAATGTAAGACTGAGATTTGTGCCATAAATCTTGTATTCCCCATAGGATTTATTCACCACTCACATAAATACATCTTATTTCATGGGTAATCCTACTACCTCAATACCTAGGTCTCTCCCGATGCATTTGTATTTTTTCTTTCCCTCCATATTTCTTTTATTGGTGTAGTTGATTGCTGATGTGGTAGGTTCCATCAGGTATGTTCAATCTCCCTTTACCTATTTTGCTTTTTTGGTCTTGGTTTGGAAATAGTGTGTGCTGCATTTTTTGAGGGTATAATAACTAATATGTGATCTCGATTGGTCCTTTTTATTTTACCATGTTCGTTTTATTTCAGAGGTTGATCTATTTGTTTCCAATCTTCATTGTCAAAGGCAATTAGGTTTTGTCTATTCATAAGGTAGGTTTCTCTATAGAAGGGGATAATTATTTAATTTCTAAATTTTATTTTAAATTAAGTTGTGTTATTCAGATAAAATTCATGATATTACATTTTAATGGTTTCATTAGATATGATTCATTATTTAAAGGATTTTTCATTTGAAATGGATTTTTGCGCACAAAGTGTTTGATTAAATGATTTGAATTATGGTTTTAGTTTTAAAATGGGTCTTAAAACTTGGAAGTGGAAATGATTTTATGTGAATTTTGTTATTAAATTTGTGCATGTTTTTGAAATGGATTATGGAAAACTTATCCCATTGGGTAACCTTAGGTGCATCAAGAAATAGACTTTTCACTCATTGTGTGTGTGATGCCTAAAAATGTTTTATTGAACTTTATTGTGTGTAATGCCACTATATTTTATATTATTTTTATCCACATTATGGATGTATTGGGGATTTTATTTCATGTATAACACATAAATCCATAGGTTAGAGCCCAAATGGACTGATTTTTCATTTATGATTTGTTTATCACATGATGGTATTTTATTTTTTATTTTCTCACATGTTTATCTTATGGCGTATCCATGGTCTCTTAATAGTATTATTTCATACCAGACATATTTCTAGATTTATTAAATATGTTATTATTTTATGAAAAAATGAATGATTTATAAAATGCTTTCACTTTATGAAAATGATCTTATTCGTGATTTTTTAAAGCTAGAACTGATGGATTCATAATATTAGAACTTTTATAGATACTTTGGTGGTATCCCACTAGGATTTATGATTATTCCATACTTTTTCCTTTTGGTGGCTATAGATTTTTTTTAGGAATTAGGTAAAGGGAACAGAATTATGTAGCATGTAGGTGTCTCTTATTGTAGTTGTATTCATTATGGGATGGTTCGGTGGGGATGAATGGTCACACATAAACTTGTTTACTCTTGTCATGTTTTATATTTCTATATTGGCCTCTTTGGATTTACTTTGTCTATATCATGGATATGTTCTCTTGCTTCATCTATATACCCTATTGGTTTCTCTTATTCATGTTTTTCATGAGACATATTTCTTATAATTTTTTATCCTTCACCATGTTGATGACCTTATTGGGTGGCTTGTCTAGATGACCTATGTTTTTTCATTACACCCCACATCACAAACATATGGATCATTGTACTAAAGTATCAAAATTACTAAAAAACATAGATACAATGATTAGAAAATTAACTAAATAAGTAGTAGAAAGTCATCTCTTCATGATATATGTATACATTCTAACACCATGTAATCTACCCATTCATTTATAAACAAATTTTTTTCCACTTTTGAATACATGTATTTTTTACTGTCCTGATAGTACTATAAAACTTTAAGTAAGTAAAATATTAATAAATATCTTAAATGAAATTGAAATTATCATCAGAAATTACTATTTGGGGATCCTAGTTTACTGATAAAATATGACATCTTCCATAAATTTGTAAATATAATAACCACAATATGTAACACCCCAATATTTTATGTTATATTTATCTTTAAGTAAATTTAATTTCTTTGATAGCTTGTGATACATGCATCTCTAAGTCTAAATGAACCACAATGAGGTATACAACTATCACATAGATGTTGGATTATTGGGTATGAATAAGACTAACTAAATTCTAAAAAAACACATTTTATACTTTTATAAAACTAATTCATTGGTGATCAATTAATTATAAATGAAAATAAAAATCATTTCAAAATAAAGGATATGTTTCTTTGAATTTTTTTTATGTGTACAATGTGTTTTTATCTTAATAAATTAAATTATTTATTGAATTATTTTAATAAAATGTATATATTATATATTCAATCAAATATTTTAACATTCATATAATGTTTATTATTGGCATGGGATATGAATAAATCCAGTTTTATGCTTAAAAAATTATTTTTTCTAAAAAATGGTCTACATTGAATTTTTAAACTTATTTTAAAATGAATTTATATGACTTATAGAAATTTAATAATTAAAAATTTATTCCATATTTATAATCAGGTGGTCCAAATTTTATAAGTAGATCCCTTTTTAGGCATTATGATAAGTAATTTTTGTAAAATTTATCACCTTAGTAAAGGATAATTTAGGTTAATCTAGGTTAAAAATAAGTGTTAAGGTCGTGATTTTAAAAATTAATTCTTATTATATGAAGGTTTTTTGAACAATACCACTTTTTTATTTAAATTTAATTGTTTAAGAAGACACTTTTTTATGAAAATGACCTATATAATATTTAAATCAATGAAAAATAAAAAATGCCACCCTCTTACATCTAAATATCACTTACGTGTTCACATAGGGGAAAATGAATGTTAAAAATGAATAATAACAGTTTTTTTGAGAATAATGAAATTATTTTCATGATGTTAATTTATTTATAATTTTTATTAATTATATAATTACCTTAAATGCTTACACAACGCCGACACATTATTTCTTTAATTAATAGAGAAATAAAATAAACAATTAAAATATATTTAATGTAATATAACTAATGTGAGTTATAGTGCTGAGAAAAATATAAATTAATAAAACATATTATTTATGTTTTAGAGTATTATATTTTAGTTAAATATTTTTCTTGATGTCTTTAATGTTAATTTAAATGAATAGTGTCAAAAATGACATTAATGAAATTTTATGAAAATAATCTAGTATTAAAGGATTGAAAACGAATAAAAAACCATAAATAGGACAAGGGGTAATATATTGTCTAAATTTTCATACCATATACATTTATTAAAAAATTTACCTTATAAGTAAAATTATAACTCTTTAATATTTAAAAATTCATTACTACGATTAAGGTTAAAATTGGTTATCCAAGGGGTTAATAAAAAATATAAGGTGTAACATGGCACCAAAACCCATATAAATTTCATTGGTTGAAGGTATTTCTAAATTTTCCTATTTTATTTGAATCTATGTACAATTAGAATAATTTATATTTTTAATTACACAATTATATTTTAACCATTTTTTTAATTCCAAGAGTTCCCCTGCCCTCACTTAAAAAAAGGCACCACTTCTCCTCTCTTTATCACAGATTTTGATCCTTCTATATAAAACAATAATTACATAATACCTTATTATTTTCCTTCAATACATCATATAGAGTATGGTACTTCCAAAATACTATCCCTTCAGGGAATAAGGTGTATACCAAAATAGGGTTCTCAATGAAGAGGTATAACTCTTAACTGAGCATTTTCAATTTTATTTCTTATTAAAACTCTGATAATTATATGGTACCACTTATAAAATATTTAATTCAGTATCTTTAATATATTTAATTTTTATTTTGATGATGTGACTACCATCATTCACCTTCTTTCTATCCAACTAAAAGTGAAAACATCTCTCATCCGTATGTATGACTTTTCTTCTCCACATAGGGTGTAATTAATTTTTCATAACCTCTTTACATATATGGTTATAATAATGGATTTAATAAATATATATGTTATTTATGATATTATTATTCTGAAAATTTTAATTATTATTTAACTGTATTTCATTCCATCTATCAAATAATGGAAATAGTGTTCATGCATACATACGACATATCATCTCCGTGAACGGTGCAATTCATTATTCTATCTCTATATTTTATAGAGAAGTATATATATATATAATAAATATTATATTAATATCATGGTTAAAATTACAGATATTATTTAATGATAATCAAACTACAAGGACCGGGACTACTGAACCATAACATTCATGAAAAACGAAGTAGTTATCATGCTGAATTGTGATTTTAATAAAAAATTATTAATAAACAGGTGATAAGATGTCATAAGTAAATAATAAATAATATTATATACGTGAGCATGGTTATTTAATACATATATAATAAATCTATATTAATTATATAGAAGGATCGAATGTGTTGGGATAAAGATGATACTTGAGTTAGGGATTTATGTTCCAACCCTATTTTTTAATGGGATTGTTAATGATTGAATTTTTATTGATGAACTTATATGACATTTATTTGATATATCCATTTAATTTTTTTACTATTATTATTACATAATAATACATGATTTACTTTCATTTTATTCACTTTAATTATTCGAGATATTGAATGGATAATTTTAATGAAATCCTACTTTATTTCTCTCTTGAGTCAAAAATATTTTTTCTTATATATCCATGTCTTCTAAAAAAACCAAGAAACTTTACAATAAAATAATATTATTTTTTATGGTAATTTTTTCCCATGATTTAATTTTTATTAAATTTTTTAAAAGGAATATTCTTTTCATTTTCTGAATGATGTGCTTTTACATTTTTTACATAAAAAACGTGAAAGGAATGTTTTATTTTAACTTCTAATACATGAATATAATTTTTCCAATATCAAGACCATTCTATTATTTGAATATTCCTTTAAAATTTCTCAATATTATTTTCATATAATTATTTTCCTTGATATTTGGGAAATTTTTAGATATTAAATAAGTGATTTCAAAGTGAAAAGGGGTATTTTCCTCTAGAAATATTCTAGGGATTCTTTTAAATAATTTTTATCTATGATAACATCATTTGAGGTTAGTTATGTTTTAATAGGGATATGATCCAATTATACCATAATTATTCCTTATCTATATGGTTTACGATTATGAAGATGAAATGTTTACAAAACTAACTTATTTTCTAGGGTTTTTGCAATAATGAAATTGTTAAATGTTTAAGAAATCCATTTTATTTACATTGGTTATGATATAATGATATGATGGATGATCTATGATCATATATCACACACATGTATGATTTTCATTATGTGGTGGGTGGGCCCATAATTATATAGCCCTCAAATGTATTGGGAAATTTTTTATATCTCATGAGTTAACTATGAGAAACAATTCAATGCTTGATACACTATTTGAAACAAGTCTATGTGCTTCATACACTATGGGAAAAAGCCTATGTGGTTCATACAATATATAAAACATGTTGGTTTACTTGATCCACAATAGTAAACAATTTAATGTTATTGACCCACTATAATAAATAGGTAATAACTCTTAATTAATTATGAAATAGAAAATAGGTGTTGTTGTTTGATCCACTATGATTTGATGGTCTTAGTAGTTAACCTTGACATATGAAAAGGTTATAATATATAATATGGTGCCAAAATTTTATGAAATGAACTCATGATTTATGATTTATTTTTGATAATTTCCCACTCTTATGATACATGTCTTTTTAAATAATAAATTATTATTCCATGGATAATGTTTTCGATCCATGATAGATTGGGTGTGACCTTTTTAAGTTATTTCTGTGATATCATACTCTTTTTTTATCTTATACTTTCATTCAATCTTCGATTATATCACCCATATTTACCCTTAGTAAGAATCTAAGCTCTCCCTTTCTTATCATTCATTTCCCCATGTTATAAAGAATGTTTTAAGAATGGTATGTTTATAAAGAGTACTATGTGGTATGATATTTATGTGAGATTTTTTTTATCTTTCATGAAATAATAAGATTATTTATCTAGAATCAAAAGAAACTACACCTTTACAACCCTTATACATGTATTTTTGAAATATGTTGAATATTCATCAAAAAAGATGTAATTCTTATATATAAAAATTATAGGTGACAATAGTTTTTATCAAAGGAAAATTTTAGTCATTATTTGGATATTAGGATTAGAAAACATTGGTGAAAAACCTAGAGAAATTTTAAGTATATGATAATATCATAAGGTTTTGGTAATTACCTTGGAAAACATAGTTTAAACCTAAGTTCCTATATATTTAAAATAACGTGTCATGATTTATACATTCTACAAATGGTATTTTAGGATTATATAATAGTTCACTCTGATTGTCATAGCTTGAAGATTATAATTTTCTTTTTATCCTTAGTCAATGGATGTAACCAGAAGACATCATGCTAACAATGAATGTGATGGATAATGTAATGATTGTCGATATAAAAAACCAAATTCTAAAAAAGCTTAAATGTAGAATATTTTTGTTATGATCATGAAACTTTATAAATCCATGAATTATGTTGATCTTCCAAATTATTAAAGGAGGGAAACTTATGGTTTTGTGTTTCATGAGGCAAAATCCACCTTCTATTATCCCATGTTGGGAACATGAAAAAAAAATCCATACCATTTATCATTTGGGAGAAAAATACGATCAATGGTAACATATTATTTATAATACAAGATGGGATGAATAAATTGAATCCATAAAATGGGATGAGTTTAAGATGATATTTTTTCATAACTAATTCTGTCATATTCTGTATTCAAATATTGGGAAGGAATTCCTTGAGCATAATAAGAAATGGTTGATTCTTTGATGGATTAAATCAAATTATATGAAAGGTGTTTGATATAATAGACTTTTTTTAGTTAAGAATAAATCCTTCTATGTAAAATCAAGGTAGAAATATAAATTGGATATTCCAACATTCCCATAGTCTTGATTAGAAAAGAAAGATTTAGTCTCATGAAAACTCAAATAAATCACATGGTTCAAATAAATTCCATCCATCGATATACTAGAAATGTGAGAAGAATCATAAAGGGAAATTATTGAATGGAACTAGGTGGTACTTTAAATGTGTAAATGTGGGTCATGAATCTTATGAATGTCAAAATGTGATGAATAAGATAGTTGATATAGTGGAGGAATAGAAGATTCCAGATAATGCACCACCCATGCTCCAATGCTTAAAATTAAATGAGAATGGAAATTATGGTAACAATTCCATGAATATTAAGGTTTGTGATGATGATCATCATTATAAACCTATTAAACTCTAAGATAAATATAAATCTCATTTGATCATAACTGCTAAAGAGGGTTATGAGAATGATGGGGTGAAAGGTACAGTTATCATCCACTCAAGAGAAGGTAATATAATATTTTATTATAGATCTACCCACTATTTTATATCTAAGGAATTTTAAAATGGTACCAAATTACTAGATCAATGATTAGATATTGAGTTTGCATTGAAAATTCATAATGGTATCATGGTCACATCTCATGTTTATAATTTCTCTCTGATTAAAGTTTGTGGGAATGAGATTCCTTAAAATATTATGATTATCCCTTTAGTTGAATTTAATGTGATTCTAGGCATGGATTGGATTTCTTTTAATGGATCTCTTGTCAATTTTTATGGAACAGAAGTCACATTTCATATTCCAGATAAACATATTATCATTTATTTATGAAAGGATGAATAAGAACTTACAATGGAAATTACATCTCTCGTGTGGTCCATAAATTCTATCCATAAAGGATATTAATCTCATATGGTTGTGGAAAAACTAAAAATTTATGATAAATAAATGTATGGGACTTTACTTATTTCTCTGTTGAAGAGTTTCTTAGTCTTCCTCTAAACTATTAATTTGATTTTTCAATATAACTCATACTCGGTGTTACAACTATTTCAAATGATCCTTATATAATAGACCCAATTGAGTTGTAGTAATTGTAGAAGAAACTCTAATAGATTGTTGATAAGGTATTTATTCATATAATTGTTTCAACTTGGGGTACATCGGTTGTTTTTGTTAAGAAGAAAAATTGATCAATGTGACTCTACATTGATTATTGAGAAGTTAAACATATCACTATAAATAAAAATTATATTATAACCCATATTGGTGATTCTTTTATCAATTGTGAGGAGATCAATACTTTTCCAAAATTGGAAATTATTCTTGATATCATAAATTGAGAGTCAAGAAGATGGATATTCCCAAGATAGTATTTCTTATCAGGTATAAGACTTCTAAATTTATAGTGATTTCATTTGGACTAACGAATTCTCCTACTATCGTTATGGATTTAGAGAATAAATTCTTTAGAGATTACCTTGAATAATTTTTTGTTGTATTTATATATTATATTCTTATATATTAAAATAGAAAGCATGGGTATGAAGATTATTTGATAATTGTGTTGAAGACCCTAAGGAATGATAATCTATAACAAAAATTTTCCATGATTGAATTTTGCATCAGAATGTTTCACTATTGGCGCATATAATCTTCAGAGATGGTATATTAATAAATCCATAAAAATAGAAGTAATTGAGGAATGAAATAGGCCTTACACAGTAACTAAAATTTGTATTTTTCTTTGGTGGGTTGTATATTATCAATTCTTTGTGAGATATTTAGCCTGAATGACTAATCCAATCACCAGGTTGATTTTAAAGGGGTTCATATTCTTGAGGATAGATGAATGTAAAGATAATTTCAAGGATCTGAAGAGAAGGTTGGTCTGTGCACATGTGATCACACTACCCCATAGTGGATAATGGGTTTTTATCTAAATTAATTCATTAAAGATTCTATTAGGATGTTTATTCCAGCATAATGATATGGTAATAGCATATTCCTCACAACTCTTGGAAATACATTAAAAATTTTACCGACTCATGATTTGGAATTATCTATGGTAATATTTGAATTGAAGATATATAATAACCATATTTATGGTGAAATTTGTGGAATATTTACAAATTATAAAAGTTTTAAGTGTATCATCACACAAAAAGAGGTGAATATTTGCTAGAGAATATGATTGTAGTTAATTAATGATTTTGACTACTCAATAAATTACCACTTTTGTAAGGAAACAGGGCACTTAATTCTTGAAGTTAGAAATACCATGATAATTTATTCATAATGAGAATTAAAATTTAACCAAAACTTATGTATTTTATAAAGATAGAAATTGAAATATCGACCGAAGGGTACAAATCATATCTTTCTCAAATGAATGTTAATATATCTATCTATGTGAGGCTTAAAGAGCCGTAAAAGGAATAAGTATTGCTGAAAAAGAATGTGATAAATATTATTGAGTTCAACCTTTATTGTGATAGAATGATAAGGTTAACGAATTGTGTATGTGTTCCATCTATACTAGTACTTAAGAAGGATATGTTTGATGAATCTAAAAGTTCATAATTCTATATTCATCCTAGAAGTATGAATATGTATAGAAATATGGAATAATATTTCTGGTGAGATAAAAATAATTATTATATTTTTGGATTAGGTATCTCAATGCCTAATATAAAATAAATTTAATGTAGAGATAAATAAGTTGAATGGGATATTAAAACAATTACCCATAATTGAATAGAAATGGGAAAACATCATCATGGATTTTTTCAGTAAACCACGCAAAACTTCTTAAGGGAATACTTCTATTTGGGTTATATTTAATCGCCTTATGAAGCCAGAACACTTCATTTCCATTAGAGAGTATTTCTCTCATGATCAGATTTCAAGGTTATACAATAAGGAATCTGTGAGATTTCATAGAGTACCGCATCCTATTATATATGTTCAATATTTCATGTTTAACTCGAAATTATTGTAAAGTCTTCAGTAGGATTTGGATATATAGTAATGTTTCATCATTTCTTATCATCTTCAAAAGGATGTTCATTCTGAGATAACTACTCAAACTGTAGAGGGTATGTTAAGATCTTGTTCTCTAGAATTCAAAAGTGGTTGGGATCAACACCTTCCTCTAGTTGAGTTTTTTTACAATGATAGTTTTCAGTCAAGCATTATGATAGATACTTATGAGGCCCTCTATTGAGGAAGTGTTGAAATCCAATATGTTGGTATGATTTTTGAGAAATAAAGTTATTGGGACATGATCTAGCTGGGCAAATGACATAGAAATTCAAAGCTATTCATCGACACAAAAGATTAGTTCGAAGTCACTATAAACATTATGCATACAATCATCAAGTATATCTAGAGATTGAAGTTAGTGAAAAGTTATTTCTATAAATTTATCCTTAGAATAAGGATAAGATATTTATAAATAATTTAAATATAAGGCCTATGTATATTGACCACTTTGATATTCTTGATCAGGTAGGGACAATATCTTGACACTTGGTACTTCCATCGATCCTCTCTCAAGTTCATTATGTGTTCCATGTATCTCTCCTAACAAAGTACATATATAATCAATAACATTTACTAAACATAGAGGTCATTCCAAAAGATAATGATCATTATTATGAATAATAATAAATATAAACGTAACATCCCAGGTAAATGAAGAATAATATATTTTCATACTTATTAATATTTGTGAATTAAATATTAATGTTACTATAAATGGGTTGCTATGTTCTATAGCGTACCCGATACACTACAACAGGTTTCTTTGAAATCTTACATTGCACACTAATAATCTAATATTATTATTTTAAATGGAATTTAACTCCTAACTGTTTTATTGGTGGGAATGAACAAAACTTACTAAAATATGATTATACAAGTTTGTTAAATGTATTTACTTTTATCCAATAAAATTTAGAGGCTTAAAATTTGAATGAATCTAATTTTAAGCATAATTTACATTAAAAGGTCGATTTACCACCTTTTAATGATGTACCCTCTTTAAATCTAGTTTTGGTCACATCAATACATTCTATTTGACCAAATAAAATTCTTCTTTAGAATGGGGACATCAAAATTTACTTTGTGTAATTTTTTGGAATTTTTCTGATAAAGCTCATTTTTTAATGGATAATGAAAAATATTGTATTTTAATTCAAAACTACATTATAATATAATTTATTTATATGGTTATATTATCTTTTAAATTTGTTTTAAAGATTAATTATAATATATATTTGTCATTTAATCCAATGTTGATCATTGGAATTAATTTCACTTTGAATTTGGACATAAACAAGTGTCAATATTTTGATAGTTATTGTTTCTTAAAAACATGCTATTTGTTTTAACAATGGGAATTAATTTTAAATTAATTAATGAAACTAATATGTTTAGAATTTGGTAAAATAGAAATCATTTTTTAATTCTGAATATCAAATATCGCTTAGGCTGTGTTTTTGGTATTTTTCTGAAAAACTCCAATTTTTGATGATTAGTGAAACCACTTAGTAGTAGTTAAAAAAAGTAAATTTTTCATTTAAATGAAATTTTACCACTTATGTGAATTAAATTTCGAAAATATGACATACATGGTTGTTATTAGTAAGTAAAATATGGTTCAATAAGTTGAAAATAATTTTTGGTGAATTGTAACGATTGACTTTTATTTACGGTGATTAAAGATAAATAGGGTAATTCATGGTAAAAAGAATATTATAATAATTAAAAATTATCTTAACACTTTTCATAACCTTATTGGATGATTAATGGAAACCATGGATATCCTTGGGTCGATTTTGGGACCCCATGGAGCCACTTATTAATGATAATGAAACATTAGATTAATTAATTTAATATAAAGGAAAAAATGAAAAAAAAACAAAAATCTTTTAGTAAATTAATTTTTATATGATATTATATAAGAAATATTTTTGAATATAAATATTCACTGGAAATATAAAATTATTTCCTACATCATGGTATTTTTTTTATAATTATTAGACATCGAATATATTAAATTATTTATGACACAATAATGATGTAGTGTCTACCTCATTAATAAATCATTTAATTAAATAAGATTATAAATATTAAAATAACATCCAAAACCTATCCAATTATTATTGGGTGATTTTATTTAGACCATGAGTTATCTTATCTTCACCTCTAATGATTTTTGGACCTCTAGAAACCAAATATAATTATATAATAAAATAATAGTTTCACACTTTCCTAAAGAGCCCATCCTCCCCCTTATAAAAGGAGACCATTTCTAACCAATTCCTCACACCTCTCAAGCCTTTTGGCTCATCCAAACTCTACCCAATTACGCTCCCTACATCCCTATCTTCCTCATATAAGAATTACCTTAGGCATAATGTATAAGGCCCCAATCTTAAACATTACTTAATCTTGAGTTATTTCAAAAATACACATTGAGGGTCTTTTCAGGTTTAGAGTTTTAGAGAATTAGATCATAAATTATGCATTACATACCACATTTAAACAAGGATGTTACATAAAAGATAGTTTTATTTTTTCCCATAAAAAGAGATATATTTAAAATAAAACATATATTCTTTCGTGACACTTCCTCGACACTATCAACACATCATGTACTTTTCCCTTGACCTGTGAAAAACATTTCAAAAACTTGGGATGAGCATAAAAAGATCATTAAGGTATATAAAAGTAAGAAATGAAAACATTAGTCCATGTACATATAAGAATTAATGAAATCATACTTTACTCATAGAACATAATCACTTTAACATACCTCATCAAATCATGAATAAATCATAGAAATCATAAGACATAAAGGTAACTTGAGGCATTCATAACATTCTTATGTAGGGAGTAACCCTCATGGTTACCTTTGGAATACCCATCACAGTATATTCCCAAAATATCTTCTGAGAAACCTTAGAGTTTAACCCCTTCACGTTACCCAATGAATTGGAGATCTATATCAGGCTCACCAACCCTTAGTTTATCACGGACCCACCTGTCTTCATAAACAATGCCCAAGAACCATAACATAATTGTATCACATAAAACATGCATAAAAGAAACATAAAATTTCCACATTTAAATCAAAAGATATCAATAACACATTGATATAATAAAAACATTATCAAAACCATTTTCAATACCAAAATAAAATAAAATTAAAACATGGTATTTATTTTTCATTTAAAAATATGTTATGGCTTGTTGAGGAAGCTGAAACTCAAATAATGGTCACGGCGGCAGAGAAGTCGTTGTTGCCGCATACATACGACAAAAAAATCCCTTTTTTCATTTAGTAAAACTATTCGTATAGAAAAGATTAATTTTGAATAAAATTAAATGTCAAAGGGGTTTATACACCGTATAAAAGAAATTTGTGTATAAAACAAAATATGCCTCAATGAAAGGAGATTGAGATGAAGTCCCTTACCTCGTGTCCGACTTGACTCAATCGTTCTTTAATCTCCTGAGTAAAAAACTATGGTTAATTTATGCTTTCTTAAGAACCTTTTTTAAGTTCATTATTCATTTTATATCACTTATTACAATGTTATGAACTCTATGTAATTATTTAAGTTAATAATGGTTGTTTTGTCGATCATTGGTACTTGAGTCAAAAATAAACTCCTTATAATTACAAGTTGTTCATGTTGCAAAATATCCATTATATCCAGAATTATATTCATGATTTAGATATCATATATATCCTATATATCGATTATATAAATTCATTTATAATATTACATAACATTTAGAGATCAGAAATGAAATGCACCTTTCATGGAGACGGTACGTTGTACGTACGCATGAACGCTAATTTCATTTCTATTTCATATTTAATGGAATGAAATAATAATGATATAAAGGTATATTATAATTCTAGTATAATATCATATATAATATCATTAACTCCATCCTTTATACGTCCCACATATGGCATTAACGAATCAAATCACTTTGAGGGGGCGGTAGTCTGCACTTCCTAAAATGAAGATATCGCGTTTACTCATAATGGAAACCAAAAAGGTATGAAAAAAATGAAAAATACAGATGCATAATGAAAACATAAACATAATATATATCATATATAAATATAGTGACATCTTAATGGCCACCATGAAAGGTGTTAAAAGAATATTGAACAATCATCATTTTGTGAGGCAGAAATTCGCCATCCATAGAAACAGAATGTTCCTTAACCATTAGACGGAGGTGTGTGTAAGTGTAGCTCTAATACTTCTCATAAAAACATCCTAGTATATTGAATATATTGGTTTTGTTACTAAATAAAGGAATAAAAAGAGTTTAGGTGGTTGGAGAAGCAAAATAAAACAAAATAACACAAGTGAAGACATTACTTTAAATCTGGTAACTCTTCTTGGTTTGAACCAAAAGGGTTCCTTGAAGAGATTTCTGCCTAAGGTAAGGATTCGAGGATTAAGATAGGGATGTGGAGAGATAAAATGATCAGAGCTTGTCTGAGACAATGGCTTGAGAGGTGTGGGTAAGGAGGTAGATGTGGGGGCCTTTTATAAGAGGGAGGAGCGGCACTCTGGGAAGTCAAGAAATGTTACTTTATATTAAAATGAGTCTTGGATTTTAAAGGTCCCACATTGATATATTTCAAGGATAAGGTGAAAATGGTTCGAAATATACTCATCCAATAGGTTTTTGACAAGTGTAAGTCTTAGATTTTACATTATATTTTCATTTTATTTAAATTGTTCATTAATGAGGTAATTTCTGCATCATCACGGTGTCATAAAAAAATTAATTTTTTTAATGTCTAAAAATTAAAAAAAAAACTATGATGTAGGAAATATTTTTAGCTTTCCAATGACTGTTTATAGTCCAAGAGATCATTTATTTAGACAAAATTTAAATTGTTTTACTTTGGTGTTATATACTTTTGTGATATTCTCCTTTCATTAAAAATAAAATGATAAAGTGTCACTATCACCCAAAAGTGATTCCATGGGGTCCCAAAGTTCGGCACAGGGCATCCCATGGTCGGCCATGACACAACCAGTAGAATCAAGACACATTTTGGGGTCATTTGTTATTATTATTGTAACACCCCAAGCTTCCATGTTACACTTCTCTTTGAATAGTATAGTAGCGTGTGTTGTACGCAACTTCGAGTTCTAACACACACCACAACCAATCAAACTAGCTGTTATGAATAGTAATACCTAATTTTTGAAATTTTATAAATTATATCTTTCAAAATGGACTTCATTTAAGGATTCGTAATATCGAAATTATCCTAGGGTGAAATTTTGGTATTTTTCAGAAAACTTTCAATTTTTGATGAATAGTGAAAAAAACACTGAGTTATAGTTTAAAACTGAATTTTTATATAAATAATTATTTATTTTATTTAAATTTAATTAAGGTCAAAATAGATACATAATACCTATATAAGTTCAATTTAATTCATTGGATTTAGATTAGAATAATTTTAGATATATAAAAATTTTATTGAACTTTTCACCGTCTTTTACCCACCTCCTAGGAGAATTTGGAAATTCACATAAAACATAATTTTACCGCTTCTGTGAGTGGAATTTAGAAAATCTGAGGGACAAGGTTAATATCAAGGTGTAAAATTTGGTTCAATGAGAAGAAAATAATTTTTGGTGAATAATAACTTTTTACTTTTATTTACCACAGTTAAAAGTAAATAGGGTAATTATGGGTAAAAATGATATTAATATTACCCTACCACATGTCCTAATTCTACTGGAAAAGTATATCTAGACCAAAAACAACCTTAGGAATAAAATATTATCATGTAGTTCCACTTGGATTAGATTAGGACATTAATTATTATTTAATTCAAAGAAGACTTAAAAGAGTAAAAAATCAAAGTTTATTTACTAAAACATTTTTAATACAGGGTTATAAATCAGATAAATTCGATTGAAAATATTAATTAGAAATATAAAACGATTTCCTACATAATGGTATTTTATTTATAATTTTTAGACATTAAATAATTTAATTTATTTATGACACAATGGTGATGCAGTAATTACCTAATTAATGAAATATTAAAATAATTGATATTATAAATATCAAAGTAAATGTAATTTGAGAATTTTTATGAATTAAACTAATTTTCTAGGTTAATATGACATATTAGGATTGGTTATATAATTTTTTTTTGAGGTAATAATGCTGTTATGAAATTATCAAAAACACAATACCCAATAGTGTCAAAATTGACATAAAAGAGTTTTTAAAACAAATATTATATTATTAATTGATATAAAATTACAAAAAATATAAGGTTCGGCAAATATACTTTTATCATGATAGTTTTATCATTAATGGACCACGTGGGGGTCTCTTGGAGTTATATAGTATGTTTATTAACTATATAATATAAAAATACAAAGTGACATGGTAAGTGTCAAACTAATTAACTAAGAGTTAAATATAAAACATAAGGTTAATATAATGACCCAAACCTGTCTAAATTATATTAGTTGAGTTTTTTGAGACCCATAACCACCTTAACCTTTAAATAATCCAATTTTTATCCATTAGAAACCGAATATGAATATATTATAAAATAATATTTTTAGCTTTTCCAAAGGTGCCCCTGACCCCTCTTTTAAAAAAGCACTCCCCCTTCTCACTGATTAACACATTCAAAGCCTTTTGGCTCGGCCAAAACCTTCCCAAATACTCTCTCCACTTCCCTCACTACAACCTAGAGGCCTTATTTTGATCAGAAAGCTAACCTGAGGAGCCCTTTTGATCAAATCAAAAGAAAGAACCCGAAGAAGAGGTAATGTTTTCACCACCCTTTTTCAAATTCATTTCTTCTTCAACTTCTTCTTTCTTTGTTATTCCCATTATAAATTAATAAATCCAGTATATACTATATATTGTGATATTATTATAAATATGGTACAACCATATTCAGTATTCTATCCATCCTTTGAATGACATGTCACCATATGTGCGTACGTACGGCTTACCGTCTCCACGTCGTGGTGTAATTGTTATTCAGTATATTATTATTTGGATGGGTATAATAATGATGTGTAATTCATTTAAATAATAAATATAACATGATAAGGATTCTTTATATATGATATACCATCCAATTATATATTATTTTAATATCAAAAGAATGATATTATCGCTTGTGCGTACGTACGGACTACCGTCTCCACGAACGCGATGAGATTCATTCCCCATCATATCCATGCAATTATAATTCTCATTTTATGATTAAAAATAATGTTTAAGGACTTTATATCATTATGGATATGAATAAGATACAACCTATCCATAATAAAAATGACATATGTCACAAAACATAGAAAAGAAAACGAGTAAGTTAACACCCAAAACGACGATAATACTAAGATATTATCAACAAAGCAATGTTAAAAGATCATATATGATATCATATAAATGTATATGATTCTTGTATAATTTAATAACAATTATTTCACCATTATACTAGAGGTTAACCTACCCTCAACCAAGGAAAAGTACAAGGTAAGGGTTATTTCACAATCTCTTCATTATCTGAGGTTTTTTATAGGTGATTATCTACTGGGACCTCTTTATCATCCACATCCATAATTCTTAAAAATGTATTTCAAATAATTCTTACTATTTTAAAGAATATGGTATAAAGTCATTTATAACATTTTTGACTTTTTATAATAAGTTTATAAAGAAATCTTTCTGTCATTTTCCAAACAAGTTCCTTTTTAACCTTTTCGACAGAATTAAGGTAAGAATGTCTTTTTTTAACTTATACGGCAGGTGTGGCTATTTTCTTCCGTTATAAAATCTTCGAAGCTTCCATTAAAAGATTATAAGAATATTTTCAAGGTAAATTTTTTATGTTATAATTATGTGAATTTTAAATTATTTTAAAAAAAGAGATATTTCTCTCAAATAGTTTTGATTTCATCTATGTCAACATCCTTTGATGGATTTTAATCTTATTTGAAGTTTATTTATTATGATACAAAACCTCTATATATTATTGAAGGTTTTGTGATATGTTTGACTGTGTATGTGTTATTTTTATACCATTCATGGTTTATGGTGAAAGTATTGACATTTCGTATGGTAGTTTTAATATGAATGTTTATGTTATGTTTAAACTTGTTCATATGAGGAATGCATTAGACTTAATAAGTGACGGGTGGAACCCACTATAGATCCTCGATGCATCAGTTGGTCTCATGCGACCTACTAGTGTCTTGGCACAAGGCCTTAAAAAATCTTATTTGTAGTCTTGGCACGAGGCCTTGGCTATGTGGTTATGATAGTCTGTCATTATGCATTCCATCATTATGAAAGTTGTTATTGATATTGCATGTGATTATTTGACTATTAGAATATCCATTTGAATAATTAAATGTAATTATTTCATTTTATCTTTTCCATATTATACTGAAGTTAATGTTTAAAAGGCTTTTGTTTTAGCTATACATTGCCTTAAATGTTTCTGTTTATTTATGTATGTTTCCGCTATATTGTTATCCTTACTGAGCATCTGAGATCACCCCTTTCAATGTTTTATTTTTCCCAGGACGTGAAGATGTAATTTATGAATGACCTGTAGGGATAATATGATGGGATATGAAGACATTATATTTTTGTACGAGTTTTCACTTTATGATGTAATGTAAACTTTATGAATTTATCTAGTTATTCCAAGGCTACCAAACTAATCGATCTTTTGAGATTTGACCTTTCTTGTGATCATAAAAATGTTATGTAATAATGCACCGACTCTGGGTAATTGGGGTCAGAGCATTACAGTTGGTATCAGAGGAAGTTTAGTACAAACCTTGGAAGCTAGATTTAGATAAACTCTGATTAGAGCACATAGACCTAAGATGGACTTTGAGGATTAGTATAGAAGAACTTCCTAGAATTTTGGTATTGTATAGATTTTGTGATTTTTCCGAGCAATACATCCCTGTTTGGATACGAGCAGGTAGAGGCGGCTCTGACACAGATGTACCTAGGGGTAAAACCCGAAAACACCACTTTGATCTAGACTCGAACGAGAACTGGTGCACGACAACGGGCCTTGCTGCACTCTTGGTTACGACACTCCCGAGGAATATGCTTAGGATAACTCTCATTTTATTTAAAAATCATTATGAAGGGTTTATGAGTATATACTTCCTCAAAGAAAACATTTTTATGATTATGGATTATATCCATAAATAGTTTAATTTATGTTAAGTGTTTTTGTAAGTATGGAATTATGTATTTTGATTCATAAACTAGTCTAGTTTATTCCATTGTTTAGAAATGGTGCCTAGTGGAAGAAATGGAAACTGTATCAATGCACGCACTCCAGGTAGGGATTTCCCGGCTACTCAAGATAATTATATTGGAGCTAGTGATACAACTGGTGATGATCATCTTATCACCATACTAGGACAACTCACTCAGGTTATGAATAATAACCTTACCCGTATGGAGCACCCTGATCCACAATGTGGAGGATCAATGTTAGATCACTTCATGAGACAGCAACCACAAAAATTCAATGTGAGTAAAAATCCATTGGTAGCTGAGCAATGGATAAGTTTCCTAGAGAAAATATTTCAGGCTTCAGGGATTAGTGAAAGGTAAAAAGTTATCATGGCAGTTTATTGCCTCACTGGAGATGCTAATAAATGGTAGTAATTGTTTCAAAACACAAAGGAAGATGATGAAGTATAAAATATGGAATGGAGGGAGTTCAAAGATCTGTTTTTAGAAAAATACTTTCCTCACGACCATAGAGCAGATATGGAAAGGCAATTTCTGAGTCTAAGACAAAATGAGAATGAGAATGTCACAAAGTATGAGGATAACTTTACAAGGTTAGCAAGGTATGATGGAGATTATATATGTAACCCAAGAAGTAAGACTTATCGTTTCATTGATGGGTTAAAATTGTTTCTCTGTCGAGCATTAGTATCACAATCCTTCTCATCGTACGAAGACATTGTCTCCTGTGCTATCAAGACAGAAAAGGAATTATCTAAGTCTTATGACTTTAAAGAAATGAAAGAGAAGAAGAGATATGCTGATCAATATGGGAATGGAAATAAGGGGAAGAAGGGAAAGTTTGAATATCTATCATGTGGTAAATGTGGGAAGAAACACCCTGGTACTTGCTTAAAAGGAATCGGAGTCTGTTACAAGTGTGGTGAAAAGGCCACCATGCTCGTGATTGTAAGGGGAATAGGGAAGCTACCGATGTCCAATGCTACAATTGCAGGGAGATGAGACATTATACAAGTGAATTTCCTAGGCATCAGGGGAACTTACCTCAGAAAAGGCCAAGGGATCAAGTCCAATCTTATACTATCAATATTTATGAGGTAGAAACTCCGAAAGACGTAGTGGCAGGTAATTTAATGGTTTCCTCAAGTTTAGCAAATTCATTATTTGATTCTGGATCATCGCATTGTTTCATATCTTCCCAGTTTTCTAAGAAAATTAGATATTTCCAATTTTATTTAACAAAGGAGTTGTCAGTTAAAACTCCTAAGGGAAGTATCATTACAAAAAAGTTTTGTGAATCAGTCCCCATTAGAGCACATAAATGTTCTTTATCTGCTAATATCATCGCCATACCTATGGTTTAGTTTGATATAATCATCGGTATGGATTGTCTTTTATACCACGATGAAAAAATTTATTGTAAGAAGAAGGAGGTTACTATTTTTGATGATGATGATAAGGAACACCTTATCTTTAGGGTGGAATCATCACCACCTAATTATTTTCTAGATCCACCCACAGTAGCTCAACTAAATTCGAGGAAGAGAATAAAATGATTGTGGGTGAGGAAAGGAATTTTCAAATAGAGGATGTACCTATTATGAAAGAATATGTAGATGTGTTTCCAGAAGATTTACCTGGACATCCTCCAGAACGAGAAGTTGAGTTTTCCATTGATTTAATTCCTGGATCAAGGCCTATATCGAAGACCCCTTATAGAATGGACACTATGGAATTAGTCAAACTAAAGAAAAAACTAGAGGAATTGAGTAATAAGGGATTTATTCGACCTAGTGTTTCTCTATGGGGAGCCCCTGTCCTTTTTGTTAAGAAGAAAGATGGATCTATGAGGTTATGTATCGACTACAAGGAAATCAATGCTATAAAAATAAAGAAAAAGTATTACCTACCTCACATTGATGATTTATTTGACCAAATGTATGGAGCTCAATACTTTTCAAAGATTTATCTTCGGTCTGGATACCATAAGTTGTGTTTAAAGAAGGAAGAAATTCCAAAGGCAGCATTTCGAACCAGGTACGGGAATTACGAGTTTACAGTAATGCCTTTTGGGCTAACTAATGCACCCTCTGTATTCATGGATCTAATGAATAGATTTTTCAAGGAATATCTCGATGAATTTGCGGTGGTATTTATTTATGATATCTTGGTATACTCCAAAATCTACGAATATAATGAAAATCACTTGCGCATTATCCTGAAGACTCTAAGAAGACATGAATTTTATGGGAAGTTTAGCAAGTGTGAATTCTGGCTTCAGGAGATTTATTTTCTTGGCCATATTGTCTCTAAAGATGGAATCTCTGTTGATCCTTCTAAGACAAGAGAAATCCAAGAATGGCCAGCACCGACGAGTATAACTGAGGTATGCAGTTTTATTTGTTTAGAAGGTTATTATCGAAGTTTCGACCAGAATTTTGCCCGATTGGATAACCCATTAACGAAGCTCACATGTAAAGGGGTTAAATTTGTTTGGATGAAAGTTTGTGAAAAATGTTTTGAAGAACTGAATAGAATATTATTCAATGCTTCTATATTGACACTACCATTGGGGAATGATGGGTTCATTATTTGTAGTTATACATAGAAGAAAGGACTTGGTTGTGTCCTTATGCAGAATGATAGGGTTATTGCTTATGCTTCACGACAGCTAAAAATTCATGAGAAAAACTATCCTACTCATGATCTCAAGTTAGCAGTTGTGATCTTTGCTTTGAAGATATGGAGGCACTACCTCTATGGAAAAAAATGTGAGATTTATACTGATCACAAGAGTTTGAAGTATATTTTCTCACAAAAAGAACTCAACATGAGGCAAAGGAGATGGCTTGAATTACTCAAGGATTATGATTGCACGATACACTACCACCCGGGGAAGGAAAACATGGTGGAAGCTGCTTTGAGCATGAAAGATCATGGAGTTTTGAACAATGTGAGAATTGAAAGGGATCCAATTTTCATGGATCTAGTGTAGATGGATATGAGAATAACCATAGAAGGTGAAACATCAATGCTTTTTCAAATAGTTGCCAAACCATCTTTACTAGAAAGGATTAAGAGTTCTCAGACTGATGATAAATAATTTCAAAAGAAGATTAAAGCTGTCAATGATGGGAAATTGAGTGACTTTGTGTATGAAAATGGAATTTTGAAGTTTGGGAAGAGACTTTGTGTTCCCAATATACCTGATCTAAAAAGAGAATTGTTGGATAATGCTCATAGTTCCAATTTCTCTATACACCCTGGGAGCACCAAAATGTATAGAGATTTTATGGAACATTTTTGGTGGGACAAAATGAAGAGGGAGATTGCTGATTTTGTGTCAAGATGTATGGTTTGTCAACAAGTGAAAGCTGGAAGGAAACAACCTGGAGGAGTCATGAAACCTCTTCCCATACCTGAGTGGAAATGGGATAATATTACGATGGAATTTTTCATGGGACTACCAATGACTCCTAGAAGGAACGATGCAATATGGGTTATTGTTGATCATCTTACCAAGTCATCACATTTTCTTTCTATAAGGTAATATTTACCACTTTAACATCTAGCAAGGATATATATTAATGAAGTGGTGAGACTTCATGGAGTACCCCTATCGATTGTTTCTGATCGTGATCCCCATTTTACTTCAACATTCTGGAAGAGTCTTCAGAAGGCCTTGGATACTAAACTTCGTTTGAGCACCGCTTACCACCCTCAAATAGATGGACAATCAGAACGAACTATTTAAACCATAGAAAACATGTTGAGATCATTCTCACTTGACTTTCAGGGTATGTGGGATCAATATTTACCTCTTGTATAATTTTCCTATAACAATAGCTTCCATTCAAGTATTTGGATGGCACCATATGAAGCATTATACAGAAAGAGATGTCGCACACCAACCTGTTGGGATGACGTTGGTGAAAGAAGTCTTGTAAGCCCAGAACTGGTGGAGGAAATGATGGAAAAGGTAAAGGTAATCCAAAACCACATCAAAGCATCTCAAAGTAGGCAGAAGAGCTATGCCTATAACCGAAGGAAGGATTTATAATTTCAGGTGGGAGATCATATTTTCTTGAACGTATCTCCATGGAAGGGAGTTATACGTTTTGGTAAGAATGGTAAATTGAGTCCCAGGTACATCGGAACTTTTGAAATTCTAGAACGAATTGGGGTTGTAGCATACCGTTTGGCAATGCCGCAAAATCTCTCCAAATTTCACGATGTGTTCCATGTATCACTGTTGAGAAAATACATGCCTGACCCAACGCATGTACACAGCTATGAGGAATTAGAACTAGAACCTGATATTTCTTATTGCAAAGAGCCCGTCAGGATTCTTGATACAAGAGAACAAGTGCTGAGAAATTGGACGACTCGTCTGGTAAAAGTTCTATGGAGAAACCATAAGATGGAAGAGGCAACGTGGGAACCCGAGGAACTTATGATAAAAAACCACCAGAGTCTTTTTATGCAGTAATATTATAAGAAAGTTCAAGGATAAAATTATTTGAAGGAGGGGAGAATGTGACAACATAATCTTCCACAGTATGCTTTTCTTTGAATAGTATAGTAGCGTGTGTTGTACGGAACTTTGAGTTCTAACACACACCACAACCAATCAAACAAGCCATTATGAATAGTAATACCTACTTTTTGAAATTTTATAAATTTTATCATTCAAAATGGACTTCATTTTTGGATTCAGAATATCGAAATTAGCCTAGGGTGAAATTTTGGTATTTTTCTGAAAACTTTCAATTTTTGATGAATAGTGAAAAAAACATTGAGTTATAGTTTAAAACCGAATTTTTATTTAAATAATTATTTATTTTATTTAAATTTAATTAAGTTAAAAATAGATACATAATACCTTTATAAGTTCAATGTAATTTATTGGAGTTAGTTTAGAATAATTTTAGATATATAAAAATTTTATTGAACTTTTCACCCTCTTTTACCCACCTCCTAGGAGAATTTGGAAATTCACATAAAACATAATTTTACCGCTTCTGTGAGTGGAATTTCGAAAATCCAAGAGACACGGTTAATATCAAGGAGTAAAATTTGGTTCAATGAGATGAAAATAATTTTTGGTGAATAGTAACTTTTACTTTTATTTACAATGGTTAAAAGTAAATAGGGTAATTAAGGGTAAAAATGATATTAATATTACCCTAACACGTGTCCTAATTCTATTGGACAAGTGTATCTCGACCAAAAACATCCTTAGGAATAAAATATTATCATTTCGGTCCACTTGGATTAGATTAGGACATTTATTATTATTTAATTCAAAGAAGAGTTAAAAGAGTTAAAATCAAAGTTTATTTACTAATGAATTTTTAATATAGAGTTATACATAAGATAAATTCAATTTTAAATATTCATTAGAAATCTAAAAATATTTCCTACATAATGGTATTTTATTTATAATTTTTAGACATTAAATAATTTAATTTATTTATGACACAATGGTGATGCAGTAATTACCTAATTAATGAAATATTAAAATAATTGATATTATAAATATCAAAGTAAATGTAATTTGAGACTTTTATGAATTAAACTAATTTTCTAGGTTAATATGACATATTAGGATTGGTTATATAAATTGTTTTATAAGTAATAATGCTGTTATGAAATTATCAAAAACAAAATACCCAATAGTTTCAAAATTGACATAAAAGGGTTTTTAAAACAAATATTATATTATTAATTGATATTAAATTCCTAAAAATATAAGGTTCGGCCAAGAGACTTATATCATGATAATTGTATCATTAATGGACCACTTGGGGGTCGCATGGAGGTATATAGTATGTTTATATATTATAGAATATAAAAATACAAAGTGACATGGTAAGTGTCAAACTAATTAACTAAGAGTTAAATCTAAAACATAAGGTTTATATAATGACCCAAACCTATCTAAATTCAAGTTTTTGAGTGGTTTTATACCCATCCAAATCTTAACCTTTAAATAATTCAATTTTGAGCCACTAGAAATCGAATATGAATTTATTATAAAATAATATTTCTAGCTTTTCCAAAGGTGCCTCTCACCCCTCTTATAAAAGGGCACTACCCCTTCTCACTAATTCACACATTCAAAGCCTTTTGTATCGGCCAAAACCTGCCCAAATACTCTCTAAAATTCCCTCAATACAACGTAGAGGCATTAGTTTGATTAGAAATCCAGCCTAATGAACCCTTTTGATCAAATCAAAAGAAAGAACCCGAAGAAGAGGAAATGTTTTCACCACCCTTTTTCAAATTCATTTCTTCTTAAACTTCTTCATTATTTGTTATTACCATTCTAAAATTATAAGTCCAGTATCTCCTATATACTGTAATATTATTATAAATATGGTACAACCATATTCAGTATTCTATCCATCCTTTGAATGACATGTCACCATACGTGTGTACGTACGGCTTACCGTCTCCACGTCGTGGTGTAATTGTTATTCAATATATTATTATTTGGGTGGGTATAATAATGATGTGTAATTACTATAAATAATAAATATAACATGATAATTATTCTGTATATATGATATACCATCCAATTATATATTATTTTAATATTTAAAGAATGATATTGTCGCTCGTGCGTACGTACGGACTACCGTCTCCACGAACGCGATGAGATTCATTCCCCATCGTATCCATGCAATTATAATTGTCATTTGATGATTAAAAATAATGTTTGAGGACTTTATATCATTCTGGATATGAATAAAATACAACCTATCCAAAATAAAAACGACATATGTCACAAAACATATAAAATAAAACGAGTAAGTTAACACCCGAAACGACGATAATACTAAGATGTTATCAACAAAGCTATGTTAAAATATCATATATGATATCGTGTTAATGTATATTATTCTTGTATAATTTAATAACAATTATTTCACCATTATACAGGAGGTTAACTTACCCTCAGCCAAGGAAAAGTACAAGGTAAGGGTTATTTCACAATCTCATCATTATCCGAGGTTGTTTATACGTGATTATCTACTGGGTCCTCTTTATCATCCACATCCATGTTTCTTAAAAATGAATTTCATATAATTCTTAATATTTTATAGACTATGGTATAAATTCATTTATACCCTTGTTGACTTTTTATAGTAAGTTTATAAAGGAATCTTTCTGTCGTTTTCCAAACAAGGTCCTTTTTAACCTTTTCGACAGAATTAAGGTAAGAATGTCTTTCTTTAACTTATACGGCTGGTGTGGCTATTTTCCACCGTTATAAAATCTTCGAAGCTTCCCTTAGAAGATTATAAGAATATTTTCAAGTTAAATGTTTTATGTTATAATTATGTGACTTTTAAATGATTTAAAAAAAGAGATATTTCTCTCAAATAGTTTTGATTTCATCTATGTCAACATCCTTTGATAGATTTTAAGCCTATTTGAAGTTTATTTATTATGATACAAAACTTTCATATATTTTTGAAGGTTTTTTGATATGTTTGACTGTGGATGTGTTATTTTTATACCATTCATGGTTTATGGTGAAAGTATTGACATTTTGTATGCTAGTTTTAATACGAATGTGTATGTTATTTTTAAACTTGTTCATATGAGGAATGCATTGGACTTAATAAGTGACGAGTGGAGCCCGCTATAGATCCTCGATGCATCGGTAGGTCTCATGAGACAAACTAGTGTCTTGGAACAATGCCTTGACACAATCTTATTTGTTGTCTTGGCACGAGGCCTTGGCTATGTGGTTAGGATAGTCTGGCATTATACATTTCGTCATTATGAATGTGGTTATTGATATTGCATGTGATTATTAGACTAGTATAATATCCATGTGAATAAGTAAATGACATTATTTCATTTTATCTTTTCCATATTATGCTGAAGTTCATGTTTAAAAGGCTTTTGTTTTAGCTATACATTGCCTTAAATGTTTCTGTTTATTTATGAATGTTTCCGCTATATTGTTATCCTTACTGAGCATCTGAGCTCACCCCTTTCAATGTTTTATTTTTTCCAGGATGTGAAGAATTAATTTATGAATGACCTGCATGGATAATATGAGGGGATATTAAGACAAGATGTTTTTGTAGTAGTTTTCACATTATGATGTAATGTAAACTTTATGAATGTATCTAGTTATTCCAAGGCTACTAGACTAATCGATCTTTCGAGATTTGATCTTTGTTGTGATCATGCCAATGTTATGTAATAATGCACCAACTCAGGATAATTGGGGTTGGAGCGTTACAATTATGATATTATATTATTACCCTTAACTAACTGATTACTAATTAATCACGATAATTAAAGATAATTACCGTCGTTACTATTCATAATGTCCAAAAACAAAAGAGACTTAATTACATAATTTGGACCTTATGATTCCAAATATGGAATCCATTTTACCAAATTAAAGACACAAAAATTACATTATGTAATTTAAAATTGATTCCCCTTGTCAAAACAAATAGCGGGTTTTTTTGAAACAATATCTATGAAAAGTTTGGCACTTGTTTATTCCCAATTCCAAAGTGAAATAAATTCTAATGACCAACATTGGATTAAATGGTAATAATATATTCTAATTAAACTTTAAAACAAAAAATAAAGATAATCTAACCATATAATTAAATTAGATGAAAAAGAAGTTTTGAAGTAAAATTCAGTATTTTTCACTATTCATTAAAAAATGAACATTGTCAGAAAAATACCAAATATTTACCCATAGTAAATTTCAATGTCCCAAATCTATTGAATAAGTTTATTTTGATAAATAAGGCTTATATAATTGTCAAAAGATAGATTTCAAAATGGTTCTCCATCAAAAGGCGGTAAAACAATCTTTTAAAAAATATTAGAGTATTCTATGCTTAAGATTGGATTTATTCTCATTTTAAGTCATTAAAACACTATCTAATTCATAAATAGACATAGATAAGAAAATACATAATTATTTACTTAATTGGGATGTTACATCCTTCCCCCCTTTAGAAAATTGCGTCCTCGCAATTTATTTACTTATTGAATAAGTAGGGGTATTTATCCCTCATTGCATTTTCAGATTCCCATGTTGCCTCTTCAATCATGTGTTTTTTCAAAAAAACCTTAACTTGATGAATTACCTTTTTCCATAACACTTGATCCCTATGGTCAAGAATCTGGATAGGTTGTTCCTCATAAAAAAGGTTCTCTTCCAACTTAACTACCTCTGGACTCAAAACATGAGATGGATCTGGCATGTACTTCCTTAACATTGAAACATGATAAACATTGTGTACCTGAGATAAACTCGGAGGTAAAGTCACTCGGTATGCAACTGATCCAACTCTCTCCAAAATTTCAAATGTTCCAATGAACCTTGGACTCAGATTTCCTTTCTTACCAAATCACATCACACTTTTCCATGGTGAAACTTTGAGGAAGACATGATCACCTACCTCAAAAGAGAGATACTTCCTCCTGTTGTCGGCATAACTTTTCTGCCTGCTCTGAGCTGTTCTCATGTGTTTCTGTATCATCTGAACTTTTTCTTCCAACTCTTCTACCAATTCTGGTCCCATAAACTTCCATTCACCCACTTCAACCCAAAAGTTGGAGTTCTACACCACTTCCCATATAATGCCTCAAATGGTGCCATCTGTATACTAGAATGAAAACTGTTATTATAAGAAAAATAAACCAAAGAAAGATGTTGGTCCCAACATCCCTGATAATCCATCAAACAATTACATAGCATATCCTCTAAAGTTTGAATTGTTCTTTCTGACTGCACATCTGATTGAGGATGAAAAGTTGTACTAAAATTTAATTCAGTACCCAACGACTTCTGAAGGCCTTTTCAAAAGTTAGAAGTAAACCTAGGATCACGATCAAATACAATGGAGATGGGAACTCCATGTAACTTGACTATCTCTTTAAGATACAAATGAGAAAGTTGATGTAGGGAAAAAGTATCTCTTATAGTAAGGAAATGAGTAGATTTAATCAAGTGATCAATAATAACCCAGATTGAATTATTACCTCGAGGTGTCTTTGACAATCCCACAACGAAGTCCATGGATATATTCTCCCATTTCCACTCTGGTACTGGTAAAGGTTGAAACATCCCCTTCGGTAACTGCTGCTCTGCTTTAACCTGTTGACAAGTCAAACACTTCACAGTAAAATCAGCAATATCTCTTTTCATTCCATCCCACCAGTAATACTCCCGAAGATCTCTATACATCTTAGTACTGCCTGGATGAACTGAAAACAGAGAACTATGAGCTTCAGATAACAACTCTCTCTTCAACTGTGAATCACAAGACACACACAATCTCTTCCCAAATCTCAAAACACAATCATTATTAATGTTGAATTCAGGAAACTTACCCTTCTGAACTAGCTCTACCTTTTTCTGTAACTCATTATCTTGCTTCTGTACTTGCTTAATTTTGTCTGATAGAGAAGATTTCACTGATACTTGAAACAAAACAAAAGAACATCCTGCACCAACTACTTCTATGCCAATTTCCATCAAATCCTTAACCAAAGGATCACGTTCCAAATGCAATATTGTTAATGAAGTGTTACTTTTTAGACTCAAAGCATCAGCCACTTTATTTGCTTTTCCTGGATGGTAATGAATTGTACAATCATAATCATTGATTAATTCTAGCCATCTCCTCTATGTCATCTTTAATTCTTTCTGAGTGAATATATACTTTAAACTTTTGTGATCAGTATATATTTCACACTTTACACCATACAAATGATGCCTCTAAATTTTTAACGCGAAAACAACAGCAGCTAATTCCAAATCATGTGTAGGGTAATTTACCTCATGAGTTTTCAACTGACATGAAGCATAAGAAATTTGCTGTTCATTCTGCATTAGGATGCAACCAAGTGCTTTAAATGAAGCATCACTGTAGATAAAAAAACACACCATTCCTGGAATGTAGTGCCAAAAATGGAGCATTATCCAATATTCTTTTCAATTCCTGAAAACAATCATCACATTCTTTTGTCCAAATAAACTTAACACCTTTACGAGTTATCTTAGTCATTGGACTAGATAACTGTGAAAAATTTCTAACAAACCTTCATTAATAGCCTTCCAAACCAAGAAAACTATGAATCTCAGTTACATTTTTGGGTCTTGGACATTCTTCAACAACCTTTGATTTTGCAGGATCAACAGTTATTCCATCTTTAGAAACAATGTGACCAAGGAAAGAAATTTGTTGCAACCAAAACTCGCACTTGCTGAATTTCCCATACAATTTATTTTCTTTTATGGTTTTCAAAATAACCCTTTAATTACTTCCATGCTCCTCTTTACTTTTATAAAACACAAAAATATCATCAATGAAAACAACCAAAAACTTATCCAGGAACTCATGGAAAATTATATTCATAAGGTCCATGAATACAGCAGGTGCATTAGTCAACCCAAAAGACATTAATTCAAATTCATAATGGCCATATCTTGTACGAAATGTGGTCTTCAGAACATCTTCTTCCTTTACCTTCAACTGATGGTACCCTGATCTCAGGTCAATCTTTGAAAAATACTGAGCTCCCTGGAGCTGATCAAACAAATCATCGATATGAGGCAAACGATATTTTTTCTTAACAATGCTGTTATTCAAGGATCTATAATCAATGCAAAGTCTCATAGAACCATCTTTCTTTTTAACAAATAAGACAGGAGCACCCCATGGTGATGTGGTAGGTCGAATGAAACCTTTCTCTAACAAATCTTGCAATTAATCCTTCAAATATAAAATTTCAATTTGATCCATTCCATAAGGGGGTTTAGAAATTGGCTTAGCATCAGGAACTAAGTCAACAGTAAATTCAACTTCCCGATCTGGTATTATTCTAGGAAACTCATCAGGAAAAAACATCAGGATACTCATTTACCACTAGCACATCATTAATCTGAACGGTTCCTTTTTTTTCAACAATATGTGCTAGGTAACATTCATTTCCATCTTTTACAAGTTTCTCAACCTCTTGATATGTTATCAACAATAAGGGTTCATTCCTATACAAAAACTGAAAGTCTTTCTGAAAAGAAACTTCTTTAGCACTACAATCAATCTTATCATGGTAAACAGAGATCCAATCCATACCCAGGATAACATCAAACTCTACTATAGGTAAAACAATAAGGTTTTCAAGTAGGTTCTTTCGACCTATAAGGATACGGAGATTCTTATAAATTCATTTTGCATCAACATTTACCCCATGTGTTTTTACCACAAGTTCAGGAGTCATTTCTTGATATGGAATTCCCAATTTACTACAAAAATTTTCAGAGATGAAAGAATGTGTAGACTCCAAATCAAACAACACATTATCATAATCTGAGAAAACAAACAAAGTACATGATACCACTTCATTTGCTGGCCCAACATCTGCTGAAGTAGTTTCAAAGGATTTCACCACTAATTTTTGCTTGTAGTCTGACTGCTTCCCATCATTTGAGCTCTTTTTCGAACACTCGTTTGCATAATGACCTATCTCATTGCACTTGAAACATTTAACTAACAGTAAATCAAATTTGGTCTTACCATCACGCTGATCTTTTTCAGTGCAATCATGAGCCTTATGTCCCATCTTACCACATCGGTAGCACTTTCCAGAATTCAGAATACATTCCCCAGCATACCTTTTACCACATTTATCACAATATGGAAACTTAGTTTTCTTACCATCAGACCTTTTTGAAGAATTCTTCCCTTTCTCCGTCCACCTCAGTCTCTTCTTGTATTGGTTGTTATAGAACACTTGATCATCGGAAAACTCCATTTCCACCTTCTCAGTACATTTAACAATCTTTTCATAACTCTTGAACTCACGAGAATCTAAAGCCCTTCGATATTTTGGCTTTAATCCTGAGTAAAAACAATTCATTTTACTATCAAGGTCTTGGATAAAATTTGGAGCATACCTTTCCAATCGAGTGAACCTTTCTTCATTAGCATCCACCAAGTCTTCCTCTTGCCTCAATTCCAAGAATTTTTTATCCATCCTAAGTAGAACATCCTTAGGAAAATATTTCTCAAGAAACATACCTTTGAATTCATCCCAATCAAGAGGATCAATCTCATCAGCATCCCTAATATTTTTAACCATCGACCACCACTGATCTGCTTCACCCTCCAAACGGTAGATAGCAAGACTAACCTTTTGATTGTCTGAACACCCCATGGCATAGAAAAGTTTCTCTAGTGCTTTAATCCACCCTTCAGCTAGCACATAGTCAGATGATCCTCTGAATGATGGGGGATGTTGCCTCATGAAATGTTCCACCACTGACATGTTCCTCTATGGTTGATCTGGCTGATCTCGTGCATAGATACCACCACCATTTATCGCTTGAGTCAACTGTGCCGTTACTATAACAAACTGTTCATTTCCAATTCCGACCATCTTAGGATGCTGATTCGGAAGGTCATTTCCTTCTGTATGCCTTCCTAGCACTGCTTCTCTATTTTCTTTACGGAAAACCATTCTGAACAAACATGTCTTAGATGAAGCAACATGGTAATCTTCAAATGCTATATCATTTCAATTTGACCAAAAAAATATATTTTTGGATAATCATTTAATAGAATTCTAACTCCTAAAGTTATCTAAACCGACCTCTGATACCAACTATAAGGACCCAACCTTATACATTACTTAATCTTTAGTTATTTCAAGAATACACATTGAGGATCTTTTCAGGTTTTGAGTTTTAGAGAATTAGATCATAACTCATGCATTACATTCCACATTTAAACCAGGAAATTACATAAAAGACAGTATTCTTTTTTCCCATCAAAGGAGACATATTTAAAATAAAACATAGATTCTTTCGTGACACTTCCTCGACACTATCAACACATCATGTACTTTTCCCTTGACCTGTGAAAAACATTTCAACAACATGGGATGAGCATAAAAAGATCAGTAAGGGATATAAAAGTATGAAATGAAAACATTAGTCCATGTATACATAAGAATTAATGAAATCATACTTTACTCATATAACATAAGCACTTTAAAAAACGTCATAAAATCATGAATAAATCATAGAAATAATAAGACATAAAGGTAACTTCAGGCATTCATAACATTCTTACGTAGGGAGTAACCCTCATGGTTACGTTTGGAATACCGATCACAGTATATTCCCTAAATCTCTTTTGAGAAACCTTAGTGTTTAAACCCTTCATGCTACCCAATTCCTTAAAGAGCTATATCCGGCTCACATGCCCTTAGATTATCACAGAACCACCCATCTTCATAAACAGTTCCCAAGAACCATAACATAATTTTATCAAATAGAACATGCATAAAGGAAACATAACATTTCCATATTTCAATCACAAGATATCAATAACACATTGATATAATAAAAAAATTATCAAAACCATTTTCAATACCAAAATAAAATAAAATTAAAACATTGTATTTATTTTTCATTTAAAAAAAGTTATGGCTTATAGAGGAAGCTGAAACTCAAATAATGGTCACGGTGGTGGAGAAGTCATTGTCGCCGCATATGTACGACAAAAACATTCCCTTTTGTCGTTTAGTAAAATGATTCATATAAAAAGATTTCTTTTGAATAAAAGTTAAAGTACAAGGGGTTTATACACCATATAAAATAAAGTTGTGTATAAAACAAAATATGCCTCAATGAAAGGAGATTGAGACGAAGTCCCTTACCTCGTGTCCGACTTGACTCGATCGTTCTTTAATCTCCTGAGTAATAAACTAGAGAAAATTTCTACTTGCTTAAGAACCTTTTTCAAGTTCATTATTCCTTTTATATCACTTATTACCATGTTATTAACACTATGTAATTATTTAAGTAAATAACGGTCGTTTTGTCGATCATTGGTACTTGAGTCAAAAATAAACTCCTTATAATTACAAGTTGTTCATCTAGTAAAATATCCATTATATCCAGAATTATATTCATGATGTACATATCATATATATCCTATATTTCCATTATATACATGAATTTATAATATTACATAACATTTAGAGGTAAGAAATGAAATGCACCGTTCATGGAGACGGTAAGCCTTACGTACGCATGAACACTACTTTCATTTCTATTTCATATTTAATAGAATAAAATCATAATTATATAAAGTTATATTATAATAACAGTATAATATCATATATAATATCATTAACTCCATCCTTTATACTTCCCACATATGGCATTAACGAATCAAATCACTTTGAGGGGGCAGTAGTCCGCACTTCCTAAAATGAAGATATCGCGTTTACCCATAATGGAAACCATAAAGGTATTCCATAAATGAAAAATACATAATCATAAGGAAAACATAAACATAATATATATCATATATAAATATATTTAAATCTTAATGGCCACCATAAAAGGAGTTAAAACAAGATTGAACAATCATCGTTTCGTGAGGCAGAAATTCTCCATCCACAGAAACAGTATGTTCTTTAACCATTAGATGGAGGTGTGTGTATGTGTAGTTCGAATCCTTCTAATAAAAACATCCTAGTATATTTAATATACTGGTGTTGTTAATAAAGAGAAGAATAAAAAGATTTTAGGGGGTTGGAGAAGCGAAATAAAACAAAAGAACACAAGTGAAGACATTACCATTAAATCGGGTAACTGTTCTTGGTTTGAAACAAAAGGGTTCCATGAAGAGCTTTCTACCTAAGGTAAGGCTTCTAGGATGAAGAGAGGGATGTGTAGAGATAAAATGAGCAGATCTTGTCTGATCCAATGACTTGAGAGGTGTGGGTAAGGAGGTATAGGTGTGGTCCTTTTATAAGAGGGAGGAGGGGCACTCTTGGAAAGTCAAGAAATGTTACTTTATATTAAAATGAGTTTCGGATTTTAAAGGTCCCAAATTGATATATTTCTAGTATAATGTGATAAGGGTTCGAAATATACTCATCCAATAGGTTTTTGAGAAGTGTATGTCTTAGATTCTACATTATTGTTTCATTTTATTTAAATCATTCATTAATGAGGTAATTGCTGCATCATCATGGTGTCATAAAAAATTTAATTTATTTAATGTCTAAAAATTATAAAAAAAAATACTATGATGTCGAAAATATTTTTAAATTTCCAATTAATATTTATAGTCCAAGATATCATTTATTTAGAAAAAATTAAAATTGTTTTACTTAGGTGTTACATACTTTTGTGATATTCTCCTTTCTTTAAAAATAAAATGATAAAGTGTCACTATCACCCAAAAGTGATTCCATGGGGTCCCAAAGTTTGGCACAAGGCATCCCATGGTCTTCCAGGACACAAACAGTAGGATTAGGACTCATGTTGACGTCATTTTTTGTTATTATGATATTATATTATTACCCTTAACTACCCGATTACTAATTAATCACGATAATTAAAGATAATTACCATCGTTACTATTCATAATGTCCAAAAATAAGAGTCTTAATTACATAATTTGGACCTTATGATTCCAAATATGGAATCCATTTTACCAAATTCCAAACACAGAAATTACAGTAATTAATTTAAAAATGATTCCTATTGTTAAAACAAATAGAAGGTTTTTTTGAAACAATATCTATGAAACGTTTGGCACTTGTTTATGCCCAATTCCAAAGTTAAATCAATTATAATGACCACCATAAGATTAAATGGTAAACATATATTATAATTACACTTTAAAACCAATTATAAAGATAATCTAACCAAATAATGAAATTAGATGAAAAATAAGTTTTGAAGTAAAATTCAGTACTTTTGACTATTCATTTAAAAAATGAACATTGTCAGAAAAATACCAAAACTTTATCCAAAAAAAATTTCAATGTCCCAAATATAATGAATAATATTATTTTGACAACTATAGCTTATATAATTGTCAAAAGATAGATTTAAAAATGGCACGGCATCAAACGGCGGTAAAACAATCTTTTAAAAAATATTAGAGTATTCTATGCTTAAGATTGGATTTATTCTCATTTTAAGTCTTTAAAACACTATATAATTCATAAATAGACATTGATAAGAAAATAAATAATTTTTTACTTACTTGGGATGTTGCATAAGGAAATTCAATAAACCCTTTTGGTTCATTCCGAAGGGAGTTACCCAAATTAAAGATAACTGTTTCTCTTAACTTCTTTTATTTTATTTTACTTCTCCAAACCATAAAATCTTTTTATTTATTTATTTTATAACAAAAAAAGTATCATAAATATACTAGGATGTTGTTATGAGACGTATTAAAACTACACTTACACACACCTCCATCTAATGGGTGAAGAACATACTGTTTCTCTGGATGGCTAACTAACGCCTCACAAAACGATGATTGTTTGATTATCTCCTACCACCTCTCATGGTGGACATTAAGATGGAACTTTATTTATATATGATCTATATTATTTTTATGTTTTCTTTATGATTCTGTATTTTCCATTTATATCATACCTTTATGGTTTCCATAATGGGTAAACGTGATAATTTCATTTGAGGAAGTACGGACTACCGCCCCCTCAAAGTGATATGACTCATTAATGCCATATGTGAGATGTATAAAGGATGGAGTTAATTATGTTATATGATATTATACTGGAATTATAATGTACCTATGTATCATTATGTTTTAATTCCATTAAAATAAGAAATATAAATGGAAGTAGCGTTTATGCGTACATACGACTTACCGTCTCCATGAACGGTGCATTTCATTTCTTACCTTAAAATGTTATGTACTATTATAAATACATGTATATACTATATATATATGATATATATGATATCTAAATCATTAATATCATTCTGGATATAATGAACATTTGACCATGTGAACAACTTGTAACTATATGGTGTTCATTTGTGACTCAAGTACCAAATATAGACAAAATGAATATTACTAACATGAATGATTAAATAATGTTTATAACATTGTAATAAGTGATATAAAAGGAATAATAAACTTGGAAAAGGTTCTTAAGAAAGTATAAATTAACTTTAGTTTTTTATTCAGGATATTAAAGAACGAACAGGTCAAGTCAGACATGAGGTAAGGGATCTTCTTAATCCATTTTTCGTTTCTTGGGTTGATCTTATCTTTCTTGTTTATGTCATTTTTTGATTATGTGAGAAATGAATTTTTTATTTATTTATACTTTCTTTATGTGTTCTTATATTTAATACACATAATAGATCTATTATATTTACAAAATGATATTTGTAAGGGACTTCGTCTCAATCTCCTTTCATTAAGGAATATTTTTTTTATACACAACTTTATTTTATACGGTGTGTAAAACACTTTGACTTTTACATTTATTCAAATTGACTCTTTTCTCTACAAAGCGTTTTACTGAACGAAAAAAGGAATGTTTTTTTACGTAAGTGGTGACAACTACATTTTCTACCGCCGTGAGTATTATTTGTTCTTTAGCTTCCTTAACAGGCCATAATGTTTCTAGAAGGAAAATAAATACCATATACTCTTTTACGTATTTTGGTATTGAAAATGGTTTTGATAATGGATTTTTTATGTCAATATATTTAAGTGATATATTGTGATTTAAATGTGGAAATGTTTTTCTTTTCTTTATATATGGTGTATGTGTTATGATTTTATAATGGTACTTGGACATTTGATAGGTGGTTACGTGATAAACCAAATGAAGGGTGGTGTCGTGATAAACCAAGACGGGTGGTTACATTATAACCTTCAATGCATTGGGTATGGAAGTCGACCGTATGGCTATTCCATTTAGTGATATTTATGGAAGTTGACTGTATGGTTATTCCATTTAAGTATGTTTATGTCCCAAGTTACCTTTATATGTTATGTGTTCTTTATATGGGTTTTATGATAATATTTTGGTTACAAATGGATAAGTAGTGATCTTTTATTCAGTGAATAGTATTTAATACTTCTTAAATGTGAAAAGTATTACTTTTTTTAAAGTATTCATGGTTTACTTGTTGTTTTGAAAAACTAATGGTTTCCCTTTTTTGTGTATCCCTTACTGAGATTTTTTTGCTCATTCCAAGTTTTTGAAAGGTTTTTTACAGGACATAATGTGGAATGGGGACAATGATGGGATCAAGGAAAAATCATGCTATTTTAAACATGGAACTAGACATGACTCTTTTTTTTCGAGAGTTCTTGTTTTTTGAAAAAAAATGGAAACTAAGTAGAAGTGTCTACTTTGTATTTTTTTATTGAAATGAAATGTAATAGTTATGGCATAATTCTCTAAAACTCCAAAACTAAAAATATCCTTAATGTGAATTATTCATTTAATTCTGGATTATGTAATGTTTTAAGGCCAGGTCCTTATAGTTGGTATCAGAGGTCGGATTATACAACTTTAGGAGTTAGGGTATTGTTAAATAAATGACCATAAATTAATTTATGGTAATATTGAAATGATATAGAATTTACAGATTACCATGTTGCTTCACCTAAGATATTTCTGTGTTTAGAATGGTTTTCTATAGAGGAAACAGGGCAGCTATGTTGGGACAACATCAGGAGGAAGAAAACCTTCCAAATCAGCAACCTGAGATGATCAGAATCGGAACCGAACAATTTTTTTGCAGTGATGTCACAGTTGACTGAGGCTATAAATGGTGGTTGTATCCATCCACGAGATCAGCCTGATCAACTGCAGAGGAACATGTCAGTAGTGGATCATTTCATGAGGCAACATCCCCCATCATTCAGAGGATCATCTGACCCTGTGCTAGCTAAAGGGTGGATTAAAGCACTGGAGAATACTTTTGATGTCATGGGGTTTTCAGAACAACAAAAGGTTAGTCTTGTTATTTACCGTTTTAAAGGTGAATTTGATCAGTGGTGTTCGATGGTGAAAAATATTAGGGATAGTGAGGAGATTGATGCTCTTTATTGGGATGAATTCAAAGGTATGTTTCTTGAGAAATATTTTCCTACGGTGGTTTTTCTTAGAATGGAAAAACAATTCCTAGAATTAAGGCAAGAGGATGACTCAGTGGCTGCTTATGAAGCAAAATTCAATCGACTGGCTAGGTATGCTCCAAATTTCATATGATATCTTGATAGTAAAATCAACCATTTTTACTCAGGATTAAAGCCAAATTATCAAAGGTCTTTAGCTTCTCGTGAGTTAAAAAGTAATGAAAAACTTGTTCGATGTGCGGAGAAGGTGGAAATGGAGTTTGCTGATGATCAGGTGTTCATTGAAAAACAACAGAATAAGAGGTTCAGTTTGCAGGAAAATGGAAAGAATTCATCAAAGAATCCTAGAGGTAAGAAAATTAAATATCCAACTTGTGAGAAGTGTGGTAAAAAACATCCTGGATAATGTTTATCACTATCTAGAAAGTGCTTCCTGTGTGGTAATTCTGGTCATATTACTCGTAACTGTAAGGAAGATGATCAAGTACAAAATGAGAAGCCATCAGAAAGATGTTATAAGTGTAATAAAATGGGTCATTATGAAAATGTGTGTCTAGGGAAGAACTCAAATGACGGAAATCAGCCAGACTACAAGCATAAAGGGGTGGTGAAATCCTTTGCAACTACTTCAGCAGATGTTGGGCCATCAAATGAAGTAGTATCAGGTACACCATTTGTTTGTTCAGATTATGCCAATGTGTTGTTTGATTTAGGGTCTATAGAATCTTTCCTTTCTAATAAGTTTTCTAATAAAATGGGAATTCCATCTCAATATATGAATACAGAACTTATGGTAAAAACACCTGGAGTAAAGGTTGAGATGACAAGAAAAAATAAAAACCTTCTTGTCCTTGTGTGAGAGAAGAATCTACCTGAAAACCTTATTGTTTTGCCTCCAGTAGTGTTTAATGTTATTGTGGGCATGGATTGGTTGTCTGTTTATCATGCTAAGATTGACTGCAGAGCTAAAGAGGTTTAATTTTAGATAGATTTATAGTTTGTATACAAGAATGAAACGTTTCTTTTGATAACATATCAGGAAGATGAGAAACTAGTAAAAGATGAAAATGAATGTTACCTTGCACATATTGTTGAAAATAAATGAACTGTTCAAACTAATTATGTGACAGTAGTAAATGAGTATCTTGATGTTTTTCCCGATGTGTTTCGTGGTATTATACCTGATCGGGAAGTTGAATTTACTATTTGCTTAGTTCCTGATGCTAAGCCAATTTCAAAACCCCCCTTATCGAATGGCTCAAATTGAACATTTAGAGTTAAAGAAGAAATTGCAGGAGTTATTAGATAAAGGTTTCATTCAACCTAGAACATCACCATGGGGTTCTCCTGTCTTGTTTGTTAAAAATAAATATGGTTTAATGAGACTTTACATTGATTATCGAACATTGAATAACATCACTGTTAAGAACAAGTATCATTTGCCTCATATCGATGATTCGTTTGATCATCTCTAGGGAGATCAGTATTTTTCGAAGATTGACTTGAGATCAGGGTACCATTAGTTGAAAGTAAAGTAAGTAGACATTCTGAAGACCGCGTTTCATACTAGATATGGCCATTATGAATTTGTAGTTGTGCCTTTTGGTTTATCCAATGCACCTACTTTGTTCATGGATCTTATGAATAGAATTTTCTATGAGTTCTTAGATAAGTTTGTGGTTGTGTTCATTGATGATATTTTGGTTTATTCCAAAAGTAAAGAGGAACATGAAATTTATTTAAGGTTTGTCTTGAAAACCTTAAAAGAAAATAAACTATATGGGAAATTCATCAAGTGTGAGTTTTGGTTGCAACAAATTTCTTTCCTTGGTCCTACTAAAAAAAGTTGTTGATGAATGGCCAAGACCCACAAATATAACTGAGATCTGTAGTTTTCTTGGTTTGGAAAGTTATTAACAGAGGTTTGTTGAGAATTATTCACATTTATTTTGTCCAATGACTAAGTTAACTCGAAAAGGTGTTAAGTTCATTTGGAAAAAAGAATGTGATTATTGTTTTTAGGAATTGAACAGATGATTGGTGAATACTCTAGTTTTGGATCTGCCTTCCAAAAATGGTGAGTTTGTTATTTACAGTGATGCTTCATTGAAAGGACTTGGATGTTTCCTTATGAAGAATGATCAGGTAATTACTTATGCTTCACGTCATTTGAAACCTCATGAGTAAAATTACCCTACACATGATTTGGAATTAGTTGATGTTGTTTTTACTTTAAAAATTTGGAGGAATCATTTGAATGGAGTAAAATTTGAAATATATACTGACTGCAAAATTTTAAATTATATATTCCCTTAGAAATAATTGAACTTGAGACAGAGGAAATTGTTGGAATTAATCAAGGATTATGATTTCACGATCCATTACCATTCGGGAAAAGTAAATAAAGTGGATGATGCTTTGAGTTGAAAAATTAAGGTCTCATTAATCGTGATACATTTGGAACGAGATCCTTTGGTTTTTGATTTGATGAACTTTGGCATAGAATTTGTTGGTGCCAGAAATTCTTCGGTTTTGATTCAGGGGTCAGTGAAATCATCTATATCAAACAGAATAAATAAAGCACAAAAAGAAGATAGTGAGTTGCAGAAAAAGGTAGAGTTGGTTCAGAAGGGTAAGTTGCCTGATTTTAACGTTGATAATGATTGTGTTTTGAGGTTTGGTAAGAGATTATCACTACTTGATATGTGGTTTTTACCCATGGTTCTTTACCAACGGTTTTCTTAAACCGTTGACAAAGAAGGGATAGGAAACCCTTTCCCAACGGTTCACCAGAACCGTTGGGAAAGGGTACCCCTTTTCCAACGGTTCACTAGAACCTTTGGGAAAGGGTACCCCATTTCCAACGGTTCTATAAAACTGTTGGCAAAGGGGTGTTCATGTTACACTTTACCAACAGTTTCATAAAACCATTGGGAAAGGGAACACCTTTGGCAACTGTTCTATTGAACCGTTGGGAAAGGGTACCCTGAACACCCCTTTCCCAAAGATTTTTAAAAACCGTTGGTAAATATTTTCCCCAAATACAATCGGGTTGCTGCTCTCCCCCTATCATGACAGAACCCTAAAATCAATCTGGTGCTCGACTCCTCTCTCGAACTCCCCCATCTGAACAGGTGAGAATCCATCTGAATCATCTCAAATCAGGTATTTTATTCTTTATACACATATGGTACCTTGTTTTTATTATTATTGATCTAATATTTTAGTTTTAAGTTTTGATTTTGATGTGATTTCACCCTGAAAAATAGGGACATGAACGAATATTTTGTTAAATAATTAGTTTCCCATGGAATATCATTTGTGTTATAATTTCCATGCTGAATAATGTAGTAATGTAATAGAAGAACTTGAATAAATTTTGAATGTTGGGGTATGTTTCTTCTATGAGAGGTTTTTTGTTGTGTTTTATTGTGTGTTGTAGGCTGTTGTATGGTGATTGAGGTGACCAGTTGGACTTTGTGATATGTGGGGTTGTAATGTGATGGTTAGTGGGCATGGATGTGACATGTGAAGTTGTGTGATAGTGATGATGTGTGGTGGTGTTGTGTCGTGTGGAGGTGTTGTGTGATGAGGTTGTGGTGTATGCTGTGGTGAGGTGGTTTTGGTTGTGCGGTGGTTTGTGATGTGCAATATTTTTGTTGTGATATGTGGTTGTTTTGGTGAGATGGTTTGCCGATGTAACATGGTGACGATGGTTATTGTGAGATGGTGAGTTGTTGTGTGGTGGTTTTATTAGTTTCTTGGTTATCCATGGAATAAATTATGTTGTTAAAAAAAAAACAAGATAGTAAATAAATGAGATGGAATAGAAATGGATGTGTGGTAAATGGATTTAATTAATTTAACATTAAATGAATGTACAATGTAAGTGTGAATGAAGTGGATTATAAATGAAAGTGGGAAATGCTATGTGTCTTGTGTGGTGGTGGTGTGGTGTGTTGTATATAGTGGTGAAAGTGGTTGTGATGGTTTATGTGTTGTATGGTAGTAGTGAAGTGTGTGATTATGTAGTTAATGTGAACCCATAGGTTGGGTATTTTGTGCTATCTATATATCATGTATTTTATGTTATTTCTACACATTCCCAACTAGAGTTGGATAAACTTACCAACAATTAGAGGTTTTGAGTTATGGGTATTTTTTCTAATATCTAGGATGGTGTTTATATGGTTGGATAGCTACCATGTCTTCCCTACTCTTCCTTCATAAGTGATTGACCATGTGTTTTTAGGAAAGATGTGATGTGATTGTCCATGTGTCTTCAGGTGAGATGTACAATGATTTCCCTAGTGTTTTCAGGTGAGGTGTGATGTGATAAGTCTATAATAAGATGTGGCATGTGGTTGGGGTCATGTAGGGTAGGAGGATGGCACAAGGTTGATGTTATTCATGTTCATGATACCCTACTAATATGGTTATGGGATGAGGAATGTTGTGATGTGATAACACATTAAGGTCTTGTTGGTTTTACATTTTTTTCAATGACATGTTATTATGTTTTTTTCACATGTGTAGTTGATTCCTTGATTATTTTGTTCCTTTATCGTTTACATAAATGTATTTTCTATTAATTTTCAATCCTATTGAATTGTTTATGACAAAATAACTTATATAAATTCTTTTTACAGAATGGATAGAATTTGGATGTATGAAACCAATCGGATCTCAAGCGATTTTCAAAACAATTTGGAGAGCTTTATAGATTTTGCATTTCACAATGCTTCAGATAGTGGTCGCATACATTACCCATGTTCCAGTTGTGTTGGTAGACCTTGGTTGAGCCGTGAAGAAGTCACCTACCACATAACCAAAAATGGTTTTCAAGAAAACTACTTTGTGTGGTATCACAATGGGGGTAAAATGAAATCTCAAATTGGTGATGATAGAAATAAAAGGACCGGAATGGAGAATTTGTTAGATGATCGGTTTCCATTTATTCTTCATCATGAAAAAGAAAGGATTTAGACTCAAGAAGACGTTGATATGAGGAAAACTGATGCATCTAGTGAAAATGATGATATTGATAGGGTGAAAAAATTGAATGATGCTGCCACGACTCCAGTATATCAACAATGCGATAAAATGAAAAGGATAGAATTTTGAATATGATTGTTTCATGGGAAAACTATGTATGGGATTTCTAATACAACAATCGATTACATTCTTACCCTCTTGAAGGATTTACTTCCAAATGATACAGATATTCCCTCAAACCACTATATGACATGGAAGTTAGTTGATGAACTTGGATTTTCAAGAAACCAAATTCATGCTTTCCCGAAAGATTGCAGTTTATTCTAGGAGGAAACCGATGAACGAAATGATTGTATAAAATGTGTCACATCCTGCTGGAAGTCAAAATCTGATGGAACACCATCCCGCGTTCCACAGAAAGTAATGTGGCACTTTCCATTGATCCCCAGACTCCAGAATCTCTTTATGTCTGATGAAATATCAATAAAAATTAGATGGAATGATACCGAGAGAAATAAGACTAATGATGAGTTGGTTCATCCTGCAGATATATTTTCATGGCAGAGATTTGATGCTCGACATCCTGATTTGGCAGCTGAAGTGTGTAATGTGAGGCTGGGTCTTTCATGCGATGGTTTTAATCTGTTTGGGTAGATGCTTACTTCACACCACACATGGCTAGTTTTTATACACATTTATAATCTTCCCCCATGGTTGTGTATGAAAAACCTTTCATTTTCATGAGTATACTCATATCTGGTCCTTCTGATCCCGACATTGATATTGATGTATACATGCATCCTTTAATAAAAGAGTTGAAACTTCTTTGGGATGTGGATGGAGCACATACGATGCATGTTCGAATGACATATTTTAGATGCGTGTTGTGCTTATGTGGACGATCAATGATTTTCCAGCTTATGTAATAATGTCTGGATGGAGTACGAAGGGACAACTATCATGTCCAGTTTGTATGAAGAATACACGGTCCAGAAGACTGAAACATCGTTGTAGTTTCAGTTTTATGGGACATCGATGATTCTTTCCAAAGGATCATCCATATAGAATGAATCTTCGAAGATTGGATAATACCATAGAGACCGATGATCCACCTCAGCGTATGTCTGGAACTGATGTTCTTAATGAATTGAAAGATTTCAGTTTTTCGTTCGGGAAGGTCCAAATGAAATATGGAAAGGGAAAGAATGTTTCCACTGAAACCTGTTACAATTGGAGGAAGAGGCGTATCTTTTTTGATTTGCCTTATTGGTCAACCAATTCGTTACGTCATTGCTTAGACGTAATGCATATTGAAGAGAATATATGCGAAATGTTGCTTTCGGTTCTTCTAAATGTCAAGGAGAAGACAAAAGATGATTTACGATCTCGGCGTGACTTGGTGGATTGGGGCATCAGACCCGAATTGCATCCTATGCATATCAGTGAAAATAAATGGAAACTTACATGTGCTTCTTATGTGATGACACCTATGGAAAAAAACAATTTATAGATGTATTAGAGACTATTAGAGTTCCTGATGGCTATTCAAGCAACATATCTAAACGGGTCAACAAAAGAGAGTTGAAGATAAAATCTTTGAAGACTCATGATTATCACGTTCTACTACATGAGTTGATTCCAATAGAAATCTGTCATCTTTTGTCCAATAATGTAAGGGTGGATATTATTCGTTTGTGCCATTTGTTTAGAGATCTTTGTGCTAAGAGGTTGTCCAAGTCTTTCTTGTAAAAAATGTTGATAGATTCCCCATTAATTTTGTGTGAGTTGGAGAAAATATTTCCTCCATCATTTTTCACATGCATGCTGCATCTGACTATCCATATTCCTACTGAAATACTTCTCATAGGACCCGTTTATTTTCGTTGGATGTATCCAACTGAAAGAAATATGTTCACATTATATTCTTATGTCCGAAACAAAAATCATCCCGAAGGTTCTATCATGAATGGTAACTTGGATCAAGAATGTATGGATTTCTGCTCGATGTATTTGTCTGATCTTACTACAAGATTGAACAGACCAATGAGAAATGAAGAAGAACCTTATGAACAAATTGACCCCAGTTTTCCATCACTTCCTCAAACAGGAGGAATTCCTGGATCATATACATTGAAGACATTAATCCATGAAGAGCGAGAGATGGCACATCGAACAGTTTTGTTCAACTGTGATTTGTTCGATTACAATATCAGGTAACTAAATTGATTATGTATATCTTACATATATATATATCTGTTAAACTATTCATATTTTTTATCTACATGGAACATAAAACAATGATAAATAGGAAGCATCATTCTTTATCTTTGAGAAAGAGAGAGACTTTGCATAGAAAAGAATTTTCTTCTTGGTTAAAATTGAAGGTAAAAATATTACTGTTTAAAATAATTATATCAATATTTAATTAAGTTTAATATTCATTTATATTTCAGTTATTGAGTTTTTTTGCTAACTCTATCTCTGAGAAAATAAGAGCTTTGGATTTTGGTCCTAATACCGTGGTTTGTGACTATAAATCAATTGTTATCAATGGGTACAAATTTATTGTCACTGAACGAGAAAAGAACATGACAACACAACATGATGGTGTAATGGTTACTGCCACAAAATTTTGTTATTCTGATGCATCAGATAGTAGACCACGATTTGAAAATGTGGGTTATTATGGAGTTGTTGAGAAAATAATAATATTGGATTATTACTCTCATGGACGAGTCACAATGATGAAATGACATTGGTTTGATTCGATGATGAGAAATGGCACATTTATTGATGATTGTGGATTTCGAGTAATTAATATGACTCTCACTATTGCTACCGAAGAACCATATGTGTTGGCATCAATGGATAAACAAGTTTTTTATGTCAAAGACCAACTTCAACCTGAATTTGGTGTCATAGTTGACGTAATTCCAAGACATATTTTTGATGATGGTGATGATGGAATTGACACTGTCCCTAGTGCCATTGGAACCAATCCATTTATTTCTTCTGATGACTCCAATAGTTCAATTGTCAGAGTTTATTTCGAACCTGAAGTTGTGGTTGAAAAAATATAGAATCATTTATCCATGTTCTCAATTCTTTTGGTTTACCTCGAGTTGGGTTGTTAAGGTGGGTAATATTAAAATTGATTTAGTATTGATCACAAATATGTTTTATCTGACTTGACAGTTATGTGAATTTTCAATTTTTATTGGTTGCAGTTTTATTTGAATTGCATTTTCTAATTTGGAATTGAACTGTATTCAAACCTAGTCAAACAATATTTCTAACTTGGTGAACATTAAAACTTGTATGATTTATTAAATTCATTCAAGCTCTTCTAAAACAATTGATAGCTAAATTACCAATGAATCCTCCTATTCCCCCATATATTTAGTTTTTTGGGTTACACATTAGTTTCCTTTTTCTAATTAATTACATATTTGTTTTTAAAAGCATGAAATGCAGAAAATTGAAGAGAGACGAAGGAAAAAAAATTATGGAGAACAATCATTGAATGACGGAGTTAGGAATTCCATCATTAGTGCCTGTAGTGAGTACTTTATTTCAAATTGATATATTTAAAGAATATATAATGTCATGTGATTAATTTTTTTGTAAATATTTTTTTAGGATCCACATATACATCGACATTTATTCGAAGAGGAGCCTAGTACTGGTCCTAGTACTCAGGCCAATGGTATGAGGAGGGTTCGTACCAGAGGTGGACGAGCAGCTGCGCGTACCCGATGAGACCATTCCCCTCCCACTGACATGTCATCCTTCCCAAATTCTGATCCCAGTCTGTCATTAGGGACACACGAGATATTTAGGCCTCCCATGTTTTTGCTACCTTATGCATCTTCTGGCCCATCATTTTCACATCCCATGATGATTCCCCCTCCCCAGTCAGAATTTGGTCAGACAGCTATCCCATCTTATTTTCCTTCTACTTCTATCTCTCCGAGATTCTATATTTCATCATCTTCGACTCCTGTTCCACCACAGGGTGTTCCATCAGTTTCTGTGGATCCAGCGGCGCTCAGTGATCAGACCGGCGGAGGTATATTTATAAAACCCTAAAAAAATTTATAGTAATATTTATATTCATTATGACATGTTTTGATAAAATATTTGTTTTTCTTTCATGACAGACACATCTACTGACAGGAGGCGTGGGCGGGGGCGTACACGCATGCGTTCGGTGTGGAACCTCCACACACAGGTTATGGTGGATTATAATGAAGACAACCAAGTGGTTGAGAAAACAGGGCAGCAATGTCGGAGTTTTTTGGTGACACTTGCCAAATACTCCGACATCATTCCCGTCATCCCGCTATCGTGGAAACATTTGCCACATGAGGTCAAGGATAGATCTTGGGTAGAGATATGGGTAAAAAAATCTGTTCTATTTAATGCCTTGAATTATTTTTTTATTTATATGAATTAATATTTTGATGTCAGCTTTGATATAATTTTCCCGATGGTGAGGGTGCATGACCGGAACGTCTAAAGGAATTAGGTGAGCTTTGGAGAGCCTACAAGCATGAGTTATATATTGGCTGGGTTGCTAGAGTTGGCATTGAGTTAGAGGCGGTACCAGTGGTGGATGATTTTCCTGTAGAGAAGTATCGTCAGATGATTACTCATTGGACGAGTACCTAGTTTAAGGTATTAATTAAATTTGAGGTATTTAAATAATAATTTTCATGTTTTTCATTAATACTATCTGTTGAATTTTTGAATTTTATTTTGGAATCATCTGAAAAAAAATAAAAAGAACATTGATGCAAAAAAATACCTCCACACACTGGGACGCAAAACGATGCCTGATCATGAGAGGAAGCAGGTATGACAATTGTTTATAAGTTTTCTTTATGACTTACACTTTCTTTTGTTTCCTCAATTATTTAATAGTTTTCTAAAGTTTTCATATAATTTTAGTTTTCAATGTCATTGTAGAGGAAAATACAAAAATATTGAAGGACGTGTGACTCAATAAAAATTGTTTTTCTCGAGTAGACGAAAAAAGGATGGAAGTGTCGTCAACGAAGCGGCTCAGCAGAAGATTGTAAGTTTTAATCTGTTGATTTTATATATTAATATCTATTTTGTAACTTAATAATATATTTATATTTGTAACAGGCTGCTTTAGAGGCCCTCGATGCCCAAGAACTAGACAATTTTGGGCCAAGTAATCACTTACATCAGGTTTTGGGAGAGGAGAATCCTGGCAGAGTACGTTGCTGACATAGGATTGCCCCGACGAGGTATTGGCCCTCCTTAGGTACGAGTTGTAGTGCCACTGAGCTATAGAAAGTTAGGGCACGGGTAGAAAATGCTAACAAAAGGGCCACATAAATGGCAGAACAGTCTGCTAGGGAAAACAGTGCATTTATGAAATTTATTGAAGTTCTACGTCTGACACTTCCACCAGAGGCCAACCCAGATTTTGATGAATATATGTCGTCGATACATTCTATATATGGATAACCAGGTGGAAATTCTAGTGGTGGTCAATATGATGTCCAGACTGACGATGATGATGGCGAGGAGTCTGATGCGGAAGTGGAGGGCGAGGCGGATGGCGAGGGCGAGGCGGAGGGCAAGGGCGAGGAGGGTGAGGATGATGATGAGAACGAGGAAGAGGGTGATGATGATGGTGATGATGGTGATGGTGATGATGTTGATGGAAATGTGGGACAATTTGATCTGTTACATTTTTTACTAATATTACTAATATTTGATGTTTAATCTATTCTAGTTGTTGGTTTTATCCAGACCTGCAGTATAGTATTGTAGTTGAGTTATTTTTATATATTTCATGTTTTCATGGATGTTGATGTCTTTTAGTGGTTGTGTGTTTGTGAACTCCCTGTACAACCCCCTCCTTCCTAGACCCTGGACAACCCCCCACCATCCTCCTTGGACCCCGGACAGCCCCCTGGATAACCCTCGAACAGCCCCCCCCCCACCATCCTCCTTGGTCCCCGGACAGCCCCACGGATATCCCCCCGGACCCAGCCTAACAGACCCTCGGACAGCCCCCCGGACAACCCCCATCATCCTCCTTGGACCCTAGACATCCCTCCGGACAGCCCCCCCACCATCCTCCTCGGTCCCCGGACAGCCCCCTGAACAGCCCCCCGGACACCCCCCGAGACAGCCCCCCCCCCCCCCCCACACCCTCCTCCCTGGACCCTGGAAAGACCCCTGGATAGCCCCCCACCCTCCTCCTTAGACCTCGGACATCCCACCGAACACCCCCTGGACATCCCCCCACACAGCCCCCCCACCCCCATCCTTGGTCCCCGGACAGCCCCCCGGACACCCACCAGACAGCCCCCTGGACAGCGCCCCGGACAGCCCCCCACCCTCCTTGATTTCATTTACTACAAGAAAATCTATAATATATATTTTATTTATTGTTATCATGATAATCAATGTAAATCACATTTACACATCTAATCAATATCATAGATTCTTGATATGTTATAAAAGGGATGTATTCATTGGGCATGGCATTGTTAGCTCTGATATGTTTCATAGCATGATAAACTAAAATCTAATCTATACTAAGAATGATATAAAAATATTCGATATGAATTTCAACAAAATTTTATGTAAATACCATTCCACTAATAGACACATGGGGATTCTCATAAATCATGTTTGCCTTAAAATTTCCACAAGGATTTTTAGTAAAAGTATTATCGTCTATTAATTTTCTGATATTCTCATTTTAAATGTAAAATTTTCACAAATAAATTAATTTAAAGACCCATAGTCAAATAGTGTATTTGAATAATGTGAATAAACAACTAACATATCACTCTAACTATGTCTCTTTTGTTTAAAATGAACAGGATTATAAGTGAAAAGAACAACTGACTTACGGAAAACTGACCAAACGCATTTAGATTCTGTTGATAATTTTTCACAATGATCCATGGGTCATATGTGACGTGTACGAGCCAACCCGGGCTCAATCGGAGTCGCGATGTGGTCGGGATCAGTCTAAGTGTCTCTCTTTTGTTTAAAATGGACAACATTTTAAGTACATACGGAAATCCAACAAAATTCATTTAAAATGTGTTGATGCTTTCGAACAACGATCCATGGGTCATGTGAGACATGTACGAGTCAACTCCGTCTAAATCCGAGATGCGGTGTGGCCGGCACCACTTGAACTGTGTCTCTTTTGTTTAAAATGGACAAGATTATAAGTGAAAATAACAAATGGCATACGGAAAACCCACCAAACTCATTTGGAATCTGTTGATAATTTATCACAACGATCCATGGGTAATATTTGATGTGTACGAGTCAACATCACCTCAATCCGAGGCCCAGTGTGTCCAGGATCACTCTAAAGGCTCTCTTTTGTTTAAAATGGACAAAATTTTAAGTACATACGGAAAAATGACCAAACGGATTCTGATTGTGTTGATACTTTAGTACAACGATCCATGGGTCATATGTGACGTGTAAGAGCCAACCTGGGCTCAATCTGAGTCACGGTGTGGCCGAGATCAGTCTAAGTGTCTCTCTTTTGTTTAAAATGGACAACATTTTAAGTACATATGGAAAACCAACCAAACGCATTTGGTTTCCATTGAAACTTTAGGAGAACGATCCATGGGTTATATGTGACATGTACGAATCAACACCGCCTCAATCTGAGATGTGGTGTGGCCAGCACCACTCAAAGTGTATGTCTTTTGTTTCAAAAGGACATCATTTTAAGTGAAAAACAACAACTGGCATACGGAAAACCGACCAAACACATTCGTATTGTGTTGATACTTTAGGAAAATGATTCATGGGTCATTTGAGACATGTACGAGTAAACCCCGTCTAAATAGGAGATGCGGTGTGGCCGACACCACTCAAACTGTGTCTCTTTTGTTTAAAATAGACAGAATTATAAGTGAAAAGAACAACTGGCATACGGAAAACCAACCAAATGCATTCAGAATCTGTTGATAATTTATCACCATGATATATGGGTCATATGTGACGTGTACGAGTCAACACCGCCTCAGTCTGAGGCCCGGTGTGGCCGGGATCACTCTAAGTGGCTCTCTTTTGTTTAAAATGGACAATATTTTAAGTACATACGGAAAACTGACCAAAAAGATTCTGATTGTGTTGATACTTTAGAAAAATGATCCATGGGTCATATGTGACGTGTACGAGCCAACCCAGGCTTAATCTGAGTCATGGTGTGGTCGAGATTAGTATAAGTGTCTCTCTTTTGTTTAAAATGGACAACATTTTAAGTACATACAGAAAACTGACCAAACGCATTCGGTTTCCATTGAAACATTAGAAGAACGATCCATGGGTCATATGTGATGTCTACGAATCAACCCCGCCCCAATCTGAGATGTGGTGTGGCAAGAAACACTTAAAGTGTCTATCTTTTGTTTCAAAAGGACATCATTTTAAGTGAAAAACATCAACTGGCATACAGAAAACCGACCAAACGCATTCGTATTGTGTCAATACTTTAGAAAAACAATCCATGGGTCATATGTGACATGTAAGAGTCAAATTCGCCACAATATGAGATGCGGTGTGGCCGGCACTATTCTAACTGTGTCTCTTTTGTTTAAAATGGATAGGATTACAAGTGAAAAGAACAACTGGCATATGAAAAACTGACCAAATGCATTCGAAATGTGTTGATATATTAGGAAAACAACTCATGGGTCATATTTGACATGTAAGAGTCAACCCCGCCTTAATCAGAGGCACGGTGTGTCCAGGATCACTCTAAGTGGCTCTCTTTTGTTTAAAATGGACAACATTTTAAGTACATACGGAAAACCAACCAAACGCGTTCTGTTTCTATTGAAACTTTAGGAGAATGATCTATGGGTCATATGTGACATATACGAATCAACCCCACCTCAATCTGAGATGCGGTGAGGCTGGAACCACTCAAAGTGTCTGTCTTTTGTTTCAAAAGGACATCATTTTAAGTGAAAAACATCAAATGGCATACGGAAAACTGACCAAACGCATTCGGATTGTATTCATACTTTAGTAAAATGATTCATGGGTTATTTGAGACATGTACAAGTCAACCCCATTTAAATCCGAGACGCGGTGTGGCTGGAACCACCCTAACTGTGTCTCTTTTGTTTAAAATGGACAGGATTATAAGTGAAAAGAACAACTATCATACGGAAAACCGACCAAACGCAATCAGAATATGTTGATAATTTATCACAACGATCCATGGGTCATATGTGATGTGTACGGGCCAACCCGAGATCAATCCGAGTCGCGGTGTGACCGAGATCAGTCTAAGTGTCTCTCTTTTGTTTAAAATGGACAACATTTTAAGTACATATAGAAAACCGACCAATCGCATTTGGTTTCTGTTGAAACATTAGTAGAACTAACCATGGGTCATATGTGATGTTTACAAGTAAACCTTTCCTCAATCCTAGGTGTGGTGTGGCCGAAACCACTCAAAGTGTCTCTCTTTTGTTTAAAATTGACTTCATTTTAAGTGAAAACAACAACTAGCATACAGAAAACTGACCAAAAGGATTCTGATTGTGTCTCTAATCTATAACAATGATACATGGGTCATATGTGACATGTATGAGTCAACCCCGCCTCAATCCAAGACGCGGTGTGGCCGACACCATTCATAGTGTCTCTCTTTTGTTTAAAATGGACATCATTTTAAGTGAAAACAGCAACTGACATACGAAAAACTGACCAAATGCATTTGAAATGTGTTAATGCTTTAGGAAAACAATACATGGGTCATATGTGACATGTACGAGTCGACCCATTCTTAATTCAAGTCCCGGTGTGGACATGATCACTCTAAGTGGCTCTCTTTTGTTTAAAATGGACAACATTTTAAGTACATACGGAAAAATGACCAAACGGATTCTGATTGTGTTGATACTTTAGCACAACGATCCATGGGTCATATGTGACATGTACGAATCAACCCCGCCTCAATTTGACATGTGGTGTTTCTGACACCACTCAAAGTTTCTATATTTTGTTTCAAAAGGACATCCTTTTAAGTGAAAAACATCAACTGACATACGGAAAACCGATCAAACGCCTTCGGAATATGTTGATACTTCAGGACAATGACCGATGGGTCATTTGTGACGTGTACGATTTAACCTCGCCTCAATCCGAGGCACGTTGTTGCCGGTATCACTCCAGGTGTATGTATTTTGTTTAAAATGGACTTCATTTCAGGTAAAAATATATGGTATTCAAAAAACCGATCAAATTATGAATTGAATTCCAGATTCCACATATAATTGTCATCTAAATTTTAAATTGAATTCTAAATGAATTATGTATGTTTATAATTACGTTATGAATTCTAATTTATGTATGGATATGTATAGTTCCACGATGCATTATATGTTAAATTTGTATGAATTTGTTCTCTATATGTATGTGTTAATTGGTTATTGATGGTACAATAATTGTATATGTATGTGTTAGTTTATTATAGGAACAACAATTGGATTGAAAATGAGAGGGAATTCACAAAATGAGGCCTGCTGTACAAATTGCAGAGCTGCTGTGCAAATTGCCGGCTTCTGTGCAATTTGCACAGTATAGGCTATTCCAACGGTTTCAAACTATTGGCCTAGCATCTCTGATTCTTTTTTACCAACGATTCAATGAACCGTTGGTAAAAATCCTTTCCCAACGGTTTAGAAACCATTGGGAAAGAGGAGAGTCCTTGGGCTTTCCCAACGGTTCAAGCCAAACCGTTGGAAAAAACTATCCCAATGGTTTGGGATAGGTTAATTTTTTCCCATCCTATCCCAACGATTCATTGTAAACCATTGGTAAAATATTTCCCAACGGATTACTTCCCTACGGTTTGCAGAATCGTTGCTATAACATATACCAACGGTTCTGCAGCCTTTCCCAACGGTTCAGAACCGTTGGAAAAGACTGTATTTCCAGTAGTGTATGTGTTCCTTTTGATTAACAGTTGAAGAATGAGTTGTTATGTGAAGATCATAGTTCTCCGTTTTCAATTCATCCGGGTAGTACTAATATGTATAGATATCTTCGGGAGTATTACTGGTGGGATGTAATGAAAAGAGATATTGCTGATTTTACTGTGAAGTGTTTGACTTGTCAGCAGGTTAAAGCAGAGCGGAATTTACCAAAAGGGATTATTCAGTCCTTACCAGTGCTAGAGTGGAAATGGGAAAATATATCCATGGAATTTATTGTGGGATTACCGAAGAAATATGAAGGTAATAATTCAATCTGGGTTATAGTTGATCGATTGACTGAATATACTCCTTTCCTTCCTATATGAGAAAATTTTTCTCTAGATGAACTTACTTAGTTGTATGTTAAAGAGATAGTCGGGTTGCATGGAGTTCCCCTCTCCATTGTATCTGATCGCGATCCCGGGTTTTCTTTTAACTTTTGGAAAGGACTTTAGAAGTCATTGGGTACTGAATTAAATTTTAGTACTGCTTTTCATCCTCAATCAGATGGTCAGTCAGAATGAACAATTCAGACCTTGGAGGATATGCTACATGCTTGTTCACTAAATTATCAGGGAAGTTGAGACAAACATCTATCTTTGGATGAATTTTCTTATAATAACAGTTTTCATTCCTGTATACAAATTGATCCATTTGAGGCATTATATGGAAAGCGTTGTCAAACTCTATATTTTTGGGATGAATTTGGTGAAAGGAAGCTGATGGGACCGGAATTGGTAGAAGAGATGGTAGAGAAACTTTAGTTGATTCAGAAGCACATGAGAACAGATCAGAGTTGATATAAAAGTAATGCGGATAACCGGAGGAAGGATATTTCTTTTGAGGTAAGTGATCATGTCTTTTTCAAAGCTTCTCCATGGAAAAGTGTGATGTGTTTTGGTATGAAGGGAAAGTTGAGTCCAAGGTTCATTGGACCTTATGAAATCCTCGAGAAAGTTGGATCAGTTGTGTACAGAGTGGCTTTACCGAAAATCTTATCCCAAGTACACAATGTTTTTCATGTTTCTATGTTGAGAAAGTATATGACAGATCCATCTCATGTTTGGAGTCCAGAGGTAGTTCAGTTGGAAGAGAATCTCTCTTATAAAGAATAACCAGTCCAGATTCTTAACCGTAGAGAGCAAGTTTTGTGGAATAAGGTAATTTACCAGGTAAAGGTTTTGTGGAAAAACCATATGATTTAAGAGGCAACGTGGTAATCTGAAAATTCTATAAGGGATAAATACCCCAACTTATTTTGATAAGTGAATAAAAATTGCGAGGATGCAATTTCCAAAAGGGGGGAAGGATGTAACATCCCGAGTAAATGAAGAATAAGATATTTTCATACTTATTAATATTTTTTAATTAAATATTAATTTTACTATAAACGTGTTTCTATGTACGATAGCGTACCTGATACACACCAATGGGTTTCTTTGAAATCTTATGTTTCACACTAATAATATAATAATATTATTTTAAATGGAAGTTAACTCCTAGTCGTTGTATTGGCAGGAATGAACAAAACTAACTAAAATTTAATTATACATGTTTGTTAAATGTATTTACTTTTATCCAATAAAATTTAGAGGCTTAAAATGTGAATGAATCTAATTTTAAGCATAATTTACATTAAAAGGTCGATTTACCACCTTTTAATGGAGAACCCTCTTTAAATCAAGTTTTGGTCACTTTAATACGTTCTATTTGAACAAATAAAATCCTTCTTTTGAATAGGGACATCAAAATTTACTTTGTGTAAATTTTTGAAATTTTTCCAATACTGCTAATTTTTTTAATGAATAGTGAAAAATATTGTATTTTAATTCAAAACTCTGTTTTAATCTAATTTATTTATATGGTTATATTATTTTTTTTTAATTGTTTTATAGTATAATTAGAATATATTTTTACCATTTAATCCAATTTTGGTCATTGGAATTAATTTCACATTGAATTTGGACATAAACAAGTGTCAATCTTTTGATAGTTATTGTTTCTTAAAAACACGCTATTTGTTTTAACAATGGGAATTAGTTTTAAATTAATTAATGAAACTTCTATGTTTAGAATTTTTTTGAAATAGACATCATTTTTGAATTCAGAATATCATATATAGCTTAGGCTGAATTTTTGGTATTTTTCTAAAAAACTCAAATTTTGATGAATAGTGAAACCACATAGTAGTAGTTAAAAAACTAACTTTTTCATTTAAATAAAATTTTACCTCTTCTGTGAATTAAATTTCGAAAATCCTACATACATGGTTTTTATTAATAAGTAAAATTTGGTTCAATACGATGAAAATAATTTTTGGTGAATAGTAACATTTGACTTTTATTTACCGATGTTAAAGGTAAATAGGGTAATTCAAGGTAAAAAGAATATTTTAATAATTCAAAATTACCTTAAAAATTTTTCTAACCTTATTGGACGAGTAATGGCCAACCATGGGAATCCTTGGGTCGATTATGGGACCCCATGGAGCCACTTATAAATGATAATGACACTTTAGATTAATTAATTTAAAGTAAAGGTAAAAATGACATAAAAAAAATATTTTAGTAAATTAATTTTTATATGGTTTTATATAAGTAATATTTTTGACTATAAATATTCATTGAAAATATGAAAATATTTCAAACATCATGGTATTTTTTTTATACAATTTAGACATTGAATAAATTAAATTATTTATGACACAATAATGATGTAGTGTTTACCTCATTAATAAATAATTTAATTAAATAAGATTATAAATATTAAAATAACATTAAAAACCTATCAAATTATTATTGAATGATTTTATTTAGACCATGAGTCATCGTATCTTCGACTCTAATGATTTTAGGTCCTGTAGAAACTGAATATAATTATTTAATAAAATAATATTTTCACACTTTCCTAAAGAGCCCCTCCTCACCCTAATAAAAGGAGACCATTTCTAACCAATTCCTCACACCTCTCAAGCCTTTTGGCTCATCCAAACACTACCTAATTAAGATCCCTACATCTCTATCTTCCTTCTAGAAGCCTTACCTTATACATAAGGAACTTCACGAAACCCTTTTGGTTCATCCCAAAGGGAGTTACCCAATTTAAAGGTAACATTTTCTCCTAACTTCTTTTCTTTTATTTTACTTCTCAAACCCCTAAACTATTTTTATTTATTTATTTTATAACAATAAAAGTATAATTAATATACTATGATGTTTCTATGAGATTTATTCGAACAACACATATACACACCTCTATCTAATGGGTGAAGAACATACTGTTTCTGAGGATGGCAAACTAACGCCTCACGAAATGATGATTATTCGATTATCTCCTAACGCATCTCGTGGTGGTCATTAAGATGGAACTATATTTATATATGAGATAAATTTTGATTATTTTTTCTTTATGCTTCTGTATTTTTCATTTATAGCATACCTTTATGGTTTCCATAATGGGTAAACGTGATAATTTCATTTGAGGAAGTGCAGACTACTGCCCCCTCAAAGTGATATGACTCGTTAATGCCATATGTGGGATGTATAAAGGATGGAGTTAATTGTATTATATTATATTATACTATAATTATAATATACCTATGTATCATTATGTTTTAATTCCATAAAAATTAGAAATAGAAATGGAAGTAGCGTTCATTCGTACGTACGGTTTACCATCTACATGAACGGTGCATTTCATTTCTTACCTCCAAATGTTATGTAATATTATAAATACATGTATATACAGGATATATATTATATATATGATATATAAATCATGAATATAATTCTGAAAATAATGAATGTTTGACCATGTGAACAACTTTTAACTATATCGTGTTCATTTGTGACTCAAGTACCAAATATCGACAAAACGAACATTATTAACATGAATGATTACATAATGTTTATAACATGGTAATAAGTGATATAAAAGGAATAATAAACTTGAAAAAGGTTCTTAAGAAAGTATAAATTAACTTTAGTTTATTATTCATGATATTAAAGAATGAACGGTTCAAGTCGGACATGAGGGAAGGGAACTTCTTAACCCAATTTCTGTTCTTTGGGTTGATCTTCTCATTCTTGTTTATGTCATTCTTTGATTATGTGAGAAATAAATTTTTTATGTATTTATACTTGATTTATGTGTGCTTATATGTAATAAACATAGTAGATCTATTTTATATACAAAATGGTATTTTTAAGGGACTTCGTCTCAATCTCCTTTCATTGAGGAAAATTCTATTTTACACACAACTTTCTTTTATACGGTGTATAAAACAACTTGACTTTTACTTTTATTCAAAAGTAATATTTTCTCTATGAAGTTTTTTACTAAACGACAAATGGAATGTTTTTTCTACGTAAACAGTGACATTGACTTTTTTCGCTTCCGTGAGTATTATTTGATCTTTGGCTTCCTTAACATGATGTAATGTTTTTAAAAGGAAAATAAATACCATATACTCTTTTACATATTTTGGTATTGAAAATGGTTTTGATAATGGATTTTTTATGTCAATATATTTAAGTGATATATTTTGATTTAAATTTGTAAATGTATTCTTTCCTTTATATATGTTGTATGTGTTATGATTTTATAATGGTATTTGGACATTTGACGGGTGGTTACGTGATAAACCAAATGACGAGTGGTTCCATGATAAACCAGGACGGGTGGTTACTCTATAACCTCCAATGCATTGGGTATCGATGTCGGCCATATGGATATTCCATTTAGTGATATGTGTGGAAGTCAATGGTATGGTTATTCCCTTTATGTATGTCTATGTCCCAAGTTAGATTTATATGTTATTTGTTCTTTATATGGGTTTTATGGTAATATTTTGGTTACAAAAGGGTAAGTAGTGATCATTTAGTCATTGAAGATTATTTACTACTTCATAAAGGTGAAAAGTATTACTTATGTTAAAGTATTCATGGTTTACTTGTTTTTTTGAAAAACTAACACTTTTCATTCTTTGTGTATCCCTTACTGAGCTTTTTATTCTCATCCCAAGTTTTTGAAATGTTTTTCGTAGGACATAATGTGGAATAGGGTCAAGGATGGGATCAAGGAAAAGTCATGTTGTCTTAAACATGGAACTAGACATGACTCTTTTTTTCAAGAGTTCTTGTTATGTAAAAAAATGGAAACTGAGTAGAAGTGTCTATTTTATTATTTTTTTAAATTAAATGTAATAGTTATGGACAAATTCTCAAAAACTCTAAACCTAAAAAGATCTTTAATGTGAATTATTCATTTAATTCCTGATTATGTGATGTTTTAAGGACAAGTAATTATAATAAATCATGTATTGAATAGATAAATGAAGGTTCTTGGTTCAACGGAAGCATGGTTGGGTCGGCACCGAGCTTTAATTTTTACCATTATCAATGATTATTCTGAGATCAATGTGATGATGAATTCCAGTCTCCAAGGAATAGAATAAAAGATTTATATAAAGAATGAAGAGGAAAAAATCTGTTAGGGAGGATCTTTCACATCATGTTTATAATTAATTTATTTAATTTCATAAAGAAATGAATACTTGGATCTTTGGTACATTCTTCATTGATGATGTCGATCGTATGGAATGACCCTTTCAGATTGTATCATTGTGATTGCGAGGATCCAAACTAGAATCCCTATAGCGGTGATCCATACATGCTCTAATGGCCTTCTATTGACAAAACTCATTCTCTGGGTGTTAGAGTAGTGAAGCGAGTGCCTTGTGTCGGTTGTTCTGGATCACTTGTTCTTCGACCTTGAAGAACGTATCTCTCTTTTGATAGTGGTGAGAAGAATATTCGAGAGAGAAATTCTTTATCTCGGTAATTCTCAATTCACTGAGCTTATAGTTCATTACATGGAATTATTGACTTATATGTCTATTTATCAACATGGGGAATCAGTTACAATATTTAATTGCATAATAGAAATTAAATACATTCATAACCTTAGAGGAAACCCATGCTTTTAATAATACTACAGTGTCATTATTTATGGTGCTCCAACATGTGCGAAATGGAATTATAATTAAAATCATGTATCAAAAAATAATAGCAGAATTATTATTATTTTAATTATTTCTAATAAGTTAAATAATTATTTGTCATCTTTCAGGTAACTATTTTACTACCAGACCGTCCTTGGTCCGCTCGGACTCCACTTCCATTTATTGAACACCCAAATAAATAAATAAGTAATTTATTATCTTAAATAATATATTATATACAAACTAGTAAATAAATAACTATTGAATGTTCTATTAAATAAATAAATAAATTTTAAAAACAATCTTGTGAATAAATAATTATTTAATTTTATTCAATCAATTTAACATGAATAAAATTATTCCTCTATCTTGAGAATAATATTTATTCCATTAATTAAATTCAAATAGAATTTAACCAAGACCACCAAAACACTTAGCTTGTGACCCTCTAGGATTTTCTCATTGGCATTAGGTGGGCTTGACTAATGTCCAAGAGTACTACCTAGTAACAGGTCAAGGCACCCAAGAAAATGAACTTAAAGTCACCACAATGACATCCACATAAGAACACTCACTGTGTAGTATAATCCCTTTGTCTTAATATCTCATTAAGAAGGTTTCATGAATGCTTCATCAACTATTGTGCTTGATACATAGTTATTTGACTACCTGAAATAACATCGTCGTTACACCATGGCCATGAAATTCCATGCGAAAGTTCTATTTAAATCAAAGGGATGAGATATCAAATTCCATAAATGGAAGGTACAAATATTTCCTTGACTTATCCATTAATAACATATCACTCTTAATGCACCCAATGCACCCTACTTCCCACCAACTGTCTGCATGATGGATTACATTAGTAGATTAAAGTGTGTGAGTCAAGACATGTATTAATGTTAATATTAAAGTTTAAAGATCATCACACATGCTTGTCGATATGAATACCTGATGACACAAAAACAGGAGGAATTATTACTGGAAGGTCTACTCTCATAATCTCTCATCTTTGAGATTACCAAGTGCAAACTTTATTATAGGAATTCTCATCTACTTATGAGTACTCACACCTGACATTCTATATTCTATGCGTACCATTATAGCGTGCCATCCAACCACAGAACTATATTTAAGAATATTGTCATAGAACTTCAAGGTTCTCATCATAGTTTGGAAATTATATGAACTTGTTAATGGGACAAATACTCAAGGAAAGTATTACAATCTAGTCATACAGAACAGTGAAAAATATGTATTAAGGTGTTTAATATTTAAATATATTAAATATTCATGTAATCAAAGTACAACTAGTTAGTTCTAGGATACCAACTCTTACAAACTCCAACTTGTACAAGAGCCAACTAACTACGAGTTTCAGTTCGCCATACCTCACATGATGATCATGTTTCTTCTTAGTCTAGGATTTATTCAAGGGGTCCACCATGTTGTCTCCCATGTAAATACTGCTCACTGCAATGTCACCTCTCTTAGAAAAAACCCTTAAGAGATGATACTTCTGATGTATGTGCTTCGTCCGCTAATGTGTCCTTGTCTCTTTTACGAGATCCACCATTATAGTATTATCACAGTACAGTGTCATGGGATATTTACTTATAGGTATCACATCCAACTCATAGATGAAGATTCTCATCCAAACTACTTCTTTAGCTGCCTCAAAAGCTACGATATGCTCAGACACTGCTATAGAATCTACAAACACACTCTGCTTTGAGCTCTTCTAGCTCACTACACCTCCATTCAATGTGAAAATGTATCCTATTTATGACTTCATGTTATCTTGATAGGTCTAGAAACTAGCATCTCCATATCCTTTGATTACTAGTTCCTCATCTCCTTCATAAAATAGGAACATATTCTTACTATGCCTCAGATACTTTAAGATAGTATTGACTACCATCTAATGGCAGTCACCTAGGTCATCTTGATATCATCCTACCACACTCAATGCATAGGCAACATCCAGCCTAGTAAATATCATGTCCTACATGACTGAACCAATATCTGATGTGTATGGTATCCTTTCCATTATCTTTATTTCCTTATGGGTTTGAGGATATGTTTTCATGGAAATATGAATACCATGTGATGTAAGAAAAAAAATCCCCTCTTGGATTGTTCCATACTGAATCTCTTCAGTATCTTGTTAATTTATGTACTTTGTCTTATTCCCAGTAATCTCTTGGATCTATCATGATGGATCTTGATCCCAAGAATATATACTACCTCACTCAAGTCCTTCATGGAGAAGCATTGATTCAACCATACTTTAACAGACTATAATACTGGTATCTCATTTCCAATATGTAATATTTCATCAACATATACTATTAGGAAATTGATTGAACTCCCACTAAACTATTTATAGACATAATAATCACATTCATTATTGATAAAACCAAATTTAATTATTGCTTCATCTAAAATAGACTTTCCATGACCTGGATTCTTTCTTTAATCCCTAAATGGATTTTTGTATCTTTCATACCATATTGTAATCCTTTAGTGTCATAAACCCTCAGGTTGTGACATGTAGACATATTTTTAAAGGTTCCCATTAAGAAAGGATGTTTTGAAATCCATTTTCTGAATCTCAAAGTCATGGTAAGAGGAAATTTCCAATTGAATTATGATGTATTTCAGTATTGTAACTAGTGACTAGGTTTTGTTGTAGTCAGTTCCTTGACGATGCTTGAAACCTTTTGCAACCATTCGTGCCTTATAGGTACGGATTTTTCCTTCAATGTCCAATTTCTTCATTAATATCCATTTTTGGCCAGAATGATTTATATAAACTGGAGGATCTACCAAAATCCAGACTTGGTTTTGGTACATGGAATCCATTTCATAATTCAACTCTACTTGACACATAGAAACATCTATTCCACTTACTGATTCTTTGTAGGTTAGAGGATCATTATTATCAACTAATAATGAGTCACCATCCTTGGTTAATAGAAAACCATACAGTTCTAGTTCTCTAACCTCTCTTGTTCTCCTATATAGTTCTTTTATCTCTGGAACAGTTCTTTATCCCATGGAGCTTTATGGAATCTTTTTCTATACCAACTCTTTTGTACCTTGAGCCTTGACTTCAAAGAATTATATCTCGCTCCCACTATCTCTTTTTGATATGTGCTCCCTCTCAAGAAATATGGAATTTCCTTCAACTATAACCTTTTTTATGTGGGGTTGTATAGGTAATATCCCCTTGTTTCCTTACGGTATCCTATAATGGTACATTGTGCCTCAGGATGCAAGTTTGTTACCTGAAGAGGCCATAACAAAGGCATCTCTTCCCCACACAAGTAAATTTGATAACATGACTTTCTTTCCACTCCAGAACTCATATGGATTTCCATTTATCGATTTATTTGGTACTTTTTTTAGTATCTGTGCCACTATTTTTAATGCATATCCCCAAAAGGATAATGGAGGAATTACATGAATCATCATTGATCTCCCCATTTCTGACAAGGTGTGGTTTCTTCTTTCGCTCATACCATTCCATTGGGGCGGGTAAGGAAGAGTGAGTTGGGATAGTATCCCAAACTCACATAAGTAATCAATCAAGTATTGATTAATATATTATGTACCTCTTTCGGAGTGTAGTTTCTTAATATTCTTACCAAGCTAGTTCTCAATTTAATTCTTATATTCCTTGATCTTATAAAAAGAATATAACTTATACCTCATTAAGTAGATATATCCATATATACTAAAATCATCACTAAATGTTATTAATTATGAGTACCCTCATCTTTCATCAACTAGAAATGGTCCACACAAATCAGTATGAACCAATTCAAGAATCCCTTTATCACTTTCACTTTCCCCACTAAATGGGGCTTTGGTCATTTTTCCTTGTAAACATTCATGACATATGCCAAGTGTTTTTAGTTCGAAAGAATCTAAATATCCATCTTGATTTAACTTTCTCAAGTGTTTATTGTTTACATGACCTAGACAGTGATTCCAAAGTTGGGTGTGGTATGAGTCATGTGAAGTATCATTATTATCTATTTCCATTACTTGGTTTTTGTAATCCAACACGTAAAGATTGTTGTATGAATTTGACCAACCAAAAAAATGCTATCTTTGTTAAAAAAGAAAAATTGATTTCCAAAATTGAACAAAATACATCTACTCTAATATAGATATAGAAATAATTATTTTAGTAATAGAAGAAACAGAATAACAAACCTTAAACACAAAGATCATCCCAGTTGGAAATGTGAGGTGGTAGTCCCCGACAGCTAAAGCTGCGATTCTGACTCAGTTGGATGATCTTAGATCTACCTCCCCTTGGTCAATCTTATTTATTCCAATTGGTTCCTATATTTGGATACATATGTGAGCACCACAAGATATATCTAATACCCAATTTGTATAAACAGATATATTACCTTCGATAACAAACACACCTGAAGCTTCCCCTTGCTTCTTAGGATAGGTGTAGTTCTTCTTCTTTTGACTCTTCTTTCCACATTCGAAGAAAACAACATCATTTTCCCTTTACTCCCCTTTGATATTCATTTTTATAGATGGGCCTGAAGAAGATTTGGGCTTAAATATTTTCTCCTTCCCTTTTCCTCTTCTTTACAATAAGGAAATATGTAAGAACCCAGATCTTCGTTGTAGGGGTGACGTGGACGCTGATTTTGGTGGAGTACGGAAAGACCTAGTACACGTCGTGTACTCTAAAAGTACATGTCGTGTACTTTCTTTATTTTTCATTAAGCGGACTGGGGTCGCGCGTGACGCACAGAAGCATCTTCTTCTAGGTTTCGTTCCTCCGAGAGCACCGAGGATCCGAAAATCTTCGATGAGCCCCCGCCTCTCCGTCCGTTCTCCGATTCGAGCACGGTCGATTGCGTTGGAATCATAGTTGTGAGTTCTTCCTTATGCTTGAGACTCGTTTTCCAATTCCTCCTCCTTCTCAAGATGTCGTGGGTTGAACGTTTTGGGTGTTTTCTCAGATCTATGATGTTTGGGGGAGAATCAGTCGTCGTGGTTCAGGTATATCGATCTCCTAGGATCGAGGTAGGTGGTTTGTGTCTTTCTGTAGAAATTCTTTTAGTATCTTGTGAAATTGTGCCAATTCCCTTGAACGAGAATTGTGCATTTTCCTGTTTTTCCCTTGATTGATTTCATGCTTGCTTGATTTCTATAGTAGAGGTTTACCTTTTCAAATAGAGTAGTTTTGTTGTACTCTAGATGCTTTCCATGCTTGTTTTGCTTATTTGGCATTATGCCAGTTCCCATGCCAAGTTGTAGGATAGTGGAACTGTTATACTATTATGTTGTTGAGCTTTAGAATGATAACCAAGTAGTTCTTGAGGTTTACTTGGGCGATACACGTGTGCTGAGCATGTTAATTTCACATAGGACTGTGAGAACCTAGTGTAGTAGACCATAGGGAGAATGGAAGTAAGGGCTTCTCCAGAGTGTCTTTTAATACGATGCAAGACCACGGGGGGAATTGATGATGAGTGCTTCTTCGTAGAGTATGTAGTTCCTCGATGTAGGACACAGGGGGAATGAGATGTTGAGTGCTTCCCCAGAGAGCCTTTAGTACGATACGAGACTATAGGGGGAATTGATGGTGAGTGCTTCCTCAGAAAGTCTACTCTTAGCTGAGCCAGAGGGGTGAGACCGTGTGTGCCTCCTAGAGGGTTTCTAGTACTTGTAGGTTGAACCATAGGGGTTAGGCTGTGAGAGATACCCAGAGGGTTGCCTGTTTCCTACTTGTTGTTGGTTGTTTACTTGTGTACTTTATATGCTAGAATTGTGGATTGTAGTTGTTGTGTTCTTTTCTATTTACTGCATTCCACACTTTTACTTGCCTTGAATTCATTGACTGTTAGGCATAGATCTTTCGGTGATTGACTATTGGGATTGTATCTCACACCCTGTTTGGGCCACGCTTTTGGGCCTATGCATAATTTTTTGTTGCAGTTATAGATAAGGGCAAGCGCCCTTCGACTTTCGGTAGTTGATTTCTTGGAGCTGGAGAGCAAGGGACCAAGCTTAGGCTTGCGATGCTGTAGGATTTGCTGTTATTTTAGTACTTTATTTTTACTTGTATTCCAGCATGTTGTTGTGTTTGCTGCTTTCCTTAGAAACATGTATCTGCTGTATCATTATCATCATTTCTATATATTAATTGCTTCCGCTGTTTGATTTTAGTTGTTGCGTATTGTTTACTGCTTTCGCTATTTACTGTTAGTTCTTTTCTTGTATACCTTACTAAATGAGGGCATAGTTTCCCCAATAACATACCAAGGCCCTCACTGCTAGTCAGAAGCCTCTAGCATTTGGGGAAATGTGCTTGAGGTCATGTGGCGAATCGGGTACGGGGTACCAGTGGAGGGGCTCCGGATTCGGGTCATTACAAAGTGGTATCAGAGGAGTTATTTTCTCTTTATTTATTGTTTGGAGACTTTAGACAGGGATATGACAGATTCAATACTTGGTATTAAGCTGTGCTCGGGAGTAGCTAACCCATGTACTGGGAAAATCCATACTACCTTGTTAATTGCAGTTTGCTGGTTTTGAGATTTTACAGTTGATATGATTTCACCTAGAGTGATTCACATGCTTTGTGTTGTTATTTCCTTGACGATTTCGGTTCTATTTCTTTCGAAACCCGATGAGATGATGGTATTCCATCTCATGCATCATATGGGCACTTGTAGAAATCACATGCCATGAATTCTTGCCATTCCATCTAGGGTGCATTAGCGATTGCATGCTGTTGTGATAGACTTTGTGTAGATTATGCATGTTGTTGTGATAGATGCTTGATAGAATCTCTGCTGCCTTGTTAGAGGATTGTTTGTTCCTACCTTGTTTTCTATGTTTTCTGGGCTTCTGTGCAGTTTCTGAGCTACTACCCAGAAAAACCCAGAATACACCGCATGTACTTTTTGACTACATGCCATGTAGTTTTTAGATCGTGTCACTGACCATGTGAGTAGGGACATTCTGTTGTAGAAATAACATCATGAACACACTGTGTACGGTTGGTACATGTCGTGTAGTTCGGAGCCGTGTACCTGGTCGTGTCACTAACAACACGGGTCGAGGAAGCTCGAGTAGAACACGCTGTGTTATAAAGGAACACGTCGTGTAGTCCTTTCCAGGTACTCGACCGTGTCACGAACAACACGGGTCATAGTTACCTTCTCTTAGACACGCCATGCGTTTTCGGTACACATCGTGTAGTCTTGTTCATGTACCCAGTCATGTCACGAACAACACGGGACGGTGTCACCTTCACCTATACACGCCGTGTTTGTTCGAAACATGTTGTGTAAGGTTCATCCGTGTAGACAGTTGTGTGTTTAATAACACGGGCCTCCTAAGACTTGTCTAGTACTCGCTGTATGTTTTCAGAACACTCTGTGTAGTCTCGGGTTAAGTTGGACCATGTGGGCTAGCCGTGTAAGGAGACTCGGGTAGGGGAATAGTTTTCAAGTACACGCCATGTGTTGGGTCAACACGCCGTGTAGTTTGAGGTGTTACATGACCTGTAGGGAAGGGGTACATGCCCAAGTCAGTGGCTTAAGAAGACACACAATGTAGTTTCTATACATGTCGTGTAGTCGTGTTTTGTAAACTTGTGTGTTTTCCTTCCCCTGTTCCCATTTTGTACTCTTGTGTTTTCTGTATTTGTTAATTCTGATCTAAGGTGTGCTTTTGATCTTTCAGAGATATGCCTCCGAGACATCCTTTGGTTGTACGTCTGTCATCAGGCAGTGATCAGATGCCAGATATGGCTGATCCGGGACTTCCTGTCGATCCTCCAGTCAGGCCAGCCTTGGCACCAGCTGTCATACAAGTTGCAGGAACTGATGTGTAGTTCAGGGAAGGTTTTATGAGGATGATGCAGACCTTTTAGGGAGCACCGCCTCCTACCTTGACTATGGCAGACTTGACGCAGGTTTTTCAGCAGCAACATCCTCCCACATTCTCAGGGGAAGGAGGACCTCAGGCTGCAGAGTCATGGCTGGAAGCCATGATGACTATCTTCGAGCATCTAGAGACACCTCTAGAGAGGCGGGTCAAGCTCGCTACCTACATGCTCCAAGATGCCTCCAAGAGGTAGTGGGATGTGATCTCATAGGCAGGTCATCAGCAGGTTATGGCTTGGGGGGAGTTCCAGCGCATGTTCTATGACTACTTCTACCCAGAGACCCTGAGGGCCGACCGAGCCTGAGAGTTCATGATCTTAGTGCAGGGTACTCTTTCTGTCATGGATTATTCCTCTCGTTTCACCGAGCTTCAACGTTTCACACCCCTCCGTGATGGGAGTGGGGTGTTATTAGAAAGGAAGTTTGAGGATGGTATCAGGCGGGAGATCCGCTCGCAGGTGAATATATTCCAGTTGAATTCCATCACTTCCATCATCAATCAGGCACTGATTGCAGAGCACAATCTGAGAGACTCCGGAGCTGCGAGCCAGGGCAGTTCTACTTTTAGAGCTAGTTTTCCTCTAGATGATAGCAAGAAGCACCATAGGGAGTCTACGCATGGTGATCCGAAGAAGTGAGATACATCGTCAGGCAGCCAGGTGGTATGCTACCAGTGTGGACAGTCAGGGCACATGAGGTCACAGTGCCAGAGAGACCCCGTGGAGTACCGATCTTGCGGCAAGATGGGTCACCTTTAGTTTTTCTGCCAGGTTTTCTCACCAGCAGCTGATGACTGAGGTTCTTCCATGACTCCTCGTTCAGGAGCAGCAGCACCAGTTTACCACCAGTCGGGGAACTAGAGTTCTTCCAGCCATTCGGGCCGAGGTGGAGGTCGAGGCCATGGGAGTCAGCCACCAGTCCCTTACCACCACCAAGGTGGATCAGCTCAAAGTGGTCAGCCAGGGGCGTAGGGCCGCGATGAAGGCCAGTCTTTCTCCGTGGAGAAGAACTATCCGGAGCAGTATCCCGAACATTCTATAGTTCGATGTACGATTTTAGTAGCCTCAGTTTTATCTTCATCTCTTTTCTATACTGGTGCTATGCATAGCTTTATCTATGTTGCTATCGTTGAGAGGCTTGGGCTCTGCATATTTTCTTCTGCCGACTTGTTGACACTAGACACACCTTTGGGGACGAGGAAATCTAGTGTACGCCAGTGTAGAGAGTTCCCTCTCGAGGTTGCAGGCTATCGTTTCTTATGGGATCTCTATGTCCTAGAGATGTCAGGCTATGATTTCATTCTCAGGATGGACTGGTTGGTTCCCTTCTAGGAAGTCGTCGATTTTTATCATCGCAGGGTGAGTTTCATTTCACCATAGGGTGAATCTTTTCTTCATAGAGGAAAATGGGATGTTCAGGCGAGTCGAGCAGGACTCGAGCATCATGGGCTAGGAAGGGTGATAACCAAGATTGCTAGACTTTATCTGGATGATCTGGTAACTTCGCAGCTAGACTTTCCTTCAGTGGTGGATCGCTTTAGGGACGTCTTTCCAGAGGACTTTTCAGGTTTTCCTCCAAAGCGTGAGGTAGACTTTTCTATTGAGCTCGTGCCAGGAGCATCACCAGTGTCCTTTCCTCCTTATAGGATTGCCACACCTAAGTTGCATGAGCTCGAGAAGCAGTTGGAGGAGTTGCACGCAAAGGGTTTCATCCAACCCAGTACTTCTCCTTGGGTTTTTTCTGTCCTGTTTGCGAAGAAGGCAGACGGTACCCTTCGGCTTTGTGTGGATTATCAGAAGCTAAACCAGTTGACAGTCAAGAACCGATATCCCTTGCCCATGATCGATGACCTCTTTAATCAGCTTCGAGGAACCCGGGTGTTCTCATTGATCGACTTGAGGTCCGGTTATCATCAGTTGCACGTTAGACCATCGGATATACCTCTGACAGCCTTCAGGAGCAGGTATGGTCTATACGAGTATACAGTCATGCCGTTCGGTCTCATGAACACGCCTACAGTTTTCATGGCACTGATGAACCGAGTGTTCCATCCTTACATGGACTCCTTAATTGTGGTCTTCGTGGACGATATCTTGGTGTACTCTCACACTCAACACGAACATTTCACACATCTTGAGATAGTTCTAAGTACACTGAGAGAGCATTGGATTTATGATAAACTCTCGAAGTGCCACTTTTGGATGGATCAGATTCACTTCTTGGGTCATGTCATCTTAGAGGCAAGATTATCCGTGGACCCAGATAAAGTGAGATCTGTAGTCTCCTGGGAGATGTAGAAGAACGTTTTTGAGGTACGGAGTTTTCTAGGGCTGGCTGGATACTACAGATGCTTCATTCAGGACTTTTCACACCTAGCAGCACCTTTGACAGGTCTGACCAAGAAGGGGGTGAAGTTATTATGGTCAGATTCTTGTGAGTCATCTTTTTAGGAGCAGAAGGGAAGGCTAATGTTAGCACTGATACTAGTCTTTCCAGATCCAGGCAAGAGTTACATTGTTTATTGTGATTCTTCAGGTATCATAATAGGCGTTGTTCTTATTCAAGGAGATGGAGTCATCACGTACGGGTCTTGGTAGTTGAGGCCACATGAGATGAAATACCCTACTCACGATCTGGAGTTGGAAGCTTTTATTAATGCCTTATGCTGTCAGAGAAATTATCTTTTGGTAGAGCACTTTGTGGTCTTCACTGACCATAAGAGTCTCAAGTATATCTTCACTCACCATGATCTAAATTTGAGGCAGTGTGGATGGGTCGAGTATCTTCAGTCCTTCGATTTTGAGCTTGCCTATACGCCAGGAAAGGGCAACACAGTGGCAGATGCGTTGAGCAGGAGAACTCAGATTCAGGCAGTTCAGGAGGCCAGTAGTGAGTGGAATCTTATGGCTCTATTATCTGAGATGCATCTGGAGGTGCACGATAGACAAGGACAACCCTTCCTATCTTCTGTAGCTGTTACCTCTGCACAACTTGATCAGGTACGGATGAGGAAGCTATTAGACTCAGAAGGCCTAGTCTTGCGGGAGAGTGTGTCATGAGATAACCCTCTTCTTGGATGGACAGTGGGTGAGGATGAGATCTTGCATTTCCAGGGACGCATATGGGTGCCAGTAGACATATGTGAGGAGCTGATGCGGGATTTTCATTCCTCAGTTTGGGCAGTTCATCCTGGCATCACCATGATGTATCGGGATCTTCATTGCCATTACTAGTGGCTAGGTATGAAGAAGGATGTTGTTGTTTTGTCCTGAGATGTTTTACTTGTTAGCAGGTGAAGGTAGAGCATCAATGACCAGCAAGCCTTTTACAACAGTTACCCATTCCAGAGTGGAAGTGGAACGATTTCGCGATGAACTTCATGACAGGGTTTCCAAGGTTGCCCCTAGTTAATGACTCTTTTTGGGTTGTCATCGACAAGATTACGAAGGTTTCTCACTTCTTGCTGATCAAGGAGACCTTCAGTGTTGATGATCTGGAATGATTGTACATCTGAGAGATTGTACGTCTGCATGGAGTTCCACACTCCTTTGTGTCAGATAGGGATGCACGCTTTAACTCTTGGTTCTAGAAGGGACTTCAGAAGGCCTTGGGTACACAGGTACTTTTCATTATAGCTTACCATCCGCAGACTGATGGCCAGTCCGAGCACACGATTTGTGTTCTTGAGGATATGCTTCGGGCTTGTATTCTAGACTTTGGCGGTTCTTGGGAGAAGCATATCCCTCTTTTGGAGTTTGACTACAACAACAGTTTTCTGGCGACTATTCAGATGGAACCATACGAGGATTTGTATGGTAGGCCATGTCGATCACCCTTATGATGGCTGGAGGCAGGACATGCAGCTTTGCTGGGACCTCGTCTTGTTCAGGAGACTTCAGAGCAGATAGAGCTGATTCAGAAGAGGATGGCTACAGTACATTCTCGGAAAAATTCTCATGCTGATCAACGGAGATGACCTATGGAGTTTGAGGTTGGGGATCATGTTTTCCTGTGTGTCGCGCCGAGGTTGGGGCACCAGAGCATTCAGAGACAGGGAAATCTTTCACCATGGTAGGCCGGGACATTTGAGGTTTTGGAGAGAGTTGGGCTGATCGCCTATCAGTTGCAGCTACCCCAGAGGTACTGGGCCATGCATGAAGTCTTCCACGTCTCTCAGCTCCGATGTTAATTTTTGGACCCATCCCATGTCTTTCATCCCAAGGAAGTAGAGCTTGAAGCGGATACATCATTTGAGGAGCATCCTATCCAGATTTTCGATCGCAGTACGAAGGTTCTCTATGGGCGGTATGTCCCTCTTGTACGGGTTCTATGGAAGCATGGGCGTGTACAGGATGAGACCTGGGAGAGGGAGGCCGATGTACAATCACAGTGGCTGGAGCTGTTCGAGGTTTCTTCTTCTACGCCTCGCTAGGGAAATTTAGGAATGAATTTGTTTAAGGGGGGATGTTTTTAAGAACTCGGATCTTCATTTTAGGTACGCCTTTCTTTTTATGATGTTTTTAAGAAAAATGAAGTTTCTAGAAAATTTTAAAGTATACTTTGTGTACTTTCTGAGTACACACCGTGTACTCTTTTCCCGCTCGAAGTCGTGTGCTGGCCGTGTCCGGGCCACACACACGGTGTGTAGGGTTGAAGTGGAGGACGATTTTGGCGGAGTACATAAAGACCTAGTACACGCCGTGTACTTTTTTTTCCTTAAGCGGACCGAGGTCACGCCTAACGCACAGAAGCATCTTCTTCTAGGTTCTGTTCATCCGAGAGCAGCGAGGATCTGAAAATCTTTGACGAGCCCCCCCCCCCCCCCCCCGTCCTTCCATTCTCCGATTTGAGCACGGTCGATTGCATTGGAATCGCAGCAATGAGATCTTCCTTCTGCTTGAGCCACGTTTTCCAATTCCTCCTCCTTCTCAAGATATATTGGGTTGAACATTTTTGGGTATTTTCTCAGATCTAAGATGTTTGGGGGAGAATCAGTCATCGTGGTTCAAGTATATTGATCTTCTAGGATCAAGGTAGGTGGTTTGTGCCTTTCTGTAGAAAGTCTTTGAGTATCTTGTGCAATTTCACCAGTTCCCTTGAATAGGAATTATGCATTTTCATGTTTTTCCCTTGATTGATTGCTTACTTTCTTGATTGATATAGTAGAGGTTTACCTTTGAAAATAGAGTAGTTTTGTTGTAATATGTATGCTTTCCATGATTGTTTTGCTTGGTTGGCGTTATGCTAGTTTCTATGCCTGGTTGTAGGATAGTGGAACTATTATATTTTTATGCTGCTGAGCCTTAGAATGATAGACAATTAGTTCTTGATGTTTACTTGGGTGATACAGGCGTGATGAGCATGTTAATTTCACATAGTACTGTGATAACCTATTGTAGTAGACCATATGGAGAATGGACGTAAGGGATTCTCCAGAGTGTCTTTTAATACGATGTGAGACCACTGGGGGAATTGACGATGAGTTCTTCCTCAGAGAGTCTGTAGTTCCTCAACGTGGGCCACATGGGGAATGAGATGTTGAGTGCTTACCCAGAGAGCCTTTAGTACGATACGATACTATAGGGGGAATTGAAGGTGAGTTCTTCCTCATAAAGTATACTCTTAGCTGAACCAGAGGGGTGAGACTGTGTGTGCCTCCTAGAGGGTTGCTAGTACTTGTAGATTGAACCATAGGGGTTAGACTATGAGAGCTACCCAGAGGGTTACCTATTTCCTAATTGTTGTTGGTTGTTTACTTGTGTACTTTATATGCTAGAATTGTGGATTGTAGCTGCTGTGTGCTTTTCTGTTTACTACTTTCTGCACATTTACTTTCCTTGTATTCATTGACTGTTAGGCACAGATCTTTGGGTGATTGCCTACTGGGATTGTATCTCACACCCTGTTAGGGCCATGCTTTTGGGCCCAAGCAGACTTTGTTGTTGCATGTATAGATAAGGGAAAGCGCCATTCGACTTCCGGTACTTGATTGCTTGGAGCTGGAGAGCAAGGAACCAATCTTAGGCTTGCGATGCTGCAGGAGTTGCTGTTATTTTAGTACATTGTTTTTACATGTATTCCAGCACGTTGTTGTGTTTGCTTCTTTCCTTAGAAACTTGTACTTGGTGCATCATTATCATCATTTCTATATATTCATTGCATCCGCTGTTTGTTTTCAGTTTTTGCATATTGTATACTGCTTCCGCTATTTACTGTTAGTTCTTTTCTTGTATACCTTACCAAAGGAGGTAATAGTTTCCCCAATAACTTACCAAGGCCCTCGCTGCTAGTTGGAAGCCTCTGGCATTTGGGGAAATGCGCTTGAGGTCATGTGGAGAACCGGGTACGGGGCACCAATGGAGGGGCTCCGGATTTGGGTAATTACATCATAAGGATTTTCATGCTTAATATCTTTATCCACATAGAAAATTCACATAAGAAGATCATATAGATACTTCTCAATGTTATTCATATTAAAATTAGCAACCAAGCTAGAGAAGCTCTGAGGGAGTGATGCGAGAATGATATTGGTGTCCATTTCTTCAGAGATTTTAAACCCTAGAACCTCTAAGTTCTCAATGTAGCCAATGAGCTTGACTACATGAGGCTCATCTAGGGATCCCTCCTCAAGATACTCTGAAATAGTTCCTTGGAGATATCAAAAATTTCATGTCTTCCTGGTAAATACCATGGAGGTGCTCAATAATTCTATAAGCATCCATGTTTTTGTGAGACTTTATGAGCTCACTAGACATTGATGATAGCATTAAAAATTGAATGTGGATCGCGTCGTTCATATGTTTCTCATAGACTAGGAAATTATCATCACTTGTCTCTTTGTAAGGCAGATCAGGTAATGCTGACTCCAACATGAAAGACTTACGTTCATGGAATAGGATAACCTGAAGGTTTCTAAACGATTCCTGGAAGTTTCTGCTACTGAGGATGTTGTCTTTATCCAGAATTGATCGTAGGGATAGTGTGGTTGACAAGGTTGTCATTTTTATTCTATAATTAATATAGTATGCCATTAGTACTTTCTGGATTGCATTTTATGATAAATAATTAATTAATTTTATTAATTCTCACACAATTTTATCAAGTCTCAATATCCCTCACCATTGAACTCAGAATGTGAAGTTTTCATGACATTCTAGTGGGAATGATCCATATTCCCCTACACATAACCCCAATAAGGGTTGATCAAGATATTTTAAGGTATTTATGTAGGAAGGTCTTTGAAAACTGTGGGCTTGAAACTCCTTGATCTGTTGAGTGGACTCCCCAATCCTAAAATCCTGACTTTGTATTTACTCAACTCTTACCACCAATATTACACCAATTCTATCAAGGGATACTCCTCTTGATGTAATGTGGTTAAGACAAACTGAAACCTTTTATAAGGGATTCCGGTATAAAAGTAAGTGTGCCAACAAGGGTTGGTAAAACACATAGTTTTATTTATTGTTTAACTTAATAATTTAATGGAATTCTTGGTCTAACATAATATTTTATTTAATGTATTTTTATCTGTTATGTGTGAATATCATATTATTATTATCACATGCTTGTTAATATTAAGTGGAACATACTTAATTGATTAACCATGTCTTGATAATATTTACACATAAGCCTGGTTTTTTTAGTTCCATATTACATGCTTATTTAATTCATTAATTATGTGACCGTGAAAACACATCGATAATGATCAACCATGAAACTGACAGAAATAAAATAAAGAAAAGGTCATGATCATGATCTTTTATAATGGTTAGTTTATCTAGCGGTTGATAAACTAGCCCTAACTGAGTGGAAAAACATGTTGAACCTTTTGGGTCTGTTTTTATAGATTTCAACATGTCCACCTCTATTTCTCTAGAGATTGGTGTCATCTTGGATCTAGCACGATTCACCTCCTATAGCTTGGAAGTTCCTTCCATTACATATGATTTTAAACTCACACGTTGGTGAGGGTTAAAATAGGGTTTTAAATAAAATAAACATTGGGCACATAGGCCCTAAATAATAATGAGTAGAAGGCTTGCAAGCCATAAAATTTAATTTAAATAAATATATAAAAAAACCATCCATATACAAGGGTCCTGGTCTAGCTCATGATCATCTATACATGCTGTTTCGGTGCGGATGTGCGTCGGGCTTCTGTTCCGACGTTGTTCCGCCAGGACGCGTTCGCGCGTGCTCCCGTCGACCCGAGGGGATGGGAGCGCGGCTTGTGGCCCCGCGGTCCCGCTTTCCAAGGGCGGGCAGCATCCGTCCCTTATTCAGGGACGTCTGCTCCTTGATCGAAACCGGGATGATGGGATGTCAGCTCCTCCTTCCATGGACGTCTCCTCGGAACTCGTCGCCTAATCCGGGTCTCCCTCATAGATTTAAGACATGCTCGTGAATCTCGTTCCCGGCGCCATATCTTCATGGACACCGGTTAATTACGCTGCTTCCGCCCAGACATTCCAAGGTGTCTGGTCGGGGCAGCAACCTGCGGTGAGGAGACCGGGTGGCTCCGGGTGTTGGGGGCGTGTCTTAGAACTACGGCTCTGCATGTCTGTCTTCCGTCCCTGATAGGGCTTCTCGAAGGCGTGGTGGCCTGAGGCATCCTGCGCTGGGTGCGGGGAACTGCGTTACCTGAGGTTTTCCTCAGCTTCCCATGTTTAACACGGGGTATGCCGCGAGTTTAACGTCCAGCGGGGACGGCATCGGACTGATCAACACGACGAGTGGATCAGATGACAGAACCCCTTGCGGGGAACCTCCGACGCTGGGGCCAGCACATGGGCGGCTTCCCGAGTGAAGTGGGGTGGAATGAAATGGCATGACCCCACCGGGATGTGGCGGCCTGGGTAAGGATCAGGATGGATGATGGAGTGGAGAGCTTGGACCCCGTGGGGGCTTCCTACGTACCGCGCGTTAGCATGGATCAAAGTCAGCGTAGTTCGGATATACAGTTTAACGTCATGCTGGAAGTCGGCAAGCCGACTCACGAAGAGGTCGAGGCCGCCGGGCGGAGGATTGAACCGAACCACCTCGCACAGAGGGGGATGGAACGGCCGGGTGGATCACAGTTTAACGTCATGCTGGACGTTGGCAGGAGAAAAAGGCAGTGGGGAAGCACAATGGAGATACACATGTGCAGTCTCCCACAAGGGCGGATTCATAGGTGAATCGACGCAAGTGTGAACCCGGGAGGGGTCCACTGACGGACGAACCGACGTGAATACGACCGGGATGACCAGGTGGTGGGCTTGAACCTCGGAGAGGCTTCCTACGTACCCTGTTTAGGAGACAGGGATCAAAGTCCACGTAGTTCATTCTGTCAGGACTTACGCACTGAGGCAGCCCGGATGCGGCAAAACTCAGTTGGAGAGGGACTTGGGCCGAAAGTAGGAGACACCTCGATCCCAGTCACACCCTCTACTGGCTTCGGCAGTGGGGAAGCGCAATGGAGATACACATGTGCAGCCCCCACAAGAAACTAGGGGCTTGTAATACCCTACCCCTATGGGCGAAGGCCGCTCCAATTAAATCATCCCTAAAGAGGGGCAATCCCGACATCCCTGCAGAGACGAGCGGGTGGGGGCCACTTCCGAACCGGGGGGACCCTACGTGCGGGGCACGGGATCGGGTGGTGCGGACGGTTTAACGTCTTGCTGGACGAAGTACAGTTTAACGTCGTGTGTTGAGGACGAAGCGGACGGTTTAACGTCTTGCCGGACGAAGTACAGTTTACCGTCGTGTGTTGAGGACGAAGATGCTTGGTAGTTTAACGTCTTGTCGCGCGGACGTGGTACAGTCTAACGTCATGTTGGACGAAACACTTGGCAGTTTAACGTCTTGCAGCGCGGACGAAGATGCTTGGAAGTTTAACGTCTTGTCGCGCGGACGATGGAGGCTAGGCAGTTTAGCATCGTGCAGCTTGGACGTGGTGCAGTTTAGCGTCATGCAGGATGGATGTGCAGTTTAAAGTCATGCGGGACGAATGCTGTACAGTTTAACGTCTTGTAGCTTGGACGATGGATGGTGCCGCCGATGGGTCCGTGTCACTTCGTGCGAGCCTGGAGGGCCGCACGGGAAGACAACGCACGGTGCGGGCACCCGGGATGAGGGTCATCGGGCGCCACGCAGGCGGGTACCCTCAGGGGGTCAAGGGGGCGACCCCGGCGGATTGCGCGCAAAAGAGGAGCTTGGCGCGCAATACCGCGGGTCGGCGCGCAAAAGGGCGGCTGGCTCGCAATTGGGCCAGCGCTTTGCGCGCGGAAGATGGAGATTGCGCGCACCGGGCTTCGGATAGCGCGCAGGGGTAACGGCTCATTCTTTAATGAATGGCCACATTGAAAGAGGTGGTGCGTGCAATCGGGCTGGATTGCGCGCACCCGGGGGAAATTGCGCGCAAGAGGCTTCTTTTGCGCGCGAATGCCTTTGGGTGGAGATTTGTTTCAAAGGAAAGGAGCCAAGGGGATTGCGCGCGAAGGCGAACCCTAAAGATTTATTGCGCGAAAGAAAAGAGGTTACCTGATGATCGGCATTGCGCGCGGGAGGGGGTTGGATTGCGCGAACGAGCGACTCTTCGAATTCAGGCCACCTCCAAAATGTCGGGGGTCGCCTTATATTTATAGGCAACCCCGGGTGCGGAATTCCCTTCGCCAGCGCGGAATTGGGCCCGGCGCGCAAAGGAGTCGCGCGGGCCACGGGCGCGCAAAATTGTGCGCCGGCCCAGCGCATTGCGCGCATCCCGGGAGGTTTGCGCGCGGCACTGCAACTTTGCGCGCGGGTCTCCAAAATTCCGCACAAGGCCTCCGGGCCCTCCGAAACATGCTTCTGACTCCAAATATGACCTCGCTTTCCGCATCCGGAGCTTCGTTTGGGAACAATGGACTTTTCCAGCGTCTACAAAAGCCCCCCCTCGGAATCTGGTCGGCGAGAGGTCGCAACGATCGGGTTCCGAGGGAGACGCCGGAATGCCGAAGTCCTGGGTGGCGCGGGAATGTGGCGCGCAAAAAGGGCGTCGGGCGCGAAATTCGCTGGCTCGGTCGCGGAAAGCGCTTTCCGCGCAGTGCGGATACCCGACCTCGCCTATAAATAGGGGCCTGGGTCCCCCGTACCATACAAAGTCCTTCCGCGCGACAAGCTTCCAAGCTCTCGTGCGCGAAATTGCCATTGACCGCGCGAAATTCGCCCGTTCGGCGCGCAAACCATCCGGATTTCGGCTTGTTTTGCGCGAATACCCAGGGTTTGACGCGACAGACTTTCCAATTGCGCGCCGTCCACTAGGATTGCGCGCCAACTTCCAAACTTCTCTACCAGCCTCGTCCGATTCTGCACGCTTCATCCCTTAACCCACAAGACTCCCAGAGCTTCTGAGATGGCCGCGAATAAAGGGAATGAGGGGGATGCCGCCATTCGCAGAGCTGAGATGGCGGCGAACGGGGAGGTCTACGGAGCCAAGGAGATTGTTTCCAACAATCAATCCTTGTTCGACTTGCTGACGCCGGCCCAGAAGACATATCCGCTGTCGGACAACCTGCCGCTCTGGAACTTTGGCATCCTGGATGAGGTCTCGGTGCCAGGGTTCGAGGTTGATGCGCCACGGACCTGGGTGACTCGGGAGGACGAGCTTCCCCGCTATAACATCACCAACAATGGGCATCCTTCTGGGGAAACCAGGCACTTAGATGTCTATGTCCTGAACCCGAGGACGCACACCATCGTCAGGAGTGAGCCTACTGCGGAGAACTCTCCAGCCCTCTACTCGAGCACATATCGCCAGAGTGTTACTGACGACAACAAGGGCTGGCTGAAGGACTGGGACTTGCAGTCTGGGGGCAATTTCACCAGTGAGTGGGCCTGGGCGTTCTGGGTACGCCACACCTGTGATCACTTCGCGGAGGAGCTGCGGTACATCGGCCTATTTGAGGCGGTGTGGACGTCGCGGTTCCACTTCTACCAGCAGTCCGAGCTCGGGCCGAAGCTATTCACCCACTGGTCCCCGGATACCAACACTTTCCATCTTCACCATGGGGAGGTCAGCATCGGTCTCTGGGACATCCATTGCATCGGAGGTATCCCACTGGAGGGTTACCAATACGATGAGTTCCGGCCTCCGAAGAATACCTGGGGCGACAGGTCACGAACTCCCATCCTAACATGGAATCTACTGGACCTGGCTACGCAGCGGCTCGGGGTCCAGGACTTCCACAAGGACATAGCCTACAAGGAGTGGTTCAGCCAGTTCTTGGAGCATGACCCCGCGGTCAAGATGCCAGGCAGGGGGAAGCGGTGCCCGACCGCGGCTCAGAGGATCCGGAACGGGTCGTACTGGCGGGTCCTGGAGACGGGCGACTACCGCTCATGGGGGTACCGCGTCATCGAGGCCCGGGACCCAAATGTCTGGTACGTGGCGTTCCTGGCCGCCTTTCTGAGTGGGTGGCTCCTGCCAGTGCGGGACGCGAGAATGGGCGTCCGCCCGGCGACACTGGCGATGGCGGACGCCATGGCCGCGAACAAAAGATATAACCTCGGGGTCCCGGTGCTGGCTAAGCTGTACGCCATCCTGGGACGCATATCGCGAGGGGGGTCGCCACGAAGGATCTGTGGGCCCTTTCAATTCTTCCACGGCTGGGTGGTTGCTCACCTCGGTGGGTACACGTTTCCAAAGGCCGTCATTCCTCCGGGCAACGGCCTGCGACCCTCCCTACTGAACATTGCGGGGGTCGCTCCGATGACCCTAAATGAGGAGGGAGTGAGGATTCGGATTGGCAATCACGCCAATTTCAACTTCAGCTCGTTCCCCACTCCCGTTGGCCAGATGATCGACAATGGGCAGGGTCCGCTGGAGCAGCACGAATACTTCCTGAGCATGCGGGGCGGGGTGCTCGTGGCTCGGATCGACGGGAAGGTGATCTGCGAGCCTTACGTGCCAACCCGGTTCGCCAGGCAGTTCGGGTGCCTTCAACGGATGCCGAAGAGGGTATTCACTGCCGTCCGGGAGGAGACGAACCCTTACGTCCTTCGACAGATGTGGCTAATGTTTGCCGCTTTCGGGTCTGGCGACGTCATCACTCTCCCTCCTACCGGGGTCGACGCAGGCTTTGCAACCGAGTACGCCGAACACTGGGCCATTGCGTACCCCGAGGGGCTTCTACGGAAGCCAGTTCGGCGGCTCGAGGTCACCCGTGCGGAGACCGGGCGTCAAGGAAGGAGGCGAGGCGCCGTTATGCGGGGGAGAACGGAGGCGCGCCAAGCGGTGGAGCCGGCGCGATCAAGGACTTCGGCGGCGGGCACATCGCAGGTTGCCGCTATGACCTCGGCGCCCAGAGAGGGGGCACGTGCGGTGGTCGAAGAGCGGCCCGGGAAGAAGGTAAGGCGTCTGCTCGAACCCTCCCATGATGCAGTCTTCCCAGCGCTGTGGTCGGCCTGGATGACCCTGCGGCAGTCGCTGGGGACCGAAATCATCTGGCAGAAGATAACCAACGAGGGAATCCATCTGCCAGAGATCGGGCGCCTTCAGGTCGCCGACAGGGTGAACTTCCACCGGCGGTATGCATATCTGACGGCCATGGACGAGTACGCGCGCCAGCGTGGTCAGCGTGCGGAGCCGTCCCTTCTGGTGAAGGTGATGCTCGGTCTAGAGCCTGCTCCAGAACAGATGCCGCCAGAGGAAGATGATAGTAGCGATGACTCCGAGGAAGAGGAGGAGACGGGGGAGGATGAAGGCTCCGAGGGAAGGTCCCATCAGGGGAGCCCGCGGGAGAGCGGCGAGGTGGCTGGCTCTGGCAACATTGAAATCACCGAGCTCCTCGAGGTCCACTTCTATCCCTACTCAACCTGCTTCATCCATTCTCTTATGAATCTTCTAACCCATTTCTCCACTTTTCTCAGGAGTGCACGGATGTTGGTCAGGCATCCTCAGTAGGAGTAGGAGAGGCGCCAAGCAGGACAAGGCGGGGGCCAGACGCCCATTATTGAATTGACAAGCGCTGAAGGGTCCCCTGCTGCAATTGTTCCTGCGGCGGCCGGGACAGCGGAAGATGACGCCTTGGATTCCCGTAAGTCTCCTTACCTTACTGTCGGTGCTTGCCGTTGACGATCCGTGACTAACCACGGCATGCCCTACGCAGTGATCTCAACACTTGAGGCTCGTCGGGCTACCGAACCTGGGCCATCCACGAGTGGACCAGTGGTAGACATGCCGCCTGCTCCGGAACAGACTTCCCACACCGAGCCGGCCCCACCAACTGCTGATCAAGGGGCTACGGACGTCGGCGGTGCTGCCATCAGAGAGAGGTCGGGGGGCTGACGAGGGTGTCAACGCCGCTGGGGAGAGAGAAGAAGGTCGCCCAGATGTTGGGGAACCTATCCCTCGTGAGGACATCCCAGGGGCGGACCCTGCAGCAGACCTGCTGGCTGCCTTCCCTGCCTACCGGCCTGCCGACCCCGAGGATATGGATGACTCGGATGCGGAGGCGGTCGAGGAGAGCCGGATAACGCGACGCAGGGGGTGGAAGTGCATCCAGCGCTTCCTCAAGCGAGACCCATCGGAGTGGCTGGGGCGCATGGGATCACTTCAAACCTGGCTGCACTTCCTGTGTGCCGGGGGAGCTGATGGTCAACGCCTCCATCTGATGGTCCGTGATTTCATGGCCGAAAAGATGCGCGAGAGCCGCCAGCGTGCCGACGTCGCACAACGTCGGGACATGTCGGAGAGCACGTGGGCGCTCCTCGTGGCGAAACAGGAAGTCCGGCGCCTCGAAGGGCAAGCGGCAGAGAAGGAGGCCTTCGTCACAGCGTGTACTGAGCTTGTGGAGCAACTGACGGCCCAGCTGGATGACGCCCAGGTACAGCTGACGGAGGCGGGCCAATAGATGGTCACAATTCATGTCGAGCGGGAGCGTGCACAAGCCAGGATCGGCGAACTGCGTGCTGTGACCGCCGACGAAGAGAGGGCATGCAGAGAGCAAGAAGCAACTCTGGAGGCCGCCGGCCAAAGGGTAGCGGCGTTAGAAAGACTTATTCAGCACGCTAATCCCTAGGGGCTTTGTTTTTGCCACTCCCAGAACATTTGCTTCTGCTACTCAATACTTCGATCCATTTGTATGAACCAATATATTTATCTGCATCTTTTGGCTTAACATGCTCAACCACAATTCATTGTCTCGCGGGAGCGTTAACCAAGCTTCAGGCATCCACAATTGGGCCTGGATTTCTAAAGAAGAGAGGGAGGCCATTCCTAAGACAGGAGACCTCAGACCTAATCAATGTATCATCCCCCCAACTTGTTCCGACACACCAGCGGGACAACGCTAGGGGCGTTAAGATTTTATCCGAACATAGGAAAATGAGAAAGGGTGAATCGCATGTCCCGAATTCAGAAATCCACGACGATCGGCCTTCCAGGAAATGCCCAAGACGGCAAGCGGATAATGGATCAATCGACCATACTACTGCAATAGACGGACCAAAGGTCATCATTCATATTGCAGGAGGCAGATCACATGTCATCATCAATGCCGCTTTGGGGGTTCCTTCAGGCACAAGGGTGGAAATCCAGATCAACAGGGCATGCGAAGCGTGGGGCGAAGTGACGATTTGTTCGGACAGAATCTAAAGCTCTCAAAATTGTGCCACTGTGGGAAAAGCGTATTAGGCGGATGCGTTAATCTGGCCGTGAATCACCCCAATTCTCAGACAGAACCTCTTCGACGAGGAAACTGTCGCTTCCCATCATTGCAATGGGGCATCCCGAGCTGAATCGGGGAGAATATCACAATCGCACCACTCTACCGGAAGCCAGGCCAGACGGCCGGCGACGAGGAGGGGCGGGACTTAGCGATCCCTGAGGCTGGACCCGAGTCGAAATGCCCGGGCGTTCCTACGTACTCCATCAGGCTAGAGATCAAGCCACACGAAGTTCTGAGAGTGCAGGTTTAACGTCATGCGGGACGTAGAACCCTGTTTGGGGAGATCTTAGTTTAGGGTCGTAGAGCTCGGACCATAGGGGTAGATCTTAGTTTAAGGTCTTAGAGCTCGGACGATAGGGGTAGATCTTAGTTTAAGGTCTTAGAGCTCGGACCATAGGGGTAGATCTTAGTTTAAGGTCTTAGAGCTCGGACCATAGGGGTAGATCTTAGTTTAAGGTCTTAGAGCTCGGACCATAGGGGTAGATCTTAGTTTAAGGTCTTAGAGCTCAGACCATAGGGGTAGATCTTAGTTTAAGGTCTTAGAGCTCGGACCATAGGGGTAGATCTTAGTTTAAGGTCTTAGAGCTCGGACCATAGGGGTAGATCTTAGTTTAAGGTCTTAGAGCTCGGACCATGAGAGCCTCAAAGTACGCCACATCGTGGTCCTATCCCCTGGATATGCGAAGATGCACTGAGGGATAGCGTCAAGAGTGTCGAGGTTTCGCCTGGTCAGAATGGGAGGTGGAAAATGTGAATCATGCGGCCATTCACTCAAGGACTGGGGGCACTGGCGTAACAATATGGGAGTACTGCCGACCGTGGCGGAAAAGCAGCATCAATATCGCACTGACCGTTGATGGAATGAGGCAGCAAACAAGCATCAACCGCTCAAGCGCAGGATTCATATCGATTTGCTGCCCGAGGCCCTTGGGGGCGCCAGCCCGAGTCGGTGGGAGAGCACTGAGGCATTGTGTCCAGACCGCTCACGGGGGCTCCACCCAGGGCGTAGGCGATGGGTCCGAATGAAAGGGAGCACGAAGCCTGAAAAGTGGAAGGAACCTGACCAAGCTGAACCTGACCCTCCTGGCAATAAACCAGAGTACTCTTGACACCGGTGGACCACTGCAAGGGGTCGAGAGACACGCCTTGAGGGTGACCCGAAGGCGGCGGATTCCCCAGAGAAGGGGGGATCAAGAGGTGGGGGGCTGGACCCGAAGTTTCAAACATTCGGGCGTTCCTACGTATCCCATAAGGATGGGAATCAAGCCATACGTAGTTCTTGAAGCGCGACGCAACACAATCGGGAACCAGCGCGGGGAGGGGTGCGGGTCTAGCCCCCGCACCCAGAAGAAGCGGCATTTGATATTTCTTGTTTGTCCTTAAAGGTGGATGGTTTTTCTTTGTGCGGCGACAAGCCTGTGATTAAGAAATCCCTAGCATCGCCACAATAATCAAGCCATGAAAGGCATTGATAAATGGCGTGGTTATTAACCAGCGCCCAACGTGAGTGTCCCCTGAGGAGAACATCACGATGCAGTGTCGTTTCTCGTCGGGCGGCCAAGACGATCACAGTTTACGGTCGTGTGGTAGGACCAGACAACACAGTTTAAGGTCGTGTGGTTCGGACCATGGAGGAATCCGCTTATTGCGATATGGCGGACCCAGCGGAGGTGGGAACATACCCAGCCCTGCGGTCACGCACGATTCCAGGAGAAGGATCCTGGGATAGGGGCCTGCGTATGTCCATCACCCGAGGGGCAGAGATGCTAGCCTCCAGCTATACTGGTCCCAGAACGCGATTGTTCAGGCGACTCCTTCCTCCTTATGGGGACGAGGGTCCAGCTACGCATGGCCCTTAGGGAGGACATCCGCATATATCCTTGGTGCTCAGATCATGGGAGCCTCGAAAGACACCATTACCCTGGTTGGCCTGCCTAACGTGTAAAGGTATACTGAAGGTCAGTATGAAGAGAGTGTCGAGATTCCACTACAACGCACAAAGGCGGAGTGTGATGAGGATTGCGAAACCAATGTTCAGAGCCTGAAAAAGCCGACATGGCGATCAAGGATGTCGCTGACCATATTCGCAACACAACATCCGATCGCGTCAGCCTAGGATGGGGCAAGAAAACGAGCATCAACCGCTCAAGCGCAGGATTAATATCGATTTGTGGCCCAGGACCCGCCGGTAAATCGACCCAGAGTGGTAGGAGAGCACTGGGGCATCGTACCCAAGCCGCTAACGAGGATCCCTTTGAGTGAAGGCTCGAACAAGAGGAAGCGCGAGGCCCGACAAGTAACACAAGACTTGTCGGGATTGAATCCAACACTACGGGTCATAGACCGAAGTACCCAAAACATGTTAACAGATCACCGAAAAGGGTCGGAGGACTCACCCTGAGAGCAACCAAAAGACGGCAGATCCCCGTGATCAACCAAGAGACGGGGCTGGACCTGAAACACAAGCGTCCAGGCGGTCCTACGTATCCCATAAGGATGGGAATCAAGCTGTACGTAGTTCTTGAGAGGCAGTTTAACGTCATGCAGGACGATGAGGGGTGTGAGGTAGTCCCGCACACGGGGGAGGCGTACGGCGCGGCCAGTAGACCGACGTGAATGAGGACGTAATCCCCCGCTCACGCGATACGCCTCGCACAAAAAGGAGGGGAACTTGGGCCAGAGGCCCAACGTGGGATAGAGATTCCCGGGAAATGGGGCTGGGCCCGAAACATGAATGTTCAGGCGGTCCTACGTATCCCATAAGGATGGGAATCAAGCCGCACGTAGTTCTTGAAGTGCAGTTTAACGTCATGCAGGACGAATGCTGAACAGTTTAACGTCTTGTAGCTCGGACGTGGTACAGTTTAACATCGTGTTGGATGAAGCACTTGGCAGTTTAACGTCTTGCAGCGCGGACGAATGCTGAACAGTTTAACACCTTGTAGCTTGGACGATGTACAGTTTAACGTCATGTTGGACGTTGTACAGTTTAACGTCATGTTGGACGTAACAGTACTGCTTGAGGAACCTAGCGTTGGTGGGAGGAGTGACACGCTCACCATCCATAGTTTCTAGGGAGTACGCGCCATTGGGATAGACCTTGTGGACAACAAAAGGTCCCTCCCACTTGGGCTCCAACTTGGGTGGCTTCCTGCCGGGGATCATCGGTGCTCTTAGGGCCAGTAATAGATCACCCTGCAGGAAGGAGCGGAGGCGAACCTTCTTATTGAAAGCTCGAGCCATTCTGCTTTGATGCCTCTCCAAGTTGTGCAAAGCGCGAAGCCTATTCTCATCCAGTGCTTCCAACTCGACTAGACGGGCTTCAGCAACTCTGTCCGGCGCTTGCTGGTCGTAGACCGCAGTGCGCAAGGACGGTAACTGGATCTCGATGGGCAGGACGGCCTCAGCTCCATACACCAGGGAATAAGGAGTCATCTGGGTGGAATTGCGAGTCGTCGTCCGATAAGCCCAGAGGGCGTTGGGGAGCTTGTCCGGCCAACTCTTCTTGTTCTAACCAACCATATTTTGCAGAATGTTAGAGAGGGTTTTGTTAAACACCTCAATCTGTCCATTCGCTTGCGCATGATAGCAAGATGTATGGTTCGAGCGAATGTTGTACTTGGCGTACAACTTCTTCAACTCGGCTGCTCGGAAATTGGCTCCGTTATCCGTGAGGATAGCGTGAGGCACTCCAAATCGATAAATGATGTTGGAGGTCATGAAGTCAGCGATCGAACAGGATTTGACCTCTCTGAGCGGAATCGCCTCTGCCCATTTGGAGAAGAAGTCCGTGGCGGTCAGAATGAACCGGCACTGGCGAGCCATCGCCAGCGGGTAAGGTCCCACAACGTCCAGACCCCAGACTGCGAAGGGCCAGGAATACCTAGTGGTATGGAGAGGCTCCGGCGGCCGATGCACAAAGTTCGCATGAACCTGGCACGCATGGAACCTCCTGGCATACTCGATGCAGTCATGGATCATAGAGGGCCAGAAGTATCCCAACCTCCGAATCTGGTGGGACAGCTTTGGCCCAGTCTGGTGGGCGCCACATGAACCAGCATGAACCTCTTGCATGACTCGTGGGATCTCAACTCCCTAAAGGCAACGGAGGAGAACACCATAAAATCCGCATTTATAGAGGATCTGCTCCAGGCCGGGGCTGCTCTGGAGGACAAATTGCGATGCGCGACGTCGAACTCACTCGCGTTCGTCCCGATCCGACGAAAGAATGCCATGTTGGAGGTACTCAACCAAAGGCGTCCTCCAATCATGGGCTGATTCGACTGCCATATCTGGGGTACTCGGGGCTCCAAGCACAGGGGAAACCACGGTGAGATTACTTACCGATGGGCTGCGATCTCCCTCCGGGATAACAGGAGCGATGAGCCTGCGGTGCGTCACGCGGATGACCAGGTTGTCCTGTTCAGGCTCTGCGAGTGACGCAGCAAGGCTGGCCAATGCATCTGCTCGATCGTTCTGCGACCGGGGAATATGGACAATTTCTGGCCGAGAAGGGAACTGGGCCATCAGAAGGAGGGTGCACTCCAGCAATGCCACAAGTTCCGGCTTCCTGACAACATAGTCGCCATTGAACTGCTTAATGACCAGCTCGGAGTCCCCTTTCACGCACAGACGGGGCGCGTCGATCTCGAGAGCTAACTCGAGGCCAGTGATGAGGGCATGGTATTCCGCCTCATTGTTGGTACAGCCCTCTGACAACAGGAAAGAGTATGGCAGCACGGCTCGCTCCGGGGTAATGAAGACGATACCCAAGCCCACTCTATTGAGCTTAGGATTATCGAGTCTTCTACCGGTGGGGCTCCGAGAGGCACCGTCAAAGTGCATCTGCCAGCATGGATCGGCATGATCGACCGAGAGAATGGTCTCATCAGGAAAGCCTAGATCCAGCGGCTGATCCGCGGAGGTCGGGTGAGCTGCCAGAAAGTCTGCCAATGCTTGACCTTTGATGGCCTTCTGAGACACATACCTGATATCGAACTGCTGGAGAATAACAGCCCACCGCGCTAGACGGCCAGTCAACATAGGCCGGCTCAGGATATATTTCAACGGGTCTACCCGAGAAACCAACTTTACCTCATGGTGCTGCAAGTAGTGCCGTAATTTCTGTACGGCGAATACGAGCGCCAGGCAGCTCTTCTCGATGGGGGAATACCTAATTTCCGCATCGAGGAGCATGCGACTGAGGTAATAGAGGCTATTCTCTGTTCCCTCGTTGTTCTTCTGGGCGAGAAGGGCACCAAGGGACCGTTCCAGGGCGGTCACATAAAGGACTAGCGGCTTCCCGGATACAGGCGGCATCAAAACCGGAGGTTGAAGCAGGTACTGCTTGATCTCCTCGAAAGCGGTCTGAAACTCTTTATCCCATACATAGGTGGAACCTTTCTTCATGAGCCGAGAAAAGGGCTTACACTTGCCGGCCAGATTCGCGATGAATCAGCGTATATAGGCTAAGTGGCCTTGGAACCCTTGCAGTTCCCAGATGTTACCTGGGGGAGGCATCTGGTTAATCGCCCTGATCTTCTCTGGGTCGACCTCAATACCCCGGTATCTTACCACAAATACAAGGAACTTTCCGGAGGTGACCCTAAAGGCACAATTCAACGGGTTCATCTTCAGGCAGCGAGACCGGAGGAAGCCGAACACTTTCTCAAGATCTTTGAGATGGTCCTGACGCTGGCGCGATTTGACCACCAAGTCGTCGACGTAGAATTCCACCAGTGTGCCGAGGATTGTCTTGAATATGCGGTGCATCGCCTGTTGATAGGTGGCACCTGCATTCTTCAGGACGAAGGGCATGACCCGGTAACAAAAGATACCTTGCGGGGCCCGGAAGGCAGTGAACTCCTCATCCTCAGGGGCCATCCGGATTTGGTTGTATCCGGAGTATCCATCCATGAAGGAGAGGGCTTGGAACCCTGCTGTGGCGTCGATCAACAGCTCTGTCACCAGAAGGGGAAAGTCATCCTTCGGACAGTGGCGGTTGAGATCGCGGAAGTCGATACAGATTCTGATCTGCCCGTTCTTCTTCCTGACCGGCACAATGTTGGCCAGCCATTTGGGGTACTGAACTTCCCTCAAGAAGTTGGATTTGATAATCTTGTCAACTTCGGCCTCAACCATGGCACCGTGGGATGGATGCATCTTCCTGGGAGGCTGCTTGAACCCGCGATGGTTCGCTGGGAGACCAAGGCGGTGGACGGCTACCTGAGGATCTAGCCCCAGCATCTCATCATATCCCCAAGCGAACACATCACGGTGCTGCCTGAGAAAGTCCACGTACTGCTGTCGCTCCTCAGAGGGCATGGCGGCACTGACCAATGTGGGTCTTGGATCTGCTTCGGTTCCAAGGTTCACCTGTACTAACTCATCGACCGTGGCGGGGACGCCCTCCTCAAAGGCTGGGGGTGCATCTTCCACGTCCTCTCCACTCGGGTAGGGATCATCCACGGGAGAGACTGCGTTGGAAACTGCATTGGGGCCACCAGATCCTGCTGGGCCGCTGGTGCTGGCACGGGCGGTCGCGGTCATCTCATCAGGAGACTCGCAGGCCGTCGAGACCATGGCTACGTCCAACCGATGAATCGGGAGGACGTAAGCGTCATCCAAACTTGCCCAGGGATCACTTGCAACAGCGACAGGCTCAACCTCACCTTCCAGGATCTGCTTATCCTTGCTCTTGTAATAGTCCGCGTCTAGATAGCGGGCTTCACATGAGGCAAAAGGAGAGGCATCTCCCTGAAGCAAGCCTACTCGACCATTAAGGGAGTACTTGAGGCATTGGTGGTATGATGAGGGAACCGCCGCATGAAGGTGGAGCCATGGCCTGCCCATCAATGCGTTATACGCAGTGTCCTGAGAGACCACCATGAATTCGGTGTTGGCAACCAAGTCACCGAACTGGGTCTTCAAGCGTATCTTGCCGACCGGAGTTTGCTCGGTGTGTTCGTACCCCTGGATCCTGAGGTCGGAGGGAATCAAGTCATCCTCAGACAACCCCAATCTCCAGAGCATCCGAGTCGGAATCAGGTTAATCCCGGACCCCGTGTCGACAAGACAGCGCCGGACTTCAAGGCCATTGAACTGGCCAGTAACATACAGCGAACGAATGTGCCCCTGTATAGGAGAGTCTTCATCCTTACCAGAGAACGAGATAACTGCCTGACATTCGGCGTCCTCGATCATTTCGGCGTGAAAGGCCTCTGCAGCCGCAACCTCTGTCTCAAACTGGAGGGGGCTCTTCAGGGATTCAGCGAGCGCCTCGCGCATCTCAGGCGACATACGCAGAGCCTCAAGGATGGAGAGCCTTGCTGGGATGTCGGCCAAGTGCTTCAGGACATCATACTTTTTGGCCAAGCGCGAGCCCCTGGTTGCAGGATATTGCTCTGCGGTTGGAGGCATGATGGTCCTTGCCGGTTGGACCGGCGGCCGACTGGTACTTGGCGCATCTCGCTGTTCATTGGTTGAAGCCCGGGAAGTAGTCACCGTACTGGGGTCAGGAGGCCGGGATGGACTCGTGGCAGGGCGGAGCTGATCGCGACGCGGCTGAGGCGGTTCTGCCTGGTCCCATACCACAAACAGTGGCAGAGGCGAATCCGTCATCCCTGGATGGGGGGGCTGCGCGCGCCGAGCTCGGTTTTGAGCCTGCTGCCTAGTCTCAGTGGCGTGCACGGCCTGGATGGAGGTACCAACTACTGTGCCCCACCGACTCCTGTTGTTGCGGTTCTTCCGACGGTAGCGACGACCGGGGACACTAGGGAGGTCCTCCTGGTGTTCTTCAACGTCGGGAACCGAAAAGGGATTTACCAGCTCGACGGTATTAACCGAAGCGTACCCAACACTGTCATCGGACGAATCATCCATCACCGGGCGGATCCGAGGAGGGACCCCCATCTCCAGGGGCATGAAATCGCTGAGAGTGCGGGATAGTGGCGGAACTGGCGGGGCGCGCTCTTCCTTCTTGCGACGCCGCCGTTTGCTCTTCTCGGAAGAGGCAGGCTGGGACGACGATGCCGAAGTAGCACCCGCAGATTCTGGGGCCTCAGGCTGATTCAAACGCGCACGGATGATTCCATGGGCACGAATGGTCGTCTTGCGGGCCATCCAGTTATTATACTTCTAGGATCCGCGATCGGAGACCAGCTGCCATTCGTCCCCGTTGCCGCTATCGTCATCCGATCCCACGAACACACCCACCACTTGTGCTGGAGCTGGGCCCAACCTGATTACATTGTTGTTAATCTGGTCATGGAGCCAATCCTTAAACACATAGCACCGCTGGATGGTGTGCCCCAGGGCCCGATGGTAAGGGCAGTAGCGGGGGTTATCCGTGAGATGCGCCTCCTCCGGCCTCCAACACTCAGGCAGTCGCACAATCCTCTGCTCCAGGGCGCTCCGGAAATAACCGGGGACCTGATCCTCGTGAAATGAGTAAGTCAGGTAACACGGGCCCCTGGGAGCGTGGTCTTGACGAGGGGCTGGAGGGGCCCTCCGAGGAGGCGGACCCTGATTATCTCGCCTGGGTTGTGGCGGTACATTACGCGGAGGGGCCGACCGGTTCTGGGGCTGCCGCTGCTGGGCCGGGAACTGAACCTGTGGAGGCGGATTCTTGTGAGGCTGTGGAGCTGGACTCACCGGCAGTAGCTCTACCGGCCTAGGGGCCTCTATCTGGGCAACAGCAGCGGGCTCAGCCCTGCTGGTTCTCCTTGGAGGGATCATAGGAGGCAGCGGGTGTGCCTGACTGGCCTGTTGCAGGGATTCCTCAAGATGTTGAGCTTTGTCTGAGAAGTCCCTGAACCCTCCGGGGTAATTCTGAGTGATCAAGGAAGGGACCAGCTCGGTCTTGACGTTCCCGACGCACATTGTCAGCAACTGCTCCTGAGTCAATGGCATGTCGAGGGAATACGTGAGACCCTTCCATCGGGCGACGAAATCCACGACTCGCTCATCAGGCCTCTGCTTGCACTTGAAGAGGTCTGAAATACTCGTCTTCCGGGTCGTGGAACTAAACTGGTAGAGGAATTGTCTACGGAGGTCCTCCCAGCTAGTTACCGACCCGACGGGGAGCTGGCTGTACCAGTCAAATGCTGGCCCTTCTAGTGTCTGAACAAAGCAGCGAATCTTAGCGGCCTCCTACTGCGCCGGAGTCCCCAACATAGGCCCGCACCTCGAGTTGAAATGGGCCAAATGCTGTGGCGGATCTCCTGTCCTGTTGAAGGGGGCGAAAGTGGGATTCCCGAATCCCAGAGGTGCTGGCATGTCATCCACCCATGCTGGGTATGGCTTGCCGTCCGGTGGGATCGCCACTTGCCGAGTCTCCAAGGCTTCCAAGCGGGCGATGAGTGCCACCATCGGATCGTCCGGACATGGGTTCCAGTCCTGGCGAGGATCTCTAACCACGAGCGCATTGCATGGCCCTTCAATCGGGTCGTCGACCGGGTCGTCGAACTTGGAAGATCGTGGGATGGCGGGCGGAGCGGCCCTTGGGGCAGCGGGAGGAATCCGAGCGGGGTCTCTCAGGTAGTCGCGCCTCTCGGGAGGGTGTGGTGAAACATACCGCGCCCTCTTGCCATAGGCAATGGCCTCTCCCCTGTCGGCGAACACGGCATAATCACGGTTGCCCGGGAGGGTCTCATCGAGGGGTGGTTGTTCCTGTCCCTGCTATCCGGGCCTAGGATCACCGTAGTCAGGCCGCTGCTCTGCAGCGCGCTCGGCGAGGAGCTGGTCAACTAGCTTCTTCTGCTCGGCGAGCTGTTGACGTAGCATAGCCTTCTCGGGATCCTCCTCTGCCCTCTGCATGGAGGCAGATGGGTCGGCGGGCTTTACAGCCCCTCCGTGATCTTTACCTTTGCTGACGTTTCGGCTCAACGTCAGTGCTTCAGTGGGTGTGGGGAGACCCAGGAGGTTCCTCTGGTGACGAGTAACTCTCACCGATGGATCCAGCAATGGATTGTCTTCAGGGGAAGAGCCCCCGTCGAGAAGTTCCAAGCCGTTCCCCTCCCCCGACAGGTCAGCCATATTGACCGTTTCCGTCCCTGGGGATGTACCCTCAGGGCCACCCAGTGAATCGGGCTGTCGGCGAATCGCACTGAAGCGTAGGGCATCGTACTTCCCCCATCCACGGATATACACGTGGGGGGTGGCTTCCTCGATAACCTTGCGGAGTACTTGAAAACACTCAACGCATCGTTGTTGGAGGGCCTCATGGTGCCCAAATGACCCGGGGTGCCGAACCGTGGGGAGCGTGGCCAGGTCAATCTGACAGCACTGCTCACCAATATCCTCCAGGTGCACTTGACTCCCGGGATATGGCATTTGTAGGCGGTGAAGACGGGAGTGAGTCTCCCGGAGAGTTCGGCGGAAGCATTCGAACTCATCCGGGGTGAGTGATTCGGGTGCATCAAAGTCCGGTCCTGCGACTGGCCAAAACTTCTCAGGGATGTGGCCCTCTGCAAGGGCGGTCCAGAAGCTCCATGACTCAAACTCGGGACCCAGGTCTCCTTGGTCCTCTTCAATGACTGGGAATGGACCGGGAACCGGCAGTGGTGCCGAGGCGGGCCGTCGGGCCGACGGGCTGGCCGGCGGTGAATACGGCGAGCAGGCCGATTGGCCCCCACATCCTGGGCCGCCCTCTGAGGGTGGCGGTGCCCCGGCTACCACATCACGATAGGATGTGCCGGTGAGCGAACATCCTGTCGTGGCGTCGGTGCTCGCTGAGGGTGCACTAGATCGTGGTTCGACCGTCGGTCCCCAGAAAAAGTCTCCGGCTTCTCCGATCGAGGCGGAAGGCACTTCCGGAGGGGCCAGTACCAACCACAAGCTTGATCCTTGGGGGTCTACCAGGCCCTCGCTACTCCGGATATACCTTCGGAGAGAAGCGGGGATCACATCGATCTCTCTCTCGGGGAGTACGAGGCTGACGTGCCGCATTCCTACCCCTGCCCTTGACTGGCGGGATTGGGGGGAGGGCTCTGTCGCCGAATCGTACTCCGCCTCTGTATCAGAGAAACGAACCGGTCGGATCTCTGTCCGGAATTCCCTAACATTTCTCCCTCGGCGTCGACGCCTTGCCTTCCTGCCCCTGGGTGGTTCTTCGGGGCAGGGCTGATCTCTGTCCTGGCGTCCTCCGGCCGCACCGGTGCTGGGGCCAAGAGGACTGAAAACCAAGGTGCGAGGGGCACTGGGACAGATATCAAAGGGGACGCGGGGAGAGATGATTCCGGGCAGGCCTCCGGGCCGGGATCGGAAGGTGGGATGACCCACGCCTCCTGGATCAGCCACACGGAGTAGACCCTGCTGGTGAATAGCGCTACCGCGAGGTGGTCCGCGGTGGCTGTTGCCTGTACCAGCAACCGGGAGAGTCGACCCAACCTGCCTTTGGGGCGGTCGGGGCCTCGATCCAGGTCGGGCATAGAAGTGCCCCTGCTCAGGATGCGCAGGGGCCTGGCGACTGGAGCCAACAGTGGCTTGGGCCAACGCGGCCGCTGTTGCTAGGGACCCAAGGTGGGTATCCTCTTCCGCTCGTGCCCGACGTTGGTGTCGAGACAGACGAGTCGGGATCAGCGGTGCAGGCATGTGGGGACCCCGCTCTTCGACTTGAGAAGCCTGGTGGCGGCGCCGACGTGGCCTGGCGGGAGCCCTTATCGCGGATCCCTGGAGAGAATCCCGGATAGGGTGGTCCCGGACATCTTCCAACTCATCCGCATAGGGGAGGGAGCTGTCGGAGTGTTCCGGGGATAAGCTCCCGAAGCGGTTGGACGTCGAGGTAGGCAGTGGTGCCTCCCTGCGCGGCCCTCGGGGGCGGCGGTGGTGGCGAGGTGCAGCTTCCTCGAGGTCTAGGCGAGCCATGTCCCTGGTGGGGATGACTCCCTCTTCCTCATATCTCCGCACCAAGTTGTTGATCACCCTTCTCTGGATGACCTCCGAGGGGGAGAGAGGGAGTGGTTTCCCCGCAGTTGCGGCTGCTGGGACGACTGTGGAACGGGCGGGACCGCGCGGAGTAGCCGCCTCGGTGTTTCCCCTACCCCTGCGCCAGTGGGCGGGCGGCGATCGGGCACTGGATCGGACGACCTGATTCCTGAAAGCAGGGAGATGAACCCGTTAACACTGACAGGAAAAGGAATCGACAACCGACCGTTAGTGCCATGACGCCTTCCGTGGGGGGAACTCAGGCCATCGACGTCGCGAGATGGAGTGCCCGATTTCCCTTCCCCAGCCCCTGGCGGGTAAAAACTGAATGCTCCACCGGGCAACATGCTGGTCTTCCAACACCTCTGAAAGCCATCGGCCTTCGTATTGAGGAGAAGAGATTCACGTCGGGTTCACCATTTTTCTGTTTCGGTGCGGATGTGCGTCGGGCTTCTGTTCCGACGCTGTTCCGCCTGGACGCGTTCGCGCGTGCTCCCGTCAACCCGAGGGGATGGGAGCGCGGCTTGTGGCCCCGCGGTCCCGCTTTCCAAGGGCGGGCGGCATCCGTCCCTTATTCAGGGATGTCTGCTCCTTGATCGAAACCGGGATGATGGGATGTCGGCTCCTCCTTCCATGGACGTCTCCTCGGAACTCGTCGCCTAATCCGGGTCTCCCTCATAGATTTAAGACATGCTCGTGAATCTCATTCCCGGCGCCATATCTTCATGGACACCGGTTAATTACGCTACTTCCGCCCAGACATTCCAAGGAGTCTGGTCGGGGAAGCAACCTGTGGTGAGGAGACCGGGTGGCTCCGGGTGTTGGGGGCGTGTCTTAGAACTACGGCTCTGCATGTCTATCTTCCATCCCAGATAGGGCTTCTCGAAGGCGTGGTGGCCTGAGGCATCCTGCGCTGGGTGCGGGGAACTGCGTTACCTGAGGTTTTCCTCAGCTTCCCATGTTTAACACGGGGTATGCCGCGAGTTTAACGTCCAACGGGGACGGCATCAGACTGATCAACACGAGGAGTGGATCAGATGACAGAACCCCTTGCGGGGAACCTCCGACGCTGGGGCCAGCACATGGGCGGCTTCCCGAGTGAAGTGGGGTGGAATGAAATGGCATGACCCCACCGGGATGTGGCGGCCCGGGTAAGGATCAGGATGGATGATGGAGTGAAGAGCTTGGACCCCGGGGGGCTTCCTACGTACCACGCGTTAGCACGGATCAAAGTCAGCGTAGTTCGGATATACAGTTTAACGTCATGCTGTACGTCGGCAAGACGACTCACGAAGAGGTCGAGGCCGCCGGGCGGAGGATTGAACCGAACCACCTCACACAGAGGGGGATGGAACGGCCGGGTGGATCACAGTTTAACGTCATGCTGGACGTTGGCAGGAGAAAAAGGCAGTGGGGAAGCACAATGGAGATACACATGTGCAGTCTCCCACAAGGGCAGATTCATAGGTGAATCGACGCAAGTGTGAACCCGGGAGGGGTCCACTGACGGACGAACCGACGTGAATACGACCGGGACGACCAGGTGGTGGGCTTGAACCTCGGAGAGGCTTCCTACGTACCCTGTTTAGGAGACAGGGATCAAAGTCCACGTAGTTCATTCTGTCAGGACTTACGCAGTGAGGCAGCCCGGATGCGGCAAAACTCAGTTGGAGAGGGACTTGGGCCGAAAGTAGGAGACACCTCGATCCCAGTCACACCCTCTACTGGCTTCGGCAGTGGGGAAGCGCAATGGAGATACACATGTGCAGCCCCCCACAAGAAACTAGGGGCTTGTAATACCCTACCCCCGTGGGCGAAGGCTGCTCCAATTAAATCGTCCCTAAAGAGGGGCAATCCCGACATCCCTGCAGAGACGAGCGGGTGGGGGCCATATCCAAACCGGGGGGACCCTGCGTGCGGGGCACGAGATCAGGTGGTGCGGACGGTTTAACGTCTTGCCGGACGAAGTACAGTTTAACGTCGTGTGTTGAGGACGAAGCAGACGGTTTAACGTCTTGCCGGACGAAGTACAGTTTACCGTCGTGTGTTGAGGACGAAGATGCTTGGCAGTTTAACATCTTGTCGCGCGGACGTGGTACAGTTTAACGTCATGTTGGACGAAACACTTGGCAGTTTAACGTCTTGCAGCGCAGACGAAGATGCTTGGCAGTTTAACGTCTTGTCGCGCGGACGATGGAGGCTAGGCAGTTTAGCATCGTGCAGCTTGGACGTGGTGCAGTTTAGCGTCATGCAGGACGGATGTGCAGTTTAACGTCATGCGGGACGAATGCTGTACAGTTTAACGTCTTGTAGCTTGGACGGTGGATGGTGCCGCCGATGGGTCCGTGTCACTTCGCGCGAGCCTGGAGGGCCGCACGGGAAGACAACGCACGGTGCGGGCACCCGGGATGAGGGTCATCGGGCGCCACGCAGGCGGGTACCCTCAGGGGGTCAAGGGGGCGACCCCGGCGGATTGCGCGCAAAAGAGGAGCTTGGCGCGCAATACCGCAGGTCGGCACGCAAAAGGGCGGCTGGCGCGCAATTGGGCCAGCGCTTTGCGCACGGAAGATGGAGATTGCGCGCACCGGGCTTCGGATAGCGCGTGGGGGCAACGGCTCATTCTTTAATGAATGGCCACTTTGAAAGAGGGGGTGCGCGCAATCGGGCTGGATTGCGCGCACCCGGGGGAAATTGCACGCAAGAGGCTTCTTTTGCGCGCGAATGCCTTTGGGTGGAGATTTGTTTCAAAGGAAAGGAGCCAAGGGGATTGCGCGCGAAGGCGAACCCCGAAGCTTTATTGCCGAAAGAAAAGAGGTTACCTGAAGATCGTCATTGCGCGCGGAGGGGGTTCGATTGCGCGAACGAGCGACTCTTCGAATTCCGGCCACCTCCAAAACGTCGGGGGTCGCCTTATATTTATAGGCAACCCCGGGCGCGGAATTCCCTTCGCGGGTGCGGAATTGGGCCCGGCGCGCAAAGGAGTCGCGCGGGCCATGGACGCGCAAAATTGCGCGCCGGCCCAGCGCATTGCGCGCATCCCGGGAGGTTTGCGCGCGGCACTGTAACTTTGCGTGCGGGTCTCCAAAATTCCGCGCAAGGCCTCCGGGCCCTCTGAAACCTGCTTCTGACTCCAAATATGACCTCGCTTTCCGCATCCGGAGCTTCGTTTGGGAACCATGGACTTTTCTGGCGTCTACACATGCAACAATATTTATGCATAAATAAAATTAGCATTCAATTCTTTAATCATTTTTGTTTAAGATAAATCACACTCGAATCAATTAACTATATTCTTTAACTAATAAATCCGTTTATCTTAAAACCTTTTCTAAATTTCCTTGAGATTCTCATCCATCATAAATTTAAACAAATAAATTCATTTAAAATTTTCTTTGTACATAACTTGTACATTGGAGGCAACCTAGTAAATTTCTATTCATAACTACCCAATGAGTAGAAATGAACATTACACAGATGTTAAATTAATCACACAAACACACAAATATATATATATAACACCTATCATGTGTTGTGCCTCAGATTTATGCCCGCACCATGGTACAATTATCAACGGTGTGTATGACATAATAATAAATTTTAATAAATCTGAATAATTTTGATGAGTACACGATGTGTAGTTCCAACTACACAACCTATACTATTGTTCACTTTCCATCCAAAGTAAAAAAAAATGGGGACAAGACTTGTGAGTGACATCGGAAATATTTGGAGTACACAGTGTGTCTATTGGGCTGCACACCTTTTAGTATCTGCATTACATAGTCAACAGTCAGGCAAGCCGTGTAAAGGATACAAGGTCTAACCCTAACCTAAATGGACTACACACCATGTCCAGTGAGCCATATAGCATTTAATTCAGAAACTGCATGCCACATGTTCCAGGTTAACACACAGATTCTTTAAGAATTAGAGAAACTCCAATGACATGACTTGGCTGACCAGTCCCGATGCATTGAACTTTGATACATGGTGTGTGAATCCAACTACACACCGTGTATTTTGGTGTTGTATGGCCAAGAACCTTTGGTACATCTGGATGAGATCCTCTATTTTATTTTAATCAAAATTAAAATTAAAGATTTTTTTTGTAAGGTGAATGAGAAAGGAAAGAGGAGGAACATATTTCGAGATTCAAATTTTCAGAATGATTAACTTGAATTGAAACAAATAAATTATTAAATGCATAAATCATCAATGAAATATTTAAATAATTATAAACTATGATGTAACTGCTCTGATACCACTTAAAGGTTCCGGGCACAATGGAATCACGGTTGGGTCGGCACCCAACTTTAATTTTTACCATGATCAATGAATATTCATGGATAAATATGAAAATGAATTCCAGCCTACATGGAATAGAATAAAAGATTTATATAAATAATAAAGAGTCCTGAAACCTTTAGAGAGGATCTTTCACATCATATTTATAATTAATTTAATAAATTTCATAATGAGAATAATACCTGGATCTTTGGTACTTTCTTCGTTGATGACATTGATCATCCAGAATGGCCCTTATGGATTATCTCATTGTGCTTGCAAGGATCCAAACTAGAATCTATCTAACAGTGATTCACATGTTCTCTGATGGCCTCTAATTGACACCACACATTCTCTAGGTGCTAGTGCGGCGAAGCGAGTGTTTTTTGTTAGTCGTTCTTGATCACTTGTTTTTCATCCTTGAAGAACATCTCTCGTTCTTAAGGTGGTGAGATAAGATTCGAGAGAGAAGTTTTTTAGATCAACAATTCTCAATTCACTAGGCATGTAGTTCGGTACATGATATAATTCATGTACGTTTATATTTGTTGACATGGGGCTTCTGTTTCAATATTTAATTGTATAATAGCAATTAAATACATTCAAAACCTTAGAGAAAATCCATGGTTTTAATAATAATACCGCGTCATTATTTACGGTATTCCAACTTGCACAAAATGAAATTATAAATAAAATTCCACATCACAAAATAATAGCATCGTTATTATTATTTTAATTTTTTCCAACTAGTTAAATAATTATTTACCGTCATGCAAATAATTATTTCACTACCAGACCGGCCTTGGCCAACTTGAACTCCAATTCCATTTATTGAACCCCTGAATAAATAAATAAATAATTTATTCTCTTGAATAAATATTTTATTTAAAAACTAGTAAATAAATATTTATTAATTGTTCAATAAAATAAATAAATATATTTTACACTCAATCCAGTGAATAAATATTTATTTAATTTTATGCAATCAATTTAACATGAATAAAATTATTCCATTGTATTAAGAATAATATTTATTCCACTAATTAAATTCAAATATAATTTAACCGAGACCACTATAAACACTTATTGTGTGACCCACTAGGATTATTTCTCATTGGAATTAGGAGGGCTTGCCTAAAGTCCAAGAGTACTGTACAAAAAAGAGACAAGGCACCTAAGAGAAAGAACTTAAAGTTGCAACAACGACATCTGCATACAATATCTTGCTATGTAATATAATCCCTTTGTCTTAATATCTCATAAATTCGGCTTCATGATAGTGTCATCAACCATTGTGCTTAATACGTCGTTCTTTGACTACCTGGAATAAACTTGTTGTTACACCATGGCCCTAGAATTTAGGTTTATTGTTCTGTTTCAATCAAAGGGTTGAGATATCTACTTGCATAAATGGAAGCGACAAATCCTTCCTCGACTTATCCATTAATAACATGCCACTCATGATTCACCCAACATACCCTACCTCCTCTCAACAATCTGCATTATTATTTTAATCAATAAATCAAAGTGTGTGAGTCGTGACATGTATTAATAATAATATTAAAGTCTATGTATCATTAAACATGCTCGAATATAGTAATATCCAATGACACCAAAACCTATGGAATTCCTACTGTCGGGTCTGTTCTCATAATCACCCATCTTGGTTATTACCAAGTACGAAATTCATGAGAAGAAGTATCATCTACTTATGAGTACTCTCACATGACGATATGTATACTATGTGTCCCATTATAGTATGTCATCAAATCACAGAACTATATTTATGAATATTATCATAGAACATCAAGGCTCCCAACATAGTGGGGAACTTCTATGACCTAGTCAATGTGACAAATATTCCAGGACATTATTACACTATAGTCCTGAAGACAAATGAAAAATATGTAATAATATGTTTAATATTTAAATATATTAAATATACATAAAATAAACGTATAACTAGTTTGTTCTAGTACACCAACTCTTATAATAAAGTGATATGAAATAATACTACTCCTATGTTTAATGTTCTATGGAGGAATCAAATTTTTGAATAAGTTACTTGGGAACCTGATAATGTGATGAAAATAAATAAAATTTTTTTTTATCAAATTTATTGAATTTTGAGGTAGAAATTAATTTTAAGGGGGTTAGAATGTAACACAATAATATTTTATGATATATCATTCTTTTAATAAATTTAATTTATTTCATGGCTTTCAATACATGCAACCTCAAATTGAAATGAACCGTAATGAAGTATACAGTTATCTACTAGTTATTGGATTTGAGGGTTTGAATAAGAATAACTAAATTACCACAATTTTATGGTTTACAAGTGTATAAAATTAATTCATTGGATATCAGTTAATTATAAATAAAAATAAAAAACATTTTAAAATAAAGGATTTTTTTCTTCTGAAAAACTATTTTTATGCACGTAACATATTTTTATCATAATAAATTAAATTAATTAGTGAATGATTTTAAATTAAATATATATATATATATATTATGAATTTAATCAATTTTTTAACATTTATCTAATTTTTTTTCTAGGGATGGGATAGGAATAAATCGTGTTTTGTGTATAAAAATATATTTTTCTAAAAAAATTGGTTTTATCATGTTTTGAAAAATTATTTTAAAATGAATTCTTCATATTATAAAATTTGATTTATGAAAATTTTATTCATTATTTTTAATTTGGAGATCCAAATTTGTTAAATATTACCCTTTTATTTTTAGGCATTATGAATAGTAATAGTGGAGGAATTTATCATCCTGGTTAAGGGTAAATTGGGTAAACCTAGGTTAAAACTATTTTTAAGGTTACCATTTTTCATCTTAATTTTTTTATAAAAGTTAGGGCTGAAGCCTCAATTTATTATTAAAGCAAAGACCTCTTTAGACAGGGTAGATGGTGACCCATTACATAGCTCGAAGGCCCAAGGACAAGTGCCCTGCATACAGGGCTAGAAAGTCCAATTTTTGGCCCAAAGGACCCATCGGTGAACAGTAATGCTATAGTACCTTCTACAGTAATGTCGCCGCTACAGTCCCCTACTATAGTCCCTTCGCTGCAACAGTGATGCTACAGTACCCTGCTACAGTACTCGGGAATTCTCCCCTACGCGGATTTGATCTTGGGTCTTTTGGATGCCAAGCAGGATCCTGAACCACTAGGGTACAGGCTCGTTGGCTTTTTCATCTTAATTATTATTTGATAAAATTAACTTTAACATTATCATTTTAGTATATGAATTTAATAGTTTGAGGGAAAATTGTTCATGAAAATGAACTATATAATATTTAAAGCAAAGAAAAATAAAAAATGTCACTATCTAGTTTTTAAATATCTCTTATGTATTCACATGGGGAAAAAGCTAGCTCTAAATGGATCATAATGGTTATTTTGATCATAATTAAATTATTTTCATTATGGTAGTTTATTTCAAATTATTATTGATTATATAATTACAATAAATGCTTACGCAACACCGATACAGTATTTCTTCGATTAACAGAAAAATAAAATAAATGACTTTAAAAAATTTACAATTAATATAATTTGTGTGATTTATAGTTTTTCATGAATTTTGTTGATTAATATAACATATTTGTGATGTTTCAAATTATTGTGTTCAAATTCCATCTCTTTCATGATGTATTCAAATTCAAATTAAATAAATAGTTTCAAAAATTACATTAATGATATTTTATGAAAATAATATATTATTAAATTATTTTGAAAATAATAAATATAATAAAATAGGATACTGATGATATGATATGGTCTAAATTCTCATCTATTTTCAATTTATGAAACAATTATTACCTTATAATTAAAAATTAAGACACTTTAATATTGAAATATTTTTTACTACAATTATTGTTAAAATTGCTTGAATAAGGAGTTATAAAAAATGCTTAAAATGAAACGAAAACTAATATAAATTTCAATTTATGATGTTATTTCAACCTTATCATATTTTTATTTGGATATTTATCCATTTTAATCATTTTTATTGAGAATGATTGAATTGTATTTTAATTTTTTTTGTAATTCCAAGAGTTCCCCTCCCCACACATATAAAAGGGAACCTATTCTCCTATATTTCTCACAAATTTTGAGCCCCATATCAATTAAAATCACTACCAAAATACCTTCATATATTCCTTTAATACATCATAGATATATTTTTTTCTTACAAAAAGAACATCCTTTCAAGGATTAAGGTGTAACCTAAAAGAGGGTTCTCAAAGAAGAGGTATAAATCATAACCAGGCATTTTCAATTTTATTTCTTATCCAACCTCTTCCAAATCCATGGTATCCACCTTATTTTCATCCTATAGAAAGTGAAAACATCGCTCGTATGTATGTATAGCTTGCAATCTCTTCATAGCGATGTGAGTTGTTTTTCATCACCAATTTACATGGATGGATAAAATAATGGATTTAATAAACATATATATTATTTAATATACTATTATACTTTTTTAAGGTGAAATAATTTTTAGCTTTCATTTATTTTTTCCATGAAACAATGGAAAGAACATTCATTTGTACGTATGACCTACCGTCTCCATGAATGGTGTAATTCATTTCTCTATCTCTAAATTTTATGGATAAATATTAATATATATATATATATATATAATTAATACATATGATATTAATATCATGTTTAAAATTTTTGATATGATGGAACCATGATTAATTTATAAGTATCAGGACTGTCGAACTAAAACAATCATTAAAAAAAGCAGTTATCCCCTGGAATAGTGATTTTAATAACAAATTTTTAATAAATAAGTTATAATGTTTCATTAGTATATCATATATGATATTCAATATATGATTATGGTTCCATAATATATTTATAATAAATCTATATTTGTCATACATGAAGTTCAAATGTGTAAGAAGAAAGACAATACTTTAGGTGAGAGAGTTATTTTTCAATCCTATATTTAATTCAGATTGTCTATGCTTGAATTTCCATTGAGGAAATTATATAATCATTATCTGATAAATACTTTTAATTTTTATTATCTTGTGTTTATTTAATAATAATACATTTTTTCCTTTCATTTTATACACATTAAGTACTCAAGAGATTGAAAAAATAGTTTTATTAAAAACATACTTTATTTCTCACTTTGGTTAAAAATATTTTTTCTTCCATATCAGTGTTTCCTATAAACGTTTTAAAGATTTTTTTAATATTTTAATATGATTTTAAAAGTCTTTTTTACCCACTTATTAATTTCTACAATTTGTTTACGAAATATTCTTTTCATTTTCCAAACGATGTACTTTTTGACTTTTTACAAATGTGTGAAGGAAATTTTTATTTTGACTTATAGGAAATAAACAAAATTTACGGCCATCATGACAACTAAATGATTTGAATATTCATTTAAAAATATTAAAATTAAATTTCAAATATATTTTTTCCTTAATACTTTGGAAAATTTTATATTTTAAGTAAGTTATTTCAAAGTGAAAAAAGTTTTTTTCCTCTAGAAATATCCCATTGATTATTTTCAAGTAATTTTTATCTGTGATAACATCCATTAATTTAAATTATTATTTACTTGGAATATGATCCAATGATACCATAATAATTATTTCCATGTATTTTTTATGATTATAATGATTAAATTTTTACAAAACTCACTTATTTTACAAGGGTTGTACTATGATGAAATTCTAAAATATTTATTACACCTATTTTATTTGAATGGGTTATGATACGATGATTTAAGGAATGTTTTATGATATTTTGAAACACATATATATGATATTTATTATGTGATGGGTGTGACCAGAATTACATATCCCTCAAAATCCATTGGATAAATTTTTATATCTCATGAGATAACTACAGGAAACAAGTCGGTCTACATGATCCACTATGGGAAAAAAGTTAGTGTGCATGATCCTCTATGGGAAATAATTCTATATACTTTATCCACCATGGTAGAAAAGTCAATGTGTTTAATCCACTATGTGAAACTAGTAATGATTCTTAATTCATTATGATATGGGAAATTTGTGTTTATTCCTGATCCTCTATGACTTTATGTTCTCTATAGTTAACCTTGAAAAATGAAATGGTGCATATACCTATGATGCTGACACACTTTAATGACATGAACTTATGATAAATGTTTTATATATGTTGATTTATCACTCCTATGATATATTTATTTTGAAATGATATCATTTAATTTCATTGATAATTTTTATGATCTATGATAGATTAGGTATGAACTCTGTAAGTTATGTTCCTGATATCATACCCTTATGTTTATCTTATACTTTCATATGATCATTGATTTATATCTCATATGTTTACCCTTACTTTGTATCTGATATAACCCTTTCTTATATTTACCTTCCCTGGGTTATAATGAAAGGTTTGAGTATGTTATGTTGATGAATCATACTATGTGAGAAGATCATTATGGGGGATTTTAAAGAACTTTCATTAAATAAGAATAATTTTTATCTAGTATACAAATAAAATAAAACTTTATAGTCTGTAAGAAAGTATTTTTGAAATGTATTGAATATTTATCTAAAAATATTTAATATTTTTGTATAAAAACTATTGGTCACTATAGTTGGTTCAGATGATAGTTTTAGTCAGTATTTATAGATTATAATTAGAATACTTTGGTAAAAACCCTAGGGATAAGTGAATGTATATGATAACATCCTAAAGATTTGGTAATGACCATGGATAACCTAGTTTAAACCTAAGGTACCATATTTTGAGAATAAGGTGTCATGATTTAGACATTATATGAATGATATTTCATTATTATTTGATAATTCACTCTGAAAGTCATAGCATGAAGATTACACTTTGATTTTTTGTTTTATTCAATGAATGGTAACCAATGACATCATTCTAAAAATTAATGTTATGGAAAAAGAAATGATTTTAAACCTTAGAAACCAAATTCTATAGGATATTGAATAAAAAATCTTGATTCTATTCTCACTAAATTTATCAATCCATGAATCGGGCAGATTTTCCAAATGATCAAAGGAGGGAACAACATACTGTCGAGTCTTTCATGAGGAAAAATAAACCTTATTATAGTGTATCTTCTAATCCACAAGTGGATGCTTGATAGATCATCACCATTGATAAAATATTTTTTGTTCTCCAATGCACAGAACATAAAAACAAAGTCAATTAAATTTATCATTTGAAAGGAGAAGTAGGTCAATGGTGGAACCTTATTAAGAATACAAGATAAGAGGAAGAAATTGACTCTATATAATGGGATTAGTTTAAGAGTATATTTGTTAATAAGAACTTCACTCATATTGTACATACAAATATAGAGATGTAATTACATTAGATTAAGTAAAAGGAGGATGAATCCAAGGGTATTTATGAGTCCAAATTTACAAAAAATACAATGTATACTTATGGTGTAATCATTAACCTTGAACGAAAAATTGATTGATTATTTTTTGGACTAAATCTAAGTCTCTAAAAGGTGTTCGATATAAGATAGTTTATTATCTATGAAGAAATAATTCGATGTGAAATCAAGGTAACATTCCCATGGTTTTGATAAGAATAGGAAGACTAAGTCTCAAGAAAACCCAAATGAATCACATTATGAAATAAATTATAGTTATCTACATTCCAAAAATGTGGGAAGAAACATCAAGAGAATTTATTGAATGGAACTTGGTGGTTTTTAAAATTTTGAAAGATAGGTAATAAATCCAAAGAATTTTTTAAGGTGGTGAATGGTATAGTTAATGTAATGGAGGAATGGAAGATGCCAACTAATTCACCATCCATTCTCTAATGCTTCAAGTGAATGAAGTATGGGAATTATGACAAGAAATAAAAAAATATGAAGGTTTATTATGATGATTTATGTTAGTATAAAATATTAACATCATATTAAAAGGGAACTATCATGTGATCATGACTGAATAAGTGGGTTATATGAATGACATAGTGAAATTTACACTTATCATCCACTCTATAATAACTAATGTCTAATTTGATTATAGATCCACACACTCTTTTTTTATTTAAGGACTTTTAAAAGAATTTTCATTTAACGTCTCAATGATTAGATATTAGGTCATTGTTAAAAACTACTAATGGTAAGATGGTCATACCTCAAGTCTATAGTTCCTCCCTGATTAGAGTTTCTAGAAAATTTCTTTCAGAAAATCGTATGATTCTACCTTTAGTTGAATTTTATATGATTATAGGCATGGATTAGATTTCCCTATATTGAGACCATACCAATTTATAAACGAGGGAAGTCACATTTCATATTCCAAATGAACCTATGATCATTTATTGGTGCTAGGATGAATACATACTTCTAATGTAAATTACATTTATCTTATGGGTCTTTATTCATATCCATGAATTATATTTATCTCAGATGGTTGGGGAGAAACCTAACATAGAAGATATGCTAATTGTATAGTATTTTTTTATGTCTTTCTAGAATATTTTTCAAGTCTTCCTATAAATAATGAAGTTAATTTTCAATAGAACTCATACCTTGTGCTACTCTTATTTCAAAGACTCCATGTAGAATGGCCCAAATTAAGTTTTAGTAATTCTAGAAGAAATTCTAGAAGAATATTAATAAGTGATTTATTTATCCAAGTGTGTCTCCTTAGGGTGAACCAATTCTTTTTATTAATAATAAATATGGATCAATGAGGCTATTCATTGATAATAGGGATCTTAAAAATATCACTATCAGGAAAAATTATCCTCTTCCCCATATCGATGATTTATTTAATCAAGCACAAGGATCTCAATACTTTTTCAAAATTTACCTTCATCATAGATGTCATTAATTGAGATTTAATAAGGGGGATATACCCAATACAACCTTCTTTGTGAGGTATGGGTGTTATGAATTTAGAGTGATTCCATTTGGACTTACTAATTCCCTTTTTATATTCCTGGATTTAATGAATAGAGTCTTTATAGATCACCTTAAATAGTTTGTGGAAGTATTTATAGATGATATTATTATATATTAAAGAGTATGAAGATCACTGAATAATTATACTGAGGACTCGGATGATGGAAAATTTGTATGAAAAAATTACCATGTTTGAATTTTGGCTACAAATAGTTTCATTCGTGGGTTATATAACCTCAATTGAGGGTATATCAGTAGATCTTTCAAAGAAAAAAGTTATTGATAAATGGACAAGACTAACTATGGTGATAAAAATCTATTTTTTCAATGGGTTGGATGGATATTACCAATTATTTGTGAGATATTTATCATGAATATAAAATCTGATCACCTCACTGACTCAAACCGGGGTTAAGATCTTGTGGATATATGAATATGAAGAGAATTTCAAGAAACCGTATAGAATTTTGGTTTGTTCACCTATGATCATGATACCTTATAGTGGAGAATAGTTAATAATCTATAGTGAAGTATAAAATATGTGACTAGGATATTTTCCCATGAAAAATGATATGTTAACATCATATGCCTCACACTAATTAAAAATAAATGGGAAAAATTACCCAACTCATGATTTACAGTCATCTACAATAAATTTTTCATTGAATATATAGATGAATTATATTTTTAGTGGAAGGAGTTATATATATATATATGGATCATATAATTTTAAAGTTTCTCTTCACATAGTTTTAGATAAATATCCACAAGATAATATGGTTATAATTGATTACAGATTATGTGTACTCAATACATTACCACCCTCGAAAGGTGAACAAGGTACTTGATACTCTGATTTAGAAAGACCATGCTATTTTCCATGATAATGATTCAATGAGATCCAAAACATATGGATTCTTAGAATATAAAAAACATGAAATCTAGAGGAAAGGGGAAAGATCTTATACTTATTAGATGAATTTTCAACCATCTATCCATGTGAGGATTAAATAGGTATATAAGAAAGATATAAAGCTATAAAATAAGGAAAGAAATGTACATGAGTTAACCATGAATTTTATGGAATGATATAGTTCAAGAAGAATTTATGTGTTTCATCCACACTATATTTGAAGAAGGATTTATTGGGTGAAGCTTATAGTTCATCATTCACTATTCATCTTTGATGTGTAAAGATGTGTAGATATCAGAAATAATATTTCTGGTGGGATGGAATAAAAAGGGATATTGTAAAATATGTAACATTATTTCTGGAATGTCAGCACGTTAAGGCTAAGAGAAATAAGTCTAAGGAGATGTTACAACGATTACCCATACCTGAATGGAAATGGGAAATCATCACCATGGATTTTATCATTGAACTCCAAAAAAAATTATAAAGGTAAAAATGTTATTTGGGTTATAGTCTATCAACTTAAAAATTTATCATACTTCTTTACCATTAGATAGGATCTCTCTCTTGATCATATTTCTAGGTAATGCATTATGGAAGTGGTGAGATTTCATGGAGTAAAACATTCTATTGTATCTGATCAAGATATATGGTTTTCCATGAAGTTATGGTAAATTATTCAGGATTATATTGATACATAGTTAACTTTCCTCACTACTTATCATCCTTATATAGATGGTCAGTATAATAGATCCATTCAAACCTTAGAGAATATGTTGAGATATTTTTTTCTAAAATTCAAAGGTGGTTTGGATCAACACTTTCCTCCAATTGATTATTATTAAAAAAAATAGATTTCAATAAAGAATTCATATGGATCCTTATGATTACATATATGGTAGGAAGTGTATAACTCCTATATGCTGGGATGAATTTGGATAAATAAATCAATTAGCAGATCAGAGTCGATAAAAAAGTTATACTGACAATCATCGGTAAGAGATGGAGTTTGAAGTTTGTGAAAAATTATTTTATGAATTTCTATAATGAAAACGGTTATGAGATTTTTAAATAAATTAAAACTCATACCATGTTATCCTGGTCCCTTTTATATTCTTGATTGAGTTGGGATGGTAGCTTATCACTTGGTGCTTCCACTGAATCTCTCTTCATTTTATGATGTGTTACATATATCTCTCCTAAAAAACTACATACCTAATCCATCACATGTACTAAACTCAAAGATTATAATATCAAAAAAAATATTTATTATTAATAAAAACTAGTATAAATCTCGGATACTAAAGATTATGTTCTATGGAACAAGACAACTTTCTTGGTTAAAGTTCTCAAGAGGAATCGTAAATTTAAATAAGATACTTGGGATGAAACCAATATATCCTCTTTTATTTATATTAGTGTGATGTAATTTCAAGGGTAAAATTCATTTGGGGGTGGTTTAATGTATCACCCAGAGATTCTATGATATATTTCTCTTTAAATAAATCTAGTTTCTTTAATAGCTTGTGATACACACAACCCCAAGTCTAAATGAACCATACTGAAGTATACAGTTATTTATTAGCCGTTGGATTAGAAGGTGAGAATATAACTAAGTAATTTTTAAAAAAACATATATTTTACACATGAATAAGACAAATTCATTGGTTATAAATAAATTTTAAATGAAAATAAAAATCATTTAAAAATAAAAGAGTTGTTTTTCTGAAAAACTGTATTTATGCACGCAATGTGTTTTTATCTTAATTAATTAATTTAATTTGGGAATTATTTTTTAATGAAATTTTTAGATTTTATATTCAATAAAATTTCTTAACATTCATCTAATGTTTTTTCTATGCATTGGAGAAGAATAAATCTTGTTTTATGCTTAAAATGTAGTTAAAAAATTTTCATCACGTTTTGGGAACATATTTTAAAAAAAATGTATGAATTATATAAATTTAATTATGAAACATAGATTCCATATTTTGAAATAGGAGGTCCAAATTTTTTAAATAGGTCCCTTTTATTTTTAGGCATTATGAATAGTGACCATGGAGGAATCTATCACCTCTGTAAAGACTAAATTGGGTTAACCTACATTAAAACTAAATGTTTAGGTCGCCATTTTTCATAGTAATTCTTTTTTGATGAAGGGAATTCAAACAATATCACATTGATCTAGAAATATAATTTTTTAAGGGACACTATTCCATGAAAATATCCTATATAATATTTAAAGTAAAGAAAAATACAAAATTTCACCCTCTTAATTTTAAATATCTCGTATGTGTTCACAAAGTGAAAAAATAAAAAATTTAATGAATCTTAATGGTTATTTTGAGAATAATGAAATTATATTCATTTCGGTAATTTATTTATAATTTTTATTGATTGTATAATTACCATAAATGATTACACAATGCCAAACACAGTATTTCTTCAATTAATAGAAATATAATATAAATGATTTTAAAAAATTAATAGCAATATAATTTTAGTGAGTTATAGTTTTCCAAAAAAAATTAGATGAATTTAACATATTAGTGATATGTTAAATTATTATACATTTGTCTTAATGTATATAAAGTTAAATTAAAAGGATAGTTTCCAAAATTATATTAATGATATTTTAAAACAAAATATTTTATTAACATATATATATATATATCATTTATGATATTTTTATAATTATATAAACTTGAATTATTATATAAATTTTTTCATTTCACTAATCAAAAAATGGAAACTACATTCATGCGTATGTATGGCCTACTATCTCCATGAATGATGTAATTCATTTTCTTATCTCAATATTTAATGGATAACTATATATATATTGAATATATATGACATTAATATTATAGTTAACATTTTGTATATTATGGAACACTGATGAAATTACAAGGACTGAGACTTCCAAACCAAAACATACATGAAAAATAAAGAATTTATCTGCCCAAAAAATGATTTTAGTAACACATTGTTAATAAATGGGTGATATAATTTCATAATTAAATCATACATGGCATGATATATATGATTATGGTTATTTAATTCATGTATAAAAAATCTATATTTATTATAGATTATGTTCTAACATGTACCAATAAATACCATCCATCATCTTTATATTTTTATTCAAAAAAAGAAGGTACAGAGACAAAAGAAAAAAAGGAGGAAGATAATGCAGCCCAAAATTATGGGGGTAAAAGGTAATGAAGCCTGAGGGTGTCCCCTAAAATCATATTAATCCCCTTATCCTTGAGGGAGGCTACATTGGGGAGACAATTCACTTTAGATCCCAGGACACCCATGGAGGCAAGATAATCTGCAACCTTGTTCCCATCTATCCACGTGTGGGTGATCCAAATCTTGCTATCAAGGAGATGTTTTCACATCCTAATAGTTTATGAAATGGTACAAGGAGTTGAGTCTCTACCCATCATAGAATCATAAATAATACTTGAGTTTGTTTCCACTTAGGATAGAGCAATGTTTTTCTATATTCATTAGATGTGCCTAGTGAGGACTGCATTAGCCTTTGCCTGAAGTGTGTTGCCAATGCCATAGTTTATTGTGATGGAAAAGAAAACACTCTCTATTTGGTTCTGAACCACTCCGCCTCCCCGCATATCCCTCGTGATGCAAGAACCATCCGCAATTATTTCATACCTTTAGTTGGAGGAGACCACTTAATATAGTGACCCTCACTCCGTCCGATAGAGGAATGACCGAGGGAGATCGGCCTTGGAAAATACACATGGAGGGTACGTATTGATAGTTGTCAAAAAGGCTGACCGTATCGATCAGAAAAATCCTGGTTCTCATAATGATGAACCGACATGTGGAGAGAGAACCCTCAAATATAGACTTATTTTGATCCTTCTAGAGAAACCATCACCTGGCACTAAGAATAATGGACCTCTCCACCCTCTCAGGACCTTTGTATGTTGTTCCCTGAAACAACCTCTCTAGAAAAAAACATGTCTCACATGTCTGGATCTGAAATTTCCATTAATTCACCAAATAAATTTCATACGTCTTTTGCCCATTCACCTTCATAAATATGTGGTTAGTACTTTCTTCCCACTTTTTGTTGCAGCACTGGCAGTAGGATGCATGTTTGATACCCATTTTTAATACCTTCATCAGAAGGGATCACGAAGTTCCTTATTCTCCACATAAGAAATTTGTATTTTTTAGGAGTTTTTTAGACCACATAAGATCATTCTATATTTATTTTTGCACTTGGGCAGTTGATATCCCTCAGATGTCCTTTGTATTAAACTTCCTAGATGGTGAGGGGGTGAAAACGCAATGATCCGGTTCTGAGTTGAGGAGGATGGTGTCAAATATTTCTTTATGGTTATCATCAAGCACCACCTTAACTAATTCAAGGTGAAATATCGCATCCTTGAAGGTAATCAAAGGGACCAGGAACTCTGGGAAGTCAGACACAATTCCAACCTAGTTCTATTTCTAAAATAAAATGTTTAGTTCTACCACGATCCACCAAAAGTGTGGTTGGAGGCTCAGAATGAGGGGACCAACTGATTTATAGAGAGAGGATATTCACATGCTTTCCATATCCCAGTTTATAACTAAACAATGCCTCATCATCCTCTCCAAGAGATTACGCCCCTCTACAATATCCCATGAAGGTTTGGCGTGCATGACCCTGAGAGTGTCCCTCAAACTCATGACATTTATCTCTCTGCATGAATCGGCTAATCCATCCTATCCCAAAAAAACAAATGGTTTTTCCCTTTCTGCCAGTGCATCCCATAAAAAACACTCCAATACCTTGTCGATAACTTTGATCACCCCCTTAGGCACTGAAATTGATACCATAGCATGCACTGGAATTGTGTCTAGCATAATGCTAACTAGTGTTATTCTCCCTATGAGGGACAAGAAGTGACTCTTCATATTGAGACACATCCTATAATCTTGCTAACCACTTTATCATAGTCTTGAATGCACATTCTTCCTAGTGTGAGACGTGTACTGAGGTACTCCATCTTGAAGTTTCCAGGATGCATTTCCATACTAGTGAAAATGATGTTGGTCCGCCTTCTGCACATTTGTTTAAGATATAAATGTTTATTTTGGAGTGTTTGATCAACTGAATTCTCTAGTAGAAGTATTCTTACAGAATCCTCTTAATGGATCTCGTGGATCACTTCCATGAATTTGAAAATATGATCATGTCATCTTCAAACATCAGGTGAGTGATGGGTGGAAGATACATTTTCCTTCGATAGGGGATGATGATTCCATTAGAAATTCCTCTATTCAACAGACTACATAGTGTGTCCTGTATAAGGATAAATAGAGTTTCAAAAATTGGTCCACCTTGTCTTAGCCATGAGTGGGCTTGAATAATCCATGGTATTTACCCATGAAATACACTTCCATCTAGGAATATCTAAAACATCATAAGAGCATATTCGTGGCTTTAGGAGAGAGACCCATGCATGCTAATACCTTGTTCACAAATCCCCATTCTAGTCTGTCGTATTCCATATTCCTATCTACTTTAATGTCTATGTTGGATCCATGTGTCTTGGTGTTCAATTCCCTCAACATTTCAGGTGCCAATGCAACTGGTCCTGGGATTGAGTGACCCCTCATGAAACTGTGTTGTTCCCTGGTGGTCCAGCATGAGAGGTTCATTGTTAGTCTCGAGTTAATGATTCTTTCTAGGATATTTTATTTGAATTTTCACAAACTAACTAGTTAGTAATGGAGAATAGAGGAGGGATCCTTCACCTTTGGAATGAGACCCAAAGTTGTGGCATTTCAACCTGAGGAAGGGAGCCACCATGGAAAAATTCTTGAATTTCTACAACCATGTAACCATTAATCACTTACCACAAGTCTTTGTAGAACAAACCTAGAAACAATTCAGGCCCCAGAGCACTCTCTGGGTTTAGCTTCCTCAAAGATTCATAGATCTTCCTCTCATCTGGGACACCTTCCAAGCATGCATTATCCTCAGGGGATACCCTACATGGAATTTCCTCCCAAATCTCTATACTCCCATGCGAGTACCCACTATCCATCCTAGTGTTTGTACCTATAAGATCATCTTTGAAGAAAGAGCAACCCATTCCACCTACAACCTCCTTGTCGTCTGTGTAACTTCCATCTACGAGCATGATATTGGGTTTGATGAGTCATCCCTTCTCCTTGATGCAAGCGTGGAAGTGCACAGAGTTTTCCCCCACTTATGCAACAACTTTATCCTTGATTTGTCCTGTGCCTCTCACTCCTATCTCAGGATCATATCCACTAGTTTGTTCTTCTTGTTTAAAAGTTCCTCAGAACTATCATCATTCCATGCTTCCACCAGGCTAGCCTCCATGCATTCGATGTCCATTTTGATATCCTCCATCTCCTGATCTATTTAAGAAATATCCCTCTCCCAAGACTGTAAAACCAATTTTAGATTCCGTAACTTATTATGTAGAGCCACCCATAAGTGACCTTGAACTAGTTCCCCTTATGAAGACCTCACCACCTAAAGAAACTCAAGATTCCGAGTCCAATGAACATGAAACCTGAACCTCCATTGGTGGACGTTCCTTGAGGACAGTGAGACCAGCAAATGTGAGTGGTCAGAAATACCACTCACTAGATGATTTTCCTTGGTATCTGGGAACATTGTTAAGGTATGCACATTTGGGAGGCATCGTTTTAGCCAGCTCCAACATCACATATTCCCTCTTTTATTGGCACACCATGTATAAAGGTCTCTAGTATACCCAAGGTCTATTAATCCTTTGCAAGCCATGAACTATACAAATTATGTGCTCGCGCAACATGGGAACACCTTGCACCCTCTTTTCTCCAATGGTTCCATAATGCTGTTGAAGTCACCACCAACAATCTGTGGTTCATCTCCTAGATCAAACATGTTATTCTCCTTCTAGAGTGTTTCTCTTCATACATTATCACAACTCCCATAGGAAAATGATGCAAAGAAAGTGAGATGCCATTTTATCACCATCACCGTAATGGCCCGTTCCCCCACCTATATCAGATCCACTAAGATATCCCTCCTCCAAAATATCCAGATATGCCTGTTTTTTGGAGCCTCCAACATGGACGCATGAATTTTTACCATTTTGGTGAAATCCCCTATCTTGGATGGGTCTTGTTTATGTTCCAGAATAGTAGTTATGAGAGCTTTATTTTCCATTGTCTCCAATACTATTAAATCTATTTTGATCCTCACCCCGATTCTGGGAGAGTTCCATATGAAGATGGGTATCATTGATAATCCTTTGGCCCAACTTTGTCCCTAGGTGACATGGTCTCCTTCTAGTAGTGTGAGAGGGGCTCACTAAATTGTGCCCTTTTTAGTTTGGATTTCACACAAGTACTCACTCCCGAACTTCTGTCCTAGATAATTTGGGAAGTCATTTGTAAGTGAGAGTGGAGCATGATTTTATTTCCTCTCTCTTCGCTGGGGAGAGACAAAACCATTGGTCGTTTACCCTTATCCCATGGTTCTGGGTACCTGAATCCTTTTTCCCATCCAAGTCAACCACATCTTTTATAATTGCAAAGTTATGAGGATCAACAAGTGTACCTCTATTCTCTATCAGACCAACCATAGAAGGATCCATAACACAAACAATTGAATGAAAATGAACCTCCCATCTTCCCGTAAGGATATGCACAAAGAATTAAAATAACTATCCCGCAGAGAGAACCTGTTTGGGACCCATGGCCCATCCTAAAATATTATCCACCCAAGTAGGGGAAAGCCACTGACCCAAGCTGACCAGATCTCCACTTATTGAATAATATCCAGTAATATTAAGAGGGAATAATAGAATTCATGGGAGAACAAATAGATCAATGAGAGGGACCTCTTCCTGAGGTGACTACTGGACCGAGGAAGATGAAGAACCATCCAGCCCTCGAGGGGGGACCCTCACAACCCGAAGCTAACCCAACCTTCCGCTGGAGGTTCTCTTAGTGGAACCTCTTGTGCAGCTATATGGAGTTCCCTTAGAGAAGGCAGGAATAACAGAAAAAGGGAAACATTGGGTAAATAATAACTTGGTTGCATGACACTGAACCCTGGACCATCAGGGAGATTTTATCTAGAACAAGAAGAGACATATCATATTCGATGCACATATGGGAAACTAAAAGACCTATATCACTCCTGGTACAATAATCTGCACAGAAGAAACCTCCAAGGGAGTCTCCAATTTCCTTAAGGAAGGAACCATTCTTATAGGGAAATGGAATACCCAAAAGACTGATCCACCCCACCACTTTTGAGCTCTCCTTTCCTTTATAAACATCCATTGACCACCTTTATAGGATAAAGTGTCACCTGCCCATGCACCGGGGGGCTCTACATGTAAACATATATTTTAAACAATATCTATAATTAAAATAACAAGTAATTATCATATTCATAGATATGAAGTTTCTAACAAACCTATTTTAATTTTTATTTTCCAAAATTGGATAGAATCAAAATGTTTAGTGAATATTTCAGATTGTTTATTTTTAGTGGGAAAAAATTATAATCAAATATCACCTTTTATTTACATGATCTCTCCAAAAATTAAGTCTAATATCTATGTGTTTTGTTCTAGAGTTCTGGAGAGGATTTTTATAAATTTTAATTTCACTTGAGTTAACATAGAAAATATTAATTATCTCAAATCTAATATTAAAATCACATAATGTTAGTTTTATCCAAATGATTCTTGAACGAAAACTTTTAGCAGAAAAAAACACAACCTTAGCTGTAGACAGTGATAATGATAGTTTATTCTTAGAACTCTATGAAATTAAACTTACCTAGAAAATGATAAATACATGATGTGATTTTCAGTTCAAGCCTAGAACCTCCAAATTAGAAATTAGAAAAAGAAAATAAATCAAGAAAATTATGAGTTGAATAAATAAAATAATACTTATGATTCCTTTAATATATCTACTTACTCTCTTAACAACTTTAAGATGACTTTCCATAGGGCTAGATTGAAATCTAGCACATAAAGAGATTGAGAACATTATGTATAGTATAGATGTAGTAAGATATAATAAACTACCTATAATTAATCTATACATTTTAATATCAAAAAACATTCCATATTCATTTAATCCAAACATGGAATTAGTAATCATTGGTGTTTTCATTGTCTTATTAGAATCATGCCCAAAACATTCTACATTTTTTTTAGAATACTTAGCTTGATTTAAGAAAATACCATCTTTTCTTTGATAAATTTTTAAAAATGGAAATATTTCAGTTCTCCCATTAAGCTCATGTAAAATTTACTTACCATGAGTTTAGAAAAATAATTACATAGTGAATCGTTTGTTTATATAAAAATTATATCCTCAACACAAATAAGTACAAAAAGTTTATAAATCGAAACTCTCTTTATAAACAATGTTGGATCAACCTTACCTTTAACAAATTAATTTTTTTATTAAAAATAAAGTTATTTTTTCATACCAAGATCTAGGATCTTTATTAAGACCATATAAATCATTATTAATTCTAAAAACATTATTTGGAAAATTTGATTTTTCAAATATAGGGGTGTTTAACATAAACTTATAAATTATTTCATTTTAAATTTCACTTTTCACATCCATTTGAAATAATTTGATATTTTGAAAATATGAAAAGGATGATAAAATGTTAATTGCTTCCATAATAGAAAAAAGAGGAAAACAATCTTCAAATTCAATTCCATCTTACTAGGAATAACCTTGAGCTATAATTCATACATTATTTTTAACTGTGTTTCTAGTTCCATCAATATTATTACAAAAAATTCATTTAGTTCTAATTGTTGGTTTATATTTTGGTAATTCAACTAAATTCAACACTTTTTTCCATTTCAATTTGATTTAATTCATCATTCATAGAACAGATCCAATTTTAATCAATTAAATAACTATCAAGGTTAATAAGAACAAAAGCATAATTTTCAAAGAAAATTAAAATAGTCTTTCTGGTTAGAATACCAAATTCTACAATACTAATTAACTTTTAAATTGGAAGATCTTTAAGTGTTTTTTTTCTCTTTAAGACCAGTTTGAGAAGATATATTCTTCACCTCAACTAATTCATTTTCATTTTTTAGTCATTATCTTCACCAAAATTAAATTTCCTAAATACATCATCATCTTTGATTAACTCAAAAATTTTATTTTTATTATCAATTTCATTAAACATAACTTGTACATACTCTTCAATAACTAATGTTCTCTTATTAAAAACTATATATTATTTTCTAGTATTGGAATATGCAAAAAATAATCCTTCATCGCTTTTAGTATAAAATTTTTCTAAATTTTATTTGGTATTTATGATAAAGGCTTTGCAACCGAATACCGTAAAATATACAAATTTAGGATTTTACCCTTTCAACAGTTCATTAGTTGTCTTATTTAAAAATTATCTGATTTATTATCTATTTAAAACATTACAAGTTATATTTAGAGATTTAGCCCAAAATATATTGGAACATTAAACTCCATAAGAATTTATCTAGCCATTTCATGTATAGATATATTCTTAATTTCAACCACATCATTTTTTTGTGGTATCCTAGGGGATGAAAAATAATGTTTATATCCATTTCATTCAAAAAAATTATCAAATTCAAAATTAAAAAATTCACCACATCTATCACTTCTGATAGAGGTGATTGAAATATTCTTGATGTTTTGAATGAGTTTATAAAAAATAGAAATTTTTTTTAAGATTTGTTTTTATCTGATAAGAAAAAATCCAGAAAAATATACTATAATCATATACAATAATAGATTCATATTTCTTACCAAAAAACATACAGTTTTAATAGGTCCAAATAATTCAAAATTTAATAGTTCTAAGCATCCAAAAGTAATAAAATAATTTAAATATTTATACATTTATTTGTAATGCTTACCTTTTATACAAGAATTTGACATAAAGTACATACTTTTATGTTACTTGGGAAGTTGTAGAACCAATTTTTTCGTTGAAATATTGTGAAACAGTTTGAAATTAGAATTCCCAAGCCACTTATGCAACATTATTTCATATACTACTACAACATTAAAACACTTAACCCTTTATTATTTTATATTAGAAAAATCAATAGTATAAAGATTCTATTTTCTTTTTGTAGAAAATAAAATAAATTTTTGTTTCATAACATTACATTAAACATTAAAAAAAATTGATTTAATACATCATCACAGAGTTGTGATGTACTCAATATATTGTGTATTAAACCATCTACAAATAATACTTTTCAAATAATAACAGTTTTAGAAAAACTAACTCCACCAATACCTTTAATATGAACTTTAGAGTTGTCTCTAAATGTGACTATGACACCAACACATGAATTTAAAGCTATAAACTGATAAATATCACCTATCATGTGCTTTGAGTAGACACAATATAAATACCATTGGTATTTGATACTATTAAGGAAACATTCCTAAAATTAAACAATAAAATGGATTTTTATGGTAACCATGCTAACTTGGGTCCAACTAAATTATTAGTAGAAAATTTTGGATCCCAAATAGATTTAAAGCATTTATTATTATTTTAGGAAATATATTTCTAGCAATAAATAGTATGACTAAATCATTTTATAAATTAGTGAACATTCATTATCACAATTCTCGTTCATTCTAGATTAAAATAGGTTACACTAGAAATAATTTATTTTGAGATTTTAGCAATGTTAGTCTTAGTTAACATTGTTGAAAAACTGTTATAAGAAAAACCATTATTATTAGGGTTTATTTTTATCGATTACATCATTTTATCTTATTTTTTTACCCTGAACGAAAATAGGTAAATTATCTTTATGATTGATAAATTCCTTTTTCAAATTCATATTCTTCTTCTGAATAGTCTATAAAGATGTATAAATTTTCACATTAGATCCATATGATTTTTTTCTTAATTTTTTATTTTCTTGTTTAAGGTTATTAATTTCATATTTAACAATATTTAAATCATCAAAAACAAAATTAAATCTTCTTTCTTGATCATTATCATTCACTTCTAAATTTTTTTAAGACTTTTATTTTTGTATTTTATTTTTAAAATTTCAGAATCATAATTCTCTTTATATTTTTCCTTCTAGGATACACATATATTCAAATTATCACAATCACTTTTAAGTTTCTCAATATATTTTACCATATTTTTGTTTTCAATTTTGATTTAATTATACTTTTCAATTATCATGACTCCATATTTTATTAATTCTTCATTTTCTATAACCTTTTATACATTTGGAATTAACATAATCATAAATAGAACATGAAATAGAATTAGTTTTCTTTAAATTTTTAGAAATATCATTATTATATACATTTTAAGGAGTAATAAATTGAGTGAAAATTGAATTAGTTACCACACATTTTATACCCATCAATGCATGGTTCCATATCTAGTATTCACATGCAAAAATCACTTTTAGAATCAAAATAGTCTAAGGAGTCCAAACCACAAAACAATGCATGATTTTATTATCTCCTTTTCTATTTGCATTACTTTTTATTTTTGATTTGGGGGAATTTTGTTCTAATTTTACCTTTCATTCGGCACTCATAATAGTTTAATTATACAACTTCATTACTATTTTTATAATTACCTTTCTTGTAATCCCTTTTGAACATCCTTCTAAACTGCAACTTACAACCTTTTTTCATGAACTTGAAAATCTTATTGCTAAAATGATCCATACATTTGTCACATTCCAAGAACTAGTATTATATATTTTTATCGATTTTATAAACATTAGATTTTAAAGATATACCTTTTATCTTTGTATACTCCTCATCAATAATGTTTATCAACTCCAAATCATACCGCAGAAAAGAGCATATTAGTTCGTATAATTTATATTCATTAAATTCATTACTCTCATTATAGAAACTATATTTTCATGAAATATTTTATTTAGATCTCTTAGTACACTTTTAAATTGATCTGTGTTGGGTATTACTTCCCCAAGATCATTCATAAAATTTGTAATACTTGTAAACTGATTGAACATTTGGTTCAATGACTCCTCATCTTCAATATTTAAGTCCTAGCATTCTCCTCATTGCATTCATATCCTGGTTCTCTTGAGATTGGTAGTCCCATCATTAGTGACTTGAAGTATTATCCATATGTAATGGGGTGTCTTATAAGATTAAAGAAGGTGATAACTACTTCAACTTATATCATAGTAAAAAATATTTTTAACTTAATTATTATAATAATACTTAGTCATATAATTACCTTCAAGTGTTTCTAGATGATATTTAGGTAGATCATATGGATTATCCATGATAGTATAATGATCCAAACCTAAATTCTTTAGGTAGGATTCCATTCATCCTTACAAGTATCCATAGTCACTTCCATCAAAGAATGTATGATTTTTTGGAATCCCTCCATCACTAGAATTCACACCTCCTATCTTATAAAACTAAAATGTTATTCCTTAGACTGTTAGTTCTAGGATGACCAGGATATCACATAGTTAAAAATAATCAATAGAAGAACTAAATAATCAAATACCAAGCACAGATAATAATTTTTTGGTATCAAAATCACAAAGCTTTTGACCTATCTTTAATACCAAATATTGTATAATAAGTGATAGAAATAATTACTAGTGGGGGTGAATAGTTTTTAAAAAAATTAATGTAAAAAATCAGACTTTTATTAATAAAACAAATTTTAGTGAATGTAGTGTTCAAGATGTGAAGTGAATCTAAAATAAATTGAAACCAAAAAATGATTTAATAGTGGTTCAAATCACCAAGATCCCATTTCAATCATATATATATATTTATATTAGTTTATATAATATACTTATATAAATATAATGTATATATAAATGTGTGCTTCTATTGTTCATTAAATTCAAGAAGCACCACAACTCCATGATCAGTTTAAGATTCAATACCCCACACCAGTTCTTTCACTCTCTCCATTTGGTGTCATGGAAGAACTTCCATAGTAGAAGAGAACCTCTCTAACTTCAACAATACACCTACATCTCACCTCATTCTGAACCCTTCATACCTATTCATCATGGAAACCTTAGTTCACAATCTCACACTAGCTCCTCTTCTTCACCATCCATACATTCCATCACACACACTTTCTTCTTCATGAAAGTCATCTTCCTCACTACTTCATACCATCACCATCTCACATGCATCTCATCCATGACCACGTGTAAAGTTTCATAGAAATGCAACATCAGTTAGGCGCATGGTGCTACCTAACCAAAGTGGCTTGTTTTATTACTCTCTAATTCGATAAAGGCTCAACATTCACCTCAATAGAATTTATACACAGTAGATCTCATATGAACTACATTAGGAAAGCATCTGGTTGAGATTTTTTAGATGAAATAATTTCTAATTTCTTGTGGAAATCCTTATGTTTTGGAGTTACCATAATTTCCTTCAACCTACCTTGATGCTAACTTACCTTACCATGAACCAATGTGGGTACTTACTAGGAGTAATAATGACAAACTTAGTGTGAGTGTAAGGGGTATACCTACCAAGTAGTGAATTAAATATAAAACCTAAAATGAAGGAGATATAAGTGACTGTGAGTTTAGTTTTTACTTACCATGAAGAGGATCTAGTACCTAATATGAATCCTTGAAGTAAATGTGTGGCTATAGACTAGTTTTCAGGATGTATATATAAGTGACTATGAGTCACTACAACCTAATATGAATAAGTGGGTACTTATCGTGAATATAATTTTTAATGGTAAGTATAATTTTTTTCTTAAAATTACTCTTTTAACTTCTTGAGTTTTTTATATGTTATATTTTATATTAACTACATGTGATATTTTTATTTCTGTATATACTAAGTGCATGTACATTTCAACTGACTGCACATCAAAAATACTTGTACAGTCAGTAGACTGACCAAATGAGAATTTTTTTCTTGCATGGTATATACATCGACCATATGCAGTCCCACGGTCTGTATACCGACCCTTAGGCTCACGACCAGTATTTTACTTTTCTTGTCTTATATAAAAAACATATTTTTATAGAACTCTATTTCAGTTTCATTTTTCTAAAAATACTTACTGTATATTTATTTAGAATTTTTTTAACTATTTTATTTATTTTTAAAATAAATAAAGGTTTTATAGAAAATGTGTAGATTTTTTAAAATTAATATTATAATATAAATTATTATAAAATTAATAATTATCATATTCATTTAATTCCTTGTCTTTATTATTTTGGAATTATCGATTTACTATGATTATATATGATCCATTATAATTATTTTAATTACATAAAAATCTCTAACTTATTCTAGAAAATATATTATAAATTATTTTAAAAGGTATAATATATGAATTATAGTGATTCAATATTATTATTTATCATGCATGAGGAATTAATAGTTAATGATGTGTTTTGTTATTTTGAATATTTCTAACCATTATAAGGTGGTGATAAGATTTGGAAAATTCCATGACAAGAGATTAAAGATGATCATTGGATTGTCATGGATAAAAAGTGATCATAGCATACAGTATAAAGTGATTTTTCTATGACTCTTAATGAATTTCTTAATTCCTACAACAAGAACAATTTTCTTAATATGAGACGAAGTTAACTCTGTAACTTTTTTCCTTGTCACAATGATAAACATACTTCTACTGTATCATCCTCTACATATGAAGAGATCATGAAATTATCTTCATCATATGATCTTTACTTGTTTAATTTTTATCTATTTTTATTTGTGTAATATTTTTCATTATCTTTTTTTAATCAATTCGTGTCAATTTATAATTTTCCAAATTAAAAGTAGGTCTTTTCTGTTTGGTTATTCCACCACCCAAAAGGAATTTTTGGGTTCTGACTCAAAAATAATGTCAACTAACATAATATTTCAAATACTCCTATAAAATTTATCGGCAGTACCATTGCTTATTTGTAATATTAAAAGTCTATAATATGTTACCACACTTTTAAAAGTGGGTTTCTTAGTGGCTACTAATATTTTCACAGAGTAGAGAAGTTTGATAAGTGGGATTAGATCTTAGAGATTAAAATGACTATAAAATCTCTATGTTACTTAATTTTATTTCCTTTTTTCTATAAATAACGAACATATAACTCACTAATGTTTATATAATTAATAAAACTCTAATTATTATTCCCTTTAAATTTTTAAATGACGATACACCCCCACCCTCAAGTAATTATTTCCATCACTTATTATAAAATAAAAAATCAATTTCATTTTTCTTATAATATGGTTTTTTAAAATTAATACATGTTTTTATTTGATTTTATTAACATTAAATACATTAAAAATCAATATAATATTTTTATGGAAAACCTACATTATTTCTCTCTTTGGTAGAAAATTAATTTTCTTCTATATCCATGTTTTACAAAAAAAATTAAGAATATTTTTAATATTATACTATTTTTTTAAAGTCATATTTACCCATTATTTACTCTTTATAAAATGGTTTAAAATGAATCTTCTTATTATTTTTCTAATGAGGTTCTTTTCTCATTTTTTAAAAAGTGTGAAAGGATTGTTTTCTATTATCTTACAAAGAATGAACAAAATTTCCCACTAACATGAATGGTAAATACTTTGAATATTGATTTATAAATTTTAAAGGTTATTTGTAACATCATAATGTTTTTAAAGAATAACTTTTTTGATCGATAGTATACAAGACATGCAACACCAAGCTTAAATATCCCATGAAATATATTACTTGAATATTATCAATATAACCTAGTTGTTATATTAGTGGCTGTGAATACCAATAAATAAATTATGAAATTCATATGGATCACACATTTATAAAATAAATTCATTTAACATAAATTGATTAGAAATTAAAATAAATACTTCTAGAAATTAAAATAAATGTTTTTTGGAAAAGAACTATTTTTTATCTGCTAAATGCTTTTTAATCTTGATAAATTAAATTAATCACTATTATTTAAATATTTTATTGAAATTTATAAATAATAAATTCAATTAAATTTTTTATCATTAATATATTATTTTCTTTAGCATGGGATAATAATAAATCATGTTTTGTGCATAAAAACTATAAAAAGTGGCTTCGTCATATTTTGCATGCTTATTTTAAAAATATTTTTTATCAATGTTAGTTTTTAATTTGAAAAAATTAAATTCATCTTTAAATTCATAATTTCACAAATATCTTATAGTTAATTTTTGATACTTCATTTATAAGATTAATTATTTCGATGAATAATTAAAAATACTTATTTTTATTGAAAACTATATTTTCATTTAAAACATTTACAAAGATACATTTTGTTTAAAAAATTAAAATTAAAATTATTTAAATAGTAATATTATTAATCAAATTTATATCATTAGAAACAATTTTACATTTAAATTTTATATAAATTTTTTTTACTAAACAAAACATGTCTTTGGAAAACCGCATTTTCATCGCATTTGAAGGTTTAATTTTAAATTAAAATTTACCAATTATGTGATTTGAATTTGAAAAAATTGATTAAATTTTTTGAATAAAAATAATTAATATTATTTATTATTTTAAACATAGTTTTATTTCATAATTATTTATAAAAATGGTAAAAATTAATTATCACAGTTAAGGTTAAAACAGGTTTATCGGGCGGTTACACTAAAAATATAGGTGTTAAATGACCTAAAAACTTATCCAATTCATATTTTATGGAAATATTTAAACCTTATATCATATAAGGTTCAACAATGATCCATTTGGGATTTTTTTCATGTGTAAAACATCGGTATAATTTATTATTTTTAAAAACTCCAAGTGTGTCCTCTCCCCCACTTATAAAAGGACACCCCTCCCCTCTCATCTCCACAAATAAATAGAATTTTTTATTGTCAAATACCTACCAAAATATCTTTATAAAATTATTAATCATTATCTAGAGTAATTTTTTGATCATAAAACCAATATAAGAAATATTTTGGTAAAAACTAAAGTCTTTATCCAAAGAAGATGTATAGTTCATAACTGTGCCTTTTCATTTTGTTTATTCATATAACTCCATAAAATATAAATATAATATGATAAAATAATAAAAAAAATTATCTCACACATAATTATATTTTATTATGTTAATGTCGTAACATGTATCCATCGCCTCTTCCATCAAATGGGAAACAAAATCGTCGATCATGTGTATGACTTACTACTGACTTGCGAGACGATGTAATTAATTTTTTATCACAACCCATCACATCTGAATATAATGATGTATTTAATGTATATATATTATATTAATGAAATAAGTATACTTATATAATTATAATATTACATATTCCCTCTTATCTTCCAAGCTATTGGAAAACCAAAATGTCGCTCGTGCCTATGTGTGGACTACATCCTCTATAATGTGATGTGATTCATTTTTCATTTTATATTGGAATGGATGATAACAAAAATATATTTAATAAATATATATTATATATAATACATAATAATTATTTTTTGATGGTTATTTTATTTACCTTTCATTCATTCCTTCCGTTAAAACAATAGAAATTGTGTTCATGCGTATGTACGACCTACCGTCTCCATGAACTGTGTAACTCATTTTTTTATCTCTAAATTTTATGGAATATTTTAAATACCTATATATTTAAAACATATGATATTTATATTATTTTTAAAATTGTGTAGATTATTTAACCATGATCAATGTACCGTGAACAAAAACTACAAAACCAAAACATACATGAAAAATGAAGAGGTTATCACCATAAGTAGTGATTTTAATATAGAATTTATCATAAAAAAGTTATAAAAAGTTATAAAAAACAATATATATTATGATATATATGATTATTATTCTTTAATATATTTACCATTAATCTATATATATTATACATGAGGTTTGGACATGTGGGAGGGAAATCAGACCTATGGTAAGGGTTTCTCGTCCCGCTTTTACTTTCATGAGGAATAATCCATATTCACAACTTATATATTTTTCAAGGTGTATATATTTCACCTTTGATATATTATATCATGAATCATTGTACATTAATATTTTTTTAAGTTTCATATGAAATTATTTCTTTCATGAGGCTTATGATTCAAAAGTTACTAAAGTGTTGAGGGTTCATTTCACAATCTCATCATTATTCAAGATTGCTTACATTTAAGCATCCCTCAGGATAATTGATTGATATTTCTATTTTAATCCCAATATATGTTCTTATCATATGGATATTCATGAAAATTTCACGTAATAATACCATATTCATCTCTTTTGTAAATAAAATGATTGATAATTTTTTAAAGAAAATCTATCTTTATTTATCTATACGCCAAAAAAAAAATTTCATCCATATACGAGTTTTATAAAAATGTTTTAAAAACTGTTTTTACCATTCTAAAAATTATTTATTAAATAAAGTTTTACCAATGATTTACTTTTTTACAAAACAGTTTGAAATGACTCTTCTAAACATTTTATGAACAAGAATCTTTTTAACCTTTTTACAACACTGTGAAAAAATGTTTTCTTAACTTGTATGGAATGAATAGAATACCCAACTACATGACTATAGAAACCCAAGACTGTTACACATATTATTAAATTATTTTAAGCATAATTATCCATCAAATAAAAACAAAGGATCGAAAATACTAGTGTCTTTGGAGGATTAAGGACATCATTATAAAACATGAAACTAGAATGAAATATCTTTTTATTAATATCTTAAATGAGTTCCTAACTCCATTTTAACTACTACAACTTAATAGTATAACCTATGGAATACATAGAAAAATTTTATGAGCTAAAAATCCTATTATGGGTAAAAACAATGAAAAGAAGCATAACACATGAGTGAGAAGGCATAATATGATAACATAAAAGGCATAGATCATAAGTAAACATAGGGAGGAATAACATGTTGGACATGGAATCATGTGATCTTAGAAATATAATGTTGTGGTAGAGACATATATCATGACATAAACCTGATTCAAGGCAAACTGACAAGATGATATCAGATGGTGGACAAAGACTTATAATAGATTAAGTTTACTCGCTAATCTCATAAATAATATCTCATGTGACTAAACATTACCCAATGTATTGGATCACTATACAGGTGCACCCATCATATAATGTACATTAATATGTTTGAAACATAAAGAAATAAAACATAAGGAATAATCATAAGGTTTGCCCTTGGAAAGAAATGGGTTTCATAATGTCATAATGAAAAAAAACGGGCGTATCATAATGGTGTACCTGAAAGAAGGATTTTAAATTATTATTAGACATTATTAAAGGAAATATATGAACATATAATGAATAATTAAATCCAAATGAATTGAAAACATAAGAAATAGTGGAAATGAAAATTTATAAATGTTCCACTTAAGAATAGTTTTAGGGAAAAGAATGAAGAATCTTTAAAGAGGATAAAGGAATAATTAATTCCATAAAACCACAAACTAAATAAAATAAATTCATGATAAAATGAGTTATTTTATAAAAAATTTGGTGGATTAAAATAGTTTATGGAGTGTACTTGAAAATGGATAAGAAACATATGAGTTCCCTTTAATCGGGTTTGCCTACGGAGAGAAATTGAGAAGGGAACCTTTTTAAAACTTGTATTTCCCATAAATAAAATATTAATTTATAGAAATATAAATAATCGATAAATATATATATATATAAATAGTAGAAGTATATTTGAATAATAAATTGTGAAATTGAGGTAGAGAGAGGGAAAATGTTACCTAAAGGAAATATGGAGGTTCAAAGAGATCCCTTACCTTATGTCAAGATATGTTCTTTACTTACACTTAATGTCGTGGATAATCAAATTCTATTCATAAATTAATTAATTAATAATATCTTAAACGTATATTTGATTTATTATAATTTTATTATGTTTATTTTTGTCCATTTTTATGAGTTAAAATTTTAAATTTCCTCATTCCAAGAGAGTTTGTTTAATGGTTTTATAGTCAATTCACTTTTGTATAATTATGGATGTTATTGTAAAATGGAAATAAAACTTCATAATTGAAATGAAATTTATTAATGCACTTAAAAAGTTTAAATTTTCCCACGAATCATTTTTTCTGACATAGGTATGGTTCTTTTAGTACAAATGTTATCCTTATGTGGTTAGTTCATTTAGGCGGTTTTATCGGTCATCATGAACTACTATGATTTTATTTAATATTATGTCTATATATATGTTCCAAAACATGAAATGAGATAAAATATACTTATTTGTATCACATTTAATAATAAAAAAAAATTTATGAACTACCTTGAATGTGATAATGGAAAATGAAAACTCGTTATCCATGGAGACAATTAACCACCATAATTTGGACAATGGTTTCAATTATTTGAATAAGAGGATATAAGAAAGGGGTGGGTTAAAATATATTACATTATAAATATAAAACTACATTATATACATGATACTGGATTTATAATTCTTTTATGGATGAATGGGGTGAGGAGAAGGTAGAAAAAGAAAAGAAATTAAGAGGTAGTTATAGAATACTACCTCTAGAATATCCCCTCCTTGAAGGAACACTTAAAGAACTTGGAATTGGTCTTTCAGTAAGACTAAAATAACATGAAAATTGGGAGAGTTCAGATGAGAGGGTTTGGAAGATATTTTAAAGCTTCAATTCTTATAAGGTTTGAGTAGACTGGGTGGTGAGTGTGGTATTTATAAGGCGATGAGAGGGGTGTTCTTGATTATTATATTCATTATTTCATTATTTTTTATTAGGATTGTCAATAGTATTGATTAATGTTGATTTATCCTATTTTTCCAAGTAATTAATAAATGATGATGATGATGAAGATGATGTATTTTGATAATAATGTTAAATTCCATAAATTACCATATTTCACTATTCACAAAATTCAAATATTTTAAAAAAATATCAAAAATTCACCCAAACCATATTTCAAAATATATATTTAAAAAATGAAATACATTTTAGTATAATAATTTTATAAATATTAGAAAAATTAATTTTTAAATAAATTCCTTATTTCTTTTAAAAATATTGATTTTAATATTATAATCTGTCTATAACCTTTTGAAAAATTACTTAAGGTATCATAAATTAATATTATAATTATAATAAAAAATAATATTAATTTATTAATCCATTTATTGAAAATAAATTTTATTTAAAATCAATTTTTACATTATAAAATTTTAAATAAAAGAGTTAAATTTCAAAAAAAATACCATAATTAATTTATCATTCTTAAAACATTTATTTATTTGGAGCATGATATAAATTTATCATATTTTCATTTTATAAGATACCTAACTATTATTTTACATTTCCATAGGTATGGTTACTATTCTAATAGTTATATAACTATTCCTATGGTTTGTATTAATATTCCAATGGTCTAGTTAATATTCTAATGGTCAAATTAATATTCCAATGATCATATTTATAACAATCATATGAGATTAATAATTCCAATAAATACCTCTTATTCCATTAATTCTTAATGAATTTATATATTCAATAAAGTACATATATACAATCAATTTCAAAATTAATATTTTATAATTAACATTATGTTTTATATCTACAACTTTTTTCGTGAGTGCGGTCATTCTTATGGATTGAGTAGATCCAAATTATTCTATTCTTACTCTATTATTTTCTTTTTAATATCCTGATTTAATATTTGGAATACTTATTGGTTTATGTGTTGAGTAATGTATCATTCTTCATTTATGAGAATAATGTTTTTTTTCATTTCTATGTAATGTATGCGCTTTATACTACATGAAAAAATTATAAGAAGGAAAATTTTGTTGATAAAATTATGGGTCATTACATTCTTCTGCTATTATTAAATTTCACCCTCAATACTTTTCTTTACATACTAAGTTGAAAAGAGGTTAGGATACTTCTCCTTCATCACTTCTTCTAGTTCCCATGTCTCCACTTTATATTTATGGTTCCTTCATATTACTTTGACGATGTGATTAGTATTTTTGTGTAGAACATTATCTCTATGGTCCAAGATCTTCATTGACTACTCCTCATAAAAGAGATCATTTTACAGTGATACCACCTTTGAATTTATTACATTGGAGGGATCTTGTATATAATTTCTTAGTAAGGATACATAGAATAAATCATGTACTTAAGACATGGTTGGTGGAAGTGATAGTTGATATTCTATAGATCTATTGTTATCAAGAATCTCAAAGGGACGATGTACCTAGTACTTAGCTTTCCTTTCTTGAAAAATCTCATGACTCTATTATATAAAGATATGTGAAGGAATACCTTATCTCAGAACTCAAATTTTAGGTCCTTTAAAAGATTATATGAATATATATTCATTCAAAATTGGTCATATCTGATGTGTTGTGGAATGTTCTTCATCTTTTTCTACCACTTCCTCAACCATTTCCGGTCCTCAAAACTTTCATCCACCAAATTCATCCCAGTATGTAGCTATTCTTCATCATTTTTCATAAAGGGATTCATATAGATATATTTTAATACTTTAGTGTAAAATATTGTTGTAATATAATTAAAATATAGTAATATGTTTGTACTATCCTCTTTTGAAGTCCATTAATCATTGATCAGGTCATCGAGCACATCAAATTGTATGTTTGTTTTATCTTGAATTTATTCTCTGTAATAGGAACTTGAGGTTGTATCTTGATGGAAACTTAGAAAATTAATTCAAAAATATTATTTTTTTATGAAAACAAATGGGGAATGGGATTATAGAAAACATTGGGGATAATGATTTTAAAATAGAAATTTAAACTATATTACTAATTCATATAAACCGGTTGGAGGAATCATGACCAACTTGACGAGTGCCCCTTGATGCTCAATTCATCATGGATAACAAGATAAAGGGAAGGATTATTCATTCCTTGATTTATACACACTAAAACCAGTATTTTATGTGGGTTATTACTGGGTCACCACCTAGGATTTGATCGATCAACGATATTGATTATCAGAAATCGTTAAAATCAACAAACTTGAATTGATGTAAAAATAGAACTCAATAAATGAATCACATCAACAAAGTGATGATATAAAAATATTTTTTTCAGTGATAATATTTCCACAATACATGGAAATGAATATTCATGGGTTCAATCTTCTGGATTTTATAAACCATCATTATCCTTTTGCAAACTCATAAAAAGATAAGGTGAGAAAAGTGGAAATCGCACTCAAATTATCAAAAGATCTGATTTATGCATGGATGTATGAGAATTATTGTTCCTTTTATTTTTATTATATCAAAAAAATTAATATAAATAAAAAGGAATAAATTAAGAAAAATAGACTACAAACTTGGAAATTAAATTACCTTCCAATTGTTATAAGAATGGAGCTTAAGATTATAATAGATAACATCCCCCAAATTGATCACTAATAGGTTTATAATTACATGATGGAGAATAGGATTAAAATGGGAGAATAGAGCTCTCCATTTTGACTCAAACTTACCACTTGTCATAAAAACATAAAATGAAGGTTTGGGGTTGTTTTATGAAAAAATACATCAAGATTTACACAAAAAAGAAGTCAAGTATCTATGGGACTAGGTGAATTTTCATGGAATACTTTTTAATCCTTCTTAATATGACTATATGGATGACAAAAATGAATTAATGTAACTTGATATTATGTTTTTCTATCGATTTTCATGTATAATGGAGGTTGAATCATCTTAATTTTATGTTGGAGGCCCTATTTATGACATAAATACATAAGGGTGGTCCAATCTGGACCGCCCAGAATTTTTTCCAATTATGGGGCTCATTTAAGCCTCCAAATGACCAAATTTAGATCCATGGTCTTCTAAAGAAATTTATCCTAAATTATTTTTCATTCCTACACCCATTTATAGCCCAATTTTTTGCACAGATTATCCACCGTACATATTTAAGTACACATGTGTTCTTGGGATTTTGTGCATGTTAGCCCCTTTTTCTTGAAATCCATCACGGGAACTCCAAATAAGATCCTACTACAGTGTAATCATTGAACAAATACAATTTCCCTATTTAACAACAATGAAAATTAAATAATTCAATCAAACATGAAGTGAAATTTATTATTATATTTTTAATATTCAATACAAAATAAGTTTAAAACACTGGTGAAGGGGTGGAAATTAATAGTGAATCGCTATGTGATCACACCCCCACACCTAAACATATGCACTCCTAGGAAAAGTATTGTATACTAATAAAGACTCATTCATAAATCAAACGATAGAAAACTTCCATGATTCTTTTGAAATTAAATTAATCATGTCTCATTTATGAATTAAATTTTCCTATCATTTTTCTTCTCTCACATTAAAATTTGTTCAAATTCATTTGTTTACCCATGAAAAATGTCGCAACTTACATCACCTAGAGCTTTTCCCTCTTCACTTAAGGAAAAAAATAGTTTATTTATACTATATTCCCAGAGTGCACATGATATTACCATACGATTTCCATGATTTTGAGTTATCTACATGCATAAAATAGTATACTACTCAGGAGGACTTCCAATAGGTTGTTCTATGGTTTAATGTTTAGTAGTATTTAATGTTTAAAAATAAAAGGCATAAGAGGAGTGTTTAATCACTTATGTACAAAACATGTCAAAATGCACTTGTGTGGGTCACAACCAAGAAGTGAATAATAATGAGTAAACATGCACTTTTATCCATTTTTTTACTTCTGTTCTATTTTTTATGTACATAACTATATTTATTTATATACAATTTTTTAGAGATAAAGAGGGAAACATTTATAAAATAATGATATAATATGGTTTTTAGACCCACTTCCCAACACAAATGCAGGAAAGTTTTCTATCAACCCATAACAATGGTTTGTTCCCAATAATTCCCATAGAAACACCCTATCCCCCAAAATTTCTAAAAACAAAACTAGAATGGACACAGGATATGGGTAGGTGGGGTTAAATTTTCTTGTAATGTGTCTACTAATAGGAATTTCATGGACTCTAAATCTTAAGAAGGGTAATATTTCAAGGTGAGAAAAAATATAGGTTAACTGAACAAAGGGATTTTCAATGAATGATTCCCTTTATCATGAGTGTAGCACACTTTGAATATTTTGGATTCAAATAGATTCAAGGAAATTTCTAGTTTTTCTATAGGACCTGAGACTCTCAAGAATGTTATTAAAATAAAGAATATGAAATAAAGGTCTTATAATGTCTCTTAGGTAAGAGATTAAAATATTGGGCAGTGCTAATGAGGCATGGGTTTCAAAAATATATTAAACAGCTAATAATTATTTGAAAATTTAAATTATAGAAAAATATTCCATATCAATATTCATTTGAAAAACATTTTTCCAAAAACAATGGAATTTTCCTCACAATCAAATCAAGCATGAAAAATGATTTTGGAAAATTAATTTATGATTAATGTTTATCTAAAAACAAAAAAAAATTAATCAAAAATGAAAACACATTTTTTTTTGTTTTTAATCCTAACTATGACATGTCACCCTCCCCCGCACCTAAAGACTAAATTTTTCTCATTGAAAGCAGTTTAAATAAATAAAAAAATAAATAAGGGTATGGAGATGGGACAACCTACTATGTGGTGTCATATAAGCCATCCATCAGTTGGATTTCCTCCATAAGATTATTTAGAAAATCCTAATAGAACTTTTTGAGCCTATTCACATTGATAGTAAACCTATATCCACTCTTCTCATGAAAAACCTTTATATAATTAAAAGGGTAAACATCAGTAATAGTATAAGGACCGATCCATCGAGAATGAAGCTTACTTAGGTGGATCTTTAGCCTGGAATAGTACATGAGTACCTTCTTACCAATAGGAAATATCCACTGACGAATCATCCCATTATGGATAGACTTTTTCTTTTATTTATAGATTTGGGAGTTCTCTTATGCATCACACTAAATTTTGTCCAACTGCAAAATTTGAAACTTTCTATGTGCACCTGCATCTGAGAGATTCATATTACATTATTTAACATCCCAATTTTTATGGTGACCTACCTCCACTGGGAGGTGACAGGACTTTCCAAACACAATACTATATGGTGACATTGTGATCAGGGTTTTAAAAGATGTACAGTATGCCCAAAGTGTATCATCCAAGTGAAAACTCCAATCTTTCCTATTAGGTTGTACCACTATTTCCAAGATTCAATTAAATTCTTGATTTGATATTTCTTCTTGTCCATTAGTTTGGGGGTGATATGAAGTGGAGAATTTACGAACAACCCTATACTTAAATATCATGTTTTTTATGTTATGATTATAAAAAATGTAAACCCTAGTCACTAATGACGAATCCTTGAAAACTAAACCCACTGAAAAGTTGGGACTTCACAAAATCAATAATCATTCAAGATTCATCAACCTTTATATCCTTTTCTTCCACCAATTTAGACACATAGTCAAAATCTAATAAGATTTACAAAAAGAAAAATGAGTTTTTAAAGGGACCCATGAAGTGAATGCACTATTCATCAAAGGTCTCACAAAATAACATGGTTTTTTGGGGCATTTAATTCCTCTTGGAGATATTCCTAGTGAATTTACATCATGTGTATGAATTACAAAACTGATGGGAATATATACACAATGTTGGCCAATAAATTCCTGAGTCAAGGACCTTTCAAGTTGTACGTTGAGAGTTAAAGTGTCCCCCACAAGCCAAATGTGGAAGAATCTCAAAATAGAGGTCAACTCATAGTCCAATACACACTGATGAAAAACACGGTCACTACAAATCGTCCACAAATATGGTTCATCCCAAGTGTACCATCATAATTCATGCTTATGTATCTAGGATTTTGAAGTGCTGAAATAAGTGGGGACCCTAGATGTTTCTTGAAAATTCACCATGCTTGTATACTAGGGGTAAGGTCCACAACATCAAAAAAGTTCTCCTAAGGGAAGAATTCTCCAATGGGGTGGGGTGAGTCAACACGGTGGTCCAGTGGTGGGGAAATCCTAATAATGTGGTTAGATAAAATATTTTTCACTCTTATCTTATCACAAATATCAAGGTCATAATCCTGTAGGATAAGCATCCACCATATGAGGTGGGGCATAGCTTCAGGTTTCTTTAAGAGAAAATGAAGGGCATCATGATCAGAAAACAAAGTGTTTTTTTACCCAATAAAATAAAAAATATCAAGGAAAAAATAATAGAGAGGAGTTATTTTTTAGTTGTGGTGTATTTTTCTTGGGCAGGGTCAATAGTACGTGAGGTATGCACAATGGAAAGAGGAGACTTCTCAGCCCTTTGTGATAAAACTACCCCAACTGTAAAGTTAGAGTTCTCGTATATAAGTTTTAAGGGGAGATCCCACCTTAGTGGTTGGATTATGAGAGGTGATACAAGACTCTATTTTAGTGAATTTAAATCATCCCCAAACTTTTTATCAGAAACAAATTCATAATCCTTTTTCAATAATCGAGATGTGGTATGTGTAATCTCTTTAAAGTTTTTAATAAATCGGTGGTAAAAAAACAACATGGCCCAATAAAGACCACACGCCACAAACAAATTTTAGATATGTAATGGAGGAAATTTATTAAATTTTTTATTTATCCACTTCAATTCCCTCTTTTAAAATAATATGACTAAGAACTATCCCCCACCCAATCATGAAATGACATTTCTAATAATTTAATATGAGATATTTTTCAATGCAATGATGAAGGAAAGAACCTAATTGTTCCAAAAATTCATCAAAGTATGTTCTATAAACCATGAGGTCATCTATAAAAACTTCCATAAAATTCTCAATGTACTCATAAAAAATACTCAACATACATCACTGAAATTTGAATAAATCATTACATAGAAAAAAAGGTGTCCTTCTATATACAAATGTGATGAATAGACAGGTAAATGTTGTATTTTATTTATCTTAATGGGCTATATGGATTTTAAAATAACCCTAATATCCACTAAGGAAAAAATAATGGGACTTACCATCCAATCATTCTAACATTTCGTCAATGAAAGGTAGAGGAAAGTGGTCATTTCTCATGGATTGATTTAGTTAAATATAGTCAATACAGACTCACCAACTTTTTTGCACATGTTTTGGAACTAATTCATTCCTTTCATTTGACACAACCATTATTCTTGTTTTTTGGGAATAATTTTCACCGTGCTAACCCATTTACTCTTAGATATAGGATAGATGATCCCAGAAGCATGTAATTTACTAACTTCCAATTTTACCACTTCAGTGAGAGTGGGATTCAACCACTAATGTTCTTTCCTTACAGTACTAGCCTCATCATCTATAAGTATATGGTTCATAAAAATAGATGGGATAATATTAGGAATATCATCCAATGTCCATCAAATTTCCTTTTTTCACTCTCTTAGAAGTTCAATTAGTTTTTATTCCTATTTTAGAGAGAGATTATTGGAAATAATGAATGAAATTGGTCAATACCCACAAGATATGAATATTTTAAATTAGATGGATGTTTTTTTTAATTATAATACTGGAATTTTTTGGATTAAAGGAGGATATTTAGGGGGAGTGAAGTCCATAAAACTATCTATTTTCTTGTGTTTATTCTATAATGAAATAGAATCCATGGAAATGATATTTTGAGAATCATTTATGTTCATGGGTACCTTATAATGAATACATTATTTAATTAAAGAATAAAAATTACACATTTTTTGTAACAACAAAACACACAAACCAAGAATAAAAAATCAAATAATACAAGGGTAAATAAGAGGAAAAAGAATCCGAGTGTGGTTTGATGAGATAATTTTGTGCGTTTGTGTGTCGTTAGAGAGATCTTCCATTGAATAGATAGGAAGAGTGGAGTACTCTTAAATGAGGTGTTTCATAGATTAAAGGCTATGAAAAATTACCTTTTCTACACTAAACACCATCAATAGTGTACCATTTAGAACAATGACGATAATCCTTTTTGTTTTAAGGAATGGACTCCCATGTATAATTGGATCATCTCCTTGGGGTTGAGTACCATATCATTAATGTAGAAATCGACGAGCAAGACGGGATTGTTAAATATTATGAGGACATCCTTGACCACTCATAATGGGGATTTTGTGCTCTGGTTTGAAATTTGAATGATGATTCTTTTATGTTGAAGCTCTCCAACTTGTAGAGAAGTGTACACAGAGTAAGCCATCACATTAATTGAAGCACCCAAATCTGGAATTGGATCATAAAAGAAGGCATTCCCTATAGTGAAAGGTATTGTGAATGTTCTTGGATCCTTGAATTTTGTTGGAATTACCAGTTGTATTAATTCTAATACATTACATCCCATGTCGACTCTCTCAATCCCCTTGAGTCACTATCTATGGGTTCAAAGATCTTTATAAAATTCAACATATCTTGGTATTTTTTTTACTACATCCATTATAGTAATGTTATCTTGTACCTTTTTAAATGTATCTATTATCTCTTTATCAATCTAATTATCAAAATTTTATATTATATTTAGAAATTATTTGGGGGAAAGTAAGTGTAATGGATTATTCAGTGGAATCCTCAAAGATAATTTATTTATAATTTTTTCTTTTTTTCACCATTAGAATCATTTGAGGGTAGTGAAAGAGAGTTTTCCCGGACATACCTTTTTTGTAGATTCATTGGAAGAAGAAACGTCTTTAGCACTATGAAGTGTGATTACACATACATTACGATTATATTTTGGATTAGAAATAGGTTGGGATAGTATTTGTCTAGAACATTACATCATAATCTCGATAATGATGTTTTCCAATTGTCCCACATGAGTTTGTAGGTCTTGAATAGCCGATTGTGTGGTCTATTGGAATTGTAAGTTCTATTTTCCATTTGCATCACCACGTCCTCAAGGCTTGGTTCAGATTTTGGAGGTGGAGGATTGTTTCAAGAAGTTGAAGGATAAGACTATTTTATACCATGGAATATTTTATACCAGTTCTATTTAGGGAAGCTCAAGTCTCTTCCTTGATGGTACTGGGGTTGTGATTTCCACCTGATGTTGGGATTTTGCTGGAACAGTTCTTATTTGAAGGGTGGATCTTGCTAAACAGGTCACCTAGGTAATACTACTACACAAGACTCATATGAATCATGATGTTGTGAGAACTGGTCTAAAAAAATAGTGCTATCATAACAGATACCACAATCAAAGAGAATAGAAGAAGAGTATGAGTTACCTTGTTATTGAGATAATTGTCCTATAAGGGTATACATCTCATCAAATTTATTATCTACCTTTTATTCTAGTGATGAATGAATTATATCATGAACTCGTCTGGTTGGTTCAATTACTCTTGTACCAAATTTTTTTACATTTTGATCCATGATGGCTATTATGTCATGAGAGGAAGAATAAGTTTTATCATCTAGGGAACCACCAACTGTAGCATCTATCATTCCGTGATCCATGGAGACAAGTCCCACATAGAGTATTGAATTAGTAATTGTTCACTAATCTATTGATGGGGGGAACTGGAAAAATGACTTTTGAATATCTCCAAATATTCATAAAGGGTCTCTCCTTATCATTTCCTAATGCCACAAATTTAATTTCTAATTGATACAGTTTGAGAGGAAAAAACTTCTCTAGAATGATTCATTTATGGTAATTATGAAACCCATTTTTGGAAGGAAGATTGTATATCCAGTATTTGCCTACACCGTTACGGGATAAAGGGAAATCCCTATATTTAATGAGGTCCTCAGACACATTTTTGGGTTTTAGGGTGAAGCACACTATATTAAACTCCTTGAGATGCTTGTGAGGGTCCTCACCATGAAGAACATTAAATTTAGGAAGTAGGTGGATCATTCTTGGTCATAGATCAAAGTTGTCTTCTTCCTTAGGATATTTGATGTACGTAGGTCATTACACCACATTCGAGGTGGTCAGTTCTTTTAAGGTTTAATTATTTATAGCCATGATTTATGGGGTTTAATTTGGTTCATTTTTTTACTGGTTTGGGACCACTTAAGATTCCACAGGGGGTTCCTCATAGTTATATTAATTTCCAAATCTATATGACCTGTTTTTTTAGTGAAAAGGATTTTTGATTTCAGGGTCAATTTGAAGTATTGTTTCTTTTCCAGATCTTGTCATGTAATAATGATGTCCAGTATAATTGTTTTTTGTTTGATTGTTATTTTTTTATAGAAGATGAATAAAATAAAAAAACATAATAATAATTAAATTAAATAAGAAAATATAGTTTTATACTAATTAATTAGATATATAGAGAGAAAAATAATAGATAGATGAGAAGAAACACACACAAACACACAAAAAAACATAAAAATAAACGAATAAAGGGGAAGGGGAAAATATTGAAATAAGTTCCAAATCAAAAATAAAAGAAATAAATATTAGGGGAAAATGATCTTGTATCCTAGACAACAGTGCTAAAATTTGATTTCATTATCGAGTGTTTCAAATTAGATGTTTATTTTTAACAATTATTTATTCAGTATAGCAAGAACCCTGGGTCATCTCAAGATAGAGCCTTAGATCATTAATTCAAATATAGGATTTTGTTTATTATAATAAAAGCTGAATGGGATTATGGAAAACTTTGGGTTTGATTATTTTAAAACATAAATTCAAACTATATTACTAATTGAGATAAACCAATTTGGGAAATTATGATCTACCCGGGCGAGGGTCCCTTAATTCTCAATTTGTCATCTATCCTAAGATAATGGGAAGGATAATTGATTCCTTGATTTATAAAGACTAAAACTATAATAGTATGTGAGTTCTTAATAGGTTACCACCTATAATTTTATTGATCAATGATATTGATTATCAGCGATCGCTCAAAATAAACAAACCTGAATCAATGAAAAAAACAGAACTCAAACAAGGAATAATAGCAAAAATGTGGTGAGATGAACATATTTATGTTGATGATAATTTTCCATAAGAAAATAAAATTCATATTCATGGTTTCAATATTTTGTATTTTATCAATTTTCATAATCTGTTCTCATAATCATGAAAGGAAAAGGTGGGAAAAGAGGAAACCACACTCAAATCATCACAAGATCTAATTTATTCATGGAATCATATGGATTATTATTCAATTGATTAGTATTATATCAATATAGAATAAAAAAATAAAAAGGAATAAATGAATAACAATATACTACAAACATGGAAATTTAATTACCTTCCAATGGTTACAAGCATGGAACTCAAGATTAAAACAAAGAACATCCCCCATTCTGATCACTAAGAGGCTCATAAGTACATGAGAGATAAGAGGATTAAAATGAAATAAGAGATATAAAAATTTACTAACCCTTACCCTTAGTATGTAAACTACATAAAATTAGGGTTTGGGTGGTTTTTTGGACAAATATACCAATATTTCAACAAAGAGAATTCAAGTATCTATGGGACTAGGGGACTATTCATGGAATACTTTATACTCCTTTTTTTGGATGGTTGACTGAAAAAACTGCGTGAAAGTGACTTGAAATTTTTTAAAAAGGTGGGCTGACAAGTTATTTATCCAATGGATGTGGAATAATCCCAATTGGATGTTCGAGGCCCAATTTATGTCCCAAATACATAAGGGTGGTCCAATTTGGCCCGCCTAGAATTTATTCACATTATGGGGCTCTTTTAGCCTCCAAATGAACAAATTGGGCTCCATGTCCTTCTATAGAAACGTATCCTGAACATTTTTTCATTCAACCACCCATTTCTAGCCCAATTTGATGCAGATATTATCCAGAATACATATTTAAGTCCACATGTGTTCTTGGGATCATGCATAGCTTGGCTCGTTTTTCTTAAAATCCATCATGGGAACTCCAAATCACCTCATCCTATAATGTATTCATTGGAAAAGTAAAATTTCCCAATTTAACAGTGATAAAATTTTAAATAATTTAATCAAAAATTAAGTGAAAATTTATATTATATTTTGAATATTCAATAAAAACCGAGTTCAAAACAGTGGTGTAAGGGTGAAAATAAATAGTGAATCGTTATGCGATCAAACATGATCTTAAAATATATTCCAATTTATAAATAGTTCACTTATACTAGACATAAATTTTGGACTAATAAGTCATACCAAAGATTTTCTTAGTGTTTAGGGAATGTTATAATCTTTTCTATAACTTGAAAGGAAATCTCATATCTCAATTTGATACAACTAATAATGGTACTCCATGTAGCCTAACCACTTACCTAATGTATATCTAGTAAATTTCATCGAGTGAGAATTTCTATCAAATTACAATAAAGTGAGTATTCTTTGTAAGATTGTCTAAAACCGCCCATATAGAATTATTCCCTTTAGATGTATTTGTAAGTCTAGTGACAACTTCCATGGTGATGTTTTCTCATTTCCATGTAGGTATGGATAATGGTTGCATCACCCACTTAAACTTTTTCCTTTCAGAAATCATTTACTAACATACTAGACACTTTGATGTATATTTATTGATACCTTTCTTCATATTTTCCCACCAATAGTTCTCTTTGAGATCTTGATACATCTTTTTTCTCCCTATGTAGGTGGATAAGGTCGAGCTATGTGTGTCATTTAAAATATCCCTCTCTTACATAGGATTTTATGGTACACATATCCGATATCCAAATATTATGAATCCTTCCTTATCAATTTTGAACTCCAAGGATTTATCATTTCTAATATCTTCCACCTTCTTCTAAATTTCCACATCATATCGTTGAGTATCCTTTATCTTATCTAAAAGTAATAGTTGAGAAATAATTTGATACTGGAATGATGTTGTTCCTCACTTTATGATTCCCATTTCCATACTTTTCCAGTCTAAGAAGATTGGATCCTTCTCAATTTTTCTCATTGATAATTTTTTAGGATCCTTTCTACTTAGGGCATCTTCCAATTTATTTTCTTTACCAGGATAGTAGTGTATTATGGTGTCATAATCCCGGATAAGCTCTAACTCTATTTTATGGCATATATTAAGATCCTTCTATGTAAATATATATTTTAGGCTCTTGTTATTGATATATATCTCACACTTCTCCCATAGAAATAAAATTTCCAAATTTTAGATGCAAAGACCATGACTACAAACTACAGATCATGCATGGGAAAGTTTTTATTATAAAATCTCAAATTTTTGAGGTTTAGACAATCAATTTATCATTTTTAATTAGTACACTTCCTCATTCCTTCTTTGATGCATAGTTGTATACCAAAAATTGTTACCCACCTATGATTAATGTTTGTACTGGTGCAATGATACACCTATTTTTCAATTCTTTTAATCAGTCTTAAAATTCACAATTCTTGACAAACTTTAATCCCTTCCAAGTCAGTTTGGTTAGTGGTTTTGACAATCATGAGATATTCCCCACAAATCATTGGTAATTCCCATATATATCGAGAAAACTATGGATCTCTATTATAGATGATGATTTGGACCACAACTCAATTTTATTTGTCTGAAAAGGTTCTATATATATCTCTTTATTGGTGATAACATTACCCAATAAAGATACTTCCTCCACATAGAACTCACATTTTTTTACTTTTAATATATTTTATCCCTTCATAGCATCTTTAGTACAATATTAAAATACTCTTCATAGTCAGCTTTTCTCTTGGAGTATAACAAAATATCATCTATAAAGACTACGAAAAAATTTTCAAGTTAATATCTAAAGACTCTATTCATTAGGTATATAAAAATTACTGGAGAATTAGTTAGTACAAAGAGAAAAAATATGAACTCATAGTGTCTATACCTTGTTCTAAATGATCTTTCTGGAATATCTTCCTTCTTCACGTTTAATTGGTGATATCCCAACCTAAATTCCACCATAGGGAAATACTTGACCCCAAGTAGTTGACCAAAAAAGTCATCTATCTATGGTAGGGGATAATTTTTCTTTATAGTGATTTTTTATCTTACAATAACCAATACAGAGGTGAATTGATTCATCCTTCTTTTTTATGAAAAGGAACGGTGAACTCCATAGTGAAGCACTCAGTCATATAAAACCCTTTCCAAGATTCTCTTTTAATTTCTTATTATGTTCTTCCAACTAAATTATGTACATCCTATAAGGATTTTTTGATATGGGAAGAGATCCAAGTATAAGTTATATTAATAACTCAACCTCTCGGTTTGGAGGAACACTGGGAAATTCTTTAGGGAACACATCAGTGTAGTACCTAAAAATGGGAATGTATTCAAGCTTTATCCTCTCATTTGTCTCAATAATTTTAACTAGATATAATTTCTCATAAGGAAATAGTATCCATTCATGATAAGGATATTCAAATGGATATTCATCCTCATCCTTACATTTTTACAGAAATGGAGGATGCCTCAAGATGTGAAGAGTGATCTCCCACTCTCGATAGTTGATCTTAGATTTATATAAAGATAGTTAATCCATGAACAATATAGTATCAAACTCCAAAAAAGGAAGTAAGAAGATATTTTCTTGGAGGTTTAGTCCACAAAAATTGAACAGTGATGATTTATATACATTAGATTCAATAATTAACCCATTATCTATTCTCACGGATTACTCAACCTCCATATTTTGAGGTGGTTTACAAAAAGTTCAACTAAACATGAAAGATATGAAAGAATGTGTAGAACCTGAATAAAAATTATAATTGATATTGTTGAATGAATAACTAGCTTAGATGTCACCACATCATTAACAATAACCACCTCAGTAGTAGTGATAGAATATTCACTTTCTTACTGTCTTGGATGTTGTTATCATTGATTGTCTCTGAAAACCCTAGGCTTAGAGAGTTGGCTCGAATAATGATTATCTTCCCCAGAGTCGAAACACCCTAGTACAAGCTGAGTTATGATCTAAACCTTCCTTTATTCTTCTGCATTAGTGGGCTTCCTCATATCCATTCAATAGTAATTAGCCAAATACCCCTATTTTCTACATTTTAAGCATCTTCTGGTTCCCTTGGGATAGTTCCTAGGATTTATCTTCCCACACTTTTGATGCATGGGATGTTGGGTTTTCTTGCCTCCTTAGGATTTATTTATTGATCCTCCCATATTAAATTTTATTTTCATCTTTTTTTTTCTCCGAGCCCACATGACCACTGATAGTCTCCAATCTCCAACTCAACCTTAAAGGCACAATGAACAATATCCTCATAGATATAAATGTCTCAAATCACTAAGTATTTTCATTGACTCATCTTTAATCCCATAAAGAAGTGATCGAACATTATTTTAGTGTTCATAATAAATCCTTAGGTGTATAATGAAATCCTTGTGATGTTTTACTTGTAAACCCTAAGATAATAATCTTCCTTTTACTTTGGTTCAAGGAACTCCCTCTCTATCTTAAGATGGAGAGTTCGGAGATCTTTATTAAAGAATATTTTCTTGAATATTTCCCATTCATTGTAATAAATTTTTTTCTTTAGACTTCAAGTTATTTCTCAGTGTCCACTATTGATCATCTTCCTCATCAAAATGATAGACCTCCAGTATGACTTTCTTTTCTTCTGAGCACAACAAGACAAAGAATATATTCTCAATGGAATAAATCCATTATTTCGTGATAAGGGGTCAGAAGATCCACTAAAGGTAGGATTTATTTTCTACATAAAGGATTAAACCATAACATGTTATTTCTCAGTAGAATGATTGTGTTCCACATGATATAATTTATTATTTAGCTTGATCTAATTGATCTAGTACTTTCATAAAGTTCAAATCTCCCATTACCATCAGTTTTGTCATCTCATTAGGGTAATCATCGCATTGGCTATTAGCATGGATTCTTCTATTTCTACACATTAATTAAAAAAATTAGGGGTACTTGAGTAATTATCTAATGAGAATATAAAAATGAAACTATGAACATATAAGTATAAACTTATAAATGAAAAGTATATACAAACTTTTGATTCCCTATTATTAAATATAGTTTATCCATAGTGTTATAATTATCTATAGGGTTCCTACTAAATTTTTCTAGTCAAAATCCCAAAAAATAACTAGACATTCCTCTAATAAAAACTATAGAAACCCTATAATTTTACCCATATTATTAATTTATTTTAATAATACTTATCCATCAAATAGAAAACAAGTACCTAAAAGGATAGTGTCTTTTGAAGATTAGGTACATAATTAGAAAACATTAAACTAGAATAAGACATCTTTTTATTAATAAACATAATGATATCATAACTCACTTTTATCTCCAAAAAATTCATAAGATAACATGGGTAATATATAGACAAAAGGGATGGGATAAAAATATAACAGGGGAATAAACATGGAAAAGAATCATAACATGTGAGTCAGAAGGCATAACATGATAACATAAAAGGCATGGATCATGACAAAAAATATAGATTAAAAAAAATATCATAGAATCATATGATCATGGAAATATAGTAATTTCATATCAACATATATCATTAAATAAACATGAGTCAAGGCTAACTTCCAATATGATATCATATAGTGGACAGAGTCCCATAATGTATTAGGTTAACTCTATAATCCCATACATAACATCTCACAAGACAAAACATTAATCAATGAATTGAATCACTATCTAGTATCACCAATCATAACATGTACATTTCTATGTGTTCAACACAAAGAAATAAAACCAAAATAATGATCATAAGGGTTACCCATGGAAAGAAATGGGTTTCGTAATCATGTCATAAGGAACACCCAAAGGGTGTATCATAATGGTATCCATGAAATAAGGGATATAAATTATTCCTAGAAATTATTAAATTAAATATATGATGAGATCAAAAATAGTTAAATACAAATTAATATAAAGCAAGAAAAAATAGTGGAAATTTATCTTTACAAATGTGTAACTTAATCTTTATTTTAGGGAAAATAATGAAGGGTATTTAAAGATGAAAAATGAATAACTATTTACATAAAACCAAAAGTGAAATAAAATTGTTTCTCATGGTAAAATAAATGATTTTATAAAAATTTTAGTGGATTAAAATATTTTATAGAGTTTATGTGAAAATGTGTAAGAAACAGATAGGTTCCATTTAATTGGGTTTTCCTATTGAGAGGAACGGATAAGGGAAACTTTTTAAAACATTTATTTACCATAAAAGAAAGATGAATTTAGATATATATATATATATATGTGGTACATATATAAAAAACATGGTATAGGTATAAAATAATAATTAAGAGCTAGGTTCAGGTAAATATATGGAAATCGTTTCCTATAGAAAATAAGGAGGTTCAGAGAGATCACTTACCCTATGTCTGAATGCATTATGAACATGCACTTAATGTCCTATATAAAAAAATTAGATTAATTAATTACTTAATTAAAAATATATTAAACATATATTTTATTTAATATAATTTTATTAAGTTCATTTATGGATATTTTTATGAGCTATAAAGTTCAATGTTTTCGTTCCAGGAGCGTTCATTGCATGGTTTCATGGTCGGTTAACTTGTGTATAATTATGGTTTTTATTGTAAAATTGAAATAAAAAATCAAAATAGAAATTAAATGGTATTAATAAACTCATAAAGGTTTAAATAGTCCCTTAAATCAATTTCTTCTGACATGGGGAACATTCTTTGAGTAAAAAATTTATCGTTATGTGGTTTGTTCATTTAAGCGATTTTACCGCCCATAATGAACTAGTTTCATTTTATTTAATATTATGCATATAAATATATTTTATAGAACCTGAAATTGGTTATAATATACTTATTAAAATCTTATATAACTATAATAATAGTTTTATGACCTACCTTGAAATCGGTAATGGAAAATAAAAACTCACTATCCATAGAGACGGTTAACTGCTATAATTTGGACAATGGTTTCGTTTCTTGGAATAAGAGGAGATGATAAAAGGGATAGATAGAAGATATTACATTATAAATATATAATTCTTTTATAAACATTATACTAGAGTTATTATGATTTTATTGATTAATTGGGTGAGGAGAAGGTAGAAGAAGAAAATAAATTAAAAGATGTAGTTTTAGAAAGTTACCTCTTGAATATCACTTCCTTAAAGGACCCCTTAAGGAATGTGGAATTGGTATTATGGTAATACCATAAGCACTTGTACATGGTGAGAGTTTGGATGAGAGGTTTCTTAGATATTTTATAAGCTTCAAATCTTATAATGTGTGATTAGTAGGGTTGGTGAGGGTGGTATTTATTTGGGGAGGAGAGGGTTGTCATTGATTATTATATTCATTAGTTTATTATTTTGGAACAAGACTATCAATAGTATTGATTATTGAGACTATATAAAATATATTGTGCATATAAGTTATAAATAATGTGTTATGACATCATCCATGACTCAACTATTCATGTATTTGTCTTATAATGTTAAATATCATAAATTATCATTTTTCATTATTCACAAAAAATCAATTATTTTAGAAAAATATCCAAAAATCAGACTAACCTTTTTTGACATATTGATTTAAAAAACAGAATCCATGTTATGAAAATTATTTTCTAAATATTATAAATTAAATTTTTAAATAAAATACCAATTTATTCAAAAAATATTGATTTTAATATTTTAATCGATTTTATAACCCTTTGAAAAATTACTTATGATTTCATAAAATTATATTATAATTATAATAAAAAATAATATTGATTTATGAATTTATTTTAGAAAAATAAATTTTCTTTAAAATCAATATATTTATTATAAAATTAAAAATAAAATAGTTACGTTTCACAACAAATACAACCACTTAATTTATAATTTTTAAAACATTTATTTATGTGGACCATGATATAAATATTTCATATTTTCATTTTATAAGATTCCTAAATATTATTTTACATTTCCATATGTGAGGTTACTATTCTAGTGGTATGAATACTATTCCTAAGGGTCATATTATTATTTTAACGGTCAGGTTACTATTCCAACGGTTAGATTACTATTCCAATGGTCAAATTTATAACAGTAATATGGGTTTACTACTTCCTATAAATACCTATTATTACATTAATTATTCATTAAATTATATTTTCTAGCAGTTATATATATAATTTCATCTTTAAAATAAATACAATATTATTAACTTTATGTTTTACTTTAACAGATTTGTTCGTGAGTATAGTTAATTTTTTGGATCAAGCATATCAAAGTTATCCTATTATTATTCTCTTATTTTCTAGTTATTATAGCACTATAATATTTAGAATACTTATTAGTTTATTTCATGGATAATTTATCATTATTGATTTATGATAACAATGTTTTGTTGGTTTCTCTATGTGATGTATGTGCTTTATACTACATGACATAATTATAATAAGGGAAATTTCATTGATAAAATTTGGGATCATTATAATGACCACTATTTATTAAGATTCCTTTATAGTTTTCCTTGATTCATTTAAAATAAAATGTTTTTCCTACTATTATATAAATTTTTAGTTTTAAAAAGTGATTGTCAAAGTGAAAAGGGTATTTTCTGCAAGATTATTTTGAATGATATTTTTATGATATTTATATTCATAAATGAAAAAAATTATTTATTTTACTTATGATTAGAATTGGATAATATGTATTGATACCATCCTTATTATTTATATCTTTGGGTTATGTTAAATTTGGCTTAGGATGTACTATTTTTATACCATTCTCCATATCACTCCAGATGGTTTTGATTATGTTTTTGGATTTGGTGAATTATTAACATTTTATATGATAGTTTTCAATACTAATTCTTATGTTGATTATGTTTATTGATGGAAGGAATTATTAAAAAAAATTATGTGAGTTTTTCAATTAGATTTTCTACATGATTATGTTAATACCTTTTAATATGAGGAATGTATTGGACTTTGTAAATGATGGGTAGTGCCTATTATAGCCCCTTGATGCATCAGTAGGTCTCATGAAACAAAATAGCTTTGGTATTTGGATGATTATCTACCAATTTATATAATATTTCTTGGAACAATTCCATAAAGGAGTTTCTATTATGTCATGCATTCTAAATTCCCTCATTAAGAGATTATTTATTGATTTCCATGTGATTATTTGATTAGTTATGATATCCATGGATAAGTTTCAATATCATTGGATTATTTATATAGAATTATTTAATCATAATTTATGCTATCCATATTATTATCAATGATCAAGTTATTGATTAAATTTCATGTGTTTCTAGTTATTTACCTTTCCATATTTATTACACCTTATTTATTCCAGATAACTTCCACTGTAGGCATACCCATACTAAGCATTTGAGCTCACCCCTTTCTTATGTTTCCTTTACCCAGGATGTGAGTAAGTGTTTTATGATTGATATGAAGGGATATTCTTAAGGGAATAATGTGAGGAATTTTTTCCTTTATTAAGTGTTTCCTTGATTTACTGTTTTCAATTATAATGTGAGATTCAGGTATGTATCTATTTTTCTAATACTACTAAAATATTTTTTCATTTGAAATGTGATCAATTATATCTAGTACCAATGTAATAAAGTAACCACTAACTTTGGGATACTGGGGTTAGGTTTTTTATATTTGGTACCAAATAAAGTTTAGTAGAACCCTTGGGAACTAGATTTTGGAAAAATATATATTTGGGAACATAACCATGTGACTGAATTTGAGGATAATTCAAAGTATATGATAACATTATAAAGTTTTGGTAAGGTTGAAAATATGTGGTTTTACTAAAAATATATCCCTATATTAATAATACAAGTGGTTTTGGATCAATAAATATTTTACCTAGGATTAATAAATCTAAAAATTTCACATTGGGATTTGACTTAATAGTCACCTAGTGCACAACAACGGGCCTTGTTGTACACGTGGCTTGACACTCTCAGGGGATATGATTCGGTTAATCCACACTTTCATTACAAATCGGTATGAAGGATTTGAATATATGATGATCATGTATAACTTATGATAATCCTATTGTGGTATATATTGAGAATAAGGTTTCTTTATTTAGACATACTATAAATTATTTTTCATAATCAGGATTAATGTTTCCCATGCCATGACTTTTCGTTTCAGTCAATGGTTGAAACCGAAAGGAATGATGTTAATAGTAAATATGATGGACAATATGGTGATTCTAAGAAACCAAATGGGATAATGACTAAAGTAAAATATATTGTGATTATGCCTAATCATTTACCCTGATATATGATAAACAACCAATATAATAACTAACTCCCAGAATCACCAAAGAAGATAAGGATAGGATCCTCTAAGAGCTATAGTAGTGGAAAACATGGAGTAAATAAGGCTAAATATCCTTCATGGTATAAATGAGTAAAGAGACACCTAGTATAATGTATAAAAGGAAAAGGAAAAGTAAAATGATTTCTGTGTTGAAAGAAGGTCATATATCAATTAATTTCCAAGGAAAAGTGAATAGTTTAACAGAGATAAATAAATTTCACCCTAGATAACCATTTATAGTCAATTGTATAAATTTTAATGAACATGAAAATTATCGGAGTTAATTCCCTATTTTTAAGGTTAACTCTTAGACCAAGTAAGGACCTATTTTATAGAATACATTAATGTAAAAATGTTGTAGTGTAGGATCCATGAATTATGTTGTAAAAGTATTTTTATCAATTTTATTTTGGTTATAATAATCACAAAACATCTTTGGATTGTGTTAATATTTGGAAGAATATATGTATTAATATAATATTAAATTAAGAGTTATGCGTTCCATCACGGGTTTATGATTTTAAGGTTGATCATAAGTTCATAGTCTTAGAGACCCCTTTTGAGGTTTTATGCAAGGGAACTTCAAGATAATTAAGAGTGTTATGGGAGACATTTATGGTAATATAACCCTTGGTATTAGTATGGGTTTTAGTGAAACAATTATTAAATTAATAATGACTAAAAAAATTAGGACATTATTTTAAAGGTATTGATGACCTTTAGGGTTAATATGATCATTAATATTAGGTTAATAATAATCAATCTGATTTTGTGGAAAAATAAGTCGTATAGATAATATTTATTGATAAAAAGTTATTTGATGACTAATATTATTTTTGAAGAAGTTTATAATTTTATTTGGAGTTTTATATGAATTATATTAATATATTTTTAGAAAAATTACAACCAATATGTCAGGTGATAAAATTCCATAATCGGTAACGCTGCGGGGCTTGAACCCACAACTGAAGAGAAACAAGGGTGCATCACCTATAACCATTAGGTTTAAATTAAAGGATTATTTGGGAAGAATTATATTATGTTTGTATATATTTAATATAGAGTGTTTTATAGATAAATAATTATGTAATAGATTATGTTAATCTTTGGGTGTTACTATTTCGGTTTATATATTAATGTATTATATTAGATAACTTATTCTAACCATTTTGGTTTTGGTAAATTTTTTGAGACATACGTAAGGTCTTGTCACTATTTTATGGATCTTATATTCTCTAAAAAGTTAATTTTATTTCTTTAGTCTTAAAAAAATATGACTTGGATATTCATTTCATAGAGTAATAAATGAAGTGGAAATTGATCGAATCACAACCAAATGATGAAATTGTTCTTGTGAAATAAAAAGATATCAAGTAAATATATTTTATAGTGTTCTATATAATGATATTTAAATAATACCTTAACTTTTAGAAATGGTTCTTTCCTTAAAAAAATTATACATTTTCCTTTATTTTCGATTAATCAAATGGTCATCTTCATACCTCATCGATTTATGGTTTTGTGGTTGTTCAAATTCTCTTTATCATTCACTATCTTGTGATCAATGATCTATATCAATATTTTTAATTATTTATAATTTTATTCCATGTTTTTATTTTCACTTTACACAAACATTTACCTACTTTCAAACCTTGTAATATGTTATTATAGATGACATTTTTTCTTCCCTTTATCTCTTATCAAGAGGAGGTTTTATTAACCCTTTTTACGATGTTGGATTTTAACAGGGCTATTTTCATATAGAAAACCCTTGTTTTTAAAGAATATGTTAAAATTATAAGGATTAAATTTATTTAATTTGGGTATGATGTAAAACCCCAATATTTTAAAATAATAACATTACGATGGATAGCTTGTACGTCACGCAACACCCAAATTAAATGAATCATGAAATATATTAATTAAATATGACCATTGTAACTTAGCCATTAATTTGTGTATATGAATAGGAATAAATAAATTATAAAAATTTTAAGGTTTTCATATATAAAAAATAAATTCATTGTTTATTAATTTATTAAAACTGAAAAAAGACTATTTGAATGTAAAAGAAATGTTTTTTTAGGAAAAACAATTATGTGTACAATGAATTTAATCTTAATAAATTCAAATGAACCCTATTGGTAAATTATTTTAATGAAATATATATTATATATTCAATAAAAAAATTTATCATTCATAAAATATTTTTTTTAAGCATGGGATAATAATAAATAAAGTTTTATTCTTAAAAACCATAAAAATTGGTTTCGTCATGTTTTGCAGACTTATTATAAAATTATTTTTTATCACTTTCAGAAAACATATTTGAAAAAATTAAATTAATTTTTAAAATAATAATTTAAAAACTATCTTAAAGTGATTTTTTGATAATTTTCTAAAAATATTATTTTTTCGATGATTAGTTATAATACTTATTTTTATTGAAAACTACATTTTCATTTAAAATATCTACAAATTTAAATATTTTTTAAAAATAATTTAAATTTAAAATTAGTTCAATTATAATATTATTAATCTAATTTATGTCATTGGAACCTATTTTTTGTTTAAATTTAAGATAAAAACTTTTTTGTACTTTGGAAAAGTTTTCTTTAGAAAATGGTTTTTTCATTAGGCTTGTAGGCTTAACTTTAAAATAAATTCTGCCACTTCTATGATCTGAGTTTGAAAAAATGGATTCAATATTTTTAATCATAATAATTAATATTCGGAAATAAGTTAATCTTAATTTTTTCATAATTAATAGTAAAAAAAATTAATTATCGTTGTTAAGGATAAAAATGGTTTACCAGGGGGTTAAACTAAAAATATAAGAGTTAAGTTGACCAAAAAACTTTTCTAGTTACTATTTTACCGTCCTATTTCTTCCTTATATCATATAAATTTCTAAAATTAGTCATTTTATAGCCTTTTTTCGTTGTAAAATTTGGTAATAATTTATTCATTTTATAAATTTCAAGTATGACGTCTCCCCCACTTATAAAAGGAAACCCTCTATATTCTATGCTCCACACTTAAAGATAATTTTTGTTCATCAAAAACCATCTAAAATACATTATTAACATCTATATGAATAACCTAGAGTCATTTTTTTATCATAAAACAAATCTAGAAAGTCTTTATGTAAGAAACCTAAAGAGTTTTCTAAAAAAAGAGGTATACATATTAACCAGGTATTTTCATTTTATTTCTCTTTATAAGTACTTAAAATATTTATAATATAACAACCCTTCTCTTTATTTTACACTTAGACATAATTTATGACATAAAACCTTCACCTGATGCAGCATAGAAGATCAATGGGTCTAGTGTATTTGGGTCTTAGGAACATTACATAACAACTTAAAACATGAAACAAACAACTTTATCGAAAACTTCTTTTACATGACCACACACATTCCATCGAACTTGGCATTGCATGGAATAACATAAGGAAATTCATAATAAAAGGGTGAGAAATAAATTCTAGTAAGGGAGTAAACAATGAATAACATTAATAATATAGTATATGTTTGGAAATAGGCATATTAATGGATCATAAGAGATAGATGAACATAAAGGCATGATATATCATGATTATCATAACATGGAAATGTGTCAACAACATTTAACATGATATTAGCATGAGCTAAGGCTCATTTCACAAGGATCATGAGTAAACCCTCATTGCACTTTAATTATCATGAGTAGACCCTCAATTCACTTGATGTATCGTGATATTAATCTTTACCCAATGCATTGGAGTGCTATTTGGGTGCACCCTTCTTAATCATTTCATTTGATGCATAAGTGTGCCACATAGATCATATAACATGGATTCATTAAAAATAAATATTTATTTCATGATAAATTAATGTGGAATTCATAAATGAAACTTCATAATCAATAACTAAATGTGCATAAAGGTGAATACTCTTGATAGAGAAATGGGATTGGTATTCACTACATAATGAAATTTTCTTGGAAAAATTGCGGTGCAATTTCGGCAGCATAACGACGTGATATAAGAATTCATAAAAGTGGTTGATGAGAGATAAAGTGGTGTCTCATCATATGTAAATTAAATGGACAGTAAAGGGTCATATAGATACATGTCCCAACATATGTAATGGAATTTAGATCTGTAATACAAAATAATTACTTGAATGTAAATGAGAAGAGAGAAATCCCTTAAGAAATTTCAGCATCATAACGGGTGTACATGGGAGGAATTAATGAAAGATAATGGGGTATATCAGAATGAAAAAATATTTAGGGAAGTATGGGGGAGGGGAAAAATTATACCCCAACATTTTTAATTGAAAAAAATGGTATATGACATAAAGATATTTGGACAAAAATGAGAAAGGAAGAAATCCCTTACTTGGAAGTGTGATCCCAAAGGCTTGGGAGAGGCTTGAGAGATCCTTATTGAGATATTGGGGTTCCTTTGTAGTATTATAGAGGGAGGAGGGTATAGGTTGGTTTAGAACCAAAGGCTTTGAGTTAAGAGGAAGTGGTATCTTGGGTGGGTTTATATATGAAAAGAGAGGGACTTCTTTATTATTTAGGTTTTGGTCACCACACATTAAACTAATCAAAACCACAAACCTACCCATGTTATTTGCCCATGGTTTTTTCCAAATGGTAGTATAAAACATTATTTTATATGTAAAAGTTCCTAACATCATAAAATATTAGGCTTGATTATGTGGAGGTGAGTCACACACTCAAGGAAATAATTTTAAAAGGTTAAAATATTTTATAAGCCTTAGAGGGTCCACTAAAGCTTTATAAAATAAATAAAACAAACCTAAAATAACATTATTTTAAAGATAAAACATATATTTGCCGAAAAACACATTTACAGTATTATATTACATAATTTTTGGGTCATTATGAGGTCATAAAATAGATTATATATTTAAACGATATTTAATTTTAACTCAAAAATTCGACTGTCTCAGAAAATTATGAAAAATTCACCATTGGATAATTTTGATGCCCTGATTCAAAAAATAATATTAATTTTATCTAAATAATTTTCTAAATATTTGAATTTTTATTTTTATAATAAAAATCGATATTTATAAAAAAATCATGGGTTTTGACAAAAAACTGCTTTCAAACCTTAATAAAAATACAATTGTATTCATAAAAATTATATAGTAATTTATATTTTATAAAAAGTAAATTTAGTAATAATTCTATTTTTATTAAAATATTATTTAATTCCAAAAATACATTAATTTATGAAAATATATTTCTTAATTGAAGATTAACTAAAAATATAATTTATGCTTTCAAAAATTATTTACAAAGTAACAATGAATGTATATTATTTATTTTATACAAAAAATAATACACATAATCATAGTGCAAGGATATTTCTACATAACCCCTTATAAAACCCGCATACGACCTAAGAGTGAAGCCTAGTGATGGAAAATCCTTTCCGAGCTCTGAAAAATGTGCTTCGTACAGAGCGATTCTACTGGATGTGGTCATCACTCCATTTATCTAAGTAAATTATATTTGTTAAAGCCCTATATTTATACTGATCATGTGATCACTATTCAATGGCTTTATTAGCAACGATAACTATTCTTAACGGTATATTGAAATCCAAAACCATAGAAGTACATATGTTATATAACTATTTTACATATTAATACATTTAATTAGATCAAGAAGAATTTTCATTAATAAAATATTGGGTCATTACAGTCATCCCCCCTTAAGAAATTATGCCCTTGAAATTTCCATTTCCCACACTAAAAATATAAGGGTAACTCTATTTCATCACTTCCTATGATTCTCACATTTCTTCTCCAAACTTTTGGTTCAGCAAAGCACCTTCACAAGGGTCATTGTCTTATTACATAGAACTCTTTCCCTATAATCTAAGATCTTCACTGAATTCTCTTCATAGGAGAGGTTATTCTCCAATGGAACCACCTATGGATTGAGTACATGTGATGGCTCAGGTATGTATTTCCTTAAGAGTGATAGATGGAAGACATAATGTACTTGAGATAGGTTTAGTGGGAGTTCTGGTTGATTAGCCATCGCTCCAATGTGATCAACGATCTCAAATGGGCTGATGTACCTTGGACTATGATTTCCATTCTTCCAAAAATTTCCACACTCTCTTCCATGATGATATGAGGAGGAATACCATGTCTCTAACATCAAGATCTAGGTCGTGTTGACGATTATCATCATAGATATTTTGTTGACTCTGGGTATCTTTAATGTGTTGTCGGCTCGTCTTAACCTTCTCCACCATTTCTTCGACCATTTCAGGACCTAGGAGTTTTTTTCCCAAGATTCATCCCAGCATGTCGGTGTTCTGCACCTATTCCCATAAAGGGATTCATAAGGTGCCATTCAGATGCTTGATTGTAAACTACTATTGTAAGATAACTCGATAAGAGGAAGATGTTGATCTCATCCTCCTTTTAATTCCATTGAGCATGTTCTGAACATGTCCTCAAGTGTTTGGATAGTTTGCTCAGATTGGCCATCAGTTTGAGGATGATAAGTCATACTGAAGTTTGACTCAGTATTCATAACATGTTGAAGGCTCATCCAAAACATAGAGGCGAATATTGGATCTCGATCGGATACAATAGAAAGTGGTAATCCATGAAGCCTTACCACATCTCTGATGTATATCTGTGCTAGTTGATCCAATGAAAAATCCTCCCATATTGAAATGAAGTGTGTAGTATTTGTAAGATGATCCACAACAACATAGATAGTATTTCTTCCATTGGATGTCTTCTGAAGTCCGGTGATGAAGTCCATGGTGATTTTCTCCCATTTCTATGATGTCATGGGTAATAGTTGCATTATCCCCTTAGATTTTTTCCTCTCACACTTTCTGAAATACCAGGAACTTTGATGAATACCTAGAAATATCCTTCTTCATGTTATCCCACCAATAATTCTCTCAGAGAACTTGATACATTTTTCTGTTTCTTCAGTGAATGGAGAAATTCAAACAATGTGCATCATCCAAATGTTCTTTCTTTAACTCCGGATTGGATGAAACACATAGTCTTGAACTAAATCTCACATTTCCTTCTTTATTAACATTATACTTCAAGGATTTCCCTTTTCTTATAGTTTCCACTTTCTTATGAATTTTCACATCATCCTTTTGAGCATCCTTTAACCTTTCCAAAAGATATGGTTGAGAAATAATTTGTGAAAGTTTGGATTATTTTCCCTTATTTATGATTCCCATGTCCATCTTCATCAAATATAATAAGATTGGATCCTTTTCAATTCTCATCAATGATAAAATTGATGTGTCCATTCTACTTAGAGCGTATTCAACCTTGTTCTATTTCATAGGGTGGTAATGGATTGAGTAGTCATAGTCTTTGATCAGATCTATACATCTTTATTGGTGCATATTCAACTCTTTCTGTGTGGATATATACTTGAGACTTTCTTGATCCTTGTATATTTCACACTTCTCCAAAAATTTGTAATGTCGCCAAATATTCAAAGAAAAGATTATAGCAGCCAACTCCAAATCATGTTTTGGAAAGTTTTTTCTCATGAAATTTCAATCACCTTGAATCATAGGCAATGAATTTTTCATTTTTCATCAACACACAACCCATTCCATTCTTCTAAGCATCACTATATATCACAAAAAGTTATCCACTTGTGGGTAATGTGAGAACAGACACAGTGATAATCCTTTTTTTCAACTCCTTGAAGCTCTCTTCGCATTCATCACCTAAAGAAAACTCGACTCCCTACTGAGTTAGCTTGGTAAGAGGGTTTGAAAATAGTGATAAATTTTCCACAAATCGGTGATAATATCCAGCTAACCCCGAGAAGCTACAGATATCCGTCACTGATGTTGGCTTCATCCATCCCTCAATTGTAGCTGTCTTAGAGGGATCCAAAGATATCTCATTGCTCGTGATGATATGACCCAAGAATGAGACCACCTTCAACTAGAATTCACACTTTATTTACTTTTCATAGATCTTCTCCTTTCGCAAGGTCTCTACTGTAGTTCTTAGATTCTCCTTATTCTCCTCCTTGGTTTGGTAGTATATTACAATATTGTCAATAAGAATACCAAATATTTGTCGAGGTAATCTTTAAAGACACTATTCATCAAGTCCATATAGATTTATTGAGCATTAGTGAATCCAAAAGGCATTAATATGAATTCATAGTGCCTATAACTTGTACGAAATGTAGTCTTGGGGATATCCTCCTTCTTTACCATTACTTTGTAATATCCTGACCGCAAATCCCCCTTGGATAAGTATTGTGCTCCACATAGCTGATAAAATAAGTCATCAATTCATGGCAGAGGATACTTTTTCTTTATCGTGATTTTGTTGAGCTCATGATAATTAATGCAATGGTGTATTGTCCCATCCTTCTTCTTGATGAAGAGGACCGGTGTACCCCATAGAGAAGCACTTGGGCATATAAACCCTTTATTCAGATTATCCTGTAGTTGTTTCTTCATCTCCTCAAGCTCCACAATATCCATTATATATGGAGTCTTGGATATTATAAACTCCTCAGGTATAAGATCAATTGATATTTCAACATCTCTTCTAGGAGGAAGACCATGAAATTCCTCGGGAAACACTTCAACGAATTCTCTCACAATAGGCATGTCTTCAAGGATGGTTACTTCCTTAGACTCAATCATCTGAGCCATATACGCATGATCATAGGGCAGTAATATCCATGCTTGAGATAATGGTGCTAAATAACATTCATCTTCCTTCTTGCACTTGTACAGAATCGGGGTTCGATTCTCCATATAGAGAGTTATTTCCCTCTCACATAAATTCATGTTGGCTCTATATAGGAAAAGCCAATCCATGCTAATAATTGCATAAAATTCCACTAGAGGAAGTATGAAGATGTTATCTAGGTATTTAAATCCACCAATTATGACAGGGGATGAGTTTTATTCATGGGATGCAATGATTGACCCATTTACCTTACTCACAAATATATTTACTTCCATTATTTGTGGTGGTGTTTGGATTGTTCTAATAAACTTTCAGGATATAAAAGAATGCATAGAACCAAAATAAAAAAGTAATTTATCTATTATTGAATGAATAACTTGAGTACATATCACCACTTCATTTTCGGGGTTCACTTTGGCAGTAGTGATGGAAAATTCTCTCCCTTGTTGCATTTGAGTTTGTTGGTTGCCTCTAAAAACCCTTTTGTTAAGGAAATGGTTTGAAAAGTGCTCTGGTTCTTTGCAATTGAATCAATGAAAAAAGCGTTGAGGGTTGAATAGAGTGTTCCTATCCTCTGCCAAAACCGTGGGTTTCTCTTATTGGCAGTTAATGTTCAGGTGCCCTTCTCTTCTACACCTAAAGTATTTCATCCTCCCATTCAGGAAATTTTCAGGGTGCTTCTTTCCACACCTTTGGAAAGTGGGGTGCAATATTTTCTTAGCACCATTAGATTTATCCATCAGAACACCATAATTAAATTACACCTTATACTTCTTATCCCCGTGATACCCATGATATTTTTCAATCTCCATTTTGACTTTGAGGCCACATCAGAAAATTTCCTCATAGCTCTTGAAGTCACAGATCGATAGGTCTTTCTTTAGGCTAGGTTTTATCCCACCAAAGAAGTGGTCAACCTAGAATTCGGGGGTAATGACAAAGCTGAAGGCATATCATAAAATAATTGGGAATCTTGCCTCATATTCTCTGACGGATTCATCATCTTTTTTCATGTGCTCAAGGAAGTACCTTTCCATCTTAAGTGAGAGGGTGTGCGGAAAATATTTATCCAAAAACATTTTCCGAAAATCCTTCCAATAAAACCCCTCAATATCCTCTCCATGCTTAACATTTTTTATTAATTCCTATCATTTATCAGATCCACCTTCCATATAATAAGTAGCCGGAAGAACATTCTCTTGTTCAGGACATTGAAAGATAGAGAATATCTTTTCATTTGAGTTGATCCATTTTTCGGAAATTGAGGGATCTTATGATCCATTAAAATTAGGAGGCATTTGTCTCATGATGCTCTCGATTGCGAATTTTTCTTTCTTGGGGGGGGGGGTTGAATGTTCTTCTTGAACCATGTTTCTATTCAAAACTAGAGTTAACTCAGAGAGTATCAGGACAAAGTTTGCGATTCTCACTCCCATCGGATTGGTAATCTCATTAGAATAGTTGTAACATTGATCTTTGCCTCGGTTGTTAGCCTGATTCCTCCTATTACTGTCCATTGGCTAGAATACAAGGAATTTTATGGATAATACATAAAGGTTAATCCAAATACAAAATCTGATGACTTGTAAATTACATTTATTTCCTTACCTTATGAATTTATAGGCATCAATCTACGTTATCCAAGATCTACTTCCTAACATATATTCTTAGGGTCATTTTTTATTCCCATAATAATGGTTCATATTAATCTTATGAATTTATCAAAGAAAATCCCATGTCAGTTTCATTACCAAGAGTGCAATAAGTCCCATTGTCGTGCTCCGGTTCCAATTTGATTCTAGCTCAAAGTGGTGTTTTCGGGTTTTACCCCTAGATAGATTTGTGCCAGAGCCGCCTCTACCAGGTCGTATCCAGACAGGGATGTATTTTCTTGATAAACCACTTACTCAATACTCACCAAAATTTAGGGATGTTTTTATTATACTTAGACTTATCCCTAAGTCTTTCACTAGGGTTTTCTAATCCTAATCCCAAAAATGACTAAACCTATCCTCTGATACCAACTATAACAACTCTTCTCTTTATTTCACACTTAAACATAATTTATTACATAAAAACTTCACTTTATAAAACATAAAAGATCGATAATTTTAGTGTATTTGGGTCTTAGTAACATTACATAACAACTTAAAACACGAAACACAAAACTTTATTGAAAACTTCTTTTACATGACCACAGGTAATCCTTCATACTTTTCATTGCATGGGATAACCTCAGGAATTTCATAAGAAAAGAGTGATCTATAAAGACCAGTAAGGGAGTAAAGGAGGCATAACATTAAGAATACACTACATGTTAGTAAATAGGTATATTAATGGAGAATAAGAGATACATGAATATAAAGGCATGACATAGCATGATTATCATAATAGGAAAATGTGTCAACAATAGTTAACATGATATTAGCATGAGCCAAGTCTCATTGGATAGGGAGAATGAGTAAACCCTCATTTAACATAAATTATAATGACTAAAACCTCATTGCAATTGATGTATCATGATACTAATCTTTACCCAATTCATTGAAGTGTTATCAGGGTGCACCCTTCTTAATCATTTTATTTCATGCATAAGTGTACCACATGGATCACATAACATGGATTCATTTAAAATAATAATTTATTTCATAATAAAGGAATGTTTAATTCCTACATGAAACTCCATAATCAATAAGTAAATGTGAAAAAATTTGAATACCCTTTGTAGAGAAATGGGCTTGGTATTCAATACACAATGTCTTTGGCTTGGAGAAATCTCGGAGCAATTTCGGCAGCATAACGACGTGAAATAAGAATTCATAAAAATGGTTGATGGGAGAGAAAGGAGTCTCTCATAATATGTACTTGAAATGAAAAGTGAGGGGATCATATAGATACATTTGCCAACATATTTAATGGAATTTAGAGTCATAATACAAAATAATTTCTTGAATTTCAATGAGAATAGAGAAATCCCTTATAGAATTTTGGCACCGTAGTAGGTATACATGGGAGGAATCAATGAGAGAGAAAGGGTTATCTCATAATTAGAATATAAGTATTGCAGTATGGGGGAGGTTTGAAATCATAACCCAACATTTTTAATTTAAATAAGGGTATAACATCATAAAGAAATTTGGACAAAAATGAGAAAGGAAAATCCATTAATTGGAAGTGTGATCCCAAAGGCTTGGGAGAGGCTTGAGAGAGGATTATTTTGAGCTTGGTTGCCTTGGGAGGATTATAGAGAGAGGAGGTCAGAGGTTTATAGATATTCAAAGGCTTTGGGTGAAGAGGAAGTGGGATATTGGGTGGGTTTATATAGGAAAAGCTAGGGAATTCTCTATTATTTATGTTTTGACCACCACACATTAAACTAATCAAAACCACAAACCAACCCATGGTTTTGCCCATAGTTTTTTCCATAGGGGAGTGTAAAAAACATATATAATGTCCAAACATCCCATTTATAGTATTTTATTACATAACTATTGGTTCATTATGATGTCATATAACACATTATATATTTTAACAGTATTTAAGTTTTACCCAAAAATTCGATTGTCTCAGAAAATTATGAAAAAATCACTATTGAATAATTTCAACACCCTGATTCCAAAAATAATATTCATTTTATCTAAATAATTTTCTAAATAAGTGAAATTTTACTTTTAAAATAAAAACTGACATTTATCGAAAATTAATGGGTTTTGACAAAAATGACTTTCAAACCTTAATAAAAATTACAATTGTATTCATAAAAATTATACAATAATTTATATTTAATAAAAAGTAATTTAGTAATAATAATATTTTATTAAAATATTATTTAATTCAAAAAATAAATTAATTCATCGAAATATATTTCTTAATAGAATATTAACTAAAAATACTATATTTGATTTAAAAAAACAATTTACAATGTAATAATGAATGTATATTATTTATTCTATACAAAAAAAATATAAATAATAAAAGTACTAGGACCTTGTTACATTGCCCTTTATAACACCCACATATGACCTAAGGGTAAGGTGTGCGATGGTGACACACTCTTGGGGTGGCTTGGATAACATTTCTCGGGTGGTAACCTCTATTAACTTCCACTTCTCCCGTAGGTGGTTCCATTTGAGCTTAATGTGTTGAAGATCATATTAGCCTTGGTCAAGAGATAAGCCGAGTGACTCCACCTCCTTTCCGAGCTCTGAATAATGGGCTTTTTATTGACCAATTATACTGGATGAGGTCATCTCTCCCTTTGTCTGAGTAAATTGGTTTTGTTAAAGACTTATATTTATACTATTCATGTGATCACTATTGAACGGCTATAATAGAAATGATAACTATTATTAATGGTATTTTGAAATCCAAAACCAAATTAGTGCATTTTTTATATAACCATTTAATATAATAAGACATTTAATTAGATCAAGAGGAATTTTCATTAATAAAAGTTTGGTTTGTTACACATAAACTATGATAAAATAATAAAAACAGTATATTACATATAAAATATGTTTTCATGTTAATTGAATGACCTATGTTCATCTCCAATTCTATCAAATGGGAAATGAAACCATCGATTGTGTGTACAGTGGACTACCACCCCACAAATCGATGTAATTTATCTTCTATCACCACCTATCACGGTTGGATATAATGCTGGATTTAATGAATATATATGATATTAATGAAAAAATTAAACTTATTTAATTATAATATCTCATCTACCTTCATAACTTCTAATCCATTAGAAAATAATAGTGTCACTTGTGCGTATGTGTGGACTACCGCCTCCACAAAATGATGTGATTCATTTTTCCTTTTATTTTGACATGAATAGTAATAAGTGTAGATTTAATTAATATATATGATATATAATATATAATAATTATTTTTTAAATTTTAAATGTCATTTACCTATATTTCTTTCCTTCCATTAAATAAATGGAAATAACGTTCATGCGTACATACGACCTACCATCTCCATCTACGGTGTTACTCATTTTTCAAAATTTATCTTTTTTATAATATTATAAATACCTATATAATGAATATATATGATATTTATATCATTTTTAACATTCTGGAAGTTATGGAACCATGATTAAAGTAAAAGAAATAAAAATATTGAACAAAAACATAAATGAAAAATGAAGCAGTCGCCACCCTAAATAATGTCTTTAATAAATAATTATTAATAAAAGAGTGATAAAAAGTTTTAAGAAAATCATATATGGTATGATATATATGATTAATATTTTTTAATATATTTATAACAACAAAATATTTATTATCAATAAATTTTGGACACATAAAAAGGAAATTAAACATGATGTAAGAGTTTCTCATCTCACTTTTACATCTGTGAGACATATGTCATATTCAAAAATTATTTATTTTGTGTGGGGTATATACTAGACCATTCATATTTTATATAATAAATCTATTTATATTAATTTTATTTAAATTTTCATTTTCATTTATATCTTTCATGGGACTTATGATTCAAAAATTATGTGGTATGTGTTTATTTCATAATCTCATCATTATTCATGATTATTTATGTTTAAGCGTACTTTAGGGGAATTTTTTAATATTTCTATATTAAACCCAACATATTTTCTTATCATGTGGTTAATCATTAACTTTTAAAATAATAGTTCCATTTTTCTTTCTTTTGGTAATTAAAATGATTTATAAAACATTTTTAAGAAAAGATAATTTTATTTCTATGTTCAGTCGAAAATCCTTTTTCTTCTATATTAATGTTTTCAAAAAAATTGAAAAAATGTTTTTAATATTCTCAAAATGATTTATTGAAGAAATTTTTACCTTTTATAAATTTTTTACAAAATGGTTTTTAATGAATCTTTCTATCAATTTCTGAATCAGGTACTTTTTAACGTTTTTCAATAGTATGAAAATAATATTTTTTTAACTTATACAGTATGTAAAAATTTACCCACCATCATAAACCATCACTGTTTTGAAGATTATATTTCAAGAATCCATGATTCCTTTAAAATAATTTTTTGCCTAATTTTATATAATTTTTTAGTTATTAAAAGTTATTTTCAATTTGAAAAGAGTAATTTCCTCAAGAATGTTTTAAATTATATTTTTATGGTATTTTTATTCATTAATAGAAAAAATCATTATTTTAATTATTCCCCACTTGGGATAAGTTTTAATGATACCATAATTATTATTTCATCGGATGGTTTATGATCTATTTGACCAGGGATGTACTATTTTTATACCATTCTCCGTATTATTATAGATGCTTTATGATTATGTTTATTGATTGGGGAAATTATTAACATTTTATAAGATAGTTTTCAATATGAATATTTATGTTTATTATATTTATTGATTGGGGGAATTATTAACATTATATGTGCTAGTTTTTTAATATGAATATTTACATGATTATGTTTCTCCCCTTTCATATGAGGAATTAATTAGACATACTAAGTGACAGGTTTGGCCCATTATAGCCCCACAATGCATCGATAGTTATCATGAGACAAAATATCTTGGTTATTTGGCTGAGGTATTTCCCATTTATGTAATATGTATTGTAACTAGTCATTTATAGTATATTTATAATGTTCAACATTATGAATTCCCTCATTATGAGATTAGTTGTTGGTGTCTATGTGATTATTTGATTAGTTATGATATCAATGGATAAGTTTAAAGATCATGTGATTATTTATATATAATTATTTTATCATCATTTATTCTAACCATATTATTTTTTATTCTCAAGTTATTGATTAAATGTAATATGTTTCTAATTATTTACCTTTCCATACTAATTATGCCTAAATTATTCATGATAACTTTTATTGTACGCATACTTTTACTAAGAATTTGATCTCACCCCTTGTATTTAATTTCACTAAGACTCCTGTAAGTGTTTTATTATTGATATATAGGGATATTGTAAAGGGAATAATGATGTTCTCAAATATAATACTATTTTTTTATTTTATGTTTTCAATTGTAATTTGATATTCAAGTATGTATTTAGTTTTCTAATGATAAATAATTATTCAGTCCTTTGGGATGAGATCACTTATATCTAAAACAAATGTAATAAAGTAAACAATGACTCTAGGAAACTAGGTTCAAGTTCATTTCATTATCTTGAAAGATAATTTTTCCATAATATTTGTGAACTTTTTAGATTTTTAATTAGTGATTTCAAAGTGAAATGGATATTTTCCTTCAGAAATATTTTGGTGATTCTTTCAAATTATTTTTGATCTATGATAACATCCTTTGATGTTAATTATGTTTTTATAGGGATATAATCTATTTAAATCATACTTATTCATTCTCATGATGGTTTATGATTATGATGATAAAATGTTTACAAAAACCACTTATTTTATTAGGGTTTTTCTATGTTGAAATTATGAAATGTTTATGAAAAATGTTTTTTTCATGGGTTATGATATGATGATATGATTAATGTTTTATGATCTTGTAGAACACTTATGTATGGTTTTTATTATGTGATTGGTGATAAAAATTATATATCCCTATAATGAATTGGGTAAGGTTTTATATATTATGAGAAAATTATGAGAAACAAGTAAATATACATGATCCACTTTGGGAAATAATATGATGTTCTTGATAAACTATGAAAATCAAGTTGATGTACTAGATCCACTATGGAAATAAATCGATGTGATTGATCCACTAAAATAAATAAGTAAATATTTCTAATTGGATATGATATAGGAAACATGTATTGATTCCTAATCCACTCTTATTTATTTGTCTCGGTATTTAACCTCGATATATTAAATATTTTCTATAACTATGATGGTTCCACATTTTTAGGATGTTAACTTATGATTCATGATTGATTTGTGATGATTTATAACTCTTATAACACATGTATTTTTAAATGATCAAGTTTTATGCCATCTATCTTGATTACAATCCACAATAGATTAGGTATGAACATTAAAATTTATGTTCATGATATCATACCCTTATGGTTACATTATTATGTAATATGATCATTGATTGTTATCTCCCAAGTTTACCCTTAATGAGAATTTGAGATCACCCTTTCCAATGTTACCTTTCTACAGGTTATAAAGATAGGTTTAAGTAGGGTATGTATATGAAGAGTATAATATGGGAATATATTTATGGGAGATGTTATAATTTTTTCATGAAATAAGAAGAATGTGAATCAAGTCTCTAAAAACACTAAACCTGTATGGTCCTCAGACATGTATTATTTAAATGTATTAAATATATATATAAAAATATGTAATATTTATGCATGAAATAATGGGTATCTATGCAATATTTACCATTTTTTTGTTTTGGAAACTGTATAAATATTAAAAATATGTAATTTGTTTTAAAATCTGTTTTCATAGTGAAATAATATTATATATAACCTAATACTTATCCACTTTTATAATTTAATAGGCATCTTTTGCGCATGAATGATCCTCATGCCATGATTTTGATAGCATTTAAACATCACCTAATCATACAAAAATTATCAAAATAGAATATAAAACACATAACTTGAGTTTTATTTGTAATATGTTGCATGTAGTTTACTAAAAATTGATAAACATCATTATGTGTGGTCGATTTTTTGGGTATACATGTATTGAATCCAAAAAATATATTTAAATCATCCAAATTGATTTCAATAAGAAACAAAGGATTCTTAAAAAATAAAAACTAATAATTAATTAAAGTAATTAAAATATATTTTATATGATTAAATTGTAGAGTTTTACCCCTACATCGTGGGTATTATGAAGAGACTTTCATCTATATGTTTTTTTCAAACAATGAGGCATGTTTTTTAACTATTAATAAATATTCCTCTTCTTCCAATGACCTTTTTTATGTAGTAGTAATGTGAGGACTAATAATCCCAAATTTTTTCATAGGATTTTCACTTCAAATACTAATAATATATGTTCCTACAAAAAAATATGAATTATATTTAAATGTAATCAACCTAGTATATTATCTGTTGGAAAAACAAATTATGAAAACACAATTTAAGTATACATTTGAATATGAGACTCCTAGACATCCATTCATGAGTATTCCATCTACATTATCAAGACCAAATAAGAATATAATGGCCTCTTCATATATTTTTTTCTTCATAATCAATGATGGTTGTATCACCATATTTGAATTTTGTATCGGTATAAACATATAATATTAGTAAATGTGAAAGTTAAACTGGTAATGTAAAGGATCTTTATAAAGGTCTTTTTGATCCATTTATTGATCCATTTCATTATTTTGATTCGACCTTACCTTTTTATGTCTATAATAACATTCCTCGGTTCATTTATTTTTTCCTTAATTATTAAAAGTTTTGTATAAAGAATAAATTCAAAATGAATACCTTCTTATCGATATGTATTTTTACATGATCAAACTAGCATGCTTCCAAAGTTCCAATAAAAAGTTTGATCATGTGAACATTCAGGTCATCAAGGGGAATAGGTAGATCAGTACTCGGATCTTAATCTATATAAATCCCCACACTCACATTACCTTTTGAGGTTTTTTTTGTTTTTAAAATATTTCCTTGGATATTGTAAATTGTACACCTCACAAAAATGAGATGTGTGGTTGCAGATAGAAATAAATCACAATCATTTTCACCATGTAGAATATTAGTAAATTAAATGTATCAGGGTCATATAGATTTACATTTCACATAAATGGTTATGATATAATTGATTACCTCTGGCAAGGAAGAACTTATAGGGGAATGACTCACCTCAAAGTCAGGGGGTCTTCATGTAGTGGTTTTCCCATTATTATTTCTTTTCTTTGATTATGTCCTATAACAATCTCTAACAACTAACACTACCAATTAAGTTTTTATTTTACAACATTTATTTTTGTTTCCATGTCCCCAATTTTAATATCATTATACCCTTATTCATTTCTTTAATCCAAATATGTTCTTTTTGACACTACAAAATTCACACCTCTAAAATGGCCATATTGTTTTAACCACTTCAAGGATACTGAGAGTATTCATTCATCAGGTATAACTAATGATGATTATTGTGTCTAAACTAGATAAAAAATGAATGAAAATAATTAATCATAATTAGGTAATACCAATTTAAAGGAATTTTTTTATCATGTCATACTTACACATGATTCCAAACTTTTTGAGTGTTTTCATCTCTTAGTATTCCATATTTATTTACACAATCCTCCTTCCATAGAACATGACAAGGAATAGATGTTTATTTGTATTTTTATTCATCAATCTGAATTTAAAAATGGAATATAATTATTATTTTTGTTTCATGCCACATGAATGTATTACTCTAGATTTAAAATACATACCATTTTTTATTCAAGTTAAGTTTACCCCATCCTTTATTTTTTGTAGGCGTATGTTGGTTTTGATTCATGCTACTTATTTTCAATACTCATTTGTTGTTTCATAAATTAACAATTCAAAATAAAAGTTATTAATACATATATTTTTAATGTAATGTATTATCAATCATAATGTACCTGAAAATATTCCTCCTTATAATGACCAAAAAAATGTATTCCACATTTCATGGTTTATAATGTATGTATAAATATGTGGTGGCTGCAGGTTTACATTCCCATAGGGATCCCTAAAATGATGCTTCATAAAAAATTTCTAAAAGAATCTATGAGCCTTTCTAGTGAACACTAATACAAATTTTATTTGTTAGTCATCTAGTATAAATGATCTTTGTAAGGAATAATGAACAATAAATCAATGTTTCGTTATAATTTTTTTAGTCAAATAAAGTATACCATAATGTTACACAAATATCTTCCCAAATTAGTGACTTAATCAAAAAAAACATTGCTCCACATATAAACATCAATCATCATGTGAATTCAAGTGGTGAGTCCAATGGTACTAGTGAACATATACTTGTCAGGCTTAACAAGTTGGCCATGTGAATTCCATCCAACCTCGATTTTGATTCCTCTACCACGTGACTTAATAATTTTTGTTAACATCATCACTATAAAATGATTCTATTTTCTATAGGACATATTTTTTTCACCTTCTACCATTTCCCCAGCTTTAACATCTTCAATATATTGTTCCTTGGTATTGGTAGCATCAACATGTGGGGAAATATGTTGTTCCACTAAATTGGTAAAATCAGTATGTCTAGAAACATGTCGTTCCTTTAGATGTCGAGCATCGGCATGTATAGAATTCATTATTTGTATAAGAGGTTTAACATTTAATTTATATTAAATAAATATATTAGTTAAAAAATAATAATATGAGGTACCATGATATATATTACAAAAAATGTAACCTAATTATTTAACAAACTTTTTTTGTTTAACAGTTGAAGGGATTTGACCCCTCTATCGAGAATCCAAATCCACTCATTATAGTATCCTCTAGAATATAATACCATGTCTACATTGGGAACACCTTGAAATGATTGTGATATAACAATGAAAGAGTTATCCTTGGTTGAATTTACCTCTGGACCTTCAATGGTTTTGGCTAATGATAGAATAATTAAACACTTTCTTTTTGCAGGATCTGGGATATAAAATATTTTTACTTCATGTGATTCCATTTTGAATGGTTCATACTAATATCCTTATTAACTAAAATCTCTTTTTATGAATCCCAATTCATTGATTTTAACTATTCTCCTATTATCAATCCACTTGAATTGAAAAATAAGAACTTGGAATGTTGTAAAATCAAACTCCCATATTTTTTTGATGATGCAAAAGTATGACATATTATAATAAATTATATTAATTTCCTTTTTCCCAGATACATACGTTGCTTCATACACTAGTGTAAATCCACTATTATTCACTATATTATTTTTATCATGTTACTTAGTACAGAATGTATACCCATTAATTACATAACCATTTTAAGATAATACATGAACACTTGGTCATCTATATAGCCATAGAATTTTTTCTAAAATTGAATTCAGATTTTTAGTGGACTCCTTAAAAATATTGTTTTGAAACCATCATATAAACTATGGATTATGTGTATTTTATATCCATATTTCATATGTTTATGGATTAAAATTCCTAAGAATTACATAGTGGGTTTCAAAATATGGAACAACCTCTAAATTGTTAGGTTAAAATTAAAGGTGACATCGTTCTATCTCTATAATAGTAATTTCAACACGATCTATTCGAGAAATTACACCCTCCACAAGTCACCTGATTTGATGATATTTTGGAAGATCAATGCTTTCTACATCGAACTTGTTGTTTGTACAAAATTAAATGGATTCCTAATAAATATACCAGTCTACAATACAACATTTTGGCTGAATTTTATTTTTTTCAAACCATTTTAAAATCTTTATATGTAATTCAATGGTGTTCATCCATTGATAAAGTATAGGACCACATAGGATGATATCTATAAACAAGTAAACAACCAAATTTACCATCAAATCATTGAATGGTAGTGATAATAACATTTCTAATTCACATAATATAATTGAATTTTGTTTCCATCATTATAAATTTCACCATGTCTATAACATTACTTAATATATCTTTGAAAAAAAACTTTGTTAATATATGATGAAAATTCTTGGGAAAAATGAAACGTAAAGCTATAAGAATTAGATCTTACATCAAAACATGACAACCATGTGATTTTGGTTACGTTAACTTTAAATCAGAAATTGACATGATATTCTTGATATTTTTTGAATTCCAATATGTAACATTTACATCATTCAGTAATTTGAAAAACTAAAACATATCTTTCTTGGAAAGAGTGTAAATAGATGGAGGAGGAAAATTCTATCTTTCAACCTTTATTGGTGCGAACTCTACCCATATCCTCATGTCAATCATGTCCAACCTAGCCTTAATGTCATCCTTTTTTTGTCAGGTGTATTATATAATGGTCTAATAATATAATCACATAAATGTTTTCCATATTCATGATATGAATAAAACTTCTGACATACAAACAATTAAAATACGGTAATTAAAAAACTACTATTCTTTTCCAAATTATTTTAATAAGTTTTTTAAAAAAATGGTCTACAAAAAGAAGTGGTTATATTCTTTAATTTATAAAATAGTTGATCATCTATTAGTGGATAAGTTTTTCTCTTATTTGGAATTCTCATCTAATGATGTTGTCCATGATTGGTATTTATGTCATCGAGGTTGAAATTTGTGTTTTCCTAGAAACATAGTATTCGATGAATGTTTCAGCCTAACCGAGTTTGTACCTTGTTCACAAATGGGACACCTTTGAGTTCCATTAATTATATATCCTTACAATTTTACATAATAATGAAATTCATTTATCATCCCATACAACATGGATCTCAATGTGAAATCCTAATTTATATAATCATCAAATAATGTAACACTTGAATGCCACATTAATTTCAAACATTTGATCAATGGATCCAAATAAACATCAATATCATTACCCAGTTTGTTTCCCTAATATAAGTAAAGACAACATTATATATTTTCACTTCATTCATAACCTAATTAGAAAGTTATAATTTACCAAAATAACCAGTTATGTACTATGAGTGTTAGTTTGTAAACCAAAATGATTCACCCCATATGTAGATGGTGTAAGATAAAGGTTTCTGGACTTGTTTAAAAAATTTATTATACCTGTGATCAATTTTATTCAACTAAGGAGAGTATGTTGTGTGATGATGTTTCCCTTCTTAATTTATTGTATTTGTGTGTCACATCACATCCTTGTAGTCTTATCACTTCTATATAGGATCCAAAACCTTGTAATCATTGTAAAGTACCATAAAATTTTTGAAGGACTTGATTCATATTTATTTTATCGATACACACCACACTGTGGGGATTTTTTTAAGTGATTAATGGACCTTTTGAAATAGTATATTGTCATTTTTATAGGCATGTATTCTTTCAAATATCATACCCATTGAATATAGATTATATTTATTTTCATATGTTTGTAATGGAAGCTCATTTTTTTCTGAAATTATATCATTCAAGAGAGAAATTAATTCAATAAAGTTGGTGTCACTCTATTTGGTTTCATGATTTACATTATATAGCATAAGTGTGAATCCCAATGTTGTATATTTAGTACAACTTGCATACGGTGATGTCTTTTCACAACTATTTAACTTATGAAATAGTTTAGGATAATCATTATGTTCATCATCAACTATCATTTTCATTTCCTCAATATGATCTTCATCATCATTTACACTTATAATCATATCCTTAATATGGTCTTTATCATTGTTCACACTTTTAATCATATCATATGATCCAGAAAATGCAGTTTTATCCCTGTCACTAGCTAAATTCAGTATCTCTACATGTTTAGTCCAAAATTTATAACTTTTATTTATTCCATTATAGATAAATTATCATTACAAAAAATCCAGACTAGTGGGTCTTGAATATCAACAATGTAAACATGGAAAATGGAATTAAGATGGGTTGTATGAATGATATTTTTCAAACATCAAGAAATATTTCAACCCATCCTTGTACTCTTTTTCACATGATTAGAATCTATTCATTTTTTTATTCATATCCATCATTCTTGATTTAGTAGTATTAATATTTAATAAGATAAAAAATTACATAGAATTTAATGTTATGAACAAGGCTTTTATAGCTATAAAAAGAGTCTATTTTTTGTTTGTTTTCAATCCACTATGGGTTAATTAGGGATTTTTCAAGGTATGTGATCTTATTGTATAAGATGGATACAATGTTGAAGGTAGTTTCATTTCCTAGTGTTTTACCAAATTTTGGGCACTAAAATCATGAGGAAAGATCAAGCTTCATGAAAGGTAGATCTGGGATTGAATCTTCTCAAATATAGTAAAGGAAAAGGTTTCGCAAAGACTGGGTTTTATAAATGGTTGATCTTCATGAAGATATTGAGATTCACTAAAACACAATGGAAATATGATTTTATTCATGGCTAATACAAGCATCACGAGTGTGTGATGGGTTGAAGGTGATTCTTCATAACTATGATAATATTACCTAATGGCATAAATATCACTGAATCTTTGTGAATAGAAGATCTTCGTGAACAAGATTTTGGAGTTTCATGAAAAAATCACCAATATCTTTAGATATTATAGATGTTATGATCCTACAAATAGGAATTTACCCACAACTTCATTTTACAAGAAAATAATTGGAGAAAAGGTTGAATGACTCTAAATTCATAAAGATTCAGAACTTCACGAATCGGGTATTCATTATGATGTTAATCATAGTGAAAGGATTGTATTTGTCTTGAAAAATGAATAGGAATCATGGAAAAATAATTTTCATTATTATTGGTTATTCTGTTATGACCTAGTGTTTTGTGATGGCAGTTCTCTTCATGAATGTTGTGAGATTTTTTAAGGAGCTTTGCAAAAAGCAGTGTCGAACATTTGGTTTAAGTGAACAACAATTTCAAGTGCATCAACTCAGGACTATGGTGAAATAAATGTATCTTGGTAGTCTTGGAAATGACTTTTATTCCAATATACTAAAGTGATCTTCAAGTCATTAACCTGGGTATGACTTCTCCCAAAGTAGTGATCTAGGGGGAGTTGATGAAAGTGTTTCGAGGGAGGTAGTTTGTTATCCATAAAATCATGTAAAGGCAGTGTGTTTGGCACAAAGTGGCTATGTCTGAACTTTTATATTCTATAAATAGTAAATATTAATGGATTTAAGTACGATTAACACACGGTCGGTGTATTCTCTTTGTACTATCCCTTAGTGGTGAACCAAAGAAAACTTATGTGTTTTCTCTCTACACGTGAAAGTTTGATTACCCCACAATTATATCATATGGGTTTAAAATGTTCTTACCAATGTGGAAAAAAGATATATCACTTTAAAATAAAAATTTGACACCCTGATTCACCCCTCCCCTCTTAGGGTGTTCTAGGGTCCTATATGTGGTATCAAAGCATAAAGGTTATTGGAGTAAAATATATCCTATGTTTTTTTCATGGAGAATATAGTGAATGTCAAGGGAATCCCCCTCCTTAATGGAAGAAACTTATAAATTTGAAATAATAGGATGATATCTCATCTTATATCCCTTAGGATAAATGTTCTTTATCTATTTCTTAGGGGATTTAGGTCACTAATAATATAGGTTTGTCTATGACTAAATATGATATATTTTCCAAAGACAAAATTCTCTTACTACAGATTTATATAATTAAATTTATTTTAAGGGGATGTGTTTTAATTCATCCAATTAAATGTTTAAAAAACTAGAAAATATATATGAAGGTGATAACAAAGTGAGGGAGGCCAAACTTCATGTTTTTTAAAATAGGTTCAATGGTATGAATATGCATCCTGAAGAAAATGCAGATACCTTTTTTAGTTGAATTAATGAATTTTTTGGAGAAATTCAAGGACTTCATGAAGAAATTAATTATATTGACATTATGAATAAAATATTAAGATGGATTCGACCACTATAAAATCCAAAAGTTCTGGCCCTTGAGGAAAGGGATATTTCTAAACTTTCTCTTCATGGTATGATATGCAGTATGGTGGCTTATAAAATGAGATTAAAACTAGAAGATGAAACAAATCAAGTAATCAAGGAAATGAAATTCAATTACATGGAAAAACTGAGGTTTCTAGAGATATTGTTGATGAATATAATTACAAAGACAAACTTATTTCTCTTTTTTCTAAAATATTCAAGAGTGGAAAAGGGATATTTGAAGGAAAGATTCTTATGGTGTTATTTCTATGTGGTAGAGTTGGAAACATTACCTCTTAGTTCCCATAGAAGTTCAATGATAAAGAAATTTAAGAAAGAATCATTAAGAAGCCTCAGAAATGGTTTCCACAAAAGGGATACTACAAATAAGAAAATAAATTATAGAGAAAGATGTTTTTATGTAAAGAAGAAAAAAATGATAATAACTTTTTAGAGGGTGAGGAACCAGATTTTAAATCTAAAACCCAAGCATCCATAATGGATACCTTTGAAAATGTATAACCTTCAAAACATAAAGGTAATCAATTTATTGGTGTAGTTGATATCAAGGTGGAACTTGGGGATTCTCTTGATAATCATAACATTAAAATAAAGAGAAATAGAAAGATGAGATCCATTTAGGAAGATTCATCAATGTATGTTGATCGGCTTGAATCCAAAATTAATCAACTGGAATCAGGGGAAAAAGAACATTTAACCACACTTTAAAGCTCAGAATAAGTTGTGGGATTCAACCTCATGATTGAAGAGTGAGAAAAATTCATCAAAAAACTGACAAAAATACTAGATAAGAAGGATAAGATAGTTTAGGGACTTGAATAATTAGTTGTTACTATAAAAAGTAAACTTTAAACTGAATTAAAATCAATGGAAACAAAGATGAAATTACAGTTTGGAAGATTCTCAGATACAGAGCTATTATAAATAGCTAAACGTGGTTCTGAAGGAGTGGAGAAGGCCTTCAATGATCAGAGATCCACATGTATGGGAAAAAGTGAAATTCTATGTGATACTAAAACATCAAAGGATGGAAATAAGATTGTCCAAAATAAAGGGAAGTAAAAATTTGGACATGTCACAAAGTCACTTGATGTCCTAACAAAGAAAGCATAAAATCAAATAGAAAAGAGAGCTGAAAAGTATCCTCAAGTATCCATAGATGATCACCAGTCAAATAATTTTACTAAATAAAGGTACATGAGGAGTAATTGATATTGGAAGACATTTCCTCTTATGAAATGCCAATTATATGGATTTTTGTGCCATACCATGCCATACTCTCAAGAGGCACGGAGAAATTTGAATGGATAACCACTGAGAAGTCAAAAAATGAGAATGATACTATATCCTTAATCATATAGAATAAATATTTTCTATGGATATTTTTTCACTATTATAACTATGGAAATAAATCTATTTATTATAGTCAGAAAAAATATGTGAACATTAACTACAAAACTTAGATAAAATTCAATACTCGCCAACTATGAGAAGTTTCTCTTAAGAATTGGCATTCTCCTTTGGTAGAAAAATATGAGTATTATGAACCCATGAATTTGTAAAAGATATTAGAAAATTTATCATTAGCCTCCACTCAATCAAGTATTTTATGGATGAAAAAGATTAAAATTTAGAAATCCAAACTTGAAGAAATACTCAAACCTACAAAGAACAGCAGCACTGAATTCATGACAATGGATTCTCATCCAATATAATGGGAAATACAGATTTATTTAATAATGTTAAGAAAAGGTTTGATGGAATAGTAAGTTTTGGATATGATATTTCTTTTAATATCAAAGGTTCTGGAAGTTAATAACTGGAAAATGGTGAGCTTAGGATAATTGAAGTTCTCTATGTGGATGGTTTTCATCATAATCTCCTGACTGTGAGTCAACTCCATGAAATATTAATAATAGTGAAATTTAATAAAAATTTGTTAACTATCAAAGGAGAGTTGTGTAATTCTCTCATAAAAGGATCCAGAATAGATTGAAATTTATACCAAGTTGACATTAAAGATAACATTTATTACTTAGCAGTTTAAGAAGAAATCAACTTATGGCACCGAAGGATGGGTCACATTCATCAATGGGGAATGAAAAACATATTGAATCTGAATATTGTAGTTGATATTCCCAATCTAAAATTGGAAAGATAAAATTCATGTGATTTTTTTGTGAGGAATGATGGTCAAGAATTCATATCATCCTCAGAACAAATGGGCATCAAATATGCTTAATCCCATCCACAGAAACTTATGTGGTCCAGTAAATGTGGTTGGAATATACGGAAAGAGGTAATTAATTATTTTTATCAATTATTATAGTATAATGTGATGTGTAATGATTATTCATGGTAAGAATCAAGTTATTGATTTCATGAATATTTTATGTCAAATTACTAAGAATGAAACTAGCTACATAATAAAGATTCTACAATCTGAAAATGGAAGAGCATACACATTCATTGAATTTGAAAATTTTCTATAAAAAAAGGAATAAATCGTGATGTGGATTTAGTGAGAACACTATAGAAAAAAAAGGATTTTTTGAATATAAAAATCAATAGGTGAATAATATGTCTAGAAATATGTTGATTAATAGATGTATTTCTTGACATTACAAGAAATCGGTTGTTCAAGTAGCAGTTTACACTCAAAATCAAATAGGACTTTTATGGGAGAAGCCAAGACACCATATGCATTATGGAATGGAAGGAATCCATCTTTGAAGTACTTTATTATTTTTAGAAGTAAATGTTTCATCCAAAAAAAAAAGACAATCAAGGAAAGTATGGTGATTCTATAGATGGGGGAATATTACATGAATATTCAATGAAGAGTAAAGCCTAAAAATTTTACAGTAGTCATCTTGGAACAATTTTAAAAGGTAGATATGTAAATATCATTTAAGATAAAAACATAAATACCTCAAGGAGCTCATGTTCTGATACGATAAAAGATGAAGAAGAAAGTGGAGATGTGATATATTCAAATAAAAAGATATTGAAAGGATTAAAAAATATTCAGGGCTCACAAAATAATGATGATTCAAAAGAAGAATCAAAATAGTAAACCATAGATGATGAAACATCATCAGAACCTAATAGGAGAAATAGAAGATCATAAATTGATCAGTCTGGTTTCATTAAGGATTTAACCATAGCCACACAAAGGAGAATAATGAGAAATTAAGAACATTATTCCTTTTATAAATTTCAAAACCAATCTTGTTAGAACAAGTATTGAAGGATGAATCATGGGTTAAGTCTGTGAATAAATAATTGGATCTGATTGACAAAAACTAGAAATGGGATCTTATTAAGAGACCCCAGAATCACAATGTTATTGTAAGAGATCATACCATTAAAAACAAATTCGATGATCATGAAAATTTGATCAGAAATATGGGGTGAAAGATGTGTAAAGGCTATGCACATATTGAAGGTGTTGATGTTAAAGAAAAATATTCTCTCGTGGCTAAACTAGAGTCAGTTGGGATCTTTTTTCCATTTTGATTCAAATAGGGTACAAGGTTAATCATATGGATGTCAAAACAGAATTCTAAAATGGTTTTCTATAAGAAGAAGTCTGTATTGAAAAACCAGTGTATTTTTTTATTGTTAATGATGCAATGAAGGTTTATAGATTAGATAAGGACCCCTATAGTCTAAGGTAGGAACCAAGTGTAACACACCAGGTAAATAAAGAATATGACATTTTCATATTTATCCATATTTGTGAGTAAAATATTAATATGACTTTAAAGGGGACGCTATGCTCGATGGCGTAACCAACACACAACAACGAGTTTCTTGGGAATCTTACGTTGCACTCTAATAATAAAATAATATTATTTTAAATAGTAGTTAACATGTAGCCGTTGTAATGGTGGGAATGGATAGAAATAACTAAAATATTATTATATATGTTTTTAAATTATTTTACATTTATCCAATAAAAGATAAAGGCTTAAAATATGGAAAGAATTCAATTTTAGGCGTATATGCCCTAGTTTTCACTAAAGGTTCACTTATCGCCTTTTGATGGAGAACCTTCATTAAATATAGTTTTTTTCACTATTATACATTCTATTGGACCAAATAAAACTCTTCTTAAGAATCGGGACATCAAAATTTACTTTGTGTAAATTTTTGGTATCTTTCCGGTAATGTTCATTTTTTTCTAATGAATAGTGTAAAATGTTGTATTTTAATTCAAAACCTCTTTTTTAATCTAATTTATTTATATGATTAGATTATCTTTTGAATTGGTTTTAAATTGAAATTATAATATATTTTTACCATTAAATCTAATAGTGGTCGTTGGAATTAATTTCACTTTGAAATCAGACTTAAACTAGTGTCAATCTTTTGATACTTATTGTTTAAAAAAACACGCTATTTGCTCTGACAGTGGGATTTAATTATTAAATTAATTAATGTGACTTACATGTTTTGAATTTTGTAAAATAGACTTCATTTTTGAATTCAGAATATCAAATATATATTAGGGTGAATTTTTGGGATTTTTCTGAAAAACATCAATTTTTGATGAATAGTGAAACCACTAAGTGGTACTTATAAAAACTGATTTTTTCCGTTTAAATGAAATGTTGACATCTTTGTGTTTTGAATTTCAAAAATCCGACATACATGGTTGTCATTAAGAAGTAAAATGTGGTTCAATGGGATAAAAATAATTTTTTGGTGAATAGTAACTTATTAAGGTTTTAATCGCGATTAGAGGTAATTAGTGTAGTTTAAGGTAAAAATAATGTTTTAATAATATGAAATGAACTTGAAACATTTCCTAAACTCATTGGTTGTGTCATTGCCGACCAAGACAAGCCATGGGTCAACTTGGGGACCCCATGGAGCCACTTAGATTGGGAAATGACATAAATAACTTTTTTTTAATGTAAAAGTAAAAATGACACAAACATCATATGTTTTACGAAAACAATTTTTACATGGGGTTATAAAGATCATATTTTTGATTATAAATATTCATTGGAAAGCTAAAAAGATTTCCTACATAATAGTATTTTTTTATAATTTTTATACTTTAAATAAAATAAATTATTTATGACATCATGATGATGCAGCGATGACATCATTATTTAACGATTTAAATAAAATGGAAAGATAATGTAAAATCTAAGACCTACACATGTCCAAAACCAATTGTATGAGTGGATTTAGAAGCCTTATCACCTTATCCACGAATTCTATCAATGTGGGACCTTTTAAAACCGAAACACATTTTCAAATAAAGTAATATTTCTTACTTTCCAAAAGTGCCCCTCCTCTCCTCTTATAAAAGGCCCCCAACTCTACCTCATTTCACACACTCCTCAAGCCTTTGGATCAGCCAACCCCTGCCCATTTACTCTCTCCACATCCCTATCCTAATCCTAGAGGATTACCTTTGGGCAGAATCCTTTCAAAGGAAGCCTTTAGGCTCAAATCAAAAGGAGTTAAACTTTTAAAGGTAATTCATTCTCTCATGTTCATTTGTTTTATTTTTCTTCTCTAACCCCCTAAACTCTTTTTATTTACTTCTTTTGTAACAAAACCAGTATCTTAAATATACTATGATGTTGTTATAAGATTTATTTGAGCTACACTCTCACACAACTACATCAAATGGTTAAATAACATACGGTTTCCGTGGATGGCGAAATTCTGCCTCCCGAAACGATGATTGTTCAATACTCATTTAACACCTTCAAAGGTGGCCATTATGATGTCACTGTTTTTATATATGATATATAATATGTTTATGTTTAACTTAATCTTCTGTTTTTTTTAATTTTGGGCATACCTTTATGGTTTCCATTATGGGTAAACGCGATATCTTCATTTAAGGAAGTGCGGACTACCGCCCCCTCAAAGTGATTTGATTCGTTAAATACCTTATGTGGGACGTATAAAGGATGGAACTATGATATTATATATGATATTATACTGTAATTATAAAATACCTTTATATCATTATTATTCCATTCTATAAAATATGAAATAGAAATGAAAGTAGCGTTTATGCGTACGTACGGCTTACCGTCTCCATGAATGGTGCATTTCATTTCTTACCTCTAAATGATTATGTAATGTTATAAATGCATGAATGTACTGGATATATATGACATATATGATATCTAAATCATGAATACAATTCTGGATATAATAAACATTTGGCCACACAAACAACATGTAATTGTAAGAAGTCCACTTTCGACTTAAGAACCAAATATCGTCAAAACAAATATTATTAACTTAAATGATTACATAATGTTTATGACATGGTAATAAGTGATATAAAAGGAATAATGAACTTAAAAAAGGTTCTTAAGGAAGTAGAAATTAACTCAAGTTTATTATTCAGGAGATTAAAGAACGATCGATTCAAGTCGTACCCGAGGTAAGGGATCCTACTCCTCTCTTTCTTTTTAAGTACACACTTTTATGTCATTCCTTTTAAAGCTCATCTTTCTTGTTATTGGGATGATCTTTTATATTAAACATACTGTAATTTTTATGTTCATGTGATTAGAGACCCTATTCTCTCTCATCAATCCATTTTGAAAGTTTTGAGTGGTGCCGTTAGGCTGCCGAACTTTGGTAAGAGATCTAACCTCTCTCTTTCTTTTTAAGTACTCTCTATCATGTCACTTATTTTAAGCTCCTCTTTGTAATTTTGGGGGATGTTCTTTTATATTCCTATTTCTGTACATTTTATTTTAATGTGATGAGATACCCTATTTGATCTCATCAATCCATGTTCGGAAGTTTTATGTGGCGTCGTTAGGCTGCCGAGTTTTCGTAAGGGATTTTTCATCTCACTTTTGTTCCCGTGAGATTTATGCTACATTTGCCACAAATTCCATTGAGTGGTGTATTTACTGCCCATTATTCTACTCTTTGTGTAATATACTTTCGTTTATGAGTATTTACATCAATGTTCTATTGTCCTTCTTTCATGGGGTGTATGTTTTGAAAGATACCCAAGTTGGTAAGGGAACCTTTCACCCTCCTCTTTTTTAAAAGACTTATTTTGTTGGGTCTTTTAATTTACATATTGTTATATTGGGATATGTTCTCATATATCTTTATTGATGTAAATTTTATGTCAATGTGATGAGATACACTTTTTATCTCTCATCAACTCATTTTTATGTGATGTCGTTAGGCTGTCAAGGGAACTTTTTAACCCAATTTCGATTTCTTTGGGTTCAACATGTAGTCATTGAATATGTCATCCATTGAATATGTGTGAATGACCTATTATTGTTTTACACTTAATATCCACTTATATTGGGTGTAATTATATTTTTCACACATATTTTTGAGATTGATTTGTAATTAATTTAAGGATACCTTCTTTATAAGGGATTTCATCACATTTGACATTTCTATTGAGACTTCATTGTTGTTATCCACAAATTCACTCTTATATGGTGTATATACTGTCCTTTGGAATATTATATCATGAATCCATTTATTCTCATGATATTATAAAGTTCTGATTAAATGTTATTCCTCAATTATTGTATTCAAGAGTCTCTAATTTTGGTAAAAACCCTTTAACCAAAATATCGCTTTAAATGTATTAATGATTTGTTCTTATTAATATCCATGTTTTAAAAATGGTTTTAAGGATTTATTTATATGGATATTAATGGTTTAAAATGTTAAAATCTTCAAGGTGGTATGGGACACTTTGATTCAGAAATCTCATTATTAAATTTTTTAAATGGTTTTGGAAATGGTTTCTTTTTGAACGGATTCATTATTTCAATATACTAAAATGATATATTGTGATTAAAATGTAGATACGTTATGTTTCCTTTATGCATGTTTTATGTGATACGTTTATGTTATGGTTCTTGGGCATTATTATGAAAACGGGTTGTTCCGTGATAAACTAAGGGTGGGTGATCCCGATATAGCTCTCCAATGCATTGGGTAATGCGAAGGAGTGAAACGTTAAGGTTTCTCCGAAGAGACTTAGGGAATATACTGTGATGGGTATTCCAAACATAACCAAGAGGGTTACTCCCTACGTAAGAATGTTATGAATGCCTCAAGTTACCTTTATGTCTTATGTTTTCTATGATTTATTCATGGTTTGATGAGGTATGTTAAAGTACCTATGTTTTATGGGTAAAGTATGATTTAATTCTTATGTATATATGAACTCATGTTTCCTTTCCATATTTTTATAACCCTTACTGAGATTTTTATGCTCATCCCAAGTTTTTGAAATGTTTTTCACAGGTCAAGGGAAAGGTACATGATGTGGTGATAGTGTCAAGGATGTGTCAAGAAAGAATCCATGTTTTATTTTCAATATGTTTCCGTTGATGGGAAGAATGAATAATGTCTTTTATATAACCACTTTGTTTAAATGTGGAATGTAATGCAAGTTTCATGATCTAATTCTCTAAAACTCTAAACCTGAAAAGATCCTCAATGTGTAATCTTGTAATAACTCAAGATTAAGTAATGTTTAAGGCTGGGGCCTTATACCAAGAGTGTGAAATTCTTAACTGGAATCTTATATGAAGAATATAGAATTTAAATGATGAGGTATTGACTATAATATATTTTTAAATAACTCTCAAAAATATTAATTTAAAGGGATTTTTTATGTGGAGGATATTATTTTTTGGAAATAGGAATGTATTAGTGCAAGAATGTTCTAATAACATGAAATTAGAATTGAATTTTCTATGATTGGTGAACTTAAGTTCATCTTGGGGATCAAATTGACTCAAAATAATGATTACTCCTTCATTTAACAAGAAAAATATGTAAGAGAAATTCTGTTGAAATTCAACATGCAGGACTTCAAACCAATTTCAACACTGATTATGGTTGGGAGAAAACATAGAAAGTATGAGGATATGAATTATATGGATCCTAGATTGTATAGAAGAATCATTGGAAGATTATTATACTTGACCACAACATGTCCAGATATCATCTCTACAACATTCTTAGTGAACCACTTTCAATGTAATTTAAAGGAATAGAATTTGGAAGTAGTTTGAAATATCATAAGATATATTCACGGTACATTAAATTTTGTCTTATATTTTCTGTAGTATGAGATAATGAATTATTGGTATTTATTGATGCTGACTAGGATGGAGATGTGGTGTATTGAAAGTGCCCAAGTGGTGGAGAATACTTTATTAGAAATAAATGTGTGGGTTGGTTGATAAAAAACAATAAATCACTTCTATTAATACGACTGAAAATGAGTATATCTCTACTACAAAAGCTTACTCTTAGATATTTTGGATGAAGCAACAACTGACTGATATTGGTGATGAGGTGAAACATCCAACAGTTATCTACTATGATAATAAGAACTTGATCGGTCTTATAAAGAATCTGGTTCAACACTATTGTAAAAAACATATTGATATCAGATATCAATTCATTATGGAAAAAGTTGAATAAGGTGTGATTAAAATGGAGAATTTTGAAACTGATGACCAAGTGGATGAAATTATTATTAATCCATTTTTAATATATATGTTTGAGAAATAGCGGTTGATCCTTAATGTTCAACCACCTCACAGTGCATTAGGGGGATATGGTTAGTCCCCTCTCTCAATTTGTGTTAACTATTTTAATATTTTTGTGGAAGTGATACAGATTTTTGGGGGATATGAGATCTAGGGGGTGTTTGTTTTCAACTCTAAAAAGTAAAAATATAGGTTCTTTGGATTTATTTCAAAAGTTTAATAATAGATAAATATAATTTTATAATGTTGTTATTATAGTATTATTTTTATAAACCATTAAATGATTCTTTGACATGATGATAATTAGGTGTTATGATGAGGAAACAGTTCAGTTTTTTTCAAAGTTTAGATTATACAACTTTAAGAACTCCAAAGCATGAGAACCTAATTCATGATTCCACTCTTATTTTACACATTGTGATTTTCTCATATAGAGTTAGAGTTTTAAACCATTTATTTATCTCATTTTATGTTTTGATAGTAGTTAGTGCTTTATTGAATTTATATATAGATTTCTAATAAACCCAAAGGGAAATATTATCAGAACCAAGGCATATCACAGTTAGAAAAGGATTCTCGTTTGTGTTTTTGGTTAATCCACGCAGGGTTTATCAGGGAGTTTTCAAGATGAGTGATATTATATTATAATATGTCTACAATGTTGAAGGTGGTGTCATTTCCCAATGTTTTCCAAATTTTTGGTATCTAAAATCAAGAAATAAGTAGAATGATTTGAGAACAATATTTTTCTAGGATTTAAAACTATCAAATATGGTAAAGGAATATTTTTGTGAAGACCAGGTTTTGAAAAAGGTTGACCATTGTGAGGTATGGAGCTTCACAAACGCATGATGGAAAGATGGTGTTCTTTGTGACTAAGATAATCATTGTGTGTGAGAGATGGGTTGATGGTGATTCTTCAGGACTATGAGAAACTTTGTAAATGGGTTAAATTTTACTGGGGCTTCGTGAATAAAAGAGATTCATGAATATGATTTTGGAGTTTCATGAAAAAACCACTAAAGGATTGGGATATTAAATAAAGGCTGAGCCGATAAATATGAGGTTACACCCACTTCATTTAACATGAAAATAATTGGATAAAATGATGAATCACTCTAAATTCACAAAAGATGAGAACTTTATGAATTAGGTTTTCATTGTGAGCTTGAGAATCATGGGAATATTATCTTAGTCTTGACCAATTCTAAGGTATCTCAGAAAAAAGGAGTTTTATGATGAATGGTTATTCCATGATGAATTAGTGTTCATTGAAGGTATTTTTCATCATGAAGGTCGTGAGCTTCCTGAAGGAGCTTCATGAACAACAATATTAAACATCTATTTTAAGTGAACAGTGCTTACAAGTACATCAACCCAACACTACGACTCAAGAAAAGTCTCCTGCTAGTCTGGGACAAAGACTAAAATTCCAATATACTGAATCAACCTTCAAGTCATTAAACTGAGACAGACTTCACCCAAAGCAGTGAGCTAGGGGAGTCGATTGAAGTGTTCTGATGGAGGTAGTGTGATATCCATAAAATATTGTAAAGGTAGTGTTATTGGAATATAATGAATATGTATAAACTTTTTTTATTCCAAAACTGATAAAGATTAATGTATTTATGTTGGGTTGTCTCTCTACATGTGAATGTTTTATTACTACATGATTCAATCAGACAAGTTTAATAAGTTCCTACCAACATGGGAACAATATATATATCTTTAAAAGAAACATTTGGCATTGTGATTCACCCCTCCCCTCTCAAGGTGTTCTGGGGTCCTACAAGTAAGATCTTAGAACTCTAAAAGGATATTTTTTATACATACACACATATAGTCTTCATATTTGATATAAATTTTTATTGTGTAAATAACTCGTTATAACATATAAAGACCAATAATTGTATGAATTTAAATTCTTATAACTCTATTTTATTACCAGAAGTCACATGTCCTAAATCATTATTTTTTAAAATGGATTAATCAAGGGAGATAATTCACTCCCCATAACTTTCAATGTTCATAAGAATGCTATGAATTTCTATAACATGATTTGTATTAGGGTATATATAATAATATTTCCCTATGAGAACATATATCAAAAAAATTATATATTGATGTAAATGTTATATTCACTTGAATTATTGGAGGATTATCGTAAAAAATAATGAATCACATCATGTTATAAATAAGGAGTTTTTCTATGTCACAAACAAGAGATGACTCAAGTATTGTGAAGTGAAGTGAAATTCTTAATGTCTAAAGGTTAAAAAAAATTCTACACATGTTACATATCTGGAAGAATATAAGAGAATGTTGATGGAGAAAGAGATAGATTCAAAGTATACCATTGAAATAATGAATAAGAATGTAAAGTAACAACATGGTATTATTGAATAAATTTTTCATGGGATGGATTAAAAAATGGAAATGGGAAACTCCATGGAGCGTTAACATCTATTTTAAAAGAGTAGTGCAAGGAATAGGTAAATATTTTACGCAAGGGAAAGACTTATCTCATTTAGAATTTAGATGGTCAACTTAAGGATAAGGATTCGAGGATTGAGAAGCATAATGGATATATTCATATTTTGAAGTAAAATTCAAAAATTAAATAATATCACATGGAGACATCATTCTGTAGTAATAATTAAAAAATTATAGATTTAGGGAAAATAAAGATTAGTCACCTTAAAATTAATAGAAATGGATCTCAGAGGATGGTTGCATTACTGTGACATTTGTTTTTGAAGATTACGAAAAACTATGAGTGTGTGTATGAAAACAAGAAAGATAAAAAAATGAGGAATATTTGAAGAAACCACATCTCAAATGAAAAAAATATTTTAAAAGGAATGATTTCATTGAGAGGTGATATATTCAGACTACCATGATCATATGGCAAGATAGTACAATAATAAAAGGAATATAGGGGATTTGGTGATGCTCATTAAATTTTTTTTATCCTTATTTGAGAAAGAAGTTGTCTAGTTAATATAATATGTACATGAATATCAACATGTATCTAAAGTGCACTAGCAAAAACATGATTTCTAATATCGCACCCACCCACATTTCATTCACATACATGATATGAGGTACCCCATTTCACACAACCCACTAATAATATACTCTCTCGGGATCCTCCAAAGGGTAAAATATCGAATGAGATTCCATAAAAATATGTTTGGAATATCATAGATTTTCCTTTGAGGTTCAATGTTTCCAAAAGGATTGAATTCGGCTATAACAGACCTTCGGTTCTATGAGAGCTTGCATGTAGTGTGAGGAAGACATGATTATAGGGTTCTTTTATAAAGAGGGTGAAGGGTTTTTTCAATGTTAAAAACATATGCATTTATAAACACTACTTTTACCAGTGCTTTTTTAGCACTGATAAAAGTTATGATTTATCAATGCTAAGAAAGAATTGAAAAAAGAAGTATTTTCTAGTTCTTATGTGTCAAAACAGATAAATACTAAATTTTTCAACACATTCAAAGTGAGAATATGTAACACCCCAAGATTTCAAAGTATGTTATTTCTTCAAAGTAATTTAATAACTTTCACTACACGCAACACCGAGTTCAAGCGCACCACAACTTACCAAACTAGCCGTTCAAAAGCAGTTATGAATAGTATTAACTGAATTTTGAACTTTATATAATCCTTATAATTTTAGAATCCATATTATGAGTTTCTTAGACATAATTTAAGAACAAATACATTTTTTCAGATAAAAGAATTATTTTTTCAAAAAAATGCAATTTTACCACCTTTTAATGGCGAACCCTTTTTAAATCCAATATTTGAAAATTTAATATATTCAATTTGACAAAATAAACTTCTTATTTAGAATCAGGACATAAGAATTTTGTTTCAATAAATTTTTTGGTGTTTTTATGATAACTATCATATTTGGGTGAATAGTGAAAAATACTATATTTTAACTGAAAACAACTCTTCTAATCAAAATAATTTATAGTGTTGAATTATACATTTTAATTTTTTGGAAGTATAATTAGAATATATTTTTACCCTTTAGTCCAATTTTGGTCATTGGAATTAATTTCACTTTGAAATTATACATAAACAAGTGTCAATCTTTTGATAGTTACTGTTTCTTAAAAACACGCTATTTGTTTTGACAACGAGAATTAATTTTAAATTAATAAATTCAACTTCTATGTTTTTAATTTGGTAAAATAGACTTCATTTTTTGATTTGGAATATAGAAATTATTCTAGGGTGACGTTTTGATATTTTTCTGAAAACATTCAATTTTTGATGAATAGTGAAAAAACACTGAGTTATCGTTTAAAACCGAATTTTTATTTAAAAAATTATATATTTTATTTAAATTTATTTCAGGTCAAAATAGATACATAATACCTATATAAGTTTATTGTAATTCATTTTAGTCAATTTATAATAATTTTAGCTATATAAAAATTTTATCGAACTCTTACCGCCTTTTACCCACCTCCTAGGAGCATTTGCAAATTTACATAAAACATAATTTTACCACTTCTGTGAGTTGAATTTCGAAAATCCGAGAGACGCAGTTAATATTAAGGAGTAAAATATGGTTCAATAAGATAAAAATAATTTTTGGTGAATAGTAACTTTTTACTTTTATTTACCACCGTTAAAAGTAAATAGGGTAATTAAGGGTAAAAATGATATTATTATTACCCTAACACATGTACTAATTCTATTGAATAAGTGTAATTCGACCAAAAACAACCTTATAAATAAAATATGACCCTTTAGGTCCACTTGGATTAGATTAAGACATTTATTATTATTTTGTTTAAAGAATAGTTAAAATAGTTAAAATCAAAGTTTAATAACTAAAACATTTTTAATATATGGTCATACATAAGATAAATTCGATTATATATATTAATTAGAAATCTAAAACTATTTACTACATAATGGTATTTTATTTATAATTTTTATACACTGAATAATTTAATTTATTTATGACACAATAACGACGTAGTAATTACCATATTAATGAAAGATTAAGATAATTGATATTATAAATACACAAATAAATGTAATTTGAGACTTTTTATGAATTATATTAATTTTATAGGTTAATATGACATATTAGGATTGGTTATATGAATTGTTTTCTAATTAATAATGCTTTTATGAATTTATAAAAAACTAAATACCCAATAGTGTCAAAATTGACATAAAAGAGTTTTTAAAAAAATATTATATTATTAATTGATATTCTATTCCTAAAAATATAAGGTTCGGCCAAAGGACTTATATCATGATAGGTGTATAATTAATGGACCACTTGGGGGTCGATTGGAAGTTTATAGTAAGTTTGTTAACCATATAATATAAAAATACAAAGAGACATGGTAAATGTCAAACTAATTAACAAAGAGTTGAAACTAAAAGATAAGGTTAATAAAGTGACACAATCCTATCTAAAACCTATTGGTTGAGTGGATTTAGACCCATAACCACTTTATCCTTGAACGAAATCAATTTTGAGCCATTATAAACTGAATATGGATTTATTATAAAATAATATTTTATGCTTTTCCTAAGGTTCCCCTCACCCCTCTTATAAAAGGGCACTCCCCCTTCTCTCTAATTCACCCCTTAAAAGCCTTTTGGATCAGACAAATTCTACCCAAATACTCTCTAAACTATCCTCCCTTCATCCTAGAGGCACTCCTTTTGTAATAAATCCATCTTAAGGATCCCTTTTGATCAAATATAAAGGAAGAACCCAAAGAAGAGGTAATGATTTCACCACCCTTTTTCAAGCTCTCTTATTCTTCCACTTACTATTTCTTTGTTGTTTCCATTATAAAATAATAACTCTAGTATATTATATATAATTTAATGTTATTATAAATATGGAACAACTATATTCATTATTCTATCCATCTTATGAATGATAATGTCACCATGAGTGCGTTCGTACGGCTTACCGTCTCCACGTCGTGGTGTAATTTGTTATTCAACACTATGTTATTTGGATGTATATAATGATGAGTAATTTGTATATAAATAATGAAAATAACATGATAATGTCTCTGTAAAATTAATATACAATCCAATTCCACACCTTTAAGGAAATGTTATTGTTGCTCGTGTGTACGTACGGATTACCGTCTCCACGACGCGATGAGATTCCTTTCCACGTTCATCATTCATAGACGATTATAAAAATATATATTACAAATAAGTATGTAATATATGACATAATAATGGTACTGGATATATATATATATATATTTACTTACATATATCTTATTCACTTAATTCTTTTCAATACGATATGAAAACGGAAACAGTGTTTATGCGTACGTACGGACTATCGTATCCATAAATGGTGTTTTTCATTTCATATATATGTCTATTGTACATATTTATATTCTAAATATATATGATATATAAATAATATTTTATATTTTGGAATTATTTAAATCTTTATCTAAGTGATACAATCAAGAGTAACAAGTTAAAAAACCTATGATAAAGAAAGTGATTATTACCCAAAATGTTAATTTAACATGGAAATTATTATTAAATGGCTAGTATAAAGTCATAAATGAATCATGTATGATATCATAAATATTAATATAGTTCTGGTATAATTTAATAACATACTACGATCTTCATACAGGAGGTTAAACATACCCTCAACTAAAAGAAAGTGCATAGTAATGCTTAATTCCTCAATCTCATTATTATCTGAGATTGTTTATGTGTAAGTATTTACTGGGACATTTTTATCATCCATGTCCATTTTTTATAAAAATTATTTCAAAATGAATATTTTAAGGATTTTTGAAAGTTACACTTTATCAATATCATAATTTTAAATTTTTTAAAGATTTATCTTTCTAAATATTTTTAATTAATGTCCATGTTTTCAAACTGATTTTAAAGATTTATTTATATGGACATGAATGTTTTGAAATGATAATTCTTTTCAAAAGTTTCAAAGTGGTATGGGACACTTTGATTCAAAAATATCTTTTAAATTAATTCCTTTATAAATGTGTTACTTTTAAATGATTTTAGAAAAAAGGATATTTCCCTCAAAAAATTTTACTCATAATTTTCAACTATGTCAGCATCCTTTACTGGATATTATTTTTGATTGAGGTTGATTTATTATAATTAAATATTCCATATTTTATTGAATGAGTTATGATATGTTTGACTGTGGATGTTTTATTTTTATACCATTCATGGTTTATGGTTAATGTATTGACATTTCGTATTGTTGTTTTAATATGAATTTTTATGTTATGTTTCAACTATTCATATGAGGAATGCAGTGGACTTAGTAAGTGATGGGTGGAGCCCATTATATCTCCTCGATGCATCAGTAGGTCTCATGAGACAAACTAGTGTCTTGGAACAAGTCCTTAACAAAAAATTTATTTGTAGTCTTGGCCCGAATCTATGGTAATGATGTCCGGTATTAGGCATTCCCTCATTGTGAAATTAGTTATTACATATGATTATTTGACTAGTAGAGTATCCATGTGCATGTTTATATGGTAATGTTTTATTTATTTTTAGCATTTTATGTTAAAGTTTATTTTTAAAAGGTTTTTTTATTACACATCTTGCCTTAATATTTTATAGCTTCCACTAAATTATTTACCCCTACCGAGCATCTGAGCTCACCCCTTTCTTATGTTTTATTTTCTCAGGATTCCAAGAAGTGTATTATGATTGATATATAGGGTTAATCTACAGGAAAAAATGAAACTCTCTAAGAAATATCTATGTTGTGTTTTATGTTTCAAATTATAATGTAATGTTAATGTATGTAATCTATTTTCTAAGACTGATAAACCGATTGGTCCTTTGGGACTTGATTCCTTGTAATCGTTCCAATGTATTAAAATAATGCACTAGCTCTGGGTAACTGGGTTCGGGGCATTACTGTTGGTATTAGAGGAATTTTAGCAATAACATTGGAAACTAGATTTAGATAAACTATGATTGGATAACTTAGCCCTAAGATAGACTATGAGGATTAGTATAGAAGAACTTCCTAGAATTTTGGTATTGTAGATATTTTGTGAGTTTCCAAGCAATACATCCATGTCTGGATACGAGCAGGTAGAGGCGGCTTTCGCATAGATGTACCAAGGGGTAAAACCCGAAAACACTGCTTTGAACTAGACTCGAATAGGAACTGGTGCATGACAACGGGCCTTGTTGCACTCTTGGTTACGACACTCCCGGGGGATATGCTAAGGATAATTATCATTTTCTTTATAAACAATTATATAGGGCTTATTAGTATATACTTACTCAAAGAAAACATTTTTATGATTATGGATTATATCCATAAACTATTCAATTTACGTTAGGTATTTTACATGTTTGGAATTATGAATTGTGAATAATAAATTGACCTATTGTATGCCATTGTTTAGAAATGGAGCCCAGTAGAAGGAATGAGTACTCCAGTAATATGTATGATCCAAAGAGTAAGAAGGGCCATATCATTCATGGTATTAAGCCAACATTTATAAAGGAAATATTCTCCCACGTATTATCATCATGTGAATAAATAGTATCATGTGTTAATAAGATCAGTAAAGAATTATCTGAATCCTATGGATTTGAAGGGATTCAAGAGAAGAAAAGTATGGTAAAAAGAAACATGGATAAAGGGATTAAGGGAAAGAAGGATTTTCCAATATGTGATAAATGTGGAATTAATCACCTTGGTAAATGCTTGTAGGGAATGGGAGTTTTTTATAAGTGTTGAGAAAAAGGACACCAAGTACGTGATTGAAAGGGTAAGAAATAGTTTTCAAACGTAAAATGCTTCATTTGTAAGGTATTGAGACACTATACGAATCAATGTCTCATTCATAAGAGTATACCGCAAATGATGTTATTGGATAATAATCGAGTTATGATACTACCTCAGATGAAGAGGAATGATAAGTGTTCTTATCTTGTTATTATAGAATTATTTTATTTGAGCATTGTATCAACAGTATACTGGTCACATAAATTATGGAGATAAATCAGGATTGTACTATAGTACTATTTTATTGAGGATTTGAGATTATATGGTTCTAAGAAAAGTGACTTAATAGTAATCTATACTTTTTGGAAAATAAATGGTTTAAGGAAAGGTAATCCTTAATATGGTCCTGATAATGAGATAGTGACTTTGGAATAAGAGATGGTCGGTTTTGGTAAGTCAGGATATTGCGGTGTTGTAAAAGAATACACGATAAAGGTATTCACAAGATATTACCTGGAGAAAAGGATCCTGAGTAGGTTTAACTTCCTTATAAACTTGGGACTGAGAGTGTGGAAATAAGTATTTTGGATAATTCTAAAGGTTGGAATGGATTAAGTTTGAAATTGGATGCTATTGTTAAGGTTATTTTTGGATTGCTATAAAAATAATAACCCATAGGTCGGGCGGCAACCCGTCACGTCTGGCAAAGCCGCTAGACTTGAAACTACAACCAAAAGGAGGCAAGGGTGTATCATCTATCACTGACCCATGTGATGTCCTGGATTGAATAATGTAGTTTTTTTAGGGTCTGATATGTGAATTATAAATTCATTATTTTTGGAACCCTATATGATTAGGATAAATAGAATATATATATATATATATATTGAAATATTTTAGAGTGAAAGATGAGTTTGTGGTAGGAATTAGTTGAAGGATGAAACTCTACTTGTCAAGTATATATATACATATATACATATATATATATATATACCTTCTTATTTTATGGATAAAATAATTTTTAAACTTTAGGGAAGAGATCTTAAAACCAAAAATGTGTTATCCTAATACCTTATGTTTTGTTGAACTGATGGTATTTTAAATCATCATAGATTGGTGGTTTTGAGACCCACAATTCTACAATTGTTTGTGATTGATGAACTCAATCACTCCCTATTAATATTTACGTTTTTCTCCAATTATGTGTCTCTAATTTCCACCAATGTTCTCCTAATCGAAATCATAATTTGGTGGTGAATTTTTCATTCCCCTTTTCCTCTAATTAAGACTAAATTTTATTAACCCAATTTCCTATGTGGGTTTTCCCACAAAGGTATTTTCTATTTTTAACATTTTATTTTCAAAGAACAATTTCAAATTGTGAGGACTCAATTTATTGAAGGATTGAAGAATTTAACACCCCAAGATTTCAATGTATGTTATTTTTTCAAAATAATTCAATAACTTGCACTACACGCAACACCGAGTTCAAGCGCACCACAACTTACCAAACTGGTTGTTCAAAAGAAGTTATGAATAGTATTAACTGAATTTTGAACTTTATATAATCCTTATAATTTTAGAATCCATATTATGAGTTTCTTAGACATAATGTAAGAACAAATACATTTTTTCAAATAAAATAATTATTTTTCAAAAAAAATGCAATTTTACCGCCTTTTAATGGAGAACCCTTTTTAAATCCAATATTTGAAACTTTTACATATTAAATTTGAAAAAATAAACTTCTTCTTTAGAATCAGGACATAAGAATTTAGTTTCAATAAATTTTTGGTGTTTTTCTGATAACATTCATATTTGGGTGAATAGTGAAAAATACTATATTTTAACTGAAAACAAATTTTTTAATGAAAATAATTTATAGTGTTGAATTATAAATATTAATGTTTTGGAAGTATAATTAGAATATATTTTTACCATTTAATCCAATGTTGGTCATTGGAATTAATTTCAATTTGAAATTATACATAAACAAGTGTCAATCATTTGATAGTTATTGTTTCTTAAAAACACGCTATTTGTTTTGACAACGAGAATTAATTTTAAATTAATAAATTCAACTTCCATGTTTTTAATTTGGTAAAATAGACTTCATTTTTGGATTTGGAATATCAAAATGATCCAAGGGTGAAGTTTTTTTATTTTTCTGAAAACGTTCAATTTTTTATGAATAGTGAACAAACACTGAGTTATTGTTTAAAACTGAATTTTTATTTAAATAATTATTTATTTTATTTAAATTTATTTTAGGTAAAAATAGATACATAATATCTATGTAATTTCATTGTAATTCATTGGAGTCAATTTATAATAATTTTAGATATATAAAAATTGTATCGAACTCTTACCTTCTTTTACCCACCTCCTAGGAGCATTTGCAAATTTATATAAAACTTAATTTTACCGCTTCTATGAGTTGAATTTCAGAAATCCGAGAGAAATGCTTAATATCAAAGAGTAAAATGTAATTCAATAAGATAAAAATAATTTTTGATGAATAGTAACTTTTTACTTTTATTTACCACGGTTAAAAGTAAATATGGTAATTAAAGGTAAAAATGATAATATTATTACCCTAACACATGTCTTAATTCTATTGGATAAGTGTAATTCGACCAAAAACAACCTTAGAAATAAAATATGACCCTTTAGGTCCACTTGGATTAGATTAAGACATTTATTATTATTTTGTTTAAAGAAGGGTTAAAAGAGTTAAAATCAAAGTTTAATAACTAAAACATTTTTAATATAGGGTTATACATAAGATAAATTATATTATAAATACTAATTAGAAAGATAAAAATATTTCCTACATAATGGTATTTTATTTATAATTTTTATACATTAAATAATTTAATTTATCTATGACACAATAATGATGCAGTAATTACCGTATTATTGAAAGATTAAGATAATTGATAGTATAAATACCCAAATAAATGTAATTTGAGACTTTTTATGAATTAAAATAATTTTCTAGGTTAATATGACATATTAGGATTGTTTATATGAATTGATTTAGAAGTAATAATTCTTTTATGAATTTATGAAAAACAAAATACCCAATAATGTCAAAATATACATAAAAGAGTTTTTAAAACAAATATTATATTATTAATTGATATTATATTCCTAAAAATCTAAGGATCGGAAAAAGGACTTATATCATGATAGTTTTATAATTAATGGAACACTTGGGGGTAGATTAAAAGTTTATAGTATGTTTATTAACCATATAATATAAAAATATAAAGAGACATGGTAAATCTCAAACTAATTAACTAAGAGTTAAAACTAAAAGATAAGGTTAATAAAGTGACCCAAACCTATCTAAAACCTATTGGTTAAGTGGATTTAGACCAATCCCCACCTTATCCTCTAAATAAATCAATTTGGAGCCATTATAAACCGAATATGAATTTATTGTAAAATAATATTTTAAGTTTTTTCAAAGGTGCCCATCGCCCCTCTTATAAAAGGGCACTCCCCCTTCTCTCTAATTCACACCATAAAACCTTTTGGATCGGCCAAACTCTTCAAAAATACTCTCTCAAATATACTACCTTCATCCTAGAGGCCCTCATTTAGTCATAAAGCCATCTTAAAGATCCCTTTTGATCAAATTGAAAGGAAGAACCCGAAGAAGAGGTAATGATTTCACCACCCTCTTTCAAGTTCTCTTATTGTTCAACTTTATATTTCTTTGTTGTTTCCATTATAAAATAATAAATCCAGTATCTTATATATACTGTGATGTTATTATAAATATGTAACAACTATATTCATTATTCTATCCATCTTATGAATGATAATGTCACCATGTGTGCGTACGTACGGCTTACCGTCTCCACGATGTGGTGTAATTTGTTATTCAACACTATGTTATTTGGATGGAGATAATGGTGAGTAATATGTATATAAATAATGAAAATAAAATTATAATGTCTTTTTAAAATTAATATAACATCCAATTCCACACCTTTAAGGAAATGTTATCATCGCTCGTGCGTCCGTACGGATTACCGTCTCCATGACGCGATGAGATTCATTTCCACGTTCACCATTCATCGATAATTATAATAATATATATTACTAATAAGTATGTAATATATGAAATAATAATGGTACTGGATATATATATATATATATGTACTTACATATATCTTATTCACTTAATTCTGTTCAATACGATATGAAAACGGAAACAACGTTTATGCATACGTACGGACTACCGTCTCCATAAATTGTGTTTTTCATTTCATATATATGTCTATTATACATATTTATATTCTAAATATATGTGATATATAAATACTTTTTTATATTCTGGATGTATTTAAATCTAGATCTAAATGATACAATCAAGAGTAACAAGTTAAAACACCTATGATAAAGAAAGTGATTATTACACGAAATGTTAATTTAACATGGAAATTATTATTAAATGGCTAGTATAAAGTCATTAATGAATCATGTATGATATCATAAATATTAATATGGTTCTAGTATAATTTAATTACATACTAAGAACTTTATACAGGAGGTTAAACGTACCCTAGACTAAAAGAAATTGCAAGGTAAGGGTTAATTCCTCAATCTCGATATTATCCGAGATTGTTTATGTGTGAGTATTTACTGGGAAATTTTTATCATTCGTGTCCATTTTTTATAAAAATGATTTCAAAATGAATATTTTAAGTATTTTTGAAAGGTACTCTTTATCAAGATCATAATTTTAAATGTTTTAAAGATTTATCTTTCTAAATCTTGTTAATTAATGTCCATGTTTTCAAAATGATTTTAAGGATTTATTTATATAGACATGAATGTTTTGAAATGATAATTCTATTAAAAAGTTTCAAAGTGGTATGGGAAACTTTGATTCAAAAATATATTTTAAATTACTTCCTTTATAAAAGTGTGACTTTTAAATGATTTTACAAAAAAGTATATTTATTTAAAAACGTTTTACTCATCATTTTCAACTATTTCTGCATCATTTAATGGATATTATTTTTGATTGAGGTTGATTTATTATAATAAAATATTCCATATTTTATTGAATGAGTTATGATATGTTTGACAATGGATGTTCTATTTTTATACCATTCATGGATTATGGTTAATGTATTGACATTTCATATGCTAGTTTTAATACGAATGTTTATGTTATGTTTCAACTATTCATATGAGGAATGCGGTGGACTTAGTAAGTGACTGGTGGAGCCTGCTATAGCTCCTCGATGCATCTATAGGTCTCATGAGAAAAACTAGTGTCATGGCACAAGGCCTTAACAAAAAATTTATTTTTAGTCTTGGCCTGAGGCCTTGACTATCTGGTAATGATGTCCAATATTAGGCATTCCCTCATTGTGAAATTAGTTATTACATGTTATTATTTAACTAGTAAAATATCCATGTGCATGTTTATATGGTAATGTTTCATTTATTTTTACCATTTTATGTTCAAGATTATGTTTAAATGGTTTTTTTATTACACATATTGCCTTAATATTTTATAGCTTCTGCTAAATTATTTACCCTTACTGAGCATCTAAGCTCACCCCTTTCTTATGTTTTATTTTCCCAGGATTCCATGAAGTGTATTATTATTGATATGTAGGGTTAAGCTAGAGAGAAAAATAGAATTATCAAAGAACTATATATGTTGTGTTTTATGTTTCAAATTGTAATGTAAAGTTAATGTATGTAATCTATTTTCCAGGACTTCTAAACTGATCAGTCCTTCGGGACTTGATTCCTTGTAATCGTGCAAATGTATTAAAATAATGCACCGACTCGGGGTAACTGGGGTTGGGGCATTACAGAATAAATCATAAATTTTATCATTGCTAAAAAAATCTAAAAAAATTAGTATCTGTTTGCACTTATGTTTTAGCGCTAAAAAAATAGTATCTGTCAGTGATAATGTTTTCACGCTGAGAAAATGTAAAAAATGAATAAATAAATAATATTAATTATTTAAGTGATAAAACTATTAAAAATGAAATATAATAAATATTTAAATTAAAAAACATTGAAAATTAAATTTAAAGAATTAATTATATAAATTACAAACATATTGAAAATATTAAACCTTAAAAAATAAATATGTATAAAAAATATAAAAATGAATAAATTCTAAGTATATTAAAAATTTATAAATAATACTGAATGAATTAATATTAAAAATGATTGTGTAAATTTGAATAAATTATAAGAAAATATTAAAAATGGTGAATTCATAACATTAATTTCAAAAAATACACACATAAAAATGAATAAGATGAATAATTAAATAATATTAATTATATAAACTATCAAATTATTAAAAATGAATAATATTTACTATTTAAAATAAAAAATTATTAAAAATGCATTTAAATTAATTAATCAAATAAATATTAAACATATTAAAAATATTAAATCTTAATAAAAAAAATGAATAAATATTATTCATATAAATTGGAAACATAATGAAAATAAAAAAGAATAGTAAATAAGTATATATAAATAAATATAAGAAAATGGTTAATTCCAAAAAACTATAAAAATTAATAAATATTAAAAATGAATAAATAATATTAAATTAAATAATATGTAAAATGAATAAATAAAATTTAATAGATAAAAAACTATTTAAAAATTGAATTCATAAGACCCATTACATGAATTGTAAAGACATAAAAAATGAAAAAAATATATTAAAAAATTTCTTTAAATAAATTAATTATATAAATTTTAAATATTTTATAAATATTACAACTTAATAAATAAAATAAAATAAATTTTAATCATATAAATTTAAAACATATTGAAATTATTAAAATGTAGTAAATAATAATGAATAGATAAATATTAAAAAATCAATACATTCCAAAAATATTAAAAATTAATAAATATGAAAAATGAATAAATAAGATTAAATGAAAAAATATTGAAAATTAATAGATAAGATCGAATAAATTATAGAAATATTTAAAAAAATCAATTTGTAACCTCAATTAGATGAATTAAAAGCACATAAAAATGAATAAAAATAATTTAATCAAAAATATTAATTATATAAATAATAAAATTAATAAAAAAGAATTATAATGGCTATACAAAAATTTTAATATTTAAATTCCATTACAAGCATCAATTATATAAATTTAAAAAATTATTAAAAATATTAAAACATTATAAATAAAAATAAACAAATATTAGTCATATAAATTACAATCATATTGAATATATTAAAACTAAGTAAATAAAAATTTATAAATTTTAAAAAATAAATAAATTAAAAAATTATTAAAAATTAATAAATATAAAAAATATATAAAAAATATTAAATGAAATAATATTAAAAATAAATAAATCAAAAAAATAAATTTCAAAAAAAAATTAAAAAGGTTTTTTCATAACATTAATAACATGAATTGTAATCACATAAAAAATAAATTAAATTAAATAAATAAAGAATAATATTATTGTTAATTATTAATGTATGTTGTCATGAACCAACCCAGGTCAACCATGAACGGGTCACCAGATTCGGCCAGTACAAGGCCAGAGAGGTATTCCTAGACCTCTCGGATTGTCATAGTATCATGAATTAGATAAAACTCAATTAGAATGATTTATCTTATAAATAAAAGAATATTGAATAAAAAAATATCAAAAAAAGAACAAACTAGAAGTGGAAAATAAATGAAAACACAAAATGGCTAATTATACCTCTATGTGACCTCATGGGCCACCTCCTACCAAAGAACCATGCTCCCTCTTAGAGTGAAATATAGTTGGGAGACCTGGTACTGAAAAATGATAAAGAAAATGGGTGTGAGAATTGAGATTCTTAGAAGGGATTCCAAAATGAAGAACCACGCCCCATGCCTTACCCTTAAAAAGAAGACATTTTCATTCTAGTTTGAAATACATATATTTTAAAATATGGTTTTTAATCTCTTTAAAAACAAATAAGAAGTTAATATCTTCAAAAGAACTATTTTCCCTTTGATTTCCAAAAATTTTTTGCAAAGAATGAAATATTTTCTAATAAACCATTTTATCAAGAAGAAACATGAGGTGAATTAAATATCACAGTGAAACATAAGCATTGAATTAGAGTATAAGTAAATAAGTGTTGATATAAAAAAATTTCAAAGAAAACATAAAAGTTAAAATGATTTTATTAAAAAATACCAAATTGAGGGAAAGTATGATACATGTAAAATAGTTATCATGGGATACACATAGACACAATGATAAGATACCCTACATGCACTTGGTTTAGAATCAATTTTTAGACATTTCAATGTGATCCAAAGTCAATAACCAACCCGAATACTCTCAACTAGCCTCACTAGTCGCACGACCGACATGGCAACTCCACGAGGATCTAGTCCATCTAATTTGGACTAAATAGAAATCATCTATTATGTCTCACTATGACACTGAGGATCCCATGCGAATAGAAAAAAATTTATTTGAGTACGAAAGAATGAATACAACATATCAATCACAAAAAGACACCATAAATTATAAGGCCCACCTCTTGACACCATCCATGTGAATTCTCCGTTGAATGGAGTGGATCCATGGAGGAACCCTCTTTTCATGAAAACATTAAATTGTACAAATCGGGCCTCATCATTTGAAAACAATCCTTTCCCATTTGAAATATCATTTTGAAGCACTTTGACAAGTATTATGTCATTAAAATGTTATGAAAAAAATACCAAAATGGACAAAAATCTATGGAAATTTATAATTTACCTTATATAAAAAAATTTAAAAACAAATCAAGTTCCCAAAATGATTATTGTTTCAAAAACATTGTGTAAAACATGTTTTAATAAGAAAGAGAAATATTGAAACATAAGAAATGTGATGAAAAAAATGAAATAAAAAAATTGTGTTCAATACAACATTTTTATACAATTTAATATCTTTAAAATATAATGGAAACATCCAATAAAAAACACAATCACTTATATTTTTCAATATAAATCTTAGGCATAGGGTGACCTGCCTTAAAATGTGTTGCCTTTAGAAATGGTAACTTCACACTTACACGCATATACACCATCGCATATATATATGTGTACCCTTTAACCATATGTACATATTCCCCTTTCCATGAGGTAATATGTATGAGGAGGATATGTGTGTTTGTGTGTTCTTACCTATGTATACACATGCAAGTTAACTTCAATAATGTTGGATATAATCTAACTCAATGAGATCCAAGTCACACTATAAAAATATGAGAAGCCAAAAATTTACAAAATCCATAATTAAAAATAGATATCTAAATAAAATATGATGAAACCCTACTCAGATTCAGTGTAGAATATTTCTACTTTGATAAACACTAATATAATCATCCTCAGTGATACCCAAGAAACCTAAACATCAAGAATTGACAAAGAAAGAAAACCAAAACTGGGTGTGGGATTGGCCAAGTCATGTACACAAAATTGAAGGGAAATGAAACAAACAAATATAGGAAAAGGATGAGGAAGAGATGAGGAGGAACTCACCATAGGATAATGAACTACAAATTAGGGATGGAATTATCTCAATGGAGGGAGGAGAGGTAAGGCCGAGCCTCCTTCAGCTGAGGGTCACAACGCATAGGGAATGAGAAAAGGGGAGGCGGTATCACATGATGGGTAAGGGGGGGAATATGGATAATAATAATAATAATAATAAAACAAATAAAAATTATTATTATTATAAGTAATAATAATACAAAATTAATAATAAAAATAATAATATTATTATTATTATTAAAAAAAATAAGGGTTGGGTGAATCACATGGTTACTGCATGGTTTACCCAAAAAGTGCACCAACCATGCACCCTTTACTGGGAACACCTGAAGATCCAAAATGGTGGCCCACGTGATAAATAATACTATGCACAAACCATTCTAAATGGGTCTACTAAAATTTTATATACACCCACATGGGATCTGTACAGTTACTTCTAACCATGCAATAACCGTGAAACTTCCCATCCCCCCATCTCCTTTTTTTCTAAAGATTGTTTTTAAAAGAAGCAAGATGAGTATGAAATTCCAAGAAAATAATGGAAATAAATAAATTAAATAAATAAAAATTCAGGGTGTGAAAATTATCCTCACCATAAAAACTCTCAACCTTGAGAAAGTAATTAAGTCCAAGACAAGAAGCAAACTGAAATCTTTAACCCAAGAGAAAGAACTATCAGAAGTAGATCCTCAAATAGGACCCAAAATTCGAATGAAAACTAATGACCCCAGTGTGACCCCTATCTCCCTAACTCAAACCTAACTAGACCAACAGAGAGCTACAATAAGAACTTTTGTTGGTATCCCCACAATAAAATAAATTAACTAAGGCACTAACTATTCAAGGCTAAACCATTAAAAGGAAGAGAAAAAACAAAAAAAATAAAATAATTTTCTAAAGTTCATGGAACCAAAAGGAGTGTTCACAAATAATATGACCAAAATTCCATAAGAATAAAAATATGACACATCTATAAATGAGTATGAAACAAATTATATAATAAGAGAAGCATGAAAATAAAAATGTAAAATACCTCAAAGCATTGAGAATCACTATCAAGATCCCAAGGCTGGAGAATATATGTTTCCCAAAAGACTCTTTTGATTACAAATATTTTGGAGGAACCCTAACGAAACATAGTGTAAACACGTATGTGGAACATCTGAGAAAGATTTCTTATCGTATCTGAACCTATTTAATTGGAATAATACAATATGAGACCTCCTTTATAAAGAATTGGCAACTGAGGGTGGTTCACACAGGACATGCTCCTTTGGTCTAAAATTCTCACTAGATGGTGATCCCTCACCACCTCCAAAAGGTATAGAACTACTAATCCCCAAAGGTTTCCCCAAGAATATTAACTCAGATAGATAGGCTTCATTCACCAACTCCTCAAACAAATTATTCCCTACTGAAAGGGCTTAAGCACTAAGATCATAGTAAATAACCTTCACAAACTAATGAGCCTTCAAAAAATTAATCAACTAAATCATAGGAGATAAAAAACCAACTTCATTAAAATGGTCGATGTACTCTTTCACAATTTTTTGACCTTGTTGTAGGCTCATTAGCTATAGCCCCTTATCTTCCTTAAACTCTTTAAGAAGGAACCACTAAAAAAACATGGTCTTAAAAAGATCCCATGACATTCCAACTTGCAATGAAGATGGGATGATTGCCATCCACTTATCCTAACATGTCCCTTTAAACAACCTCAAAACAGCTTTAGCCTTAATATCATGAGGTGTTCCAAAGGACCAGAATACTTTTTAAACTTCCTCAAGCCACTCTTCTGCCTCTCTAGAAGCCAAATCACATCTAAAGATAGGTAAATACCACAAATAAATCAGACCCATCAGTCTATCATGAGTCTGGGTAGTGTCGAAAACTAACTGAGCCACTCTTGAAACGTTATAAACCCTTATAACTCTTATGTTATTCATTCTCTAAATAATAAAGGAAACACAAATTAAGATAAATGAAAATCTCAATTTAAATCCCAGAGAAAATGATTAAATCTCAAATTTAAGTAATAGTTCTAAAAAGGATACCAACCAAAGAACAAAACCCAATTTAGAAATATCACCTTTTAAAACCATTTAAAACATTACATTTCAAATTTTATAATTAATAAATTTTACATTCAAATTTACAACCGCTTTAAATTCTATAGTTAATTTTGAAAACATTTTCTTCACTCAAGTCCATTTCAAAACCACACAAGAGTTCATTTAAAATTGTCATTGTTCCTCGACCTCAAACTCCCATTTTAAGAGAAACACCTTTTTTCATTTCCATGAATCAAAAAAATACAAAACCCCCTTAATAAGATTATATCATACATTCCCACCATTTCCCAATTCGAGAAGCAAGGGGTTGCCTTAAAAGGGGATTTCATTTCCAATGGGAAGCCTCTAAGTTTCAAAGGAAACTTGTCAATTTCAATAAAACCTTTCTCATTTGAATAAAAACTTTCATTTAACTTTGAAACCATGCTTCAATTTCAAAATCCATTTAAATTCAAACCAATTTCCATCAAAACACCTTGAAAATAACTTATTAAATAATGCAACATTATTTTAAAATCAATATTTAAAAACTAATTTTCACATTTTATCTCAAACAAAACAACACTCCATAATCAAAAAAAATAAAACAAAAAAAAGTCCAACACATTATTTTAAGAGACGAATAGTGTTGGTGTGTAGCTTGGCCACATGGCTTGGTGGACCATGTGCCAACTACACAACCATAATTTGGATTCATCGTGAAAAATTTACTCCGGTTCCACAAAGATTTTTAGGCACTATGATCTGACCAAGTACCCCCAATTCACTCCCCTATTTCATCCCAAAATCACCAGACAAACAGACTCACAAACAAAAGACTCAAAGCACGACTTCTAATGGAAACTCGAGGCTTTGAACAAATAAGAGATCGTGAAACTCTTCCTGCTCCTACCTCTTGAGTTCCAATAGTCCAAATCTTCAACCTACCATACATATCTAAATAACAAGGGATGTTCCAATACCATTTTATCACAAACTAACCAAGGATAACCCTAAACCAGTCACTTGATTCGTCCCATGAAAAGGCCCAAGTGGTGTTCCTGATCCTTTTGGGATGGTAACTAGTGTTAAGAATCTGATAAAACTCATTTTGGAATGATTAAGCCCATAAATTATAGAATAATAAGGATCAAAATAAAGGAACAAAATGGCGGAAGAAAAGAAATAAAAAAACTATATAGCTGAACATACCTTCATGTGACCTCATGAGCCACACCCAATAAAAGAACCATGCTTGCTCCAAGAGAGAACTAGAGCTCGGAAACATGGAACTGGAAAATGATTAAAAAAGTAGGTGTGAGAACCATGATGCTGAGTAGGGATTCCAAAAAGAAGAACCATGCCCTATTCCTTAACCATAAAAAGAAGACCATTACATTCTAGTTTGAAATACATATATTTTAAAATAAGGTTTTCATTTCCTTTAAAAATAAGACGGATATAAAACTCTAATAAAGTAATGGAAATAAATAAGTTAATGAAATAAAAATATGGGTGTGACATATGCATTGTATATATTGTATATAAAAAATATAATTAATTATAATCCTTTTGAATTTAAATAATAATTAAAACTATTATTATTTAATTAAATGATTTAAAGTTAAAAATATATAAATAACTATCAAAATTGAAAATGTTACAAAAATATTAAATGAATATATGTTAAAAATGAATAAACATTAAAAATGAATAAATTGTAGAAAATAATAAAAATTGAGAAATATTAAATCAATAAACAAACATGTGCGTACACACATACATATGCATAAACATACATATACAAATACATGCACATGCATATACACATATATACATAAACATACATATACACATACACATACACATACACCTACACCTACACATACACATACACATACACTTACACATACACATACATATACATATGTATATTTATGCACACATACACATACATATAATTACATACACGTGCATGCATATACTTACAAATACATCTACTTACATACCCAAACTATATAAACATAAATACACACACACACATAAACTCATACATTCTCATAGTCATACATTTAGACATACACACACATCCACATACACATATATATATACACATATGTATACACATACACATACATATACACATACACACATATATATGCATTTACATGCATTTATAAACATACATACACATACACGTACACACATACACATACACATATGCACATACACATACACATACACACATATATATGCATAGACATACATATACACATATATACAAATTCACATACACATACACAAACTCACATACATACACATTGACATAAATTCACACACACATACACATATATATGCATACACATACATACACATACACATGCATACACATACATGCAAATACATAAACAATCACGTACACGTACACACATGTATGCACATACACATACATACAATTACATACAGATGTATACATACACATACATATGCATACATACACATAATGTATAAACATACACATTCCATATAAATATATGTACACATAAATACATATATACACATTTCATAAACATACATACACATACATGCTCATACACATACACATGCATGTACATCCACATATACACACACACATACATACACATACATATGAATATATACATACAAACACATACATGCATACACATACAAACATAAACATACACATAAACAAAACACACACACAACACAACACATGCATACACATACAAAAAATATACACACACATATATAGACATTCACATACATCCACATACATACACATGTATACATATACATACAGATACATGTATGTATATTTTAAATTATTTAATATAAATGTAAATATATAAATTCAGAAATTAATTACATGTTTAAATAAATATATTAATTTATATGTTTATATAATCATTTAAATAAAATACTGAAATATCCTAATTATATGAAATGTATATAATTTTATAATTAATTAATATATATAAATATACTATTAAACATTTTTATTGATTAATAAATTTGATAATTTTTTTATATATAAAATTATGAAAATAAGATTGATAATAATTTTTTATTAATATTTATATATGTCATATTTAAATATTATATTTTTATATAGTATATTAATATAAATATTATTTAAAAATATATAAATATGTATATATAAATTAAATTATTCGTTATTCCCTTTAAGATTGATTTTTTCACGCTGTTAAAGGAGGGGATTTTATCAATGATTAGAGAAGCATTGACAATGTGTCAACTTTATCAGCACTAGAAAAGCAAAAAAAAATTACCCTTTCATCAATGGATTTTTTTAAACCAATAAAAGTTACCTATATTAGCACTTTTATCTAGTGCTGATAAAAGTCCCCCCTTGATCATCGGTTTTTGTTTAGCGCTATTAAAATTAAGCATTGAATGTCATGTGATCTGTATTTGTGGTAGCAGGTATGGTAGCAGTACTGTAAGCATAGATATATTCACCCAAATTGGGATTTTGGGCCATATAATTGGACATATGGGTCATAGATCCTTTGGGCCACCAATGGAATTCAGGCCACATAACCTTCATGATAGCCATATGGCCTTTAGACCATAAGTACTCTGGGCCATAAAGGGCCTTTAGACTATAGGGCCCCAAGTCCATGCAGTATATTAGGTTTTCCTTTCTAGATCAACCCTAGGATGATGAATCAAAAAAGTAGCATTCACCATATGAAACAAACATGACCCACGATTGAAAGAGGGATATGGAAGGACCACCATTATCCTTTATAGAAATAATCAAGGTAGTAAAATTTGTTAGCATTGTTAGGTGGATAGCTAGGCATACACATTAAGAGGTGATGGGGTGGGTTTGTTTAGGTATATTCAGTTCAAATAAATATATAAAGTCTTTGTGCCTCTGGGAAATTGGGCCACATAATTCATTCCTTTGTTCCATTGGGCCTTCAGGTCATTTAAGGGTTACCTCTCAACCCATTTAAAAAATATGTCTTAAAGGAAATATAAATATAGAATTATAGTTTGAGTTTTCTTTTGGTTGATTCATATCATGTGTTCCACCTTAGATATTTTCTTTTTTATGGATTAATGTGATTTGGGGTTTTCCTACATCTAATTGGACTGAAAAAGTTATTTATAGTTTACACATACCTTTAGGTGGTTGGGTTTTGGTTCCGATTCATTGATTGGGGGTCTTGAGTGTTATTTGGGTAACTAGTAAGAATGTCTGACTAGTTAAGGTTATGCACTGACTCATTCCCATTTGACTTATTGGAATCACTATGATGGGTGTCCCATACTTTGGGTTCCTAGGTTATCACTTCTTTATCCTTGACCCAAGATTCGAACTAATTTTGTTGGAGAGGCATGTTTGTGGTTTATGACTTATTTATTTTCTTCCTAGTCGGAGATTTGATAAGGGGCCTTGAGGTTCCATTTATTTCAGAACCTTCCTAGTGTACTCTTAGGTCAATTATATTCTTTTGGAATGGTTCATTTTATATTTTAAGGTATTATTTTCTCCCTTTAACTACCAATTTATGATTGTTAGTTTTCTTGGGTTTCTTCTTTTTGGGTTGTTATACATTTGTTCTTATGTGGAATGTTGAATATCTTGGGAAATCTTGGATTGTGTTTTGATCAGTTATTCCACTTTTTTACTCTGGGTTGGAAACTCCTGTTGAGTTTTTTAGTGACATTTTCAAGTTCCCTTACTATCTTGAACCACTATCCCATGAATGTTCTTAAATAGTGAGGAGACCCACTTAGGGTCACCATCTCTTATTTTCTTTATTGGTGGTCGAGTGGGAGTTATTACCTGAATATTTTGAGATTCTTGGATATTTTGGAGTCATTTCTGGAGCATTTTGGTAAATTTGGTTTCAGGAATTCCATGGATCGTGTTTTCATTTTACCTACTCTCCCATTTGAGGTTCTTCTTGGAGTCTTATTCTCGAGTTTGATAGCTTTTTAGGGGTAGAAAGATGTATGGTGGGGAGGATTTTTAAACTCAAATTTTTATAAGTGATGTTGGATCCATGATCAAAATGGGGTTATGGGATTTTGGTTTTTCCTTCCATGGATTCCTCCTTGGAGCTCATCTATTAGTCCAAGTATACCTCATTGGTTTAAGTCATGTTCATGAAACTCATTCTCAGTGCTATCTTGAGGTGGATGTCTGTTAATTATTATGCTTATATCTCAATATGGTAGCAACCTCTGGTCAGATTAAATAGTCACATTGGCCATGTCTGGGCTTTTCTTAATGTTGGGTATGTTGGGAACCTATAAAGTCTTCCTATTTTAGAGGTAATCTCATGTGAGAGGCCTATTAGGGACAAAACCTAAAAACTTTTGTGTCATCCATGTGGTAGTTGACTCCAGGGGCATATATCTTCTGAGTATTTTTACCTTAGGAATACTAGGTTTATTGTATTGGGTAAATATTTTTTGATCAGTTCATAATTTTAACGTATATTACAAATGGGTCAGGTCATATGTTTAAAATCTTACGGAGACGTTTGTGTTGTTAAATCTAACCATATAAGGGATTTCATACTTGGGATTTGGTGGAGTGTGTACCCAGGGGGGTAATATTTTACACTAGGAATTGGTTAAGTGTGTCCCTAGGGGGTAATATTTTACACTTGGGATATGGTAGAGTGTGTCCCTAGGGGTAAGATATCACAGTCATGATTTGGTTAAGTGCTTACCCAAGGTAGGAGATTTCACACTTGGGTTTGGATAAGGGTGTCCATATGGGGGAATATTTCACACTTGGGATTGGATAATTGTGTCCCCATGGGGGAAGATTTCACACTTGGGATTTGGTTAAGTGTGTCCCTAAGGGGGGGGAGATTTCACACTTGGGATTTGGTGGAGTGTGTCCTAAAGGGGAAATATATCACACCTATGATTTGGTTAAGTGTGTCCCCTAAGGGGGGAGATTTCACACATTGGATTTTGTTAAGTGTGTCTATGGGGGGGGGAGAGATTTAACACTTTTAATATGGTGGAGTGTGTCCCCATGGGGGGAGCTTTCACACTCATGATTTGGTTAAGTGTGTCCCCCAAGGGGGTATATTTCACACTTGGGTTTGTTTAAGTGTGTCCCTAGGGGGAATATTTCACACTTTGGGATGGATAAGTGTGTCTCTATGGGGGAAGATTTTGTAGTTTGGATTGTGGAATATTTCACACTTTGGATTTGATTTAGTGTTTCCCTAGGGGTATATTTCATAGTTGGATTTTGGTGTTCATGTTCTGATGTTGGGATTAATCCTTTGGGAGGTGTCCTACATACCTTATTTAAGATATAGGGATCAAAACCCATTTAGTGTGATGTGGAAGTTTAACTTCATGTGATAGGATTAGTCTATGTAGTTTAACATCATGCGGTAAGGATGATTACATCAGGGAAAGAGTATCAATGGGGGATGGTGTAGGGATTATACATGAAATATGTCTAAAGGAGGAGGGTCATCCCATGGATAGGTAGGTGGTGTGTGTATTATTCATGGAAGCTACTAGAAGTAGGATGACTATCCTATAGTGGGGGAGAAAGTGGAATCTCATGATGATCATACATGGGGAATCCCTTGTTCTTCACATAGGATAAGGCTATAGTTTAGCATCATGTGATAAGGAAATTATCATTTAGTTTAGCATTGTATGACGAGGATTTGGAGCTAGGAAGTTTTACATCATACATATCAGACATGGATGGGGCATACACCTCGATGGGGACTACATCAAGATAAGAGGAAGATCTGGAAAATGAATCTCTATAGAGACATGTAACCCATTTCACTTGGTGATGCCACCTTTAGGTATTATGTGTCCACTACTCATGAAACTTTGGTGGGGAATGACATAGAAGTTGTTGTGGAGGAGTGGAAATCAGTATTCTTGATGTTACGGGGGTTATGATTAGGAGAAAAATGAATGGTAATGACCTATTCCACAATTGAAGAAAAGTGGATAGGAATAAGGGTAGGTGGAACTAGTCACGCAAAAATTTGGAGTGTGGTTGAACTAGTCCTAGATTGGTATGGGTGCCTCAGGGAATTGACTTTCATGAAAGTGTATTTGATGAAAGGAGGAACCATGGTGAGGCCTAGTGGATTGATTTCATAAAAGTTGTGGTTTTATGAAAGTTGGCATTTTCATGAAGGTTTGGGGTTTCAAGAAGGTCATGGGTCTCATGAAAGAATACATTTTGTGAAATGGGCTGACCCTACCTCAGAGTGAATTCTTGGTTCCCACAGGGTTGGTTTCATGAACGATAATTATCTTGCAATATAACAAGATCCATAAAGGAAATTCTACTAATGAGAAGGCCATGGACCTTCACAAAAGGTATCTCAACCATGGTTTGAGGTTATCAAAAACCCATGGGAGGTAGTTTCATGAAACATGGATACCTTTGGAAATCAATATCGTCTATCACTAACAAATCTTCTGAGTATCATGAACTTAGAGCTTTTCCCAAAATTTGAAAGGTTGATTCCTCATAAAATTAAGACACAGGGGGTATTTATAGGCCCAGTAGAAGAAAGGGAATGAATTTCATGAAATATGGAGGCCTTCATGGAAGATTATGAGCTTCATGAACGGATGGAGTTTTTCACAATAGAAATACCTTGCACAAATGTTACCACCTCAATCTTCACACATTCAGGGACTTACATGAACTTGAGTCACATTGTGATAAGGTTACCGCCTCAAGACTCATGTGTTTGGGGACTTCCATGAATTGAAGCCATTCATGAAGCTTCTGAACTTCACGAACATATCCATTAAATGGAGTTTTTGGGCCATTTTTTCCTGAATTTGTTTCAAACATACGTGTTCCTTCCTCGACCCTCCCATGACTTGCGTATTTCAGAATCAAAAATTCCCCCCCCCCACCACACACAAAACTAGATCCAACAAGGGATATGAGTGCTAGATTTTGATGAAAAATTTCTAAAAAATGAGGATTGTACAACCCTTTTTGAAAAAATTAGTCCGACCCTATGCATATAAATAGAGATGGGGGTCCTTTAGGGGACCATGATATTTTCATGAAAGATATTACAATTCTCTCATTTCATGAAACTCAAAACCTTAATGAGTGTTTTGTGATTTTTATCCTCACTACACAAGAAATTGAACACTTTTGTGAACTTCAGTTTTGCGAACATGCTTACATGAGCTTGCAACTTCCACAAACCCGACCTTCATGAATAGACCATCATGAAACAGTCCCAAAATATTTTAATGTACCAAAAAGTGTCCTTTTAGGGGGAGTATACTACCACAACTTGATGAGGGGAGATGGACAGGAACATCGTTATTGGAGAGAGTGTCCAGAGCATATCGAATCACAACACACTCACAATATTGTTGAAAATGTATCAATAGGAATACCCACTATGCAAGAGGATACCACTATATGGTTTTAGGCTAATGGTTAACATGTTTAACCCTAGTGATGATTAGGATGAGCCCACCTACTATTTTAAGAGCATTCCAAGATAACATCAGTGGAATAGGGATGTTCGAGGCCACATTATAAAGGACCATGAATCTCTTACTTTTCATGCCCTATGGGACTATGTGAAAAACTTCAATAGAGAGGCATTGTAGGTAGAGGCATCTCCCCCATAGTATGATAATATTCTCAAGGCAGGTTTGATAGGCCATCTCAAATGATGTACTAAAGAATAGGACCTACGTCATGGTGGAAACTTCAGGTCGGAAAAGGATTGGGAATACTCGATATAGGATTCCTCTCACAAATCTGAGGTAGATCTAGAGAAGTACAAGCTTTAAGATGCGGCATGTTCCTCATAGATCCACATCTACCATCACTAGAACATCATGAAAAATCTATTGAGAATGTGGTCACTAGGGACTAACACATTTCATCTCCACCATGAGGAGGTTAGCATTGGCTTGTGGGATATTTACCAGATTGTTGGGATCTTCATCCAAGGGGACATGTATGATGAATTCCTCCCTCCAGAGGATGTTTAAGAGTACTAGGATCATATTATGGCCATATAAAGGGTTTTACTACACTTTTTATGGGGGGTTCATGGTCATAAACTAGGGATTAAAGAAATCCATTTTAAGTAATGATTTTTTATTTTATGAAATGTCCAGTGGAAAAACTACCCAAGAGTTTGCGTCAATGTCCAAAGGAAACCCACAAGGTAAAGAGAACACATATTGGAGAACCCTAGTGGAGATAAAATGAATGTTGTGGGGATAAAACATGAATATTGAGGCATCAATGGTTAGTCTAGTTGAATTTATCACCGTGCTAATTTGTGGATGGATTCTCTTGTTGCGGGATGCACACATGGGAGTCTAGTTGAGCACCCTCATCATGGAATCAATGATGGTGATGGGGAAACACATCATCCTAGAAGTCCTGATATAAGAAAATATATACAATGTGTTGTTCCATATCATCTAGGGGAAGAATCCATTCCATGTGTTTAGGCCTTTCCACTTCCTATATAGTTGGGTCTCCACATAAATAGGGCGATATGAATATCCCAAACCAAGGTCCCCTCACAGTAGAGACTTCTGACCGTCAATATTGAACATCACTAGGAGTCTCCCTCTCAACTTGAGCCTAGTGGATGTGATAGAAAGGATCGGGATAGAGGGAAACATAATTTTTCATATGTTTCCTCTCCTAATGGGAATAGTGGCTGACAGAAGCATGGGGACCATCGAATAATATTAATACTTCCATGATTTTTTAGGTAGGGTACTAGTTCTGAGGGTGGACTCCAAGGTGATTTATGATCCATAAACCCAAAATTGTTTCACAAGGAAGTTAAGATTATTCCAAAGGTTAACCTCAAGGGTGTAAATGGGATTATGTAGTGAATTCCACTACTCAATACCCAAACAGATATGGTGCATGTTTGAATGTAAAAGATGGTAGGGGCTGCCAGTGTCCACTGCTGCTTATGGGGTCACCCACAACTTTGAACTAAGTTTGGATAGAACATACCTTGTGGATATAATAATGTATAAAACCACTCCAGACAATGATAAATGAGTTTTCCCACCACTAAGGGGTCAAGGGAGTGTGGTAAGAAGGGCACACCATGGAGGTAGAGCCAGTTCGGTGGGAAAAGTTATTGCTAAAGAGCCGGTAATTTATGTTCCTACATAAGAAAAATACATTGGTAAGGGTGTTGAAAAATCTCAACACTCCTAGGTAAGATGATTTGGGAGGAAGAAGAACCGTCTAGGGAAATCCTAAGGGCACATGTCCAATGTCTGGGGAAGAAACTTCATTTCTAGAATGTTCCCAGTGAAGATGTTTTTTCTAACGCCTAGGAGAGTTGGGGGATCCAAAAATAGATCACCTATCTTCATGGGATATGGAATTGTTTCCACTATGAGGGAATATTCTTAATTGGGTTGGGCCATGTGAGTGTAGGATTCCATGTTTCTTAGGCCTAGGGGATGCAATACATTGTGGAGCTGGAAGACCTAATCTACTCCCACAGTACATCATGTCCCCTGAATAGCTGATTAGAGGTGTTTATAAGAATTCCTTCACTTATAAGTCTTCATGTGGGCCACATGGATACTTGTGCAATTGAGGATGAAGAATCGAAGGAGTCATGGGGAATCAGTTCCTATTAGGACTCCCCTATGGATGAAAATCCTACAGTTAATTAAGTAAGTCTTCTGATCTTTTGTGTCTTGGATACTACCCAACCCCTAATATTGTTTCGTATCTATTTTTTCACTTAGGTGTGAATAAATGAGAATAGAAGAAGGGTAGGTTTACGATGATCCTTTTTCAAGGGATGAGGGATCCCCAAACCTTGAGTGGGTAAACATGGGGCATATTTCTGATATTTCAGTCATAGGTGACCAACCACCAGTTAAAGTGGCACCTTTAATCGAGGAGACGACTACTGGGGAAACACCATAACTATGGGGGAATACTTATGAATATTTCTGATATAATTATTTGGATGTACCATTCTTAAAATACCTTTTCTATTTCCACAATTTCTTTCATGTTTACCTCCCTAAGTAATGCTTGACTAACTAATTCTTAAATGGCAGTTTAGATATCTTCCAACTGTGGTCATGCTTGAGTCTGGGGAATTGAAGGTGGATGAGGATATTCCTTTGATGAAGGTGGTTAAGGAGGATATGTTATCTAATCCTACCATAGAAGTTCAATGAGAGGTGGCTGCTGCAACCGAATCATCAATGGAGGAGGTGGAAATGGTAATGTAAACTGAGATAATTAGGGAGGATATAATGACTGTGCCTACCTTGAAAATGACGTTTATGGTGGATTATAGAGATAAGACCTCCATTAAGGTGGTCGAGATAATTCCATCAATAGAGGCAATACAACAATCTATAGTGGCTGATCCTACCATAGAAAAACCACATAAGGTATATGAGGCTCCCTTTGTAGGTGATAGTTCTAGTGAGGATGTGTTTCCCTCGGACCTAGGGCTTAGACCACCCAAGTACTTTCCTACAGATGACTCATCCACTAACGTTTTGGTGGTCTTCCCTTAGTATAAGACTATTATATTTGAGGCCTTTGATGACTCTGTCTTAGACTTTTCTAAGGATTACCAAGTTATACAACACAATGTATGGAATATTTTATGGAATTTAATCACCCACACTCCACTGGTTAATTTACCAAACCATGTATCTCCCTTTCATTGGATAGTCAGGTTGGGAAATGGTGGGGTGGACTCTAGTGGAATCTATACACAATCTCAAGACTCTCTCATTGAGCAGACACATGATAAGTAGTAGTCGTTTGATGTCACCTATCACAAGAAGATGTTTTTGGGTACTTGGAATATCCAGGTTCCTAAGTAGGACATCAATAGCTTAGAAGTACCAATATGATAGCATGTGGCCATCGTCACTGCTCAATAAGAGATCATCCGCCAACTGAGGGCTCGGTTTGAGGTGGATGAGGACAAGGTAGTGGAAGTGGAATATCTAGTTGCTGAGTTCCAAGACAAATAGGACTGGGTCCAAATCAGAGCCAAGTAATTTCACTGAATCATAAAGGAGGAAGTTGTCAATCTAGACAAGTAGTTGTAAACTATGGATTCTACATAAAAGAGGTCGGTTGAGCTCAAGAACTTGATCATTAGGGATTAACCTTAGGGAATTTTATCTTATTCTAAAATAAAGGAGGGGATCTAAAATGAAAATTACCCTCTAGATATCTGTATGGTTATTATTAAATTCCCTATGTGCTTTAATTTTTTTTCTTTTTTCCACATCTTGACCACATTGACAAGATAAAAAATAAATGAATCCCTAAGATCACATGAGTCATGTTCATTGTGGGAAACGAGGGACAAATATATGATTTCCAATTTTTCGGACAGTTCCAAACAATGATCGAACACTTGGGGTTTAAACTTTCTTATTAAACATTAGGATAATCTTGACTATAAAGGCTATGCCTGGAGGACGGGGCTCTCCAAATACCCTACTTGATTACTCAAAGTACTCTAGTGCATTAATGGGGTAATGTTGGGGTTTTTTAATTATAACCAAACAACGGGGTGATGAAGAGCATGAATCAAGATGCCCATGATCTAGAACACAAATGGGGTGGTGTGATTATGAGGTATAAATGTTAACCTTGTTCAAAACACAAAATATATTATTGTATTTCTACGGATGGGGTCAAAAAATGAGGGTCAAAAAATGAACATGTTCGAAACATGGTACCTATATCAAAATGTTATTATAAGTATTTTACAGTGTGTACCAAGGATGGTAGGTGATCCAGTGTGGCCAGGTACCATTTCCATTAGGTAGGACCATCCAAATGTGGAAGATGATGGGGAGCCAAATCAAGGGAGATTAAAATCATAGGGATGGGCTAATGGAATATTCAAATGGATTTCAAAACTCTCATAATTATTCCATCTTGTATATGAGAACATTGGGTAGGAATATCAGAAATAAAAAAAAATTGGACTCATCTTCCAAGTGGAATTCCACCTTAGGTGCTGAGAGATGGTTGAGGAACATGAACGATGTGGTAGGTGACTAGAATTGAACAGTGAAAGGGGTTTCACAAGTGAGTTCCTAAGACGCTTCATGGTAGTACATAATGAAATAAGGATTATAGAAACATAGTTTAACATCATATGGGGAGAAAGTGAGGATTATATACATGAAATTTAACATCATGCAGTGAGGATGATGTGTACATAGTTTCATATCATATGGTGAGGATGAAGTACATGAATTTTAACATCATATGGTGAGGGTGATGTGTCATATAGTTTATCATCATGTGATTGGGAAGTTTATAGAATAATTTAGAATCTTTTGGCCAGGATGTGTGAGACAATTTGAATAACACCCACCCATCCAAGGTGACGGTGGGTGTAAGAGGCTAACACAATGGTGGTACATCTAGAGGATAGCATGAGGAAAATGGAGCTTCATATTTGGGTCTCATTTATTCTTAAACTAATGGGTTCAGTGATCACAACCAGGTTTTTTATGAGGTCTATAGTGGTTCCTTGCTTTATTTCACCTCATTTATTTTATCCACTTATTCTTTAACAAGTATTGAGAGCCACCTCGAAGGGGGGTCTAAATCATGCTCATGTTTCCTATTTGGGTTTTCAAATTGATAGATGTTTTTGCATCTTTCCCATGGTTGTTTGAGGTTATACTAGTTGGATTAGGAGGATGAAAATAGTTTAAGGTAAGAATGCTCAAACCAAGACTCCAAGTTTGAGGTCACGGAGCTTGGACCATGGAACTGCCGATAGTTTAAGGTTATAATGCTTGGACCTAAAGGGGATCACTCCAGAAAGGTTTTTATGAGGTTTAAGGGTTATAAACAGATGGGAATGGAATTTCTAGGAGTCCCTACACCAATTATAATAATATGGATTTTTCACACATAGTTTATGGTTGTGATGATTGGACTATGGGCCATGTGTCTCAAAGAAATTCATGTGGGATAGGGAGAGGTAACTAGACATGAATGAGGATCTTTGGAGGCCCTTACAAATGGAACATCTGTGAGACAACTTTCAAAAAGTTTAATGTCCTGATCCTTAGACCTATCCCACTAGTTTATGGTCATAGAGCTCAGACCAAGGGGTTGAAAATAGTTTGAAGGTAATAATTCTTAGACCATATGGGAGATTGTATCAATGGATTGTGGATGGAATGAAAGGGAGATCACTAGATGTGAATTGAGGTCCAATGAGTCCCAACGCCACATGACACATTTCTAGGATGACTTACATACAATTTAAATTCATGGTTTTTGGAAATGGTATAACATATTATTACCCAATTCTAGTATTTATCGTATCTCTTTTAGTTTCACTATTTATTTGGGTGCATTTTGGTACTACCAAGGATGGAGATAATTTTATGGGGAAATGACCCAAATTTTAGGGATGTATGTTTGTTTGAATCAATGGATTATGGGTATAAATATGTTAATGGCTTTGTGGGGTTCTCCCCGAGTTTGGATAACCCCATAGTTGGTTTGGTTTTTTCAAGAGAATTTATATTTTTCATGGTCTATTTGGTGATTACAAACCATGTAATGTTTTAATTCCATATCTTGGTCTCCATGAATATTTCATGAACCGGTACAACGCGTAATATGTTTACACTTCCTAAAGATTTTACACATCATTTAATGATAAAAATAATGATTTCTAACTCGAGGAAAATGGTTTTTCAGTATATTTGGGTTTTTTATGTGGAACAATTTTAAAATGGATCACACCCCTTGTAAAACTTAGGAATTTTAATTTTAGAGAACTTCATAGATGATTTGTTTTTAATCTGGCCACAATCTCTTCCCTCATGACCTAGTATCTCTGTTGGGAAATTTTTAGAGACCTATGATTCTTCCAGATTGTTTTGTTCGGTAATAGATCAGCATGGCAGTTGTAGTTTGATTCTATGGGTGAGTAATCCTTTTGTTTTCTTCATTTTTGTCGATCGCAGTATCATTGTTGGGTCATGTTTCTTGATTTTTTTATCTTTGATAATAATATCCTTGATCTTTTCTAGATTTTTTGCATTATATTCTTATAGAGTCTAATCATTGTGTTGGTTTTGGTGCGCCATATGATATTCTTTGAGGTATGTTAAGATATGTTCTCTACACCAACTTTTCTTCTTGATTGAATTGATTCTAAGATGTGTTGATTGATTATATGGACTCTTTCATTTTCCTTGAGTTCTTCCAAGCTAGTGGATCCCATTGTGGGCTTGTGAAACCCAAGTTTGAGGTAGGCGGTTTTTTCTCTAACCTATTTTGGATGAACTTCATTTATATAGTTTTATAAATTATTTTATAAATGAAATGGCATGATTGAATTAATATTTTCTTTGGGTGAAATTGGGTTTTTTAGAAAAGATGGTTTTCCCCTTATTTTGGTAAAATAAAAGGGTATTTTCAAAGCATTGTGAAATGGATTTCTGAAATTTTTTCAATTCATGGTTGTAATGAAACGGTTTAGAAAATAGAGCACATGGGAAGACATGGGTACTTTGGTGGAAGATGTATCTTAGGGCCGTTATCCATGTTTTATCATGGGGTTCACTCATGTGGTGTTCCTCTATTACATAGGCTTGCTGTTATAGGGAATTTATATTGAAATTGTAGGGGGATTAACTCATGGGGTGTTTCTTTATCCTTAAGTATTTGTTCTAAGGACTTAAGTGTCCACTATTCATTGGATGTGGTATGAGTAGTCTGCTATCCTAAATTATAGTGATCCTTGGTAGGATGTTATCTATGCTTTTGTCTTGTAGTATTTTAGCTATTACTTATATGGTTTTGATATGATATGTGATAGATGATTTTCTTCGAGTTGATTTTACTTCTTTGATATATAAATGGATCAAACTTTTTTACCTATATTTATTTAGAAATGTGTAAAAGGGGGAAATTAAATGTTTTTACATTCTTTTGATATAAAAATTGTTTTACTCTTTATCAAGCCTCATTTTCCTTAAATTTGAGTCCGTTAATATTATTGTACAAATCCTTGTTATGGAACACCTGATTAGAATCCAAATGATCATGTTAGATCACACCCTACACATCCCTTCAATGTCATGTAGAGATTTATATGTCTTTTGATGTAAGTGAAGTCAAGGTTCTATAGTGAGGCGATGAGGTTTCTCTTAGCTATGTTTGGATTGTTGGTGGTGAGATGATGGGAGTTTTCCCATTCTATTACATGGAGTAGTCAATTTCTATTTTATTTTTCCTTTGATGTTAGACTAGTACTTTGGGATGTTCTGACTGATCATGCGTTGTGTCATTTTCATTGTCCTCTTTAAGTTGTGGCATATGTTTATCTCTTATACTATTTAACTATGTTGTATGTATATACATATTCCATGTTTTTACTTCATGTTGGGAGATATCATTTCCTTTTATTATTCTTTGATGCCCAGGTGCAAGTCTCTTACTTATGGGGATTAGGAATGCCCATCAGGTATATGGAAATTTGGGTCGGGTAATAATTATACTGGGTATCTAGGATTTCGTTTACATATTTTGGTATTGGAGGTACTTTTTACTAAAGAGTTCTTGTCTTGGGTCATTTGGTAGACTTTAGATAGGATTTTCGGGACATAAGAGGTAGGTTACACTGAGTTCCTTGATATCTCTTTCTATGATGAGACTCATGTAACCATGGGATGTTGGGATGCGTGTCTTCTAGTTCGAGTTCTTGATCTTAGTATAATTTTTTGATTATTATTTTATGTTTTGAAATAATATTATTCTATTTTTTTATAATTTATTCTATTTCATTATTTTTCAGTATACCTATGAGACATATTCCATAGGTTACTCGAGAGGGTGCAGGGGATTCTCCTTAAGGGAATCATCCTATAGATCATAATCTTTCTGAGTTTATCGTGTGGTCAATCAAAATGTACCATAATTCTAGAATGTTCTTATTGAGGTACATCAAAGAGATGGAGAAGATATGGATTTATCACGATAGTTATTACATGAAAACACACCATCCTTTTTAAGGGTATGAATAAAACTGAAGTGGCGAAGGAATTCATATAAAAGATCGACCATATCTTTGAATTCCTAGATACACCTAACAGAGCAAATTTATGTGCATATTTTTAATCAAATAATGAATATTTATTAATTTCTCTCTATGATAAAATCCATGAATTTAATTGTTTTATAAAAAAATTTAATTTGAATTATAGAATTAAAATGGTCTAAATTGTGAAAAGTTATTAATTCTAGATTTTTCACAGATTTTATTGTCAAGGGTATTTTGGTCATTTCATTAAATTCACTATTCTTTTCCAGAATAGGAATAGTTTAAGTTGCATGTCATTGGGGGCTGTCACCACATTAGGAACATTCCCCTTACTAATTCATGCTACTAAAATCTACCACAAATATAAAATAAACTTTAAAGAAAATTCAAGAACACCTTGATCTCCCCTAGAGCCAAGTCTCTGGCTTAGCCTCTCATTTCCGAGAGTAGGAGATCACAGTGGTTGATGGATGAGGAGAGAGTGTGTGAGAAAGGATAGAGAGAGGTGAATAGATAATTTCTAATGATTTTTTAAATAATAATAATATTATTATTAATTAATATTATTACTATAATAATTAATAAAATAGTTTTTTAAAAAGTGTAGAGGGATAAAATAAAATAGTTTCAAAATAAGAATGTGATAAAAATAGTAATTATAATAATATTAATAATAATAATAATTTTTAATTATTGTTATTATTATAAAAAAAGAAGTAAAATTTTGGAAACAAAATAAAAAAATGAATACATTAAATTTATTTAAAAGGAATTTAAATTACAATAAAAATAAAAAATAAAATAAATCTAAAATTAAAATTAAAATGAAGAAGAAAGGATGGGGGAAATAAAGGTTGTAGTATAGCTCGTGCTTTGGTGGGATCCCTCCATAGCTATGGGTGTTGACTAATGATTTGGTAAAGAGGTGATGGCCTCCTTTTATAGGAATAATTCTTCTACTAAAACATTGCACGTTTTTGTCCCATTAAGTGGACGACTCACACATGGCCACCTTCATAAAAGTTGTTCCCTATTGTCTTTATCATTCACTCTCAAAATTTCATCACATTTGACCACAAAATGTATGAGTTATGAATTTTTAATTAACTATTATTGTTTCTGGATAAAGTATTCAAGAAGATTCCTTCAAAATTATAACTTCAAATCGCAAAAATAGTTACTTCAAAAATCCTTCAAAATTATTGTAGATACGCGCCTATGTGTTCTAGTTCTAATATATGTTGAATCACCTCAATTAGAGGTTTGTAGGATGATATGGTCTTCTGTTACGGTGGTGAGGTCCACACTATCTACCCAGATAATTCTTCAACATCCTTGATTTTTAAGGCATCTAGATGCTTGAATTAGCCCCTGGTCAGGAAGAGAAAGTTAAAGGAAATAAAATAAGGATTCTAAAAAAAAGAATTACTCAATTTAGAATTATATTTTTTTTTTAAATGACCAAAATACTTTTCACAAAAAAATCTTTCAAAATCCATAATTAAGAACCTTTCACAATTTAGACCATTTTCATTCTATAATTCAAATTACCCATTGTTTTTATAAAAAAATTAAATATGTGGGTTTTATCATTGAAAAAATTAATAAATATTCATTATTTGATTAAAAATATGCAATAAAGTTTTTCTGTCAAATACCCCCACACTAAAACCATGCTTTTCCTAAAGTATACAATATGAACGTGGAAATCAGAGGACACTAATGTTACCAATATTCAAAATCCAATGCAATAAAATCAAAAAAAAAAGTCAATGTCAGTTCAAACTTTCAAAAAATCATATCAAATGTCAATTTAATTTCTAATTTTTCAGAGAATAAAATAATTGGTGTATTTTACTTTTCCCCTTTGAAAAAATATGGAACTTCTCATTCAATTCATTCGAGCTACTCAATTCATTATTACTAAACATGCTAAATCATGATATAAATCAATTTTTATTCTTTTCTCTCATAACATGTGATACAATACAAGTAGAGTTATGCTCATATCATGAGGGCATGATCCTTATCAATAGGCTTGTAAAGGAACTACTTTCTCTACTTTTAATGACAAAAGGCACATAAAATCATGAGGACTTAGAGTAAAGGTTCAATTGACTTTGAGGATTAAGGTTGGTAGGATTTTATGCATTAAAAATTAAGGCTCAAGGAGGAGGTTTATCTCTTAAGTAAAATGCATGATATCAAAAAGTGTAATTAAATTCTCCCCTTCAAAGTAGAAACACCCACTTTCCTAAAACTCAAAGTAAAGGTTATGATCAAGTAGGCATAATGAATAATTTTTTCACCCTCTTGAATATTTTTTTTACTTTATTAATTTTTCTTATTTTTTCAAATTTTATGATTAGATCAAACCATACATCTATCACCTAACCACATATGATCAGAAGATCATCAATCTGGAAAATAGAGATTTTTGGTTCTCCCAAATCACAACCCATTTTTCTCTTTTTTGGTTACTTTTATCATTTTTATCATTTTTTGTAATTCAAGAAGGGAAAACAATGAAATACAATTAATGATTATACAACCTTTTAAAATTAACACAATAGAAATCCACCACTTTTTACCTTACAATGTAAATAATCCCTTCCACCATAACTCCCTTCACCCCCACACTTCAACATTAAAATATCATGAAAATACCAAGAGTAGGGTTGGAATGGATAAAAATGGATTAAAACATGAATCATACATATAAATCTCATTCATGGTCTCTATGGGATAAAAGAAAGATTTATTTAAATGTGGTATTTTAAGGATAAGTGTATTTTCAAAGGATGCCTCAATCATTTTAAATGTGTTTTTGCATAGTCATAGCTTAGAAAAGTTTCAATATAAGTTCTGGTCGATTACATGTCCCTAGATCACTCAAGAAATATGCTCAATATAAATAGGAAGAACTTGGTCTACAAATCATCTTGAAAATGAGATATACGATATTAGATAATCACTCAAGGCCTGATTAAAAATAAAAAATAAATTCACATAAATTTCAGAAATTCAAAGAATGAAAAATGGTTGGTAAATTTCATTTACATGAATCAATTTGTTCCCTCAAATCATGATTCATCATTTTAATATCCATGATTCATTTTAAAATTTTAATGCTACATTTAATTAATTCAATTTCATTAACATTTAATTCTAAAACATGGAATCACTGGATTTCTATGAACCTCATTTCTACTTGTTTAGTCAAGTAGGGCATAAATTCAGCTGTGGGAATACAATTTCAACTTTAAATCTCAAAAGTTGATTTAGACAAAAAAATGTAGGGAGTTTAAATGATAATAATAAAAATGAAATCCCTTTTGATATAAATTTTTTGGTCCTCTTCCTCTTCTTCTTAGGTATGCATTGTGGTTTCCTTCCAAGACGGTTCTTGTAAAATTAAAACCACTCATACTAGTATAAGAATCATTCCGTTAATACTCAAATGGGTTATGTAAGAGGGCATTGAGTCCTAAATCCTAGGAAAATAGTGAAACTCGGGTTGTCTCCCGAAAGAACCTTTGGTTAGTGTTGTTGGATTAACCTCGCCTTATGAGAAGAAATCAGTAGATGGGTTGGACAAGATTAACCTCCTCTACTGGTTCTTGAGGTAAATATCCATAGAACTTCTTCATCATTTTACCATTTATAGTGAATGGGTATCCTCCTTTTTTCATGACCTGAATGGCACCAAAAGGATACACATTAGTTAAAATCAAAGGATATTCCCACCTATAACTATTATTACCTATAATTATCTTCAAACTGGAATTTTAGAGTAGAATTTGGTCTCCCAGTTTAAAGGTATTTGGTTGGATCAATTTATCATGTTCCATCCTAGTTTTTTGTAAATCCTTGAATTTCTAAAAGGTTCTCTTATGATTTCTTATATCTCCTGTAACAGCATTTCTCTCTAATTCCCAACTCTCTCCAAATCATTGGTTTGACCTCCTAAAGACAAACAATCTTGAAGCATACCTAGATCTTCAATGGTATCGTTACCTTCTTCAGGGGAGATTTAATAGAGGGGTTGGTGGTTTGATTGTTTTTTTTTTTGATTCAAGGGTACTAATGTAGACCTTGTTATCTCCTAGCTTCATTGTTAGGGTCTCTTCATGTACATTGATGACAATCATTAATGTTTCCAGGAATGGTCTTACCAAAATTATGTGTGAATTTATTAGTGCATTTTCCTCCTCCATGGTGAGTATGTAAAAGTATACTGGAAAAACGAGTTCTCAAACTCCTACTAGCACATATTCTGGATAAAAAGTGGATCCTTTTGTTATTTGGATAACCACTCTTGTGGGATTCAGCTCACCTATTTTCAAATATGAGAATACATAATTAGAAATAAAATTTATGGATTCACCAGGGTCACACAAAGCATCAGGAAAATCAGAAGAACCCATTGTGAAAGGAATAGAAAATGTCCCCAGATCTTGACATTTTTTAGGTAAAGGTGGGGTGGAAACGGTTGAGATACTCTTTACAAAAAATGATTTTTTCATCCCCATCACTCTTTTTTTGTACGTATTTCCTTCATAAACTTTTCTTATTTTAGTATTTGGTAGATTTCCTCTAGTAAGGAATGTTGATTTTGAAGGACCCCAAGTAACCCTGAGAGGGGGGGTGAATCAGGGTGTCAATTTTTTCTCCCGCTTCTTGGATCTTGTTCCCATGTTGGTAGGAACTTTATTAAAACCATATGATGGATATGTGAAGTAATTAAAACATTCACATTAAAAAGTAAAACACGTCACTTTTACTTGGTTAACCACTAAGGGATATGTCCAAGTAGCATACGCCGACAGGTTTCCAGTCGTACCTAATTCCAATATTCTTCACTAGATGTAGATTAAAAGGTTCGGGTACAGTCACTCTTTCCCATACACACTGCCTTTACAAGGTTTAGGGATAGCTCATTGCTTCCCTCGGATCACTTCCGTTGACTCCCCTGGCTCACTGCCCTGTGAAGTCACACTCATTTTATGGACGTGAAGGTCCCTTCAACAGATAGGCATGAATGCCTTTATCTTCTCTTCAGTGTGATAATTTTCTTGCATCGAGGTCCATAGTTGATGCTCTTTGATGTTCAGTATTCTTCTCCAGTACAAAAACTAGATGTATTAATACTTCTTATTCTTCTTGGCCAATATCACAAATTCTTTTTTGATTGTTCAAACACTAAAAACCAGTTCACTAGGAATCATCAAAATCAACTTTTATTATTCCAATTATGCATGTGACTATAAATGTGGTAATATAGATATGACCTTCCTATTCACTTCTTTATACATGTGCACCCTTGGTTTAGGGTGCTTCTCTTCAGAGCATTCACTTATGAATTAACTTTTTCTTCTTCTTTCTTGTGTAAAGTCCCAAATAGATACGGTGCCTTTTAGTACACACACGACCTCTTCTCTCATTTTCTTAGAACTTGATTTGGATATTCTTGGAATTTAATTGTGTTCTTCTTCAAATCATGCATATGAATACATTTCCCATCACCATGCACAATCTTCCTTATCACTTCCTCAACATACACTTGTTCACTTTGATTTTCTTATATTCATATGTATGTGATTTTATTCAAACATCAATGTGTGCATTTTGATATGGCATGGTGTTTCTTGTTTTTTCCATTATCTTTTACACCATGGGTATAGAGATCTTCTTTTCAAAAAGTTTGCATGCCTCCTTCACGAACAAAGGTGGTTTGTGGCTCCTCCTCATGCAAGGTATGTGTGGTCCTCTTTCACACAGGAAGTGTGGTCCCCCTTCACGTACCAAATGGTACGTGGTTCTCTTGGTTCATGGGACCTATTCTTCACAGAACCAAAGCGGTACGCGATCTGTTGCTTCATGAACACGAAGGGTATGTGGGACCTTCTCTTCATGAACCAGAAGTGGTTTTCATTTTTCTTATTCTTGAATCAAAGAGGTACGCAGTTCTCCTCTTCATGAACCAAATAGGTACATTGTTATCCTCTTCACAAACCAGATAGGTAAGAGGTTCTCCTCTTCGTGAACCAGAACAGTATGTAGAAAATTCTTCACGAACCTAAGATGGTTTTTGGTTAATCCATGCCCCTTATTGAACTTTTAATATCAGAGAAACTCTGTAGATCTGAACAGGATCTTTCGAAAATCTTGAGGGCAGCCAACTTCTTTTCTCGAATCGAGGAGTCTCTTTTTATAAGAGGGGATCCGATATTTCCACATCCAAAATTCTTGAGATATTTCATGAAGATTGTTGTTTTGAAATCTTCAAATCTGAGTTAGGAGATATGCTGAATTTCTTGGTTGTTTTACATTTAAATCTTCATAAGGTGTATGCGATGAGGTATGCATGAATATCTCCTCTCCTTGAGTGCTCGATACGGCATGACCTCCAGAAAATTCATTTTCCTCAGCCAATCACTCTATCTTTGTTTCATTCGCATGAATAAAAATGTAATTGCATGCATGTGATCATATTATCCAAATGATCACTGTGGGCTTGAACTAAGATCAAATGGTGGACGGAGTGGTGAGATCATCGTTCAGTTGGATCTCCTGGTTTGCGGGTGCATGTGGGTGTCTGGATGTTGAAGATGATCCTCAGTCGAAGATCAGACGACTCCAATTCAACTACATGCATCTCAGGGATGATGAGCGTCTCGGATTATATCCCTGGATGAGGGATGTGATTTGCGGCCAAGATCTTCAGTGAGATCATATGGATGGTCAGGATTACATTCATGTTTTTAAAACCTTGTCCCACATTGAAACGGATACGCGGGATGGCCACGGTTTATCAATAAGTGTGCTCTGATGGTCGCTCATAATTCTCCTCCCCTCTCCATGGTACCACCTTGTACCATGTTCACCCTGCAGGTGCGCTCTTAGCCCACACTCTTCTCCTCGAGTGTTATCCTAGTGCCCATGTTGCATGGTTTCACCACCGTGCAGAACTTATGGACTTATACATATCATACACACACCCTGCCTCCTAGGGCTAGCCTTAATGGCTTTCCTCGAGTGCAGTTGACCCCTTAGGTCCTGCATGAGATTGAGGTGAGGACCTTAACTAGACTCCATGCATGGCCCTTGTATTTTTGGTAAATGAAAATAAATAAAATAACTACTTAGTGTAAAAATAAGTGTTTACATATTTAAAATGTCAAACCTCCTCCACAATCTCTTCATCTCTTTTTATTTTACTCCTTGCACATATATAAAAAGTTAGGATCAAGCTCAACCAACCTCTCATTCCCATTCTCTATTTTACTTATGGGAGTTCCTTCCTTATGTTGATCATCATTGACATCCATTGACACTCACTGAAGACAAATACAATCTTCATATACAAACTGATCCCAAAATATTTCCACTTTTCAGAAGGTTTCATGGATCTCTCATTGAAGTTGTTCTTCTTCATCCTTTGATTATCGAGTCAGTGAAGAAGGGAATGGTACCTTGTTTCCTCTTTTATCCCATTGTTACCTTTGCATTTGTGTTTATGCCTTATTCTTGGGGTTGATGAGTTCCTCTTCAGTTTTTTTGGAATCATCCAACATACTTGAATCAGGTGGTGGAAGCTCCTTGTTGCTTTAAGTTGTGATTGCACTGACATTATCCTTTGGATTTGGGATAGTTTGGTCCTGGAGTTTACCTTGATTCCAGGTCAGAAGATCTGTAAGGCTATCAAATTTGTTGCCCAAATTTTTCATGGTCTTCTTCATATCTTCAATCTCTGTTTCATGGTTGTACTTCTCAAAACATGTTATAGGTTGTCCAAATTCTTTCATTAGAAAGGTAGAGGTTGAAATGTTTATTGTTGCTGGAAGGTCTGCTTGTATGGTGTATAGTTTTGAAATTGTTGTTTAAATAATGGCATGGCCTGGTTCTGTTGTCCTCTATATCCTTATTGTGTTTGAACTTCTCTCTATTTTTTATTTTATGGGAATTGTATTTTCTAGAATTTAGTTTCACAACATTTTGTATCCTATATCTCAGTGCATTGATCATTGTAAATATTTTGTGATGAACATAACCCACATACCTAATGTGGAGATGGTTTCTCATTCACCTGCTTGGTGAACATTTTCCTCAAAAGTCATGTTATTTCATGAATTTGTGTTGTAAGAAGAGGTGAAGAGTTAGAAATTCTGACCTCATGTATCACTCTTATACCAGTGTTTCTTATCCCAAATTTTTGTGAATTCTGGGTGACCTTCTCAATCAGGATTTGGGCTTCTGTAGGTAATTTTCAATCAAATATCCTCTAGAGGATGCATCCAAAATGTTCATATCATTTTCCAAAATTCATTGGTAGAAAAATACCATGAAATGGTGATTATATATTTCTTGGTGTGGGTAGCTTACACTAATCTTCTTGAACAATTAACAATACTCATAAAGAGTCTCATCGGTAGATTGTCAAATTGAATATATCTTCTTCCTGATTGCTGTGATCCAGGAGGCTAGGAAGGACCATTGCATGAAACATTGTTGGAGATCGTCCCAGTCTTGGATTTCTCCAGGTTTTAAGGTATAGAACAACTCCTTAGCTGCTCCATCAAGTGAAAAGGGGAATTATTTCCACTTCACATGCTCCTATGCTACTCCTCTTGGTATGAAGCTTGAACACACATGGATAAATTATTGAGTGTGATTATTGGGATCCTCGCCTGAAAGGCCATTAAATTTAGGTATCACGGGAATCATGTTTACTCATAACTCAAAATCATTTCGTTGTCTGGGCATATTTAACTGATTTTGCTGGTTAGAGAATTTCGGGGCACAGAGGTCCCTCAAGGTTTGTTGTGGGTTTTGATCCATTATTGGTGGTTCTGATTGGACACTTGAGTCTTCTAAACTTATTTATTACAAATTAATTTCAGGATCGAGATTCCTATTCCTAGCAAACAAATTTTTTTCTATCTCAAGATTGAAATCAAGTAGTTCCTCATTAGAGGTCCTTGTCATGAAGATTTAAACTTACTCCCCGGCAATAGTGCAAGTTTTGACGCATGCCTTTCCTAGGGCATAGACAAAAGCAATTATATTTTTCCTAGTGTATCATAGTATCTGAATAGGTTTTTCTCTCTTGAGGAGACATTCAGTGTGGTTCACTAACTTTATTTTATATAATATGAACTATCACTTTTTGTTGTTTTGTATTTAAATGAAATCAATAACAATATTTTTTTGTTTTTGATATGAAAAATATAAACTATAATGAAATGAAAATATAAAGAGTTAATGAAGAAAGAACTTGTTTTTGGGGTTTAGTCTTAAGTTCAATCATTATTCTCCTTTATATGTTGATTTCATTTTGATAATCCAAACATGAAATCTCATCTTTGAATCACTATTCTTTTCCAGAACAGGAATAGTTTAAGTTCTATATAATTGGGGACTATAACAACATCGATAAAATTATCCTCACTAATTCATGCTACTCAAACCTACCACAAACTTATAATAACCTTTAATGAAAATTCAAGAACACCTTGACCTCCCCCCCAGGCCATGTCTCGGGGTTAACCTCTCATTTATGAGAGTAGAAAATCACAATGGTGGATAGATGAGAAGAGACAGAGAGAGGAGAGAGAGAGATGATAGAGATAAAAAGAATAAATAATTTATAATTATTTTTAAAAAAAATAAAAAAAATATTAATTAATATTATTATTATAAAAATTAAGAAAATAGTTTTTGAAAAAGGACATATAGAGAAAATAAAATAGTTTTAAAATAAGAATGTGATGAAAATAATTATAATAATATTAATAATATTAATAATAATTTTTAATTATTATTATTATAATTAATGAATAATAAGTTAAATTTTGGAAACAAAATAAAAAAATGAATTCATTAAATTTATTTAAAAAAATTTAAATTACAATTAAATCAAAAAATAAAACAAAACTAAAATAAAAATAAAAATGAAGAATATATGAGGGAGGGAAAGCAAGGTTGCAGCATGGACAGTGATTCAGTGGGATCCCTCCTTAGTTGTGGGTGTCGACTGATGATTTGGGAAAGAGGTGAGGTCCTCCTTTTATAGGTAGAATTCTTACTTTGAAACTTCTCAAGTTTGTTCTTAATTAAATGGATGATTCACACATGTCCCCCTCTTTAAAAGTTTTTCATTATTGGCTTCTATTCCTCCTCTAAAAATTTCATATCTTTTTTCCACCGAATGTATGAGTTATGAATTTTTAATTAACTTTTATGTTTCTGGATGAAAGTTCTAAGAAGCTTCCTTCGTAAGTATAACATCAAATGGAAACCATAATGACTTCAAAAATCCTTCAAATTTATTTTCGAGACGCACCTATATGTTCTTGTTCTAATCCATGTAGAATAATCTTAATTTGAGGTGTGAAGGCCTATATGGGATTTCATTATGGTGGTGGGGTCCACGCTATCTGCCTGGAAAATTCTTCAACATCATTGATTCTTTAAGGCCTATATATTCTCAAATAAGCCCCCGGTCTAGAAGATAAAGTTGAAGGAAATAAAATAAGGATTCTAAAAAATGAATCACTCAATTGGGAATTATTTTGTTAACTAAATGACTAAAATACCTTTGACAAAAATTAGTCAAAAATCCGGAATTGATCACTTTTCACAATTTAGACCATTTTCATTCTATAATTCAAGTTACCCATTATTTTTATAAAACAATTAAATAAATGGGTTTTATCATTGAAAAATATTAATAAATATTCATTATTTGATTAAAAATATGCACATAAATTTTCTCTCTCAACACTTAAGAGTATCAGCTTAAATTTTCAGAGTTACACTAGAGGGTACCATCGAGAGATGGTGGGATTCCATGTTACATGTGGATAAGCATGTGATATTGGAGTGGAATTGTTACAAGACCCTATTATTTCAGAAGTTTTATCCAGAGTATCTAATGATGGTGAAGTATTTGGAGTTCCAATATTTTCAGTTGAGAGACTGTTCAGTGTTGGCACACACTAATCAGTTGTTGAGATGATTCATTTTTCTTCAGAGGTATTAAAGGATGTCCATATAAAGACTCATAAGTACCTATAGGTTTTTCGATCCAATATTAAATTACATGTATTTATGTTGAATTATTTTACATACAAAATACGATGTATAGTGTGATGATGGAAGAGACAAATATTGAAGGAAAAGTTAGTTATTATTCCTACTCTTCCACCCATTGGTAGATTTAGTGGCCTTATAAAGAAACAATATAAAGTGGTAGGATCATCGTAGGAGTGGTGTAGGTGGTTCTCAGTGGAAGTCATCCTATGCACCCTCATTTATAGCCAACATTTTTCTTATGACTTTGTATCAGTGTGGTAAGGTTGGATAGACCCGAAGTTCTTTTCCTACACTTTCAAAGATGTTTAATAGTTGTGGTTGTTATGGTCATATGTAATGTTTTTATAAATAAAATTATACACCTCATTATATACAGGTTTCATTGTCTACAATGGAAACTTTGTCTTAGTTAGATGAGTCAAATACTATAGGGATATTTCCATTGGCCTCAAGAATGAATCACATTCATGCGGTAAATGCTTTTTAAGTAGAGGTAGATATTGGTCTAATGATAGTGAGAGGTGAAATATTTATTGTATCTTTAGTAGTGATTTATTTATTTAATATTGGTGATTATCACTTTTATATCTATTCATTTTGTTTATATTTTTAATATTCCAATGGATCTCATGTCCTTTTTTATGGAGTTAGCGACACCTCTTGGGAGGAGTAAAGAGTAATGGTTTCAGTGTCCTTCTTTTTTATTATCAATAGCTAATGAAAATTTAGTATGGGATCTTATAATTCTAAATTTATTTCTATTTCATTTAACTATTGGGATGTATTGGATTTTTATCATCATGATGAGGTTGATTGTTATTATCAATGTGTCTCGTATCTTGTAGTTGATGGGTTCTCTCGGGTGTTTTAGGGAAAGTGGGATCTGAGGTCTGGACTTGCAGTAACTTTTTTCCCAGAGCTTAGGAGTTTTTTTTCTACTATTTCAATTGATCCCAATGATGGTTCATATGTTTTTTATCTTACCACTATTTTTTTGGACTTTATCGATGTTTTCCTAGATGATTTCTATAGTAATCCTCCATAAAGGTAGATATATTTTACGATTAACCTAAAACTAGGTACACAACCGATTTTGATACATTCTTATCGTATGGTACTTGAAAATCTGAAATAGGTCAATATTTAGTAGTAAAACCAGATAGAGAAAGGTTTTTTCATCTTAGTGTTCCAGCATATGCATCCCCTGTACTATTTTTCAAGAAGGTAAATGGTTCACTCTGATTATGTGGGGACTATAGAAAGTTGAATACGGTGATGCTTAAGAAAAAGTTTCATTTTCCTCATGTGGATGATTTATTTGATTAGTTAAAAGTAGAAAAGTGGTTTTTAAATATCGATCTTCAATCGAGTTATCATCATCTCATAGTTTGGGAGCCTGATATACTGAAAATGGCTTTCAAGAGTTGGTATAGCCATTATGAATATCTTGTCATGTTGTTTGGTCTAACTAAAACTCCTAAATTTTTCTAAAATTTTATGAATTGGATATTACATGAGTATCTTAAAAAAAATTTGTAGTGTTAATGGGTGATATCTTGGTTTATTTGAGATCTGATCATGAGAAACATTGGATTTTAGTTTCGGAAATTCTGAGGAGTCACCATTTGTATGTAAATATTTCAAAATGAAATTTATAGTTCTAATAAGTTGTGTTCTTGGGTCATGTGATTTCTAATCATGGATTATCAAATGATCTTGAGAAAATGAAGGTATATTTTTCTTGGGAAGAGCCACATAACATCTTTGAGATTTGTAGCATTCTCGGTCTTTCTGGATATTATTAATGATTTATCTAGAATTTATCAAAGTTTACATCACCTTTGAATAGTCTTACTAGGAAAGGGGTGAAATTAATATGTCATGAAAAGTGTTAGTATTATTTCAATGAATTAAAATGACTTCTGACATTTGATCATATCTTGATATTACCAAATCTAGGTAATGGATAGATGGTTTTTGTGATGCTTTTGTTACTAATTTGGGTTTCATACTTATGAAATGTAATCATGTGGTGGATTATATATCTCTTCAAATTAGACTCCATGAGAAGAATGTATCCACTCATGAATTAGAGCTCACTATGTTTATGCATGCGCTTAAGTGTTAGTGACACTATCTATTTAGGGGGAGGTTCACATCATTTTATGACTATAAGAGTTTGTGATAAATCCTTTCTCATAAAAAACTGAATCTCAAATAGAGGCGGTGGGTGTCATAGCTTCAGAAGTTTTACTTCGATATTTCCTATACCCCATAGAAGGGGAATGTTGTTACAAATTATTTCAATAGGAAATTACCATCACATGTTGTTCTATAATCAAAGGAAGAGTGGAACCTTATGGGGAACTTTGGGAAGTTTCATAAAGATGCTCAGGAGGATTTTTAGGAATGGTTCTAGCCAGTGTTCAGTTTTCATACTCTCTTATTGAGAATATTCTGTAAATTCATAAATAGGATGATGATTTAATAGGAATTCGAGAAACCCTTTATGGTGGGGAGATATTTTCTAGTTGGTCTCTCTATTCAGATGGTCTACTTTTTTTAGGATAAAATTTTCATATTAACATCTTTAATAATATCAATTATTCTTTACTATCATAGTTCATCATAGGCTATTCATATGGACATTAGGAAGATGTATTATGACATAATAAAATTATTCTTGTGGTCGGGTATGAAGCATGACATTACAGACTACATGTCCCACTGCTACACCTACCAACAGATAAAGGCCGAACATCTGAAACCTTGTGGTTTTCTCTAGCCTATTCTAGTACTGATTTGAAAATGGGATGTGGTTTCTATTATTTTTTGTATTTCCACAGACTCCTCAAGAGAGTAATTCTATCTTGGTGGTGATTGATCGTTTGAAAAATTAATTTCATTTAATTCCAATCAGATAAATCACAAAAGATGAAGATATTGGAAAGATGTATGTGTTTGAGATCATGAGGTAACATGGGATTCCTTCTACCAGTGTTTCGAATAGGGATCCTTGGTTTAATTCTATGTTTTAGAGAAGTCTCCGAGAGGAAATTTGGACTTAGATTAGGATGAGTACAACTTACCATCCATAGACATACTATCAGATGAATTGAACTATTTAGATCTTAGAGGATATGCTTTGTGCCTATGTCTTTGATTTTTGTGGATCTTGGGATTGACATATGGGACTGTTTTATTTTTCTTATAACAATAGTTATCAATCATCAATCATAATGGATCCCTACAAGGCTATGTATGGTCACCCATTCTTATAAACTATTTGTTGGGAAGAGGTGGGTGAAGACTCTTTGGTGGGATGAAGTCTCATTTATGAGACACCATAAATGATTCAAGATATACATCAGTTTCTAGTTATAGCTCATGTTCAATATAAATCTTATGCGGATTAATGAAATCATCTTTTTGAGTTTTTTGTTCGTGTCTGAGTTTTCTTGAATGTACATCCTCGGTTGGGTCACCATTGCCTTAGAAAATAGGTAAAGTTGGCTCAAATATAGGTTAGACTGTTTGAGGTTACTAAGTGGCTTTGGTAGGTTTCTTATCGATTGGAATTTTAGGTTTAGTTGATGGGTTTTCATGATGTTTTTCACATATCACAGATCAAGAAATACCATCCTAATCCATCTCACATTTTGAGTTGGGAATAGATTAAGTTGGTTTTAAACTTTTCCCTTATGGAATAGATAGTGGAGATCATTGACTATTAGGTAAAATTATTGTGTAGTAAATTTATTCTCTTGGTCTAAGTTTTATGGCAGTACATATTATATTCTCAAAAGACCTGGGATCATGAGTCATTGATGGGGGAGTAGTGGCCTCATTTATTTTCTAGATAGAATTCTTCCACATGAATTCCTGGGTATGGAAAGTCTTATGGTGTGGAGTTCATAACATCTTGTTACCCACTTTTATGTATTTATTTCTCTATTCTTATTTCCCTCTTTATTTGGGTGAATTTTGGGACTCCAAAGGATGAAGAGCATTTTCTAGGGAATATGACCTAAAGTTCATGGATGTATAATTGTTTGAATTAATGGATTCTTGGTATAAATGTATTAAAGACTTTGAGAGGTTCTACCAAAGTTCTTATAATGATGGATTTGGTTTGGGTTTTTTAGGATAATCTATAGTTTTCATGGTCGTCTAGGTGATTAAATTTCATATAATTATTACATGATGTGAAAGTGGATTACATGTCGTGTAAAGTTTACTTGTCGTATTTTAGTCATCAGGAAGAATCTACGAACTGGTACAAGGTGTAAAGGGTTTACAAACCATCAAAAAATTACACATAATGTAATAATAAGAATTGGTATTTTTAACCTGAGGTGATGGTTTTTTAGATGTATTTGGGTTTTTTGGATTATAAGACAATAAAAGGGATTAATCATTGTGAAATACTCATTGGTTGTGCTTTTAGGTGGATTCACAGATGATGTGTTTTTCATTTAGCCTCAATCTCTACCCTATAAACCTAGGAGATCTATTGGGTGATTTTAAAGAACTCCTTTCCTTCCAGATCTCTTTTTTTAATGTTTTATCATTAGGGTTTTTGTGGTGAATTTCTCTGGGTGAGAAGTCCTTATGTTTATTCATTGGAGTTGATCATGTTAGCATCATTAGGTTGTGTTATTGGATCATTTGATCTATGATAATAATACACTTGATCCTTTATAGATCTATTGGGTGATCTTCCTCCAGAGGCTAACCCTTGTGTTGGTTGTAGTGGGGTTTGTGAGTTTCTTTGAGGTATGTTGCGATCAATTCTCTATACTGATTTTTTTCTTGATTGAATCAATTCTAAGTGGTGTTGATTGATTCTAGGGACTCCATTATTTTCATTTTGTTCTTCCATGTTGGTGGATCCCATTACGAGCATGTGTGGCCCAATTTTGGAATAGGTGGTTTCGTCTCTATCCTGTGTTGTATGAACTACATTTTTCTAGTTTAATAAATTTTTTATAAATTAAATAGAATGATTAACTATTTTTTGGGGGTGGTGAAAATAGGTATTTGTGAAAATATTGTTTTTCCCTTGTTTCAGAAAAAGAAAATGGTATTTTCAAAGCATTGTGAAATGAATTTATGTATTTTTTTCTATAATGGTTTTGATGAAATATTTTAAAAAATAGAGCGCATGGGAATCCCTGGGTACTTAGATGGAAAGTATAACTTAGGTTAATTATCTATTTATTATTATGGGGTTAACTCATGGGGTGTTCCTATATTCCTCATTCTTGTTGTTCTTAGGAATATATATTCCAAATTTTGGGTGATTCACTCATGTGGTGTTTCTATATCATTATAAATGTGTTCTAATGACTTGAGTACACACTATTCATTTATTGTTGTAAGAGTAGTCTTCTAGCCTGGCCTATAATGATCTTTGTAGTGATATTTTCTATGTTTTTGTATTGTATTATTTTATCTTTTACTACCATGGTTTTTATATGATATGTGATAGATCATTTTATTTGATTTTATGTGACTTCTTTGATATATGAAATTCTTTGAAATAGTTTTACTTGGATTTTTTGGAAATGTGGGAAAAGGAAAAATTAAATGTTTTTCCATGATTTTGATATAAAAATTCATAAATATTTATCATTACTTGTTTTCCTTATAGTTTAGGATGTTTAGATTATTGTACAGATACTTTTTATAGAACACCTAGGTGTAGTCCTACTGAGCATGTTATCTCACACTTTACACACCCCTTTGGTGGTGCATAGATCTTTGTATGTATTTTGATGCAGGGAAATTTAATGTACTACAATGAGGTGTCAAGGTTTCTATCAACTATATCTTGGTAGCTGGTGGTGAGATGGTGGGAGTTTTCCCAAGCAATCACACGTAGTAGTTAGTTTCTATTTTAGTAGTCCTTTGATGTTGGACTTGTACTTTGGGATGTTTTGTCTGATCTTGTGTTGCATCGTATCTATTGTATTCTTTTATTTATGGAATATTTTTATATATTCCCCTATTTCTATCTATTATATATATATATATATTCCATGTTGATGCTTCAGTTTTATTGAAATTGTTCCCTCTAATTTTTTTTTGATGCCAGGGTGCTAGTCTTCATCCAATAGGGATTGATAACTCCCTTCGGGTATGTGGAAATTTGGGTCGAGTACCAATTTGAGAGAGTATCTCGGTTAGGTTAACCACATTTAGTCTCCTAATAATGGTGTTTGGACTTGGTATTATATTTTAGGTTGTGCATTTGAGATATATATTGAACATAAATTCCAAAAAATAGAAAATAAAAGAAATAAATTGGGTACCTTCTTTATGATTCCATGACACATTCATGGACCTACTTTGATCCATTCAATGTACAGAGACATTACTTTCTACGGGAGGTTATTCATCACACAATTTATTATTATCATGCATAATGATTTAGATTTTACACTACTTTTAAGAATTATTTTTATCATTTACCCATCTATCCTCATCCTCTGAGTCATTTGATCCATAATGTTAAAGTCCACATGATTAATTGTTTCTTTTTTCTTTATAGAGTGGAAATGTTAGATCTAATGCAATACTATGGTTAGGAAAATGTATACAAGGTATAATAATAACTAAAATTATAATTTACCTTGATTTATGAGAGAAAACTAACAGTGAGGTAAATTATAATCTGGGCATAGTTATCTAAGGAACAGTTGCAACATTTCTATTAAAGTAAAGAAGGATTAAAATAAGGAACCTGACCATGGGGTTTGAGTGATTTTCATTACAGGGATGACTTCTAGAAAACTAGTACCTTTCTATTAATACCTAGTTTCACTTTCATGGTTGTAATGATCATTTCATATTAAAAAATGCTTTCATTGAAATTCTTGATGAGATTGTTTTTTTCTTGAGGACAAGAAATCATTCGAGTATTAGATAATTTTATATGATTAATTCATATAAATATTTTGGAATCAATTATTTTGGATTTTTTTCATGTTTTTCACTTTGATACATGATATTTGATTGATATTTGTAGGTAATTTTACCTAAATATGAAAATGATGTGATTCTAAAAAAGTGTATAAATTCTATATTATTCATTTCATTAATGTAATTCATGATGTGTATTACTCAAAAACCAAACCCAAGAAAGCTGAACACTGAGATGTGAAGCCTGTACAAGCCATGAATTCTCTATATTAAGAAAAATTTGGATATGAATATATTTCACGACATAAAAGACTTGTTCTCAATATCTGATCAACCTCCCCAGAGATACTATGAATTCAATTCGATTCGTGAATCATAAAAGATTCCAAATCATCAGAGTCTTGAAGTTCACATTCACAAAATAAAATCTAGACTCGCAAAAAGAAATTACTGATAAGGAATGATTCCGTGTCGGCTCATGATGTGAAATACATTCATGTTGTGAGTTGATATAACCTATTTATATTTCTAAAACCTCTTTCTTATAATGACATTCAGTTTTATTCTCTTTTTTACATTCATTCTATCTCATCTATTCTCTTTTCATTTTGTTTTGCTACTATTATTTCATTCAAGGGAAGTTTATTGATCTAGTGGATCGAGAACTTATTGGGTGAGGAGGACAAATCCAAGCATCATAATTTAAGAATCGAATACCTTTTGATAGGTTAAGAGTTGATGTGACCATGAAATAGTTCTAAATTTCCCCTTTTAAATAGGTTAAAATGAAATATTTTAATCATATCCCTTATTGGTACTTGATTGGTAAATCCTACTCCAAGATTTTGTTATTTTTGATGTTCTATTTATTTTAATGGTATTTAATAAAAAAATTAGTTTATTTTCCATTGTGATATTAATGTTATCAGTAATTGAAATATAGATTGTGTTTTTACCACACATCACTTTTATATTACTCTGATTATTATAGTGGATTTATTATAGGTTTTATTTATGATTGTTTATGTACTATAGGATTGTTAAATATTTTATTTTATTTTTAAACTACACTTTACCCCCCCTCCCCCTCCCCCTCTAGATATTGATCCTCAGGATGAGATATGAGTTTGGATAGAAAGTGACCTCATGTCACATGGGATGTTTTGTTTTGATTTTAGTTTCTATTTCATTTATTGCATTGTCCAATTATTAACTTTAAATGATTTCGTAGGTCTTGAATTTTTCTTTCATATAATTTTCATCCAAGTGTTTCCTTTAAATGAGTTCTTTATTCCTTGCATTTACTTTAATTGGAAGGGTAGTATATCTATGGTGTTCATAGTGGGACTTGGAGCTAGCTGCAAGAGAGGGTGTTTGGGGGTGAGTGGGCAGAATTTATTTTTTTCATTTTTTATATCCATTGCATTTTCAAATTTCAAAGTTTATTTAAACTATTTTTTAAATCTCATTTATCTTGGGGAAATCATCCATAATGTTTTTTTTGATTCCTATGGTGATTTTTGTTATCCTAGGGGTGATCAAGGATTCCACTTATGTCAGTGGTGAGATGGTTCAAGTGTCAGTTCACATGGAATCCAAATATGGTTTGTCACTTATACAAGGCCCCATTCTGAAATTTTTTACACCAGTAAAGTAATCCATTCTTTGACTGCTTTCAAACTCAGAATCTATACCCAATGTACATATTAAAAACAAATAAGATGACATATGATCCTATTTTCATATACCCTAATGGGGTGTAACATGATTTTGTATCCCTATATTAATAATAAGAGACAATGACACCAAATAAATACAATACATCACCAATGTAAAAAATATTTTTTCAAAGTCCATCATTGCTACAACTTTTTCCAAGAAAACTAACTCAATCATGACATAATATTTGATTTAATCAATCTTTAAAGTAATATGTTCTCATTACCACTTCACAAAATTTTAAATTGTTGTAGAAATTTAGAATCAACAAGAATATTATTTAATATTTTCAGAATTTTAGTAAATTCACTCTACTTATGCTAAATAATATTTTTTTGGAACTTATTCCCATAATCAACAATCATTTTTTCAAAAATATTATACAACACATTTTTGGATTTTGTGCCCTAGAACCAACTTTTGTGTACTTTATGATAACTTGTCTTCATTTTTTGTGAATATTAATAAACTTCTTGTCACATAATGATTTTTCTTGTGTATAACATAGTATGTGATAATGTTCTGATAGTAACAATCACACAAAAAAGGTCAAGAAGTTCCCTGCTATAATGACAACCCAAAATCACCACTGAAGTATTCTTAAATATATGTTATATAGTTGGATGAAATAATTTGATGAAAAAAATTATTCATTTTATCATGGTAGGATACTCATAGGACATTGAGTCACTTTCTCATGGTGTACACCCTTGGCAATATCTAGTGTAGGATATTATGAGAATGAGAACTTCAAGTAGAAAATACACATTTATACATGTCATTGGATGTTCTTATATACGGATGTGTGTATTGATCTTTATACTTTAATATTATTATTAATTATTATTAGTATTCATGTACTTTGATGTATTGACAAAAACCATGATGACATATGTTCATGATAAGGTGGGATACATTAGGTGTGTCATGAGGAATATTTAATTAATGAATAATGTGAGAAAGGATTTTCCCCTTATGTTCCTTAACATAAGTTGATATCTCAGTCCCTTTGGTGAAAATTAAATAGGCTAAATAAATCCATGGACATGGTGTTCTGTGGAAAAGTTCTATTTCTAAAATGTCTAAGAAACAGACATAGAGCACATAGGTTGATGGCACCAGCATGAAACCATCTTGATTAGAGATATCACAATAAGGAGATTATATTACACAGTAAGTGTTTGTATGATGTATTATATCATTTTAGTATTAACTTATTTCTCCATGGGTGCCTTGACGTGTTGTTAGACGCTAACCTTAGACTTTAGGTTGCTTCTCATAATGACTCTAAGAAAGAGACCTAGAGGGTCACATACTAATTATATCCATAATCTCAATTAAATAAAAATATATTATTATTTACTATTTAACAAGTTGGATAAATATTTTTTCTATACATGGATTAATAATTATTCATGTTTCCTGATCACATGTATCCCATCACCAATTATTTGAGAGAATATTATGTGAGCAGAATATTTAATAAATATTTATTTTTTATTTAGTGAATATAATATTTATTTATTTATTAGTGAATAATGTAGTAATATTTATTTATTAAATAAATAGACATTATTCAAGGCCTGATAAATTTTATGGAGAAAAGGTAGACCGGTTTTAATTTTCAGGTAAGAAATAACATATATTGAATATTACTTCAATAAATAATATTTAATTTAATTTTAACATTTAGTGCAGTTCAAGAAATAAAAATATTATTGTTATTTGTATTGGAATAGGTTTTAGAAGATATTATAGAAATAATAAATGGTGTATGTGTAATTATTATTTTCTATCCCTAATAATATATAAACTGAATTATATTTTTTTTAAGAGATCCAATTATTTGTTTTGTGCTCAACGTGATCCGGAGAGAATCCTATCAAAGACCTAGAGATATCTCACTCCAAGAATTCTCTCAAGAATGGAGAGATATCCTCCTCTGTCACCACTCTCAAGTAAAGGGAGATTGAAGATAACCCTTCCTTGAAGTGGTTCTCAAGGCGATCAAAGAAGAACGATGTAAGTGTTTGGATTTACCCAGCTAGAACCTGAAGATTCCTATGACAAAATTTGGAGGTTCATGGAATACATGTCAATCACCGATTGATGGAATCTATTATTTATTCTAACATTGCAATGATGGTATGACATTGAGACATTTTCAGATCCATCAATGAAAAAATAATCACTTGTAATGTAATTCTTTAATTACTTAAATTAATTATAAATAATATGTGATGATCATGAACTATGGTTTCAGCGTTTATCCATTTTCTATATTATTTTATTCGATTCCACTAATCACGAAATTTATTTTCATGTAAATCATGTATTATTCATTGATTAAGACAAAAATTCAAAGCTGCTCATCCCCCATCTGACGCTACCACTACTCCCAAAACAGACAAGTGGTATCAGACTGGTTACATAATTATTATTAATTATTTAAAGATAATTGATTTATTTATGCTTTTGTAATTAGTCTTCAATTCCAGTTTAATCACTCTATAATCAAAATTGTGAGATATTATTTCTTCTTTTTTGTTTCTCAAAAATATAATCAAATTAATTAATTTTATAAATGAAATAAATTCAAAGATCTCATCTGGAGGTGCTGAGGAGTCTATCCAGATAACACAAGAGTACACACCATGTAACCCAAAGGTACATGACATGTACTGATGTTAAATTCATGATAAATTAATTCATAATTAATTCAATATGTGTTTATTTATTACACTCGATGAATTTAATTTCACTCCATGTTTTTACCGAGCCATCCCAGCACACGGTCAGTTAGTGTACACACCATGTAACTTTCATACATGATGTATAATCTTTTAGTCATAGATGATCCATGTATCCTCTTACACAACCTATGTGATTGGTGACCATGTAACTCATACACCACATTTCGTGTAGCTCAATTACATTCCATGTACTCAAATATTTTTCATGGCATAGTTACATGTTGAGTCCCTATGCATGTGTCATGGATAAACGGTGAGAATAATACATGCTGTGTAAATTACAATGTACACACTGTGTACTTTTACCAAATTATGTAGAATTAAAAATTAATATGTTATATTTCTTAAACCATATCAATGTGTGTTATGTGTGGTCATTAATTTTATAGTACATTTCATCTGATGAGTTATATATATATATAAATGTCTAATTAAATTTTATGTAATGTTTGGATCAATATATCTTGTATAATTTGTATTGCAGTTATTACTCTATATGTATTGAAGCATAAAACACTATATAGATACCATGTGTTTCATGTGGACATTAATTTTATGTCACACATCATGAAATTATGTGTTAAGTCATGTATTCCACATGTCGCAAAAGTAAACAGTATATGAGTATAATACATATTGGGTAGTTTGGAAGGTGAGTCACTATGTTTCCTCCAAGGTATATTTTTATACACCATTAATTTTAAATTTATTTAATTTTTTTAAAATTATGAAGGATGAGAATCTCCAGAAAATTAAAATGTAAATTAAGATAAAAAAATTTATTAATTTAGGAAGATAATTAATTGATTCGATCATGATTTATATTCAATAAGAATGATTAGTGATAAGTTAAAATTATATATACATATTGGATACATTTATTTAAGGTTTATTCTTGATTTATTTGATAATACATTGGTTTTTGGTTTTGTTTTCATATGAATAAGGAATTTTCGAATCAAAGGAAGAAATGCTGAAAAATGATGAAAATAGGCTTTACACACCTTGTACATCATACATAACGTGTAGAGCTCATTCAAAACATGGCTACAAATCTACAGACCATCATGTGAAGCAATTACATGATGTAAATCCAATACATAACAGGCACATTCATTACATGATGTGAATATTTCAAAGATAAAAATCCCACTAAAAGTGAATCACATAGAAAATGTGTAGAGATTTCATGATGTGAAAAGTTCAAAGACTTTCCCAGTCAAAGATATGAGTCAATTATTTGGTGGGAAATGTAGATCTCAAATAGATAATGTTCAACCAACTTACATGATGTGTATATTTTGGAAAAAAAACACTTAATCTTGTACTTGATGTACATGACTTCCACGTCATGTACTTCTCAGGCTAATTAATATTCTAATCCCTCTACCATGTATAAGAGAGATGCACATATTTTTGATCATTTTCTTCCATCCTTTTCTCTAGTTTTCATCTATTTTCATTCCCACTTAGTTTTAAATCATTCCTTTGTCCTTTTTATTAAATCCTTTTGAGTTTTTGGTTAATCTAAATCTATTCTATTCCTTTTATTTTTTCATTGTGATTCTGTTTCCATTTTCAAAATTTGTTTCATTACAGATCACCATTCTTCATCAATTCTTGCAATGTTCTTCATTGTTTCGTCACATAAAGTGTGTTTTTGACATTATTTACATAAATTTATACTATTTGATATTTATTATTAATTTTTTAAATCTTGTATTTCTTCTTTCTCAATTTTTTCATGATTATGCATAACATGTTTAATATTTCTTTACTTTCTATCAACACTTCTAGGATCAAATAATCTAACTAGGGTTAGAGTTCAAGATTAGGGGTGTTTATAAGTCTAATGAATCGATATATTGAACCTTGGAAACACTATTACTATTAATTAGGTTAATAATACTTTTTCATCACATTATTTTTCATGACTATAACCATGGGAAGTGAAATTAAAAGAACCTAACCTAATTGGAGTTGACTAGGACTATGACAATTATCCTATAATGCTTTCTAAATAAAATCTAAGAGTAATGAACCTAGTTTTTCAACTATACCCTGACCATGGTACAATTTCAGCATAGGTAGATCCAATTGGTTTGACCAAAACTAATTGGTGACCATTTCACCACTTCCCAGCCTAAGTTGTTGGACTATCCCAATCTAAAACTTGGGTTATCTCCTGTAAGTATCCCTAAAATTGACCCTGATTTATTCTTTTATTATCTTAACTAAATCCAAACTACTTAGATTTAGTAAAAACTAATCCTAAAGATTGAAAGTGAGGAATAATTTGTTCAATTGGTTGTTAACCTACCAGTGACCTTCATAGGTTTGACCCGCACTATTGATTTAATACACCCTAGTAGTAAGTTTAGTTTGGGACTATAAATTTCTTATCGGATCGCTGTCAGCACAAATTCAATGTTGCTTATAGGTGCACCTACATCCTTTTACTCTCTTTTCTTAGTTATTTCATGTGTCAAGGACCTCTGACTCATTCAAAGAGCCTCAATTCACAATAAAAATTTCTTCTAAATCTCAAGATCAATTGATCAATAGTTGTATGCCGCTACTTTATAATGGATGAACATAAATATATTACACCACCACACCCCTAAAAAATAAAATATGCACCAACTTCCAATAATGGGGAGAATCTTGCACTATATCAGGACACTGTAATGGATTAAGGATTTTCATCCATTAATGGTGTTTTCCTAGAACTATGTTCCCTCCCATTTAGGCGCACACTTTAGAAATGAAATCTGGACTCATTTATAGGATCTAGAACATGTGGAAATTTAGTGGAGTACAAAATAAATACCCCCATGAAAATATTTCAAATTTTCTCTAGGTTTTTGATACCTTTTAAAACCAAGGAGTATCATCAGATGTCATTCTATTGAGTGTTTTTCTATTTTCCTTACATTAGAGAGCCCAGGATTAGCAGAAGAGTCAATCTCCTAAGTTCATTGTGACTTGGGGAAAATTAGAAAAAAAAAATCTAGGATAAATATTTTCCACCCATTCTAACCTAGAAGATGACAAATTAAATTCAAATTTTCAATTAGTTGAGAAGATAATTTTCATGGGAAGCATGTGATAGATTTAATGATCTTACAAGTAACTGCACACATCTTGGACTAGATCTTTGGATTCAGTTGCATACATTTTACCAGGGAGTCAAACCCGCTTCTTATATTATGGTAGATGCCATTATTGATGGTACACCATTTATTAAGACACCAGAAGTATGCTAAACCATTCTTGATTAAGTCTCCTACAATGAAATTTTGTGGAAAAGTGATTGAGGACCACCTCAGTGTGGAGTCCCCCAAATGGAAGAAAGCACCCACCTCCAATCTCAAGTACAATCCCAAACAAATAAACTAGAATCATTTCAGTTATCTATACACCACCAACCCCTCCTCCTCCCATAAATAAAATTCAATCCTAAAAGATTTTTGTAGGGACACATTCATTCCATGACCATAGGGAAGGTTTAGAGGAACCAAAATTACAAGATTGTAATGACATTAATTATAATAAACATGGCCAAAAGTTCTAGTATCCCCAAAAAGTTCAGCAACAAAACTATCAGAAGAGACCAGATCAGTAGTCAGAATAGAAAATCAAAGGTTATTTTTAGTATAGGAGTGTACTGGTACCACCAATGAATCAAGGACCACCTAGGTACCCACCACAAGGTCCATCTCCTTTTCCTTAGTAACAATTCCAAAAACCTTTTCCTAGAGAACAATAGTTCCCACCTTCACAATAAAAGTAACTTCTACAATATCTTCTTAGGCCACCAAAGCAATCCCAATATCTCCAAACCAATCTTGAAAACCTACTCACTGAATTTTTTGCATAAATTTGATCAAAGGATGAAAACCGAAGAAATTGAAATGAAAAACCATAAGGCTACCCTATGAAACCTAGAGCATCAAATGGGGAATATCTCTAAATTATTATCTGATTGACTACTAAGTACTTTACCTGGAAATATTGAATCTCATCCAAGGTATGAGGATAAATATATAATTTTTTGAAGTGGAAGGATGGTAGATTTTTAGAAGTTGTGTTTGGGTGAAAAGAAATAGTTTGATGAATCTAAAAAAGCTATTCAAGGAAAAACATTAGAAGTATCTCTGGTAAAATAACAACCTAAAAAGGAACAAGTTTATGAAGGACCACTGGATTATAGTTCACCTATCCCCTTTCTAGAAACGATGAAACATGGTATAATATAGGTACAATATAATATTTTTGGAAAATTTTAAAAAATTACACATAAGCATTCGCTTTGTAGAGGTAATTTCTCAAGTACCCACTTAAACAAGATTATTTAAATACTTATTGTCTGGAAAAAAATAAATGAGATTATTTAGGAGTAATCTCGCTAAACTAAGAGTGTTCTATAGATTTTCAATAAAAATTACCTCAAAAAAAGTCAAACCCTAGAGGTTTCTCAATCCCATGAACTATTGGGACATGCAATTTTTAAAAAAAACATGTGTGATCTAGGATAAAGTATCAATATAATTTCCATTAGTGTTTACAAGAAGTTGGAGCTTGGAGAAATAAAACCAAAAATGGTGGAACTCAAACTTCCTAACCACTCATTCAAGCATCCTCAAGGATTTCTCAAGGAAGTCCTAGTAAAGCTTGTAAAATTCATTTTCCCCACTGATTTCTTAGTTCTGGATATGGAAGAGGAAGTTGATATTCCCCTCATTCAAGGAAAACCATTTATCACCACTATAAAGGTGATGATTTATGTTAAATGAAGTAGATTTATTTTTATATTTGGTGAAGAATAGTTTCTGTTCAATTTGGATAAGGACACTAATAAAATCAATGAGTCATTGAATTGTCAAACCATCTCTTTTACTAATAAGGAATATGATCATGAAACCAATGAAAATGAAAATAATAAATTTCCTATGATTGATAAGGGTTTTAGTTCTCATAAGATTTATAATTTCACTATAACTATGAAAAGGGAGTTCGTCCAACCTTTCGTCCTATCTGTTTTCAAGAATCGCTCTACATGGGGTTTCAACTCAAAATTAATGTCTTCTTCTTCAAAGAAATTCTTTCTTTAAATAATAAATAAATAACCCAATGGGAGTCAACCTAGGATGGTTTAAATAGTATATAATAGGTTAGTTTAGTCTTTAGGAAAGTTTAGAGTTGATGGAGGCTTGTTTAGAGGATATGTGCCAAAAGGGGGCATGAAATGAAAAATACAAACCATGAAAGGAATACATGTTGCGTAAATGTCAAGAAGTAGAAAAAAACAATTAAATAAATACACACCATGTACTAAATACACATATTAAAAATTTCAAGTTTCTTTTAAATATTTTGTACCTAGGTTTCATGCTGAACACCCCCCCCCCCCCACCCACCCCACCCGCTGACTCTCCTCCTTCTGCACACCCCACCACCACGTGTGCAACCCCTTTTCGACCGATCCTCCTTTACTCCATCATCCACCACTCCCTCGTACACAATCCTTCTCCCTTATCCCCTCCTCTCCCTCTTCTCTCCCCTTTCACCTTACTAAAATTATGACATGGCTAGAGAAAACATTTCCTATACCCTGCCCACTGATCAAGCACTCAAGCATGAGGAAACACTGCTACAAGCCAAACGGTGGAAGTCTACTCTTGTTCCACCACCTGTTCAGCCCTCCACCTCATCTTACACTTCCACCTCTACATCCACTTCTGCTTATAGAGAATCACAATCATCCTTTTATAGATCTCAGGGCCCTTCCCATACTCACCTTTATCCCTGCCTCTATTTTTTTGACAATCAACATTAGATTCGGTTGGTCCATATCTAGGTCATACCGATGAAAACCAATAATATGGAGGACCTCGCTATAATCAAGAATATACACATTCATAAAAAGGTACTTAACCTCATATTTTCTCTTCACTTGACCCTGATCACCCAAGTGCATGAGGAGATGTTCAAGGAGATATTCCTTTATTTCCTAGTCACCTTTGAGTTGGCCCTCAATTATGTTCACTTTAGACTCAAAGGTAGGCCATGGTAGTTCACCCTTGTCGAGTTTTTCATTGGAATCAGCATCTATTACACCAAAGTTTTTGGTTATATAATATTCATGAAATTATAGCTCATGAATAAAAATATTGAGGCTGCAAGACCTTAGGCCAAGATCTCTATAGACTGTCAGTAAGCATATGATTCTTGTACCATGAAGAGAACTGCACTCTGGGGTGATTCCATATGGATCCTACACAATTATCTTTCTCAGGCTTGGATGGATTATGTTTATTCTCATGGGAGGGGGGTTGAGATAGATCAAGGTCCTCATTCTCACATCATCCATGGGTAGCCTGGCCGTCAACATGGTCATCTAGTTCAGTGAGTTCTACAGGACCTTGTTGAATAGGACTTGATTTATGTTGATGGGTTGATCTTTCATTACCCATTTGGCCATGAATAATGGTGCCTTAGAGTCCAAACATCCCCATACGTCCATGGTCCCAATGGGAGGCATCACCCTACTACTGCTATTCAAAATGGGGAAGCCCGTGAAGGATGAAAACATCTACTAATGGGTGCTAGCATATATGGAGGATGCTAACAAGGCTCTGGCCTAGTATGTAGTTGACCTAGCCGCACCAGCATCCCCTTCTCATGCACCTTCTCCCACCCCATCCTCTACCACCACCTCATCCCGAACTCATTCCATCTCCATCTCTCACCATACTTTCACCACCCTTCCCCAACCAATTACCAAAACCATACCTACAACTATCACTACCCATTTCCATTCTAAATTCACCACTAACTTTCCCACACCATCACCACCCCATACTCCCTTGAAGACCTATAGCCCATACATTAGTGTATTCTGGAGAACCTGGAATGGATTTCCCACCACCTACACATTTCCTTTTTTGATCTTTCCCTTTTTACCGCATTGAAACTATCATCGGTATTCCATCAACCACCCACTATAGAACCTTCATCCGCCTCCATCCCTCCCACCTCTGACACCCTAGCCAACCTTCCCTCATAGCCCACCTAACCTATAGAACAGTATGATTTTCTTACAAAGCATACTCAATAGGGAAAGGGCCCATACATCCCACCATCTTCTATAGTTCCTTTCATCAAACCTATTGTCAAAAGCACTACCACCATCTGAATTTAAACCTCGCCTCACCATCTATCGAGATAGCTTCTAGTACCATGACACCTTTAGATGTCATCGATGTTCTTATTTCCATATCCATAGTATACATAGATATTGAGGTCCATATAAAGGGACCCACTATTCAGGAGGGAACTTCATATTCAGCAGTTGATGAGTTTTCCAAAAAAAAATTAGTTTTCCCTTATACCCCTCACCTATTGTACTCTGTTTGGGTCTATTTTAGTTTACATTGTGTTCATGATTCCCTATTGAACTATGTATTACACATTTATAGATGAGATACACTCTTTTGACTCCAATTATGTTTTTACATTTCTCTTATTTATTTATGAATTTTTATAGTCATGTCTAGCTCTTCTACCTCATTTTTTGTCATTTATGTGCCCATCCTTCCACCATTCACCCTCCTACTTATGATGTCTCAATATATGGATAATGTTGAGAACTAGATTGAGGAGCACTAACTTAAGATCCATGATCAATAGTGATCCCCACCATGATGAGTATAGATTCTTTTCTTTCCACATGAGATTCATACATAGTACACTCTTGAGGTGGTTAATCTCATCAACCATCCACATGAGCTTGATGACACAACCAAGTGTTCCTAGAGGAGGTAGTAAACTTCTGAGCTGATGGAAAACATTACCTGATCCTCTTCTCCATTCATCTGGATAACAATGAATTTTTAATGATTTATGGGAGTCAATCCATATTATTTAAGTTTTATTCATTTTCATTAATGTGCATAGGATCTTTGTTTTACATTTAAGAAGAATTCTTGTTCATGGGTCACCCTAAACCTCATGGTACTCACCTATATTAATTTATATGATTTTTTTCATTAATATTAACTATGTGAACCTTCCCATTTCATACCTTTCATCCTATTTAAACCATATGTACTAATGTTTTATCTAGTACAAGTTTTTTCATTATAAAAAATTATTCAGGTGGGCCAATTTGAATTTGTCATCCAAAATGTTTCCCCATGGCATGACACTCATCACAGGGACCTCTCAATTCCCAATATTTAATTTCAAATTTCCATTTCATTTTTGTATATATTGTTAATGATATCCCTCCCTTGATGCTTTCTAGGAAAATGTAGACATTGTTTAATTTTTAAGTGTGGGGGAGTCTTTCTTGAGATTTATTGATGATACAATTGTATTATTAGATGTTTTCACTTATCTAGCTGAAATTTTTCACTAAAACCATAATTTAAACCTGAAAATACATCACATCCATTTAAAAAAAATAAAATTTTAGTTTTTGAATTGTTGAAATCTATGTTTTATCCATATTTCTATTTTTAGAATGATTGTTGAGTTTAGTAATTTAAGTCAAATTCATATTTTTTGAAATTTCTTTTCATTGAATTATTACTAGATTTTAAACCATTAGTGATTGCTAGTTTTTTGTATAATCCCATTCATAAGAGGATTATAGACCTGTAATTTGATATTATTTTCTAAGAATATTTCTTGAGAGACACATGGGGAATGTAAACCTATCATAAATTGCATTGAGATCTTATTAATTCAATGATTGAACAAATATATTTTTAATATTATTGAGGAAATATTTTTTGATCTATTGTTTTCTGACCCACCTTACATTTTGTCTTATTTATCCTATAGTATCCATGAATAACCTTCTCGGGATGGATTTTTTTCATTATGATTATCCCTTCCCACCCTCTCTTGCTATGATGCATGATTATACTTTGAACATGTGTGGGGGAATTTTTAGTATTAATGCACATAGGATATTGTTATTGTGGATATGTGCCATGGAATTTTCACTAGACTAATATGATATGGTCTATGATTACTTTGATAATTTTTCTTCACCTACCATGTTCCTTTGTAAAATATGTATAAATAAAAATAAAAAATAGTGTGTTGTTTATTAGGAAGGTCAAAATCCGCATTTTAATATCGATGAATCTTTTTATGGATCATATGTGGTTAGGGAATGGATGTGAGATCTGGCATGAACATGATTTTAGAAACATTAATAAAAATAAAAAGAAACGAGGTATAGTTTTGTTACTTAATTGATATATTCATGGATCCCCTTTGATCAGTGTGTAGCATGGATACCTTTTGATCTTGGAGGAGTCGCTTCATTGAAATGTTTATATTCATCAAACATTATATTGTAGATATTACCCTCATTTTGAGAATTATTTTTACTTTACACCCATATCCCCTCATCCCTAGAGTCATTTGAACCCTTTTTATTATAGCCCTCATGATTAATTTTTTATTTTTCTTTAGTAAGAGGAGATGTAAGAACAAATGAAAGCCTATGGTTAGGAACATGTATATAGGGTATGAGCATAACTATAATTTTATTTTACCATGATTTATGAGAGAAAAATTATTGTGAGTTAAATTGAAAATGGGTATATAATTTAAGGAATGGTTATGAAATTTTAATTAAAAGAATAAAAAATATGAATAAAGAACTAAACTATGAGGCCTGGCTTATTTTCTCCATAGAATTGATTCTGGAGGACTAACTTTTTTTGATTAAAATTAGTTTTATTTTCTTGGTTGTAATGAATGTTTCTTATTTTAAAAAAAATTCTTTTCGAATCCCTATTGAGATGCATTTTTCTTGAGGACAAGAAATTGACCAAATGTGGGGATATTTGATAAGTTGAAATTATATATACAAATTGGAAAGATTTATTTAATGTTTATTCATGATTTATTCAATAATGAATTGGGTCTTGGTTTTTTCACGGGAATAAGGAATTTTTGGAATCAAAGGAAGAAATGATGAAAATAGAAAAAATAGGCTTTACATGCCATATCTATCATAAATGACATGTAAACCTTATTCATAGCATGCCTACAAAGCTACAAACCATCCTATGAAGAACTTACATGACATGATGTTGATAAATGATGTGTACATCCATTACTATATGTGAATATTTCAAATATTATAATCCTTCTAAAATTGAATCATATACACAACATGCATAGATTACCCGACATGCAATGTTTGAAGGCTTTCTTGGTCAAAGATATGAGCTAATTCTTCAGTGGGAAATGTGGATCTCAAATACACGATGTGCATCCAACTTATATGATGTGTATATGTTGGGAAATAAATCATTTAAGCTATTACACTATGTGCATGACTTACATTTAATATACTTTTTAGGCCTATTAATATTCCAAGTGCTCTACCGCACACAAGAGAGCTATAAATATTTCTTTTTCTCTCATTTTCTTCCGACATTTTCTCAATTTTTCATCTATTTTCATTCCAACTTAGTTTTAAATAATTACTTTGTCCATTTTATTAAATATATTTGACTTTTTGGTTAATATACATATATTATACGCCCTTTCTACAACCGTTGTGATTTTGTTTCCATTTTTTAATTTTTTTTCATCATTTCTCATTGTTCTTCATCAATAATTTTAGTGTTATTCATCGTTTATTCATGCACAGTAAATTTTTGATTGGATTTACATTGATTTAAATTATTTGATATAGATTCTTAATTGTTTTAATCCAGGATTTTTTCTTTCACAACTATTTCATGATTATGCATAGTATGTTTAATATTTCCTTTCTTTTGATCAACAACGTCATGCGCAGCTAATCCACTTTGGGTTATGGGTCAAGAGTAGGGCTATTTCTAAGCCTAATGAATCTATAGATTGAATCTTGGTAACCCTATGCCTATTAATTAGGTTAATAATAATTTTTGATCACATTATTTTGCATAACCTTGACCATGGTAAGTGAAATTGAACAAACCTAACCTAATTGGAGTTGAGAAGGACTATTATCATTAGCATGTGATGATTTATGCATATAATCTAATTGTAATGATCCTATGTTCTAATATATACCATGACCATGGGATATTTGTAGCATAGGTAGATCTAACTGGTTAAACAAAAACCAATTGGTGACCTTTTCACCACTTTGCAAACTAAGTTGTAGGATTGTCCCAAACTATATCGAGGGTTATATTCTATAAATATCCCTAGAATTGACCATGATCTCTACCTTTATTATTTGAATTAAATCCAAACTACCTAGACTTAGTAAAATCTAAACTTAAAGAGTTAAAGTGATGAATCTTTTTAAATAGTTTTATTTGATTGGTTGTTGACCTTCCAGTGATCCTCGAGGGTTCGACAACGCACTACCACTTTACTATTCCCTAGTAGTAAGTGTAGTTCTAAACTATAAATTTCTAATATGATCATCACCCGTGTAAATTCAAATACATGTGTGGGAGCATCAATTAGAATAAAATGATAATTTTATTTAATGTGTAATTTATTTCATACATGTGGATTTTCATGATCCTAGACTATAACTTTGTATGTGATTAGTTTCATTTAATTTATTATTAAATTAAATTGTTTCCATGCATGTCATCTCTCCTCTTATAAAGTAAGAGTATGTGTGCCCATGGTTTATTTTATGTAAAAACCTTAACCAATCCTTTGGTTCCATCACTTTTGTGTGAGTAAAAGAATATTTAATGAATATAGATTAGAAGCTAGTGGAGGTTGTTCAATTTTGGAGATGAGGTGAAACCAATAAAATATAGATACATAAGTGGAAAGATGAAACATGAACCATAAATGGTTCAAGGTGTGTTAACCTAGGTCCTTAGTTAGATTATCATCTTCTGAATAAACTAACCATTAGTAAAAGCCCATGAAAATACCAATTTATTATTTTATTTCTATCAAATTACATGGTTATTTAATTATGTATGTTTTATTGCAATCACATTAATTAATAAATTAAAAATCCTGAAATATAGAACTAAAATAAACTGACTTATGTGTAAATATTATGTAAGACATGGTTAATCACTTAAGTAAATTCATTTTACATTATCAATCATTTAATAAAGATAATAATGGTAAATTTATTAATAAAGATAAAATCCCATAATTTTATATATTAAGTCGGTATATCCAACCACTACTTTAGTTAAAATCAAACCATAGTTCAAAGTTCTTGACCAGCCAAACTTGGGGTGCTTTGAATTATCGAGGAATGTTGAATTAAATTTTTGGGTTGACTTAACATAGTACACTTCAAGGGTTAACTGGAAAATCATGACTTAGTGTAACTAAGATGAAAAGTTTGATGAAATCCAATTTAAGTGCTTCGGGATTGGTTATTCCACTCAAAAGATCAAGGAATAGTGAGTTGATATAGCGGGAATTTGGAATGGCTACCTAAAACCATTTAAATTTTTTGACTATCCAAAGTCATGGTTATGAGAAGGGTAATATGGATCCTTTATACTATAATTTCCAAGAAATGTGATATTTTGAAGCCAATTGTGATAGCTATTGGGTTTTAATAAAATAGTGGGAGATTAAAGAATATAATATTTATTTATTTGTTTGAATTTTATCAGATAAAGTACTAAAATTATTATCATCTTATTTATAGAAATGAAAATAAACATGAATTCAAAAATATCATTGTAATCAATACTCGAGAAGGATAACCTTCTCACCAAAATAAATTTTCAAGAATGGAAAAGGCGCTTACGCGTTATCCTACACTATGAAATGAAATTGTATGTGTTGAAAGAACTTATTCCAGATGTGTCGGGTAATGAGGCAAGTGAGAAAGAGTTATCTATCTATGAGAAACATTTGAATGATTATAGAGATATTTAGTGTTTTATGTTATCATCCCTAACCAATGAGAGTCTAAAACAACATGAAGACATACAAGCATATGGAATCCCACCTTTTTATTATATAACTTTTCATTACATTATAAAAAGAGAGGATCTTTTCATTTTTATTTTATTATAAATAAGGTACATAATACATGAGAACATAAAAAATTCTTATAAAAAACATGAAAGGATTCTTCATTGGTTCATACAAAGTACTTTTATTTCATCTCATAACCTGGGGACATACATCAAAGGAAAGGGCGAGTAGAACGCTTAGTAAGGGAATAATCAAGGGAAACAGATTACATGTGATCTTAAAGAATATCAATAAAAATGAGAAATATCATTATGGAATGAGAAAGGGAACATGAGGAATAACATACTAAAAATTAAATGAATCATAACTTGGAAATTTGGATAAAACATCTAATTTATACATCCATAAGAATATCATTAAGATTAATCATAAAGGTGTCGTAAGAATTACCAAAGCTATTCACCAAGGTATCATATAACATGTCATATACAGAGATTAAATTATTTACCAAATGAATTAGAGAGATATCAGGGAACACCATTAATATTTATTATTTTAGTGTGATCCACATATACCATTATCAAAAATTTCATAAATAACATGTGTAGAATAAAATAAATGGGTTTCATTTCAAAGTAATAGTGTTTAAAAAGTGCTTAAAACATGATCATTATGTGATTTTCAGACCATAGAAAAGGAATATGGATATCATGTATGTTGATACTATAATAAAATAAATAATTTTTAGATATAGTTGATTAACCTTGAAAAATTAAGAGTATAGGGTATTCACAAAAATAAAATAAAAGATAATTTCTTGAGGAGAAGAGGAAAATTTTGAGATGTAAATTCTGCAGCATAACGGGTATAAAATGTGGTTTTGAAAATGGGTAAAATGAGAGGGGAAAATAGTATCTCGTTGATAATACATAAACCTTAAGTAAGGGTTTTAACAAAAATGTAATATGATATATATACAATATCACTCATAAGACATATACAGAAAGAGGTTCTTGATTTCTAGATAAATGAAGAACAATTCCCTTACCTTGAAATGAAACTCCAAAAACTTGAGGATTGGGACCTTGGGGGATTGAGGACACCTTGGGAGGATTCATTGGGAGGTAAAACTATTATATCTTCATGTAGGAGGGACTGTGAGTGAAGTAAAATGAAGAAATGGCCAGGTATTTATAGTAAAAGTGGAGGATTTGTTTATTAATTTCCAAATATAGGCCTTGGAAATCTTGGTTGTGGAAAATGAAAAACCATGGGCATGACCATGTTTTTTCCCATTATTTTTTAAATTTGGTACATATATTCTATTATTTTAATCCATAAGTGTCGACCATACTTTTATATTACATCTTCTGGCATGAAAACGTAAAGATTTCACAAAAATAATTTTTTTTAATTCTAAAGTTTCCATTTTAGACTTTAGAAAGTAAATTTTAGGATTGAAAATTGATTAAAATATATTAAAATAATTGACGTTAATAAAATTTTATTTTTTAGGTTGTGTATTGTGTTTAATTAATTATTACATTATTATGATATAATTATGAACTCTTTAATCATACCGAAAACCTCAAACTATATTTTTATTATTCATGAAAAAAAAATATTTTATAAAATTCTCATAAATTCAATGTAACCAAATATTAATGTGATAATTTCAAAAATATTGTTTATTTTATCATAATAATTCCCTAAAAATGATAATTTTAAATTTTAAATATAAAAATCCCTATTTCGTAAAAATAATAGTGGGTTTAAAATGCATAGTAAAATTTCTCACACTTAAAAATTTTAAAATTATTTTAACATTTAAATTTAAAAAATTATTTTTATCATACTATTTAATTAAATTAAATATTATTCATAATTCCTTGGTTTATTATAAAAATCTATTTATTTTCTGAAAATTAAAATTTCGGTATAAAAAGTCAATTTATCAAATTCCATCTCAACTAAACCTATTTTTTATTCAGAAAAACTATTATTAAAATAAAAGTGACAGAATAAAAATTTTATTTATACAAAGAAATTACACTTTAATTGACTATTTCCTAAACACATAACCCCTTATTACACCCTTTTATGCCCTAAGAGAAAGGAGTGTGATGGTGGTAGTTTCATGGGGTGTCTCAGCTAACATCCACTAAGTGGTAATCTCCACTGACTTGAACTTCTCATGTAGGATATTTCATTCAATCTTCTCTTGTTGAAACTCGAATTGGGCTTAGTTAAGGGTGAACCCCAGTGATGATACCTCCCTCCCAAGTTTTGATAGGCGGTCTTCATAAAATATGACTCTACTAGTTGAGGTCATCAAATCTTGTTTCTGTATCAATTATCCTTTGTCAAATTTTACTTATAAACACTAATTATAATGTTAAAATTATTATCAAGATTATAGTTCCCAACATTCATATGGAACAATAATCATAATTGACTGATGGTCATATAATGGTCGAATCTAGATAGTCACATTCCCCTTTATAGTTACTTCATTATGAAATAGATATGGTTTTATTTTGTAAAATATAATATAACAAAAAAATTTACGAAACAATTATCATTCAAAAAATTTGGTTTATTCTTCCCCCCTTAGGAAATTTCATCCCTAAAATTTCAACTTCTTCTCTTAGTTGAGAAAAGGTGTGGGTATTTTTGCCTCATTATCTCATCTAGTTCCCATGTAACTTTTTCATATTTATGGTTCCTCCACAACACTTTTAAGAGATGGTTAGTCTTGTTGCGCAGAACCTTTTATCTGTGGTCTAAGATCTCAACTAGAAAATCCTCATAAGAGAGGTCATGTTCCGGTTTTACCACCACCGAATTTAGTACATGTTAAGGGTCGGGTATATACTTACTCAAGAGATATATGTGGAATATATCCTGAAATTGAGCTATATTTGGTGGATTTTTTAGCCAATAGGCCACTACTCCTATGTGATCAAGGATTTAAGAGGGGATAATGTGCCTAGTGAAAAACCTCCCTTTATTCTAAAACTGCATGACTCTCTTCAAAGGTGATATTTAAAAGAACACTTTTTCACCAACACCAAAATCCAAATCCATTTAATAGATGTCAGTATCACTCTTCTTTTGACTCTAAGTATCCTTTATGTTTTGTTGGATATAATAAACATTTTCCATCATCTCTTGCACAATATTAAACCCAAGTATCTTTCTCTCACCAACTTCATCCCAACAAGTAGAAGTACTACATCCCTTCCCATATATAGCTTTATAGGGTTCCTTTTAAATACTTGAATAGAATATATTGTTGTATGATAGCTCAACTAATGGTATATATTGATCCCATCCACATTTAAATTTGATTAAGCATGTTATTGGCATATTCTCAAGTGTTTGAATATCCCTTTCAGATTTTCCATCGGCTTGGGGGTGATAGGGAAAACTGAAGTTAAATACGGTACTCGGATCATGTTGAAGACTTATCTAGAATTTTTATATGAACCTTGTATCATGATTAGAAATGATATAAAGTGACACCCCATGAAACCACTCCACTTATTTTTTAAATCTTAGAAACTATTCCAAGAGATAAATCTTCCCAAATAGCGATTATATGGGAAATCTTGGGGAGTCGTTCCACTATAAACCATATCACATTATTTATTTTGGATGTTTTTTGGAGACCAGTTACAAAGTCCAAAATGATATTTTACCACTTCCATGTTGGCATATTTTGTGGTTGCAATACCCCTTTAGGTAGTTGTATCTCTACCTTCACCTGCTAACATACCAAGAACCTTTCAGTGTAGTCGGCAATATCCCTTTTCATTTTATCCCACCAATAATGATGATGAAGCTCCCTATACATTTTCATGATTCTAGGATGTATTGAGAAATTATATCTATGATCTTCATCCTTCATCTCCTTCTTTATTTCTGAAATAGATGGAACATATATACTTGTACGTAATTTTGGTACACCTTCTTTATCAATATTAACCTTAAGAAACTTCTCATTCTTAACAGAATCTATTTTTTTGTAAGAATTGATCTTCTCTTTAAGATTTCATGATATTATCTAGTAATGATGGTTGAAAAATAATTTGGGTTAGGTTTTCTGATATCCCTTCCCTTACGATTCCCATGTCCAGTTTTACTAGGTCTCTGACCAAAGGATCTCCCTGAATACTCATCATTTCAAGCACAACAGGGACTTTCCTACTTAATGCATCAGGGACTTTGTTTTCTCTTATGGAATTATAATGAATTGAAAAATCATATTCTTTGAGAAGTTCCAACCATATCCTATGTCTCATGTTCAATTCAATTTTCATGAAAACATACTCCAAACATTGGTGGTGTGTATATATCACATTTCACCCAATAAAGATAGTGCCTTCATATCTTTAGATAAAAAACACATAGCTAGATCTAGGTCAGGCATAGGATGATTATTCTCATGAGGGTTTAATTTTTGATATTCATAAGAAATAACCTTTTCATTTTTCATGAGTATTCACCAATTCCCTTTCATATATTCATCCCAAAAAATAACGAATCCTTATCTGATAGAGGGTAAAGTTAACACAGGTGAAGTAACCAATATCTTCTTCATCTCTTGGAAAATTTCTTCATACTCTTTTTTCCATATTAACCTATCCCCATTTCAAGTTAACTTGTTTAGTGTATTAGAAACTTGTGAAAAAAATTTCACAAAACTCTTATAATATCTAGCTAAACCAGGGAAACTACAAATCTTAGTTACTATGGTGGGATAAGGCCACTCCTCCCCAAACTTTTTCTTGGTAGGTTCAACTGATATTACTTCATCGGTTACAATGTTCCCCAAGAAAGAAACATTTTATGACCAAAATTAAAATTTTATAAACTTATAAAATGACCTATCCTTCCTCAGAGTTTTTAATATAACCCTTATATGATCCTCATGCTCCTTAAGACTTTTGGAATATACCATAATATCATCAATAAAAACTACCAAAAAAGTTATCAAAGTTTTCCTTAAAAACTATATTCATTAAAACCATAAATATATCAGGATCATTAATCAATTATAATTTCATAAAAACAAACTTATAATTCCCATATCTTGATCGAAAGGAAGACTTTGTAATATCTTTTTTCTTCACCCTCAATTGATGAAAACTAGATAGAAGATCGATCTTAGAGAATAATTAATCCTCGTGAAGCTAGTTAAAAAATAATTAATCTTTGGGAGAGAGTAATTGTTCCTCACTATGATCCCATTAAGTTCTATATAATCATTGCATAGCTGAATTGATCCATCCTTCTTCTTCAAAAATAGAACAGGTGATACCTAAGGAGAAACACTTGGTCAAATAAATACCTTATACAAAATATCTTGAAGATATTTATTTAATTCCTCCAGCTCCACATTTTCCATTCTATATGGGTTCTTTTATATAATATTGGATCTGGGTATGAGTTCGATGGATAAATATTGTAACATACCAAGTAAGTAATGAATAATATATATTCTTACCTATGTCTATTTATGAATTAGATAGTGTTTTAGAGGGTTAAAATGAGAATAAATCCATTCTTAAGCATGGAATACACTAATATTTTTAAAAGATTGTTTTACTGCCTTTTGATGGCAAACCATTTTTAAATAAAACTTTTGAATATTTAATAATATCTATTTGTAAAAATAAACTTATTCTTTATTATTGGGACATTTAAATTTACTTTGGAAAAATTTTTGGTGTTTTTCTGACAATGTTCATTTTTTAATGAATAGTGAAAAATACTGCATTTTACATCAAAACTGCTCTTTCATATAATTTAATTATATGGTTAGATTATCTTTTTAATTGGTTTTAAAGTTTAAATAGAATATATTTTTACCATTTAATCCAATGGTGGTCATTGGGATTAATTTCACTTTGGAATTGGGCATAAACAAGTGCCAAACGTTTCATAGATATTGTTTAAAAAAAACATGCTATTTGTTTTGACAACGGGAATTATTTTTAAATTAGTTATTGCAATTTCTATGTTTGGAATTTGGTAAAATTGATTCCATATTTTGGAATAAGAAGGTCCAAAATATGTAATTAATACTTTTGTTTCTGGACATTATGAATAGTAATGACAGTAATTATCTTTAATTATCGTGATTAATTAGTAATCGGGTAGTTAAGGATAATAAAATAATATTATAATAATAACAAATGACCCCAAAATGTGTCCTAATTCTACGGGCTGTGTCATGGACGACCATGGGATGCCTTGTGCTAAACTTAGGGACCCCATGGAATCAATTTTGTGTGATAATGACTTTTTATCTTTTTATTTTTAAAGAAAGTTAAATATAACAAAGTATGTAACACCTAAGTAAAAAAAATTTAATTTTGTCTAAAATAAATTATATATTAGACTATAAATATTCATTGGAAAGATAAAGATATTTCCTACATTATATTATTTTTTTTATAATATTTACACATTAAATAAATTAAATTATTTATGACATCATGATGATGCAGCGATTACCTCATTAATGAATGATTTAAAAAAATGAAAAGATAATGTAAAATATAAGACTTAAACTCGTCAAAAAACTATTAGATGAGTATATTTAGAACCCTTATCACCATATACTCTAAATATATCAATGTGGGACCTTTTAAATCCGAAACACAGTTCAATATAAAGTAACATTTTATAACATTCCAAGAGTGCCCTCCTCTCCTCTTATAAAAGGCCCCCAACTCTACCTCCTTACCCACACTTCTCAAGCCATTATCTCGGCCAATATCTGATCATTTTATCTCTCAACATCCCTCTATTAATCTTAGAAGCCTTACCTTAGGCAGGAAGCACTTCAAGAAACCCTTTTGGTTCAAACCAAAGGGAGTTACCCGATTTAAAGGTAATGTCTTCACTTGTGTTCTTTTGTTTTATTTTGCTTCTCCAACCCCCTAAACTCTTTTTATTACTTTCTTTTGTAACAACAAAAGTATATTAAATATACTAGTATTATTTTATAAGAATTATTCGAGCTACACTTACACACACCTACATCTAATGGTTAAAGAACATACTGTTTCCGTGGATGGTGAATTTCTGCCTCACAAAACGATGATTGTTCAATATTATTTTAACACCTTCAAAGGTGTCCATTAAGATTTGACTATATTTATATATGATATATAATATGTTTATGTTTTAGTTAAGCTTCTTTATTTTTCATTTATGGCATACCTTTATGGTTTCCATTATGGGTAAACGTGGTATCTTCATTTTAGGAAGTGTGGACTACCGCCCCATCAAAGTGATTTGATTCGTTAATGCCATATGTGGTATGTATAAAGGATGGAGTTAATGGTATTACATATGATATTATACTGTAATTATAATATACCTCTATATAATTATGATTTCATTCCATTAAATACGAAATAGAAATGAAAGTATCGTTCATGCGTACGTACGGCTTACCATCTCCATGAACGGTGCATTTCATTTCTTACCTCTAAATGTTATGTAATATTATAAATACATGTATATACTGGATATATATGATATATATGATATCTACATCATGAATATAATTATTTATATAATGGATATTTTACCACATGAACAACTTGTAATTATAAGGAGTTTATTTTTGACTCAAGTATCAATGATCGACAAAATGACCATTATTAACCTAAATAATTACAAAGTGTTCATAACATGGTAATATGTGATATAAAAGGAATAATGAACTTGAAAAAGGTTCTTAAGAAAGTAGAAATTAACTCAAGTTTATTATTCAGGAGATTAAATAGTGATCGAGTCATGTCGGACATGAGGTAAGGGACTTCGTCTCAATATCCTTTCATTGAGGCATATTTTGTTTTATACAAAACTTTCTTTTATACGGTGTATAAACCCCTTTGACTTTTACGGCTATTCAAAAGGAATATTTTTTATATGAAGCATTTTACTAAACGACAAAAGGAATGTTTTTTTGTCGTACGTATGCGGCGACAACGACTTCTCTGCCGTCGTGACCATTTTTTGAGTTTAGGCTTCCTCTACAAGCCATAACTTTTTTTTACATGAAAAAAATAAATACCATGTTTTACTTTTCTTTTATTTTGGTATTGAAAATGGTTTTCATAATGTTTTTATTATATCAATGTGTTGTATTGATATCATGATATTGAAATGTGGAAATATTATTATGTTTCCTTTATGCATGTTTTATGTGATATGATTATGTTATGGTTCTTGGGCATTGTTATGACGACGGGTGGTTCTGTGATAAAATAAGGGTGGGTGAGCCTGATATAGCTCTCCAATGCATTGGGTAATGTGAACGGGTTAAACATTAAGGTTTCTCCGAAGAGATTTAGGGAATATACTGTGATGGGTATTCCAAACATAACCATGAGGGTAACTCCCTACGTAAGAATGTTATGAATGCCTCAAGTTACCTTTATGTCGTATGATTTCTATGATTTTTTCATTATTTGATGAGGTATGTTAAAATGATTATGTTTTATGAGTAATGTATGATTTCATACATGGACCAATATTTTCATTTCGTACTTTTATATCCCTTACTGATCTCTTTATTCTCATCCCAAATTTTTGAAATGTTTTTCAAAGGTCAAGGGAAAGGTACATGATGTGATGATAGTGTCAAGGAAGTGTCAAGAAAGAGTCCATGTTTTATTTTAAATATGTTTCCGTTGATGGGAAAAATGATTACTATCTTTTATGTAACCAATTTGTTTAAATTTGGAATGTAATGCATGATTTATGATCTAATTCTCTAAAAATCTAAACCTGAAAAGATCCTCAACGTGTATTCTTGAAATAACTCAAGATTAAGTAATGTTTAAGGATGGGTCCTTATAGTTGGTATCAAAGGTTGGTTTAGATAACTTTAGGAGTTAGAATTATATTAAATGATTGTCCAAAAATATTTTTTTATGGTCAAATTGAAATGATATAGCATTTGAAGTTTACCATGTTGCTTCATCTAAGACATGTTTGTTCAGAATGGTTTTCCACAGAGGAAATAGGAAAGCAATGCTAGGAAGGCATATATAAGTAAATGAACTTCCGAATTACCATCCTGAGATGGTCATAATTAGAACTGAATAGTTTGTTGCAGTAATGGAACAGTTGAATCAAGCGATAAATGGTGGTGGTATCCATGCACGAGATCAGCCAGATCAACCGCAGAGGAACATGTCAGTGGTGGAACATTTCATGAGGCAACATCCCCCATCATTCAGAGGATCATCTGACCTTGTGCTAGCTGAAGGGTGGATTAAATAACTGGAGAAGATTTTCGATGTCATGGGGTGCTCAGACAATCAAAAGGTTAGTCTTTCAATTTACCGTTTGGAGGGTGAAGTAGATCAGTGGTGGTCGATGGTTGAAAATATCAGGGACGTTGATGAGATTGATTCTCTCGACTGGGATGAATTCAACGGTATGTTTCTTGAGAAGTATTTTCCTAAGGATGTTCGACTTAGGATGGAAAATCAATTCTTGGAATTGAGGCAAGAGGAAGACTTCGTGGTTGCTTATGAAGAAAGGTTCACTCGATTGTCAAGGTATGCTCCAAATTTTATCCGAGACCTTGATAGTAAAATCAATCGTTTTTACTCAGGTTTAAAGCCAAAATATCGAAGGGCATTAGCTTCTCGTGAGTTAAAATGTTATGAAAAGATTGTTCGATGTGCTGAGAAGGTGGAAATAGAGTTTTCCAATGATCAAATGTTCTATAAAAACCAACAGAAGAAGAGACCGAGGTGACAGGAGAAAGGGAAGAATTCTTCAAAAAGGTCCGATGGTAAGAAAACTAAGTTTCCAGTTTGTGATAAATGTGGTAAAATGAATGCTGGGGAATGTCTTCTGAATTCTGTAAAGTGATACCAATGTGGTAAGATGGGACATAAGGCTCTTGATTGCACTGAAAAAGATCTAGGCGATGGTAAGACCAAATTTTATTTACAGTTAGTGGAATTTTTTAAGTGCAATGAGATGGGTCACTATGCAAACGAGTGTCTGACAAAGAGCTCGAGTGATGGGAAGAAGTTAGACTAAAAGAAGAAAGGGGTGTTGAAATCCTTTGCAACTACTTCAGCAGATTTTGGGCCATAAACTGAAGTGGTATCAGCTACTTTGTTTTTTCAGATTATGCCAGTGTGTTGTTTGATTCAGGGTCTACACATTCTTTCATCTCTGAAAACTTTTCTAGTAAAATGGGAATACCTTCTCAAGAAATGACTCCTGAACTTGTGGTAAAAACACCTGGGGGAAATGTTGAGGAAAAAATAATTTATAACAATCTTCCTATACTTATCTGTGGAAAGAACCTACTTCCAAACCTTATTGTTTTACCTCTAGTAGAGTTTGATGTTATCCTGGGTATGGATTGGATCTCTGTTTACCATGATAAGATTGATTGTAGAGCTAAATAAGTTTCTTTTCATAAAGACTTTCAGTTTGTGTACAATAACAAACCCTTACTGTTGATAACATATCAAGAGGCTGAGAAACTTTTAAAAGATGTAAATGAATGTTACCTTGCACATATTGTTGAAAACAAAGGAACTGTTCAGATTAATGATGTGCCAGTGGTAAATGAGTATCCTGATGTTTTTCCTAATGCGTTGCTGGGAATAATACCAGATCGGGAAGTTGAATTTACTTTTGACTTAGTTCCTGATGCTAAGACAATTTCAAAACCCCCTTATCGAATGGCTCAAATTGAACTTTTAGAGTTGAAGGAGAAATTGCAAGATTTATTATAGAAAGGTTTCATTCGACCTAGAACATCACCATAGGGTGCCCCTGTTTTATTTGTTAAAAATAAATATGGTTCAAAGAGACTTTTCATTGATTATAGAGCCTTTAATAACATCACTGTTAAGAACAAATATCCTTTGCCTCATATCGATGATTTGTTTGATCAGCTCCAGGGAGCTCAGTTTTTTTCAAAGATTGACCTAAGATCGGGGTACCGTTAGTTGAAGGTAAAAGAAGCAGATATTCCAAAGACCACGTTTCGTACAAGATATGGCCATTATGAATTTGTAGTTATGCCTTTTGGGCTAACCAATTCACCTGTTGTATTCATGGAACATATGAATAGAATTTTCCATGAGTTCTTAGATAAGTTTGTGGTTGTTTTAATAGATGATATTTTGGTGTTTTCTAAAAGTAAATAGGAGAATGAAATACATTTAAGGGTTATTTTTCAAACCTTAAAAGAAAATAAATTGTATGGGAAATTCAGAAATTGTGAGTTTTGGTTGCAACAAATTTGTTTCCTTGGTCACATTGTTTCTAAAGATGGGATAACTGTTGATCCTGCAAAAACAAAGGTTGTTGAAGAATGGCCAAGACCCACAAATGTATCTGAGATTCTTAGCTTCCTTGGTTTGGCAGGCTATTACAGAAGGTTTGTTAGAATTTTTTCCCGGTTATCTAGTACAATGACTAAGCTAACTCGGAAGGGTGTTAAGTTTATCTGGAAAAAAGAATGTGATGATTGTTTTCAAAAATTGAAAAGAAGATTGGTGAATGCTCCAGTTTTGGCACTACCTTACAGGAATGGTGAGTTTGTTATCTACAGTGATGCTTTGTTGAAGGGACTTGGTTGTGTCCAAATGCATAATGATCAGGTAATTACTTATGCTTCACGTCAGTTGAAAACACATGAGGTAAATTACCCTACACATGATTTGGAATTAGCTGCTGTTGTTTTTGCTTTAAAAATTTGGAGGCATCATTTTTATGGTGTAAAGTGTGAAATATATACCGATCAAAAAAGTTTAAAGTATATATTCACTTAGAAAGAATTGAACATGAGACAGAGGAGATGGTTAGAATTAATCAAGTATTATGATTTTACAATTCATTACCATCCGAGAAAAGCAAATAAAGTGGCCGATGCTTTGATTAGAAAAAGTAATGCTTCAATAACAATGTTGTGTTTGGAAAGTGATCCTTTGGTTAAGGATTTGATGAACCATGGAATAGAAGTTGTTGGTGCAGGATTTCCTTCTGTTTTGTTTCAGGTATTAGTGAAATATTCTCTATTAGATAGAATTAAACAAGCACAGAAGAATGACAGTGAGTTGCAGAAAAAGGTAGAGCTGGTTCAGAAGGGTAAGTTGTCTGAATTCAACATTGATAATGATTGTGTTTTGAGATTTGGGAAGAGATTGTCTGTTCCTTATGATTCACATTTGAATAGACAGCTGTTATGTGAAGCTCATAGTTCTCCGTTTTCAGTTCATCTAGGCAATACTAAGATGTATAGAGATCTCCGGGAGTATTACTGGTGGGACAGAGTGAAAAGAGATATTTCTGATTTTATTGTGAAGTGTTTTACTTGTCAACAGGTTAAAGAAGAGCGGAAGTTACCGAAAGGGATGCTTCAACCTTTACCAGTACTAGAGTGGAAATGGGAGAATATATCCATGGACATCGTCGTGGGATTGCTGAAGACAACTTGAGGTAATAATGAAATATGGGTTATTGTTGATCGCTTGACTAAATATTCTCATTTCCTTGCTATACGAGATACTTTTTTCCTAGAAAAACTTTCCCGTTTGTATCTTAAAGAGATAGTCAGGTTACATGGAGTTCCCCTATGCATTGTATCTGGCCGTGATCCCAGGTTCACTTCTAACTTTTGGAAAGGCCTTCAGAAGTCGTTGGGTACTGAATTAAATTTCAGTACAACTTTTCATCCTCAATCAGATGGGCAATCATAACAAACTATTCATACTTTGGAGGATATTCTATGTGCTTGTTCGATGGATTATCAGGGAAATTGGGACCAACATCTTTCTTTGGTTGAGTTTTCTTTTAATAACAGTTTTCATTCTAGTATAAAGATGGCATCATTTGAGGAATTATATGGGAAGCGGTGTCGAACTCCAGCTTTCTAGGATGAAGTGGGTGAAAGGAAGTTGATGGGACTGGAATTGGTAGAAGAGTTGGTAGAAAAAGTTCAGCTGATACAGAGACACATGAGAACAGCTCAGAGCAGGCAGAAGAGTTATGTGGACAACAGGAGGAAGGATCTCTCTTTTGAGGTAGCTGATCATGTTTTTCTCGAAGTATCTCCATGGAAAAGTGTGATGAGATTTGGTAAGAAAGGAAAGTTGAGTCAAAGGTTCATTGGACCATATGAAATTCTAGAGAGAGTTGGATCAGTTCCATACCGAGTGGATTTACCTCCGAGCTTATCTCAAGTACACAATGTTTTTCATGTTTCAATGTTAAGGAAGTACATGCCTGATCCATCTCATGTTTTGAGTCCAGAGGTAGTTCAGCTGGAAGAGAATCTATCTTATAAGGAACAACTGGTCCAGATTCTTGACCATAGGGAGAAAGTGTTACATAATAATTTGATTCATCAAGTAAAGGTTTTGTGGAAAAACTACATGAGTGAATAGGCAACATGGGAATCTGAAAACGCAATGAGGAATAAATACCTCCACTTATTCGATAAGTAAATAAATTGTGGGGATGAAATTTTCTAAAGGGGGAAGGATGTAACATCCCAAGTAAGTAATGAATAATATATATTCTTATCTATGTCAATTTATGAATTATATAGTGTTTTAGAGGCTTAAAATGAGAATAAATCCAATCTTAAGCATGGAATACACTAATATTTTTAAAAAATTGTTTTACTGCCTTTTGATGGCAAACCATTTTTAAATAAAACTTCTGAAAATTTTATAAGCTCTATTTTTAAAAATAAACTTATTATTTATGATTATGACATTGAAGTTTACTTTGGATATTTTTTTGGTATTTTTCTGACAATGTTCATTTTTTAATTAATAGTGAAAAATACTGCATTTTACATCAAAACTGCTTTTTCATATAATTTAATTATATGGTTAGATAATATTTTTAATTGTTTTTAAAGTTTAAATAGAATATATTTTTACCATTTAATCCAATGGTGGTCATTGGGATTAATTTCACTTTGTAATTGGGCATAAACAAGTGCCAAACTTTTCATAGATATTGTTTCAAAAAAACCCGCTATTTGTTTTGACAACGGGAATTATTTTTAAATTAATTATTGAAATTTTTATGTTTGGAATTTGGTAAAATGGATTCCATATTTGTAATCAAAAGGTCCAAATTATATAATTAAGACTCTTTTGTTTCTGGACATTATGAATAGTAACGATGGTAATTATCTTTAATTATCGTGATTAATTAGTAATCGGGTAGTTAAGGATAATAAAATAATATCATAATAATAACAAATGACCCAAAAATGTGTTCTAATGATACTGGTTGTGTCATGTCCGACCATGGGATTCCTTGTGCTAAACTTAGGGACCCCATGGAATCACTTTTGTGTGATAATGACTTTTTATCTTTCAATTTTTAAAGAAAGTTAAATATAACAAAGTATGTAACACCTAAGTAAAACAATTTTAATTTTGTCTAAAATAAATGATCTCTTAGACTATAAATATTAATTAGAAATCTAGATATATTTCCTACATCATAGTATTTTTTTTATAATTTTTAGACATTAAATAAATTAAATTATTTATGACATCATGATGATGCACTAATTACCTCATTAATGAACGATTTAAAAAAATGAAAATATAATGTAAAATATAATACTTACAGTCATCAAAAACCTATTGGATGAGTATATTTAGAACCCTTATCACCTTATCCTAGAAATATATTAATTTGGGACCTTTTAAATCTGAAACACATTTCAATATAAAGTAACATTTTATAACATTCCAAGAGTGCCCTCCTCTCCTCTTATAAAAGGCCCCCACCTCTACCTCCTTACTCACACTTCTCAAGCCATTGGATCGACCAATTTTTGCTCATTTTATCTCTCCACATCCCTATCTTCATCATAGAAGCCTTACCTTAGTTAGGAAGCTCTTCAAGAAACCCTTTTGGTTCAAACCAAAGGGAGTTACCTGATTTAAAGGTAATGTCTTCACTTGTGTTCTTTTGTTTTATTTTTCTTCTCCAACCCCCTAAACTCTTTTTATTACTTTCTTTTGAAAGAACAGAAGTATCTTAAATATACTAGGAATTTGTTATAATAATTATTCGAGCTACACTTACACACACCTGCATCTAATGGTTAAAGAACATACTGTTTCCGTGGATGGCGAATTTCGGCCTCACGAAATGCTGATTGTTCAATATTCTTTTAACACCTTCAAAGGTGGCCATTAAGATGTCACTATATTTATATATGATATATAATATTTTTATATTTTACTTAAGCTTCTTTATTTTTCATTTATGGAATACCTTTATGGTTTCCATTATGGGTAAACGCGATATCTTCATTTTCGGAAGTGCGGACTACCACCCCTTCAAAGTGATTTGATTCGTTAATTCCATATGTGGGATGTATAAAGGATGGAGTTAATGGTATTACATATGATATTATATTGGAATTATAATATACCTCTATATCATTATGATTTCATTCTATTAAATATGAAATAGAAATGAAATTAGCGTTCATGCGTACATACGACTTACCATCTCCATGAACAGTGCATTTCATTTCTTACCTCTAAATGTTATGTAATATTATAAATACATTTATATACTAGATATATATGATATATATGATATCTAAATAATGAATATAATTCTTTATAATGGATATTTTACGACAAGAAAAACTTGTAATTATAAGGAGTTTATTTTTGACTCAAGTATCAATGATCGACAAAATGACCGTTATTAACCTAAATAATTACAAAGTGTTCATAACATGGTAATAAGTGATAAAAAAGGAATAATTAACATGAAAAAGGTTATTAAGAAAGTAGAAATTAACTCAAGTTTATTATTCAGGATATTAAAGAGCGATCGAGTCAAGTCAGACACAAGGTAAGGGACTTCGTCTCAATCTCCTTTCATTGAGGCATATTTTGTTTTATACGCCACTTTCTTTTATACGGTGTATAAACCCCTTTGACTTTTATGACTATTCAAAAGGAATATTTTTTATACGAAGTGTTTTACTAAACAACAAAAGGAATGTTTTTTTTGTACGTATGCGGTGACAACGACTTCTCCGCCGTTGTGACCATTATTTGATTTTTGACTTCCTCTACAAGTAATAACTTTTTTTAAAAATTAAAAAAATAAATACCATGTTTTACTTTTATTTTATTTTGGTATTGAAAATGGTTTTCATAATGTTTTTATTATATCAATGTGTTGTATTGATATCTTGAGATTAAAATGTGGAAATATTATTATGTTTCCTTTATACATGTTTTATGTGATACGATTATGTTATGGTTCTTGGGCATTGTTATGAAGATGGGTGGTTCCATGATAAACTAAGGGCGGGTGAGCCCGATATAGATCTCCAATGCATTGGGTAACTTGAAGGGGTTAAACCTTAAGGTTTCTTCGAAGAGATTTAGGGAATATATTTTGATGGGTATTCCAAACATAAACATCAGGGTTACTCCCTACGTAAGAATGTTATGAATGCCTCAAGTTACCCTTATGTCTTATGATTTCTATGATTTATTCATGAATTGATGAGGTATGTTAAAATGCTTGTGTTTTATGAGTAAAGTATGATTTTATACATGGACCAATGTTTTCATTTCGTACTTTTATATCCCTTACTGAGCTCTTTATGCTCATCCAAAGTTTTTGAAATGTTTTTCGCAGGTCAAGGGAAAGGTACATGATGTGATGATAGTGTCAAGGAAGTGTCAAGAAAGAGTCCATGTTTTATTTTAAATATGTTTTCGTTGATGGGAAAAATTAGTACTATATTTTATGTAACCACTTTGTTTAAATGTGGAATGTAATGCATGATTTATGATCTAATTCTCTAAAACTCTAAACCTGAAAATATCCTCAACGTATATTCTGGATATAACTCAAGATTAAGTAATGTTTAAGGCTGGGGCCTTATAAATCTACCAATTTTTCTTGGGTAGGTCCAATTAAATATTTATGAAATACGTCGATGTATTCTTAAACAATGGGGACATTTTCTATTCTTATACTTTCATTTCCTTCTTCCTCTTCACCGATCAACTACATAAATAAGGCTATAGTTATTACTTTTAGAAAAATATCATGTCGGGATATCTCTCCTTTGAAAATAACTGTAGGTTTTCCATTCAAGACTATGGAAATTTCCTTGCTTCTCTAGTTGAACTTAACGTTATACTTTGAGTGCCAGTTAATCCCTAGTATAATGTCAAATTATATCATGGGAATGACTACTATATATGAGATGATATTGTGCTCTAAAAATACAATACTAGATTTTATATAAATAGTTTATTCTTGCATAATCCCTCCAGAAGTCTTGACTGATAACTCTACTTCTACAAGTTCAGGTATTTATTCTATATTCTTTGAAAACATGGAGGAAGTAAAGGAATGTGCAGAATAGTAATAAAAAAAATTACTTTTTAGCTTTGAGAGAAAAATGAGAGTACCTACCGCCACATCATTTGGGTATTCTACTTTAGATGTTATGATAGAAAATTCCTAACCTTTCCCCCTTGGATTATGCTAAGGTTTAACGTGATTCCCCTCCATTACCTTCTAATTTGAATAGTGATTGGAAAAGTTCCAAAGTTGTCCACACTTATATCATTGAACTTCAGGATGGGCCTACACAATCTTTCCTTTTTCATTAGTGTAGTGAAGTTGATACTCAACCTCACTATGATAGTTCCAAGATATATGTTAATCTCTTCCACCCTTGTAACATTTTCAACTCCTGAGAAAGTAGTTCCCTAAATTATTTTTCCCACATTTGTTGCATGTGGGAAGTTTCACTCTTTTTCCTCCTCTTCATTGATCAAAGTTTCTCTATAATTTTGGATCCAAATATCTCTTCTTTTCATTCGATTTATGTGACCATTGTGTCTCTACAAACTCTAGTCCAGCCTTTATAAAACACTAAACAATATCTTCATAGATTTCATAGTATTGATTGGTAATATTCCTCTATAGATGGGGTCTCAGTACACCAAACAATCTATCAACCTTTTTATTAGGATCCATAACAAAGATATAAGTGTAATGATAAATTATTATAAATTTATTTTCATTTCTTCCTAAAGATCCATTTTCATTCTACTTCAGCTTTATTAATTCCTTTTCCATTTTAGTTCACATTGAATAGAAAAAATATTTATTGAAAAATGATCCCTTGAACTCTTCCCACTCCAGAGCATCAATATCACTTCTTGGCTTCATGTTTTTAATCACTTTCCACCACTGATCAGATTATACCTCTAAGTGTTATATAGATATGGTAACATTCTCTTTTTATGAAAAATAATGTTATAGAAATTATATTTTCTATAGAGATTATCCATTGTTCAGTAATCAATGGGTCGAAAGATCCACTAATACAATGTGTCCATTGACACATAAAGAACTCAATGAAAATTTGTTCCATTTTAGTTGAATCTAGTATCTCATCTTGATTGAAGTTATTATTCATAATTGAAGTTATTTTATTCATCACTCTAATGGAGTTTTCCATTCTAGATTTCATCAGAGTGTCGTCAGTGCATGGTCCATTGCACTCACCATTTACATGGTTCCTCTTATTTCCCTACAATTTCTAAAAGAATAAAACCTTAGTGAAAAGAATGTTTATTTTAATAATACTATAATTCTAAAGGAATTTTATGTCTTAAAAAATAATTCCAAAAAAATTATTCTTTAACAACGACTACATTTTCTATATATCCTTCATAATAGTTCAAAAAAATCTTGTGATTAACCAAACATATCCCCTAAGAGGCCCATTTTCATACACCAACTCCCATTAAATTATAGCTAAAAATTGTGTTTTTGGGTGTTTCCCCTAGATACATATATTCCGAAGACACAACTACTTGTTCTTATCCAAACAAGGATTTCTTTTCCTGGAAACCAATCACTTAATACTTCACCAAAATACCAATATGTTTTCAAATATTTAAACTTTTCTATAGGGTTCTTCCTAAAGTTCTCAAATATTAATTTCTATAAATAACTAAAATGTCCTTTGATACTAACTATGGAAACTTTCATTTTTATTAAATAACTTTTCATTACATTTTACAAATAGAGGATATTTTAAAGTCTAGTTTCTTGTAAATAAGTAACATAATACATGAAATATTAAAACATTATTCTAATCAAATTTAAAGTATTATTCATTGGTTAATATTGATTACTTTTACTATATATCATATTTTGGGGTCATAAATCAAAGGAAATGGTGAGCATAAAGCCCATTAAGGGAATAAGAAAGGGAAATAGGTTACATGTGATCTTAAAGAATATCAATAAAAACGTGAGGAATATTATTGTGGAATGATCAAGGGAACATGGTGAATAACATCATAAAAATAAAATGAATTATAACTTGTAAATTTGGCTATGAAATTTAATTTATAAATTCATAATCAGGTCACACATATTAATCACCAAGGTGCCATAAAAACTACCATGGTATCGTATAACATGTCATCTCTAGAGATCAAATTATTTACCCAATGAATTGAAGTGATATTATGTAGAACCATTAATATGTATTAATTTCATGTGATCCACATATATCATAATCAAAAATTTCATAAATAACTCATGTAGAATAAATGAAATGAGTTTCATATCATAATCATGGGGTTTCAAAAAAAAATTAAAAACATGATCATTATATCATTTTCATCCCACAAATATGGAATGTGGGTTTAATGTATGTTAATACTATAATAAAATAAATAATTTTGAAATATAGGTTAATACCCTTGGAAAATTAATAGGATTTGGTATTCACAAAAATAAAATAAAAGATAATTTCTTGGGGAGAAGAAGGAAATTTTGAAAAGTAAGTTCAGTAGAAAAACGGGTATAAAATGTGGTTTCGAAAAAAAAGGGATAAAATGGGATGGGAAAAGGGTATACCATTGATAATACATAAATTGGAAGTATGGTTTTTAAAAAAAAGTTAATATTAGAGAGATACCATATCATTCAGAATACATATACAAAACGAGGTTCTTGATTTGTATAGAAAAGAAGAACAATTCCCTTACATTGAAAAGTAACTCCTAAAACATGAGGATTGGGACCTTCATAGATTGGGGACACCTTGGGAGGACTCATTGGGAGTTAAAAATACAAAATATTCATGGATAATGGATTTTATGTGAATTTAAATGAATAAATGGGTGGGTATTTATAAAAAAAGGTAGGATTTTTTATTAATTTCCAAAGATAAACCTTAGAAATCTAGGTTGTGGAAAATTAAAAATCATGGGTTTGACAATGGTTTTTGAAATTTGGGATATATTTTATGTTATTTTAATCCAAAATAGTGGAGAATAATTCTATATTACTTCTTTTGTCACAGAAAAATAATTTTTCCACAAAAATATTGTTTATATGGTTAAAGTTTCCATTTTATACTTTAGAAGGTAAATTATAGGTTTGGAAATTGAAAAAAAAAATATAATTGATATTATTAAAATAAAATATTTTAGAGCTTTGAATTTGTTTAATTAATTATTACATCATTATGATGTAATTATGAAGTCATTAAACATACCAAAAACGTCAAACTATATTTTTACTATTCATGAAAAAATGAAATATTTTAGAAAATTATCATAAATTCACCCTAAACTAATTTAGACATTTTTATTGGAAATTTTATTTTTATTTTATCACAATAATTCTCTAAATATACTAATTGTAACTTTTAAATATACATTTCCTTATTTATCAAAAATAATAGCAGGTTGAAAATGCTTTGTAAAATTTCTGACACTTAAATATTTTAAAATTATTTTATCATTTATATTTAAATAAAAGTGTTTTAATAACACTATTTCATTAAAATAAGTATTATTTATAATTCCTTAGTTTATTATAAAAAACTATATCTTTTATGAAAAGTACAGTTTGGGTCTGAAAAGTCAATTTATCAAATTCCATCTCAATTAAACCTATTTTTTAATAATAAAAACTATTCTTAAAATGGAATTGATGGAATAAAAATTTCATGTATAGAACAGAATTAAAATTTAAGTAACTAAATTCAAGAAATATAACCCCTTATTACACTCGTGTATGGCCTAGGAGTAAGGTGTGTGGTAGTGTTTGTTTCGTGGGGTGTCTCGACTAACATCAATCTAGTGGTAATCTCCACTAACTTTAACTTCTCCCATAAGTGATTTAGTTCAATTTTCACTTATTAAAGGTTAGCTTGGGCTTGGTCAAGGTAAAACCCCAGTGATGATACCTTTATCCCATGTTCTGACATATGAGCTTCAAATGACACAACTCTACTGGTTGGGGTCATCAAATCTCAATTCTGTATCAATTATTATTTGTCAAAATTTACTTATAAACACTAATTTTAATGTTTAAATTATTATCAATAGTATAGCTCCCAATGGTTATATTTACCAAAGTTCATATAATGGTCAAATCCATATGGTCTCATTTCCCGTTATATTTACTTAATTATTAAATAGATATGGTTTTGTTTTTGTATAATAGAATATAACACACATTGTTAGGAAATAATTATCATTCAAAAAGTTTGGGTCATTACAATTTTCATAGAATGATGTCTCACCTTTAGGATATCTATCAAGAGATGAAAAGCCAAGAGAGATATTATATCTCCAATGCTCTTCTTACGGCTAAGCTTATTGATTCGGCGCCATATTGGCCTCATGTAGTCGAGATTATTAGATAAATTGAATGATTAGACATCTTAGGGATTAAATTACCAGATGATTTTTCCTTAGATATCATACTTTCCTCACTATCCAAGTACTTATATAGTTTTATTTTTAATTATAATATAATAAATAATGAGAATAGTCCTTCAGAACTTCTTACTCTGATTCGCTAAGTGGATAAGGACATGGGGATGAAAAACCTAAGGTCCTTATGGTGAATAAAAAAAGAAAGAACAAGGTTAAGGAAATTAAGATTCATAACAAGTATAAAGCTCCCTATCATCATCCTTCCAAGAAGAGGAAGATCTAGATGCAGGGAAATAAGAAGGAGGTAATATGTTTTTAATGTGTCAATCAAGGCCATCAGAAAGAGGAATCACACCCAAATGCAAGGCTAAACTTGTAAGAACCCGGTTCTTTTTTTTTGAGGTACGAGCTTTGTCTTTTTCCTTTTCCTTAAGTGTATTTTAAAAAATATGGAAAATGGGGGAAAATCCTAAATTTTAGAACTACACACCGTGTACTTTTCCACACGCCGTGTACTTTTGGCCGTGTTGGGATGAGTACACAGGGCGTGTATCCATGTCGGCGATGAGGGGTGTAGGAACTGACTACATGCCGTGTAGTGGTACCTTATATGTCGTGTAGTCAGTAGGCAGGCTTAAACGGTAAGGTGGTGGAGTCGCCGCCAGCTGGGCGACAGTACACGCCGTGTACTTGGGAGCACATGTCGTGTACTCATGTCGACGGATGAACAGTGTGGCAGTGCCGCCAAATGAATAGTTAAATGAATGAAGTACACGTCGTGTACTCAGAAGTACACGCCATGTACTTTGTTTTTTCAGCTTAAAATAGGAAGTAGCCTCCTCATTTGGAAGAGGAGGCGTTTGAGCCATTTTTGAGCCAAGGAGGACGGTCGGACCTTTGAAGATCCACTGGGGGTTCGTCTGGAATCGGTTTCCGCCTCGGACAATCCCGTTAGAACCGCACGGGTAAGCCCTATCATCTCCTGGTACCGTTCTTACCAATTCTTTACTGAGGGGAAGTTATTTATGTTTGAATGGGTTTTGTTCTTTATCAGATCTACGCCGTTTTTGGGCGTTTCTGGAGTCGGCGTTTGGGTATAACTTTTGTTGGCGTATAAGGTAGGTGGATTTGTGTTTATTTTCCAACTGTCGTGTGTTTTTGTGCGTTTTTGTGCCATGAACTCATGATGGGGTGTCGTGTGGATGAGGCCGTTGCCATATTTAATGCCTAGAATTTCATAGGTTATTAAATTGTGATAATAAAATGCTGGTTGGGATCATTTCTTGGATCCGGAACCACCCCGGGGGTGTGTTCCACTGTTTAGCCATTTGGCCAGGATACCTGAGGGTATGCCTTCAATGTAGAAATTGTAGAATTTCATTGAGAGGAATTGTTTTTTTACTTTATTTTGATATTTTGGGCATGACCCGGTTACCTGTTTAGCCTGAGGGCATTGTTGTGATCAGCCTATGGGCACTACACTGTTTAGCCCAAGGGATGTAGTTATTTTGCCCTGAGGGAAACTTCTCCTGTGTCTGTGGGCCATAGACTCTGTGCCTGAGGGCGACACTACCTACTCCTGAGGGAAAAATATTGTTACGCCTGAGGGAAATTACCTGCGGGTTGGGTTCTGCTTACCTGAGGGTAAGGTTTGCTTGTCTGAGGACGTGAACAGTTAACGTAGAAATGCACTGTGGTGATTTCTAATACTTAGTGGATTAAATGAATAATAATATGGAAATATAACTGGTAATTAGTGACTTTTGAGTACTGCTTACTTTATTGCATTTTACTACTCTACACTAATGTCGCATGCTTACACGCAGTTGGGCACGGGCCTTTGGTGGGTGCCTACTGAGATATATTTCTCACAGCCTATTTGGGTCATGATTTTTGGCCCAAACAGATTACGTTTCTGTAGGTGTAGATAGGGGAAAGAGTCCCTATATAGGTACTTGACAGTTGCTGAGGAGTATAAGGGCATGGGACCGAGCGTAGGCTCGCGATGCCACTGCCATTTGTTTTTCTTGATTTGTTGTACTCTGTATTTTTTTGTACTGTATTGATGTATAACATGTTCTGGCTGTTTTCTTAGAACTTGAAAAATGTAGCATCATCACTTATATACTGTTGGTTATATCCACTGCTTTAGTTTATTTCATTTATGTATGTTTACTTCTTCCGTTGTCTTTGTATGTTTATTTTGGTATTCCGCTACATTGTACTTTGAAAAATGAGGGCATAGTTTCCCTACTATCAGACCTGGGACCTTACTGCTAGTCGGCAGCCTCTGGCGTTTGGGGAAATGTGCTTGAGGTCATGTGGCGAACCGGACTCGGGGCACCCGTTGCGTGGCACCAGGGTCCGGGATGTTACAAAGTGGTATCAGAGGGTTTATTTTCTGTGACTTACTATTTGGAGCCGTATCCAGGGATAGGACGAACGGTAGTTGGTAATAAGTTGTGCCCGGGCGTAGATAACCCGTGTACAAGGAAAATCCTGTCTACCTCGTATTTTTGCAATTCTTTTGATTTTTCCCATTTTACAGTTGATTTGATTTCACCATTGGGTGACGCACTTGGATTGTGCTGTTTATATTTTATCAGTGGGTTCTATTTAGTTACAACCCGATGAGATGAGGGTATGTCGTCTCATGCATCATATTGGCACATGATAGAAATCACATGCCATGCATAGTTCCATGCCATGTAGGAGCATTAGAAATTTCATGTTGTTGTGATAATTGTTGTGCTAGAAAATCATGCTGTTGTGATAGCTGCTTGATAAATACTTGCTTTGTGATAGGATATTTTCTTTTTTGAGCCTGTTTATAGAATGGACGCCAAACTTCGGTTTTTGGGGAGTATGGGCCCCCATTGACCGGAATTTGGTGGATCATTGACTGTTTCTTTTTTTTATAACACAGATAAGATTTCAAACTTTGATTCGTGGAGATTATGGGCCCCCACGGGTCGGAATTTGACACTTAGGTGTTGGTTTCAGTAATTTATGGGTTCCGGGGAAGTTTCTGAGGCATACTATCCGGAAAACCCAGAATACACGCCGTATAGGACCTCATACACGCCGTGTGTGTTCTTCTTTTTGGGAAGAAAAAAAATAAACTTTTTAGGTACACGCCGTGTACCATGAGTACATGCCGTGTAGTCTCTTCCCATGTCAGAAACTGTGTGGGCGGCGACACGGGAAAGGGAGGAGCTTGGGTAAAACACACCGTGTATCTTTTGTACACGCTGTGTGGTGTGACCTGGAGTCTGGCCGTGTAACTAACAACACGGGTCGGTGAACTTCTGTACAGAAAACGCCATGTGAATGATGAACACGCCATGTAGTGTGACCTGGGGACTCGGACATGTAACTAAAACACGGGCCGGTGTCACCTCTCCCTGAACACGCCATGTACCTATGGGACACGCCGTGTACTGTCATGCCGAGTAGTTGTCTGTGTCACAGACGACACGGGAAGTTGGAAATTAACACCGTAAACACCGTGTAGATATTTTACATGTCGTATAGTTTTGTTGAATGGAAGCCGTGTGGCTTAGACGTGTAGAAGGACCCAGGAAGGAGAAGGAAAGTCAAGTACACGTTGTGTAGTCATTGTACACAACGTGTAGTCTTGTTTTGAAAATTTTGAAATGCCTTCTTCCTCTTGTTCCTTTGTGGTTCCTTCGCTTTCAGACATAATAATCATGAATCTAAGGAGTTCTTTTGACCCTGTAGTGTCATGCCGCCGAGACGGCCGTGAGTTGTTCGTTAGGAGAGCGGCGACTATTATACTCCGGAGATGGTGGGCCATGGGCTACGAGTAGATCCACCAGCAGAGCCAGATGCAGCGCCATCTATTATACCAGACACAGGCGTGGAGGCGCAGTTCTGTGAAGGCTTTATGCGGTTCATACAGACCTTTCAGGGAGCACCACGGGCTGCTGCATTTATGGCTGAGTTGACGCGTATATTTCAGCAGCAGCATCCGCCTACATTTTCAGCGAATGGAGGACCACAGGCTGCAGAGTCTTGGCTAGGATCGATGCAGACTATTTTCGAGCATCTTGAGACGCCTCTAGGGCGGAGGGTCAATCTCGCGACATACATGTTGCTTGATTCCTCCAAGAGGTGGTGGGATGTCACCACCCAATCAGAGCATCACAGAGACATGGTGTGGGAATATTTTTAGGCAGTCTTCTATAACTTATTCTTTCCTGAGATGCTGAGGGAAGATAGAGCTCGAGAGTTCATGAATCTGCAGCAGGGGGCTATGTCGGTGATGGATTACTCTGCTCGTTTTACCGAGCTTCAGTGCTTTGCACCCGTGCTGGTGGGTGATGAGACGTTGAGAGACAGATGTTTTGAGGATGGTCTTCGATATGACATCCGAGCACTAGTGAATGTTTTCAGGTTACCTACTATACACGCGATTGTGAACCAGGTGCTGATTACAGAGAGGAACCTGCGGGAATCAAGAGGTGTGGGCCAGGGCGGTTCAGCACCGGTTGTTGGTACTATTTCTGTTGGCAAGAGGAAGAGACCGATGTAATTCTCTCAGGGCGGCAATACCAGCCAGGCAGCTTCTTCAGGTGGACCGGTCAGGTGCTACCAGTGTGGTAGAGAGGGGCACAAGAGGCCGCAGTGTCCACGCGATCTAGTAGAGTGTCGAGCTTGCGGCAAGATGGTTCATCTGCAGCACTTTTGTAGGGAGTTTCCACCAGTGGCTAGTGATAGGGGTTCTGTACAGACTCCGCATGCGGGAGCAAGACCAGTGGCTTCCTACCAGTCGGGGAACTGGAATACAGCAGGGTGTGCTGGCAGAGATGGTGGTCGTGGTCGTGGTATCCAGACACCAGGATCTCAAAGGCAGCAAGGTAGGACAACTCAAGGTAGCCAGGTTGTGTCGCAGGGCCGCGGCACTGGGCAAGCATATGCAATGCAACAGACCTAGCAGGAGCAGGATCCCAGACCTTCTACCGTCAGAGGTACTATTCTAGTAGCTTCTATTTTATCTTTAGTGCTTTTTGATATAGATGCTACACATAGTTTCATATCGGTAACTGTTGTGGAGATCCTTAGGCTCTGTGTTTCTACTTCTTCTGATATCATGATGTTAGAAACTCTGTTGGGGACTAGAATGGCTGGTGTGCATTAGTGAAAGGAGTTCCCCCTTGATGTTGGAGGGTGTCACTTCCTTTGGAACCTCTAGTTCTTGGAGAAGACGAGCTATGATGTCATTCTCGGGATGGACTGGTTGGTTCCCTTTAGAGCCTTTTTAGACTACTATCATCGTAGGGTGCGTTTCACATCACCAGAGGGCGGAGATTTTCTATACAAGGGTGAATGGGATGTTCAAGCGAGTCGATCTGGACCAGAGCATCATGGGTGAGGTGGAGTCAGAGCCCAGATGGCGAGCTTATATCTGGATGATCAGGGGACTTGTCAGATGGATTTCCCTCCAGTAGTTGATCGTTTCAGGGATGTCTTCCTAGATGACTTTTCAGGTCTACCTATGGTGCGTGAGGTGGATTTCTCTATCAAGCTAGTGCCAGGAGTAGCATCTGTGTCCATTCCTCCTTATAGGATGGCCACGCCTAAGTTGCATGAGCTCAAGAGGCAGTTAGAGGAGTTACAAGAAAAGGGATTTGTCCGACCCAGTAATTCTCCTTGGGGTTCTCCAGACCTTTTTTCGAAAAAGGCAGACAGTACCCTCAGACTTTGTGTGGATTATCGGAAGCTGAACCAGTTGACGATTAAGAACCGATATCCTTTGTCGTGGATTGATGATCTGTTTGATCAGCTTCATGGAGCACGAGTGTTCTCAAAGATTGACTTGAGATCCGGTTATCATCAGTTGCGCGTGAGACCATCAGATATACTTCTTACAGCTTTTCGGAATAGATATGGTATGTACGAGTACTTGGTTATGCCGTTCGGACTCACGAACGCGCCACCGGTTTTCATGGCTCTGATGAATCGTGTGTTCCTTCCATATCTTGATTCTTTTTTGGTGGTATCCATGTATGAAATATTTTTGTACTCTCACACTCGACACGACCATGCCATCCATCTTGAGATCGTATTGAGTACACTGAGAGAGAATCAGCTATATGCTAAGCTCTCAAAGTGCCACTTTTGGATGGACTAGATTCACTTCCTGGGTCACATTATCTCAGAGGCAGGAGTTGCAGTAGACCCAGAGAAGGTGAGAGAAGTAGTTTCCTGGGAGCAGCCTAAGAACGTGTTTGAGATACGAAGATTCATAGGGCTGGATGGTTACTATAGACACTTCATACAGGACTTCTACCGATTAACAGCACCGTTGACGAGACTGACTAAGAAGGGTGTGAAGTTCATTTGGTCGGGATCGTGCGAGACATCTTTTCAGGACCTGAAGGGAAGGTTGAAATCAGCACCGATCCTGATACTCCCAGAACCGGTGAAGAGCTATACAGTTTACTGTGATGCATCAGGGATTGGGCTGGGAGCCGTTTTGATGCAGGGCGACCGAGTTGTTGTGTACGGGTCTCGGTAGTTGAGGCCACATGAGAGGAATTACCCGACACATGATCTCGAGTTGGCTGCAGTTTTTCATGTGTTGCGCTATTAGATACATTATCTATTGGGGACATTTTGTGGTTTTCACCAACCACAAACGCCTCAAGTATATCTTTACTCAGCGTGACCTGAATCTAAGGCAGAGAAAGTGGGTTGAGCACCTACAGTCCTTCGATTTTGAGCTTGCCTACACACCTGGTAAAGGTAATGCAGTAGCTGATGCACTGATAAGGAAGACTCAGATACAGGCAGTGCAGGAGGCCTGTGGTGAGTGCCAGCTCATGGATTTGTTCTCTGAGATGCATCTAGAGGTACATGACAGTCAGGGGAAGACTTATCTTTCATCTTTAGCTATGAAATCTACCCTCCTGTACAGAGTGAGGATGAGGAAACTATCTGATTCAGAAGACCTAGTTCTACGGGAGTCGGTGGCAAGTGAGGACCCTCCTCCTGGTTGGACAGTGGGCGATGATGAGGTTTTTCGTTTCCATGGACGTATATGGGTTCCATGGGATAAACACGAGGAGCTGATGCGGGAGTTTCATGCTTCAGATTGGGCAGTTCATCCCGGGGTTACCAAGATGTACCGAGACTTGAGACGTCAGTACTGGTGGTTGGGTATGAAGAGAGAGATAGCTGGTTTGATTACGAGGTGTTCCACCTATCATCAGGTGAAGGCAGAGCACCAGAGGCCAGCTGGGCTGTTACAGTAGTTGCCCATTCCAGAGTGGAAATGGGATAATGTCATGATGGATTTCGTAACGGGATTTTCAAGGTCACCTCGAGGCAATGACGTTGTGTGGGTTGTTATGGACAGACTCACTAAGGTAGCTCACTTCTTGCCGATCATGGAGACCTTCGGTGTTGACGAGCTTGGAAGACAGTATATCCGATAGATTGTACGTCTTCATGGGTTCCCTCGTTCTATCGTTTCAGATAGGGACACCCACTTTACATCTCGTTTCTGGTAGAGATTTCAGTGGGTGCTAGGTACACAGGTGCTTCTGAGCACAGAATACCACCCTCAGATAGATTTCCAGTCAGAGCGGACAATACAGGTGCTAGAGGACATGCTGCGCGCATGCGTCCTAGACTTTGGGGGCTCTTGGGAGAATCATATACCCTTAGTCGAGTTTGCCTATAACAATAGTTTCTAGGTAACTATTGAGATGGCACCATACGAGAATTTATATGGTAGGTCATGCCGATCACCTTTGTGCTGGTTAGAGGCGGGTAAGACAACTTTACTAGGGCCAGAGCTCGTACAAGAGACATCTGAACAAGTCCAGTTGATTCAGAAGCGGATGACTACCATGCAGTCTCGTCCGAATTCTTATGCTAATCACCGCAGACGACCTTTGGATTTCATGGTCAGGGATCAGGTGTTATTGCGTGTTTCGCCGAGGCTGGGAGATAAGCGGATCAGGAGACAGGTTAAGCTTTCACCGAGGCATGTGGGACCATTTGAGATTCTGGAGAGATTCGGGCTGGTTGCCTATTGGTTGCAGTTACCGCAGCGGTACCGAGCCATGCATGACGTCTTCCATGTGTCTCAGTTGCATCGCTACCATTTAGACCCATCTCACACCTTTCAGCCAGAGGAGGTTGAGCTACAGCATGATGCGTCCTTTGAGGAGCATCCGATTCGTATCGTAGACAGGAGCACGAAGGTTCTCCGAGGCCGGTCAGTTCCTCTCGTATGGGTGATATGGAAGCATGGACGAGTGCAGGACGAGACCTGGGAACGGGAGGCCGACGTACGTGCTCAGTTAACAGAGTTGTTCTGAGCTTATTCTTCGCCACCCAGGGAAGGACAATTCGGGGACAAATTGCTATAAGGGGGGAAGTTTTTAAGAAACCGATTCTTTTTTTTTTGAGGTACGGGCTTCGTATTTTTCCTTTTCCTTAAGTGTTTTTGAGAAAATATGGAAAATGGGGGAAAATCCTAAATTTTGGAACTACACGCCATGTACTTTTCCACATGTCATGTACTTTTGGCCATGTTGGGATGAGTACACGGGGCGTGTAGCCATCTCGGTGACGAGGGGTGTAGGAATTGACTACACGTCGTGTAGTGGTACCTTACACACCGTGTAGTCAGTCGGCGGGCTTAAATGGTAAGGCGGTGGAGTCGCCTCCAGCTGGGTGATAGTACACGCCGTGTACTTGGGGGTTCATGTCATGTACTCATGTCGACGGATGAACAGTGTGGCGGTACCGCCAAATGAACAGTTAAATGAAAGAAGTACATGCTGTGTACTTTGTTTTTTCATCTTAAAAAAGTCAGTAGGCTCCTCATTTGGTAGAGGAGGTGTTTGATCCATTTTGGAGCCAAGGAGGACAGATGGACCTTTGAAGATCCGCTGGGGGTTCGTCTGGAATCGGTTTTCGCCTCGGACGATCCCATTGGAACCGCACGGGTAAGCCCTATCCTCTCCTGGTACTGTTCTTACCAATTATTTCCCGAGGGTATGTTATTTACGTTTGAATGGGTTTTGTTCTTTGTCAGATCTACGCCATTTTTGGACGTTTCTGGAGTCGACGTTTGGGTATAACGTTCGTTGGCGTATAAGGTAGGTGGATTTGTGTTTATTTTCCAATTGTCGTGCGTTTTTGTGCGTTTTTGTGCATTTTTGTGCCCTGAACCCATGATGGGGTGTCGTGTGGCTGAGTTCGTTGCCATATTTAAGGCCTAGAATTTCATAGGTGATTAAATTATGATAATAAAATTCTAGTTGGGATCGTTGCTTGGATCTGGAACCACCCCAGGGGTGTGTTCCACTATTTAGCTGTTTGGCCAGGATACCCAGGGTATGCCTTTAATGTAGTAATTGTATAATTGCCTTGAGAGGAATTGTTTGTTTACTACATTTTAATATGTTGGTCATGGCCCGGTTACCTGTTTAGCCTGAGGGTGTTGTTGTGATTAGCCTGTGGGCACTGCACTGTTTAGCCCAAGGGCTGTAGTTATTTTGGCCTGAGGGAAACTTCTTCTGTGCCTGAGGTCCATAGACTATGTGCCTGAGGGCGACACTACCTACTCCTGAGGGCAAAATTTTGTTACGCCTGAGGGAAATTACCTGCGGGTTGGGTTCTGCTTACCTGAGGGTAAGGTTTGCTTTTTTGAGGACGTGAACTATTAACGTAGAAATGAACTGTGGTGATTTCTAATACTTAGTGGATTAAATGAATAATAATATGGCAATATAACTGGTAATTAGTGACTTTTGAGTACTACTTACTTTATTGCATTTTACTACTGCACACTAATGTTGCATGCTTACACGCAGTTGGGCATGGGCCTTTGGTGGGTGCCTACTGAGATATATTTCTCACACCCTGTTTGGGTCATGCTTTTTGGCCCAAACAGATTAAGTTTCTCCAGGTGTAGATAGGGGCAAGAGTCCCTATACTGGTACTTGACTGTTGCTGAGGAGTAGGAGGGCATGGGACCGAGCCTAGGCTCGCGATGCCGCTGCCAGCTATATTTCTTGTTTTATTGTACTCTGTATTTTGTTGTACTGTATTGATGTATAACATGTTATGGCTGTTTTCTTAGAACTTGAAACATGTATCATCATCATTTATATACTATTGGTTATATCCACTTCTTTAGTTTATTTCATTTGTGTATGTTTACTGCTTCCACTATTGTTGTATGTTTATTTTGGTATTCCGCTACACTGCACTTTGACAAATGAGGGCATAGTTTCCCCACTATCAGACCTGGGCCCTCGCTGCTAGTCGGCAGCCTCTGGAGTTTGGGGAAATGCGCTTGAGGTCACGTGGCGAACCGGGCTTGGGGCACCCGTTGCGTGGAACTCGGGTCCGGGATGTTACAAAACTAAAGGTGCATTCGTTATCAAGTGTAATCTTTCAATATCTACACATTGGGTATTAGATATAGCTTATAGTACTTAAATCTATATCCAAATGTAGTAACCAAGTAAATTTAGAATGATTTCTAAAGGATAAGTGGATTTTTGAGCTGTTAATGGTGTGAAGTTGGATTATCTATCCATTGGTGACTACCACCTTTCATGTATAATAGGAATGATATTGGTTTTAAGGTATTATTATTATATACCAACTGTTACCAAGAACATAATATTTTTATCATGCCTAAATGCATATGGATTTATTTTCAAGTTTTGAAATAAACTTTTCTTCTTTTATAAAGGAAACATATGTTATGGTATGACGCATTTTAATAATGATATTTAAGGTTTAAATTATAAAAACCATGTATAGGAAATAGATAACAAATCATGTTCACATGACTAATGTAACACTTAGACATGACATCACCATATTGGTCATGTAAATGATAAGGATTTGAAAAAACTCTTTCAAGGTGGTTATTTAGACTCATTTGAACTAAACCCACCTGAATGATGCCATGATTGTTTACTAAGAAAAATGACCAAACCTCCATTCAGTGGGAAAGATGAAAGGGTCCCATATCTTTTAGGAATGGTACACAATGATGTGTGTGGACCATTTCTTATGGAATCTAGATGTGGGTATTCTTGCTTAATAACTTTTTATATTGACTTGAGTACATATGGTTATGTCTAATTGATAAGGTATAAGCCTGAATCCTTTGATAAATTAAAAGAATTCAAGAATAAAGTAGAGAATCAACTTGGAAAAAAGATAAAGAAGCTTCAATTGGATTGAGGGGTTGAATATTTTAACTAGTATTTTATTAACCTTTTATGATATTTTGGTATTCTATCTCAAATCACTCCACATTACATGCCATAGTGAAATGGTGTTAGTGAAAGGAGGAAGTGTACCTTTTAATACATGGTAAGGTTGATGATGAGTCATATAGATCTTCCATTATCCTTTTGGGGATATGCATTACAAACTATGGTATACACACTAAAGTAAGAACCAACTAAATTTGAAAATATAAATCCCTTCTAGTTATGGAGTAGAAACCCATTTTTTTCATACATGTGTATGAGGTTGTGAGGTGTTTTTAAGGCCTTATCAGGTAAAAAAACTAGCACCTCAGGGGAAAAATTGTATCTTTATAGGTTATCCTAAGGAAGAAAGGGGATATTACCTATACAACCTCGAATACAAGAAAGTGATTTTCACTGGACATGTTGTATTTCTTGAGAGGGAGAACATACTCAAAAATGATAGTGGGGTCAATATTGAATTTGATGAATTTAATGATCAAGATACACAAGATTCGGTTGAGGAGCAGATTCCACAGATCCCCGTAGTAGTGGTAGTTCCTAAAACACAAGTACTACATAGGATAACTAGAGAGGTTATAAAACTAGGGAGATATGGTTTTCTCATCATTGAAGATGGTGACTCATTATTGGTTACCAATGATGAACCTCTATCCTACAAAGAAGAAGTAGATAACTCAAAATATTCAATATGTAAAGAATCCATGAATTGTGAAATGGATTCAATGTATCATAAACAAGTTTGGGTTCTGGTCAATGCGCTAGTTTATGTAAAGCCTGTAGGGTGAAAATGGGTATTCAAGAGAAAACTGGACATGGAATGTAAGTAAATACCTGTGAATCAAGGCTAGTAGATAAATGTTTTACATAACATCAAGTAATTTACTATGATGAAACCTTTTCACCATTTTCCATATTTAAATATATTATAATTCTACTTACCATAGCATCTTACCATGACTATGAAATCTTGAATATGGATGTAAAAACTAATTTCTTTAATGTGAACCTTTAAGAAGATGTATATATGTAACAAACATAAGGGTTGTTGGATTTGAGTGATTCCAAAAGGATTTTTAAGTTTCATATATCCATTTATGGATTGAATCAAGCATTCAGGTCATGGAATATTTGATTTAATGAATCTATAAAATAATTTGGTTACATTAAGAATGAATTTGAGCCATGTGGTTACCATAGGTTTAGTGGGAATGTATTATTTATCATACTAGTATATGTTGAAGAAATATTACTTATTGGAAATGACATAATATTATTACAGTCTATTAAGGATAGGTTATCCAAGTGTTTCTATATGAAGGACTTAGGTGAATCAACTTATATTTTAGGAATCAAGATCATTCATGATAGATCCAAGAGGATATTTGGACTAAGTCAAAGTACATAAATATATCATATACTAGAGAGTTTTAGTATAGAAAATATAAGAGGGGATTGGTTATAATTAAATATAGTAGACATATTTATAATAAAATGTATCCTCATACACAACATGAGAAAGATATAATAAGAAATATCTCATAAGATTTAGTGATAGGATCAAACATGTAATCCATGTTATATGGTAGACTTTATATTGCCTATACATTGATAATGGTAGGATGATAACAAGAAGATCCAAGATAAAAAAATTGTTCTACTATTAAGTCTTTCCTTTAGTATCTGAGAATAATTAAGGATATATTCCCAGTGTATGGAGGAGATGAGGAGATGATCATCATGGGTTATACTGATGCTAGTTTTTAAAAAAAAAATCAAATGATCTGATGTCACGGTCAGGATATGTTTTCAGTCTCAATGGAGGAGAGATGAGATTAAAGAGTTTAAATCATCCATTTTTTGTTGATTCTACAATAGAATATGAGTATATATAATCTTATGATATAGAAAAGAAAGGCATTTGGATATGAAACTTTTTCTAGGAGCTTGATGTTGTACCTAGAAGTAATGACCCTATCACAGTGTATTAAGATAATATTGTTATGGTCAAGTATCTCCCCTTCAATAATTTTTCTCAAAGGGGTGAATTTAGAGTAATCATAAGTCCCATAGAAAAAAATTTGGTAGAACCATTGAAAAAATTCCTATCTAAATAGAAGCAAGAGTCTCATGTGCGAGCCAGAAGATTGATGGTTATTAGTAGTTGGCTCTAGTGAAACTGGAGTCTGTTGGAGTTGGTTCCCTAGAACCAACTTCTATGTACTTTATGAAAACATGAATTCATTATTTTTAATATTAATAAACTTATTATAACGTCATGATTGTTCTTCTATGTAACATAGTATGTTATAATATCCTAAGAGCAGTTTTTACACTAAAAAGGTCATAGCAGATTCCTGCTATGATGAGAACCTAAAAGTGCCACGACAGTATTCTTAAATATATGTTGTATAGTAGGATAAAATCATTTGAGGGACAAAAATGATACATACTATATAGGGTATATAATCATAGGACTTTTAGGAACATTCTCATGGTATACGCCCTTGGAAATATCCAATGTAGGATATTATTATAATGAAACCTATCAGTATTTCAACGCCCATATCATATAAGTATCTCTACCTTAAGTGTACAAAAATTCTCCAACATTAATGAATTTCATCATCCAAATAGTAAACCATATTCACTTGTAAAGACAAGATAATTAGAGCATGCTATCCATGCTCATTGGTATGGATCAAGTGAGAGAAGTTGACAGGAGTAAAATATAATGAATATTTTAGTATACCCCTATCAATGTTGACCCACATTAATTTGAGTAAGACAACTGAAAAGTGACCGTGATAATTTAGTTCAATTAAATAATTGATATTTCCATAGTATCCCACCTCTTAAAGTGTAAATACAACACTATTTTTGTGTTTTCAAGTCTTCTTCAAGACAAATTGTATGAAATCGCAGCTATGAATATTATAGGCATTGAATCTCTTAGCCAGCCTTAGAGGACCTCGAACCAAATACTTCAAATAATTTTATATTTCAACTTGATTATTAACATTAATTATCTAGAAAATAATATATAAGGTGTTAATTTTAACATAGACAAAATAATTAAATTTCAATAATATGAATATTAGTATATAGTTACATGATGGGTGAACCATTCAACAATCTCCTTATTGATAACTTTTGTTAATTCTAGATCATTTCGAGATTGACCCCTCAGTCACCTATTTGTTTTTAGTCACAATTATTCAATAAATAGATCTATTATAAAACTATTTAGTATCACATATCTATTGTATTGTAGAAACTCTAATTCAGTCACTGTAAAATTTGACCCCTTTTTAATTTGTCGTCCAATAGTTGGAAATACCGATATATGGTTTTTAGAATGAGAATTAGTGGATATGTCTTCAAAAAGTCCAACATTATTAAATATAATCTCAATACCATCCAAGTAACTAGAAAAAAAGGTCAAGCACTCTTTTTTATGTAACCTTCAGCAATAGACCCTTCTGGTTGACCATTATTCCTCACATATGATTTCAAATAACCAAAGTACCTGATGAAAAAAATAGGAAACATAGTAAAAAATTAATTAATGATTTGATAAAATTGAATTCACCAATAAAAATAAAAAATATATTAATTTACCTCTAAATTGGATACACCCATTGATGGTGTACCAATCCACCAAGTTTATCTTCTTCAACCAAATGAATTGTCATATAAATCATGATTGTGATGAACAAATAGGGAAATAACATATCTAAATGACAAAGTGTAAAAACAATTCTTTATTGAAGTTTATCTAGCTATGTTGGATTAATAGTTTTTTTCAGAAATATATTTTAAAAGGGTACAAAACTCAACTAGAACCACAATTACATTTTCAGGAAACATATTATGCAATGCCAGTGGCAACAACTACTCTATCAGAATATGTGTTTCGTGACTTTTCAATACATGTAAATTTCGATGTTTTAAGTCAACACACATTGATATATAACTTGAATATACATATGAAACTTTTAAATTCTTTAAAGTTCGAAGGAATGAATATTTCTCATGATTTTTCATTATAAAAACATCCAAAGGACACTTTCTATTCCCATTTTCCCACAAACCATTATTTATATTCATTGACTCCAAATCCTTATAAGCAATAAGTAAATCTTTCTATTTACCCTTATCATTATGCAATGTAAAAATTACTTTGTTACATATATTATTCTCAATATGAATTACATAAAGATTAGGACATGTCAAATTAAACTCTCAATAAGGGAGTCTAAAAATATACTCTTTTTCTTCCATTGTTGTGTTCTATCTGCTTCGAATACTATACCTCGTACCCTTTTCCTCCTTCTTTAAATAGATTAAATTTTCCAAATTCTTCAGTGACATTCATTAATTGTCCCAATAATTCTAAAGTAGATAAAACATTTGGTGACATTCTCAATTCAATATACCCATTGAATTGTGTCTTTTTAAACCTGAATTTATCTGAAGCATCAAGAAATCAATGATGACACAGAAAAAACCATTTTCTACTATGAGGTAATCATTACGGTAAAAATTCAAAATTATAAACTAGACAATCCAAACCAGTATGAGTTTTCTAACCAGATAAATTTCCTAGTCCATGAAAGTCACTAATTGTCCACATTAAAGTAGAATTAATTTTGAATAGTTTTCTCATTGAATCATCATATGTTTCTACACCATAATCCCATAACTCCTATAAATCATTGATTATAGGTTGAAGGTATACATCAATGTAATTTACATAAATTTTCTTTCCTAAAATAATCATCAAAATAATGAAAGAAGTCTTCTTAATACACATCCATGTAGGTATATTATAGAGGATCAAAATAACTTGCCAAATCCCATATTTAGTACTTAAATAACAAAAGGGTTTAAACTATCAAAATCCAATCCCAAATGTATATTCCTAGGATATGAGGATATATATATATATAATGAATCAAACATTTTTTATGATCTTGAATCTTTTGGATGTCTCATCAAGCCATTGTTACTATCCTGAGCATGCCACTTTATGTTGTCTATAGTATTATATGACATGAATAATATTTTCAAGTATAGTTTTAGAGGAAAGTAACAAAATACCTTTTTAAAAGTTTTCTTCTTTTGTTTCTTCCTGGGTTTGGATTGATTTATACTCTCATTATTTTTCATTTTATTACATCTTCTTGTATGAAATATTATGCATTATTATTTAACAAACTCTTCTCCCCAGTAAATAATTCAATTATTAGGGAATGAATGTATCTTTTTATAATCAGGTCCAAATTTTTTGATGAGAATGATGTATGGATCTTACATTCCCTATATTCCTCATGAAGAAACTCTAAAATCATGGAAATTCCATTTTTTGTGTTAAATTGTAAAGTTTATTTTAAACTCTTGTTTAAATATTATTTATCCAGGTGAAATAATCCATAACAATTTTTAGATGCCTATTAAGTTAGTGGTGGACTGAGTTGGGTGTCAGATCACAAGGAACCTCAAGCCAGTTCATTACTTATACAAGGCCTGATTCAGGAAATATAATAGATGATCCTCTTTTTATATACCACAATAGGGTTGTAACATGATTACGCCTCAATATATAGATAATAAAAGACAAATACACCAAATAAATACAACACATTTCCAATGTAACCAATATTTTTTTCAAATACCATCGTCACTAGAACTTTATCCAAGAAAAATCACTCAATCATGACACAAAATTTGATAAAATAAATCTTCATTGTAATTTGTTCCCATTCCTACATATAATTTTTTAAATTGATACATAAATTAAGAAGCAATAAAAATATTATTTGATATTTTGAGAATTTTAAGAAATTAAATCTACTTAGGAGAAATAATATTTTTTAGGAACTTCTCTAAATGGTAAAAAATAATTTTTTCACAAATCCTATAAAAAAATAACACAAACTAACCATCACTACTAAAAAATAGGCCTTTAACAGAGCTAGAATTAGCCTTTATGAGTGCTAAAAAAGTGTTTCCTACCAAAGTGTGATTAAAATACCTGGGATTTTATCAACACTTTTTGAATCACTAATAAAGAACCCCATATATAACCCTTTTATTTACTGCTGATTAAAGGCCCCTTAATCAATTATATTAAAAGTGATAATAAAGTGGAATATTATAGTGTTCTCAATCTACAGCCCCATAAAATAGTAAAATCATGTATAGATATAGATTTTAAATGAAATAAAATTTAAAACACAAATACAAGGGGAAACACTGTATTATAGACATTTCAAACATTGGTTTATACAATTATAAGTGTAAGTACAAATTATCACATGCATTCAAAAACATCAATGTTCCTTTATCTTTTTCCCCTGGCCTCAAATCATGTTATTATCAAACAAACCACACCTGTTCAAAAAAAATAACTCACATTTATATGAAAATAATTCTTATTTTAGTAATAATATAAATAAATAAATTAAATAGAAAGTGTTAATTTTAAACTAAAAAATGAGTCATACAAGGAATAATGTGTATCATATTGAGTTGAGTTTGATTCATACATGTCACACCATTTCATATTCATCTTAAATAATTATCTCATTTAAAATTAACAAAATAATTATAAGATAAAAATGATAAGGAAATTAATTATGTAATATCAAATAGAATTATCAGGAAAAAAATCTAGGCTCATTTGATTCTTTTTGGTGATGTGGTGCGGGTTTTAAACTACAATGACACTTGTATTTTGAAAAGATGCAATTGGTTTCATATTGGTTACATCATGTTTGGGATTGGGGTGTGTCTGATTATTAACCATCCCAAATTATTTATGGGTAATTTTCCTAAAGTATCAAAACAATATAAATTTTTTTCTTGGTTTTGAGTACGTCACTTTTTTTTACTAAAATGTCATTTTAAAATGGAAATACACATTTTGAGTCATACCAATCACATCATGTGTCAGTTCTATGTGATACCATTTCCTACACATCACAAATGACTTATTAATCATTTTCCTAAATTATCACGATAATCTGAGTAGGTTTGTTCATTTTCTAGAGGGTAACACTTTTCGAACTAAAATGTTAATTTTAAACTAATAACATACACATTGAGTCTTATCAGGAACATTTTGTATCTGATTGAGGTTCATCTAACTCTTACACATAAAAAATTAATTATCAATAATTTTCCTAAATTATCAAAATAATAAAAATGTTTTTTCTCAGTTTTGAGTATGTCATTTGCCTTTTTTACTAAATTTAATATCAATTTTAAATAAAAAAACACACTTGAAGTAATACTGGTCACACAGTGTGTCAAATTGAGGTACGGATAATTCCTAAAAATCAAAAATGACTTATTGATTGATTTCCTAAATTATAAAAACAATCTGAATGTGTTTGATCAGTTTTGAGTTTGTCACTTGTGTTTTTTACTAAAATGTCATTTTCAATTGGAAACATGTACTTTGAGTCATACTAGTCACATCGTATGTCTTTTTGACATGATAATAATCTATACACATTAAAAATGACATATGAAACATTTTCCTATATTATCAAGACAATATGATCACATTTTCTTTGTTTTTAGTGAGTGACACTTTTTGAACTAAAATAACAATTTTAAACTGATAATGGAAACTTTGATTAATACCAGGCACGCCGTGTATCAGATTAAGGTGAAGATGATTCCTATATGTCCCTAATGACTTATGGATCATTTTTATAAATTATAAAAATAATCTAAATGTTTTTCTCAATTTTTAGTATATCAGTTTTCTTTTTTAATAATTTAATGTCAATTTTAAATAAAAATATGCACTATGAGTCATACCAATCACACCATGCATCAGATTGAGGTTCGAATGATTATTATACATCTTAAATGACTTATGGATCATTTTTCTAAAGTATAAAAGCAATATTAATGTGTTTAACTAGTTTTGAGTAAGCCACATGTGTTTTTTACTAAAATGTCATTTTAAATTGGAAACATTCACCTTGAGACATAACAGTCACATCGTGTATCAGTTTGATATGATACTGATTCCTATATGTAAAAAATGAATTATAAATTTTAACACCTTTATATTTTTTAAAAAAATTATTTCAAATTAATTTAATCTTTTTTGATATTTTTTCATTTCACGCAACACTAAATATAAATTTTGTTATATTAAAGTAATAATTTTTTATTGTGTTATACACAACACCACATTAATTTTTCATTATATGAAAAAATTAGATTAACTTTTTTACATTAACACTATGTTTTTCTTTTGTTACACACAATTGTTAGTTCCTTCAATAGCTTTCATAACACACAAGGAAAAGTTTTACCAAACCACAATATAATATTATTATTATTATTAAAATATTATTATAGCTACCACATAGCCAATGGAATAGAAGTTATGAATGAGATTAAATAAATTATGAAAATATTATTTAAAAATTTATATAAAATGAATCCTTTTTTTATCAATTAGTATAAGTAAATGTAAGAACTATTTGAAAATAAAGAAATTACTTCTCTAAGAAAACATGTTCTCTATATGCAAACACAATTTTATCTCAATAAACTAAAAAACACTTTATATTAATTTTTTCAATAAAATTTATATATTATTTATTCAGTCATTATTTTTTATACTTATCTAATATATTTTATAGGTATAAGATAAGTATTAATCCAATTTTATAAATAAAAAAGATTTATTTTTTTAGAAGGTAATTTTACTACATTTTAATGGAAAACCCATTTTAAATTTGATTTTGACACTTTAATAATTTTTATTTGAAAAAATAAATATAATTTTTCAAATCATAATATCAAAATATACTTTGGGTGAATTGTTTTTATTTTTTTGAGAAGTTTGATTTTTTGATGAATTATAAAAAACACTGAATTGTAATTCAAAACTTCTTTTTCATATAATTTATTTATATAGTTAAATTATATTTTACTTTAGTTTTAAAGTTTAATTAATTCAATTTAATATCAATTAATTCAATTTAGGTAATTTTAATCAATTTCACGTTGAAATTTAATATAAAAATATTTCAAACGTTTAAACATTTTCGCTTAAAAACCCGCTATCATGACATGTCTGTGAGATTAATTTCAAATTAATTTCTACCACTTAGGTGATTTGAATTTGTAAAAATTTATTCAATATTTTTACTAATAATAACTTATAATTTATAAAAATTTCTACTTAATTTTTGACCAAAAATATTAGTGAATGTGATTAAAATTTATTACAGTGATTAAGAGAGAAATTAGCTTAATAAAGAAATAAACCTTAAACTAGAGGCCCAAAATGACCTATAAACTTGTCCAAAATCCATTTTATAGAAATATTTAGAACTTATAGTTCCTTGTATTAAATTTTTACCATTATTTGAGCTACTTTACAAGGGAAAAAATTTGTGTAATTCCCTTTTCAAAAATTTACAAGAATGTCACTCCTCCTCCGGTATAAAAATGCACTCACCCATCCAACTTATTCGCACCTATATATCTCTTTTTCTTTACCAAAATCTGATAAAATAATCTAAAAACATCCATACATTAATTTTATAATCCTACCATCAAGAATAAATCCATACAAGGAATCCCTTTGGTGAAAAACCAAAGGAGTTACCCAAAGAAGAGGTAAAATCCTTCCTCAAGATCTTTTCTATTATGTTCATTATCCATCCCATAAAATCATCTTTTTATATGATTATATAATAAACTCAGTATGATAAATATACTTATATGTTTTTATTCTATTTTTTTTACCTAAAATTACACACACTTCCATCTAATAGGTAACGAACTTACCATTTTTGTGTACAGCAGACTACCGCCTCACGAAATGATGTAATTTGTTTTTATTTTACCAGCTCTCATGGTTATTAATTATGATGAACACTACATTTTTATATTATATATATGATATTTATGATGTATTTTTTCTTATTTAGTGATTATTTAACACATACCTTCATTCTTTCTATTTTTTGTAAATACGATAACTTCGTTTGTGGACGTGTGGACTACCGCCACCTCAAAGTCATGCGATTCGTTCAAAATCTATATGGAATGTATTAAAGATGGTTTTAGTAAAATTATATGATATATATATAATAATAATTTTAATATAATTTGTATATATATACATATATTTAATTTACTTTCTTTTTTTCCAAATGATAATTAAACGAAAATAATGTTCATGTGTGTGTACGACCTATTGTCTTTATGAACAGGGTATTCCATATCATATTTCTATCATTTATAGATTATTATAAATATTTATATACAGAATATATATTATATTTATATAATTTTTTACATTCTATAAACAAGTAAATCATTATCTAAGTAAAATGATCAATAATAACAAGTCAAAACGTATACGAAAAACAAGCGGATATTACTCGAAATATAACATTAACATGGAGTTGTTAATTAATGGGTAATATAAACTCATAAAAAAATAACATATTATATTATATATAATAATTTTTTTCTGTGGTATATTTATAAAAAAATTATATTTATTAAACATGAGTTTTGAATGTATACGAATAAATTCAAAACTTAATGTGAGGGTTTTCTCATCTCACTTTTTATATCTATGAGATACATGCCTTATTCGCCACTATTTTACTTTATGTGGTGTATATACTGCCTATGAATGTATTATATGATTATTATACTTAATTTTTTGGGTATTTAAATATCCATTTTATGATCTTTCTTTCATCGAGTTTGTGGTTCAAAAGTTACTAAATCGGTAAAGTAATTTGGTCTTGATTTGCCTTCATTGAGATACATGTCATGTTATGCACTTATATTTTTCTATGAGGTGTATATACTAACTTTGAAATATTATATCATGAATTTTATTCTTTTAATTATATTATAAGATTTATTTAATTTTATTTTATTATGGGGGTTATGATTTAATGTTACCAAAGTGGTAAGAGTTTATTGCTACAATCTCATCGTTTATCAGGATTGTTTATGGTTATGCTTCCATAGATGAAATATTATAATCCATATCTTAATAAATATTAAAAAAATTCTTCTCCTATGGTTATTAATGTTATAACCATATAATGCTAACATTTTTCCACTATTTTTTAATTGATATAATTAAGAAAAAAAATTATGAAAATACGGCATTATTTATCCTTTTGGTCATAAATATGTGTTCTTTCAAAATGGTGTTTTATAAAGTTGTTTTTAAAAAAATTACAATTATCCTATGATGTTTAAAGGAATTTTTTATCCATATTTACATTTTTAGAAAATTATTTTAAAAAGAATATTCTTTTCATTTTCTGATCGAGGCACCTTTCTAAAAAATTTATGGTGAAAATGGAATGTTCAACATGTATAATCTTACCTTCCATTATGACCGTAATTTCCTTGAAGCTTACTTTTTAACATTATAAGTTTATTTTTAAATAAAAAATTTCCTAATATTCTGAAATTTTTTATTTTAATGTAGTTTTCAAAGAAAACTTTTTTTGAAAAATTTTATGTTTAAAAAGTTTTTTTTATGATTTTAAAATATTCCATTATATATTTTCAAAAGGTTATTTTCAAATAATATGATATAAATGATTTCAATATTAATTTATAAGTTTTAATATCCATTTCCTAAAAATGGGATTCAAAAATGACTTAAAGTATTATTTTTAATTTTTTAATGTATTTTCAAATAAAAAGGTTTTCAAAATATCTTCAAACTTACTTTATAAGTTTTCAAAACTATTTTTAATGAAAAATGTTTTCAAAATAGTTTATTTTTTAAATATAATTTTTTCAAAGATGAAAATATATTTTTATAATGAAAATTTTTTACTTATTTTAAATATTATATTATATGTTTTCAAAGTGTTTTTTTAATGAAAGGATTTTGAATATGTTATATGTTTTAAAAATTAAATTTCAAAGAAAGGTTATTTTCCTTAAGAAATGCTCCAAGAGAATTTCAAAATCCTTCACCATCTATGATGGAATCATTTTATATAGGTTAATATTTATTGGCTACTTGATAAAATAATACCATTTATATTCTTTCTTTAATGTTTTATGATTTTATGACATGATGTTTATGACACCAATTTCTCTTCCAAGGGTTTTATGCTTTGGGAACCCGCTTCTTTTCACTAGTTATGCTTTAATGAAATGAATTAAGAAACATATCTATCTTCCATAGGTTATGATGTGATGAAATTTTAATTATACCCATTTTAATTCATGGGTTATAATTTTATTTTTATTAAACCCATCTCTTTTCTAGGGTCATGATATGATGAATAGTATTTTATCTTGTGGAACATGCTTGTATGATTTCATTATGTGACAGGTGATAACTATATCTCCCTCAAATACATTGTAAAATTATAAATGTTTTATGAGATTATAGGGTACATGGGGTGAATCCCATCCCTGAAATAAGAGGGCATACAAATATCAATACAAGAGGTTACACGGGAGGGAATATCGAGCCCAAAACAAGAGGGCATTCTAATCCCTATACAAGAGGTTACACTAAAGGGAAACCCAATCCCAAAAAAAGAGGGAATCCTAAAAAAGAGGGAATCCCAAAACTGATACAATAGGGTACACGGGAGGGTATCCCAAACCTGAAATAAGAGGTAATCATAGGCTCGAAACAAGAGGGTACATGGAAGGTCATCCCAAGCCCAAAACAATAGGGCATCTTAAGCCCAAAACAAGAGGGTACACAGGAGGGAATCCCAAGCCCAAAACAAAAGGGTATATGGGAGATAATCCCATGCACGAAACAAGAGGGTACATGGGTTGGAATCCCAAGAACGAAACAACAGTGTTCATGAGAGGTAATCCCAATCATGAAGTAGGTACATAGGTTATTAGTCTAAGCCTAACATGTTATTAAGGTCTTGGTGGGTAGCCTTGACATAGGATTTTCAATGCTTATGTGTGTGCTTCAATTCCATGTCTTATTCCTATGTTATTATTTCATGAATTATTCTATTTATTCCTTCATGATTCATGTCTTATGATCTGCCAATATTTATGTCATGACTCATGTATATGCTATTTGGTATGATATTTTAATGTTATGATCATGTTATTATACCCTTATGTTCATGATTATGCTTACTTATTGCATTTATTTACCCTTACTGAGCATCTGAGCTCACCCCTTTATTATGTTTCTTTCCCCGAGTTAGGAAGGAATTCTTTAAGTGGGATTACTAAAGGGTAAGATCTTTATGGGATATTTTGAAGATCTTTTACCAAATTAGAATAATGTGTTCTATGTTTTCAAAGACACTAAACTATTATAGTCCTCAAGAATGTTTTTTTTAATATGATGCATATTCATCTAAAATGATGTAATATCCATTTATGTTAGTAATGGGTCACTATATGAATCATTATCTTAAATTAACAAGACAATCTAAGTGTATTTGATCAGTTTTTAGTGAGTGACACTTTTTGAACTAACATGTCAATTTTAAACTGATAATAGACACTTTGAGTCATACTGGGAAGATCATGTATCATATTGAGGTTTTAATGATTCTAAATATCCCAAATGACTTATGGATCATTTTGTTAAAGTATAAAAACTATTTGAATTAATTTTCTTCATTTTGAGTATGTCAGTTGTCTTTTTTACTAAAATTAATGTCAATTTTAAATAAAAAGATGCACTTGGAGTCATACTAGTCACACCATGCATCAGATTGAGGTTTATAGGATTCTTTCATATCCTAAATGAATTATTAATAATTTTCCTAACTTATAAAAATAATTTGAATGTGTTTTCTCAATTTTGAGTATGCCACTTTTATTTTTTTACTAAAATGTCATTTTAAACTAGAAACATGCACTTTGAGTCATATCAGACACATCATGAGTCAGTTTGACATGATACTAATTCCTACACATAAAAAATTACTTATTAATATTTTTAATAAATTATCAATATGATCTGAGTGTGTTTACTCATTTTTCTGTGAGTGACACTTTTTAAACTAAATTTTCAATTTTTAAATAATAACGGACACTTTGATTCATATAGGGCACATCATGTATCAGATTGAGGTGTAGATGATTCTAAAACATAAAAAATTACTTATTTATCATTTTCTAAATGAATAAAAACAATATGAATGCATTATAGCAGTTTTGAGTATTTTAATTGTATTTTTTTATTAAAATTAATGTCTATTTTAAATAAAAAGATGCACTTTGAGTCATACTGATCACACCATTCATTGTATTGAGGTTAGGCTAGGTTATACCATTCCAAAATGACATATGGATAATTTTACAAAATTATCAAAACATTACTAATGTTTTTGCTCCATTTTTATTACATCACTTGTGTTTTTTACAAAAATGTCATTTTAAATCAGAAACATGCACATTGGGTCATACCAGTCACATCGTGTATCAATTTGATGTGAAAATGATCCCTACATGTCAAAAATGACTTATGAATAATTTTCCAAAATTATCAATACAATCCAAGTATGTTTTATCAGTTTTTAGTGAGTGAAACTTTTAAAACTAAAATAATAATTTTAAATTGATAACGAACACTTTGAGTCATACTAGATACATTGTTTATTATATTGAGGTGATGCTAATTTCTACACATAAAAATTTACTTATTAATCATTTTCCTAAATTAACAAGAAAATATGAGCATTTTCTTCTCAGTTCTCAGAATGTCACTTTTCGTTTTTACTTAAATTAATTTTAATTTTAAATAAAAAACACAATTGTAGTCACAATAGAAACATCGTACATCAGATTGAGGTGTTTCTGATTCCTACACATCACAAATTACTTATGGATTATTTTCCTAAAGTATCAAAATATTATTAATTTTTTGGATCGATTTTGAGTATGTGACATGTGTTTTGAAATAAAATGTAAATTATAAATTAAAAAACATGAAGTTAGAGTTGTACTGAACACAATATGTATCATATTGATGGGTGGATAATTGAGTATACAATATTTTTTTTTGCTTTCAACTGTCCTAAAAAATCTATAAAATATAGAACATGTTCAGTTTTTAAAGAATATAAATTCCATCCTCCCTAAAACACTTTACATTTTAGGCCGCATGGGGTTTCCTCTTCCATAAAAAAGGAACATACTCTATCTTTTCTGGTTTATTGAAAATAGTTTAAAGAAAAATATGACTTCCCAAAAAAAATTTGAAAAAAACTTAATATGTGTTTGATAAAAATGATAAATAAACTAACTTAAAAATAGTAGATAAATTTTTGAAAAATAATAATTAAATATTTATTAGGAATTAACCTTTTCTTGCTGGTTTTTATACATTCTTGATTAATTTCCTTATTTTTATTATATATGTTGCAGTCTTCAATTCTAATCTCTCATGATCATGAGAATCTTCGAACATACCTCCCCAAATCAAAAAATAATAATCCACCTATATTAGAAAACAATTATTTTGTGAGTAATACTAAGAAGAAATTAATTAAATATAAATATGAAATAGTAAATTACTTCTATATAAAATTATTTTACTATGAAAACATCAAGATTAGATCTATGGTTGAGAAGAGGAAACACCATTTCTCTTCATGTGAAGTCAGTGGAGGCAACTTGAAAGAAATTAATAAATTCCAACACTATAGGAGTGAAAAAAATTGAGGGAGAATAAGTTTTTGGAATTTTTGGGGAAGAAAGGAATGAAATATAGACAAAAATATTCTAAAATAAATGAGCTCTCCCATAAATAATGAAAACTAAATCCACTTTTCATTATCTAATTTTTTTAAACTGAGAAAGTATATCTAAACATTACATTTAAATTTTCCCAAAGGGTTTTTTTCATTATAGTTTTTTCTTACATGGGATTGGTAACATCATATAGTGAAGAAGGCATTTTCTGCAAGAGTAGTTAGACATTTAATTTAGATTATGTTAATGCATCATAAAACAGATAATATTGTGAGAGAAAAAATAGTATATTAAAAAATACTTTTACCTTCTCATTTAACTCTCTTTCTTTTTTTAAGGTTTTAGGGATTTGGATCCTCTATAGGGAATCCAAATCCCCTCTTTATAGTCCCCTATAATGTACAAGACATTATCTACATTTGGATTAGTATAAACTAATTTTGATATCCCAATGAAAGGTTCATCCTCAATTGAACATCAGTCTGGCCCAATAATTTTTTTAGTTACCATCAAGACAATTGATAAATTTATGTTTACTAGATCTGAGACATAAAATAATTACACTGATTATGATTCCATTATGAATGGAATATATTTTCCCCTTCCACACTGAAATTCAATTTCACAAATCCAATTTCATAAACTTTCACTGCACTGCTATTTTCAACCCATTTGAAAAAGAAAATAGGAACCTGAAATGTTGTATAATCCGACTCGTATACCTATTTGATAATTCCAAAATATGGTATATTTTTATAAATTGGATTTCAATCCTTTGAATAATATATGTTCATCACTTTTTCAAAAAGAAAAAATCAACTTTTTTGAATCATACTATAGTCATTGTGTTATTTTTTATAGAATGTATAACCATTTATTAAAAAACTAGTATAAGATATAACATTTTAATTTGGTCCCCTCACTAGACATAGAAGTCATTTAGTAATTGAATTCATATTTTCAAATAACTCCTAATAAATTTGATCTTAAAACCATTCTATAAATTTTTTATTATTTTTATTTTATATCCATCCTTCATCTCTTTATTGATTAAAATATCTAAGAATTTATTTTTAAGATTCAACATATAGATCAAAATCTTCACTATTATTTAAAATGAATAGGTTCACTTACTCTTGGTTTTTTATAGTAATTGTAAAAACATCTCTTCCAGAAATCCCTTCACCCAAAAGGCATCCACTGTGAGGAGACTTTGGGAGACCAATGGTGTCAACATCTAATAGGTAGTTGGTACATAATTCAATAGATCATTCAATAATATATCATTCTATAATAAAACCTTCTAGCCAAATTATATTCTTGAAATACCCTTTAAAAATATTCAAATACTATTGAATGTGGTACATCCATATGTAATGGATAGGACCACATAGTTTAACCTTTATAAACAAGTGAACCATCAGGTGAACCATTATATAAATGAATTATGGTGGGAATAACATCTATAATTCATATAATATGGCTGAAAACTCCTTATTCATGATTGGAAACTTCATTAGATCTATAACATTACTGCATGTGTCTTTCAAAAAGAAGAATATTCTGGTTAAAGTATGTCAAACATTTTTATACAGAATGTAACAGAATGAAAAAGGCATCAAATCTAGCATCAAAACATGATTGTCATTTTATTTTAGTCCCTATAAATTCAAATTAGCCATTTATATGAAATTCTTGATAATTGATAAATACCCCTCTGGAACTTTTACACTATTAATGAAAAGGAAATTTTTCAATTTTACCTATTTGGATAGAGTGTAAGATGATGGATGAAGAAATGTTTTTTCCTTTACCCTTCATCATTTTCAACTCTTCCATTGTCCCCAGGTTAATAATTTCCAACCTAGTCTTGATGTCATCTTTCATTTTTTCAAGAACATTTAGTAATGTTCCAATAATACTATCAAAGTCATTTTTTCTACATTCATAACATCAAAAAATGTATAACGTACAAACAATTCCAATATAGTAATTCAAAGTAAATTGATCGCTTATTCTAACCAGATTTTTTAAGGTTTTTTGAAAATGTTTTACTAAAAATAGTGTTAATAACATTAAATTTATCAAATATTGAATCAACTATTAGTGGAGATGTTGTTGTACCTTGTTCGGTATTTCCATCAAATGTTGTTGTCCAAGATCGAAATTTATGTCCTCGACATAAAAATTTCTGATGTCTTAAAAATGTAGTCTTAAAGGAATGTTTCAACCAAATTGAGTGGGTGCATTCTTCAAAAATGGTACACCCCAACATTCCTTTACTTCTATATCTTGAAAATTTTCCAAAAGTAGGAAATTCATTTATCATCCTGTACAACATGGCCATCAATGTGAATTATTCACTTCTATGACCATCATAAATTGTAACACTAGTACTCCACATCAATTTTAGATATTCAATCAATGGATTAAAATAAACATCAATATCATTATTGAGTATCTTTGGTCCAGATATAAGCATAGAAAACATAATGTATTTTCACTTCATATATAACCATGCTAGAAAGTTATAATTTACCAACATGATAGGCCATGTACTGTGAGTACTAATCCATACAACAAAATGATTTATTCTATCTATAGATAATGAAAGATGAAATTTTCTTATCCCATTTCCAAATTCAGGATTCTCAAAATTAATTTTCTTTCACTAAGGATAATCTGATGGATGATGTAGGTTACCATCTTTAATTATTGTATCTGTATGCCATTTTAATTATCTTGCAGTTTCCTAACATCATTATAGTCTTCAAAACCATGGAATGATAAATAAAGTATCATAAAATTTTGAAGGTATTGATTCATTTTTCTTATATCGATCTATGGCATGCTTGGGGAATTTTATGAGTGATTCATGGTCCTTACAAAACAATATGGAAACATTTGTACAATCATGTATTTTTTTTATAGATTATTAACATTGAATATATAATTTGTTTAGAATCGTATGTTTGACATGGAAGTTCATTTTATTCTGGTAGTATATCATTTAGGATACCTGGTATTTCTTTAAATTTTGTGTCTCTCTATCTACTACTAGATTTCAAATTATATAACTTCAATATAGATGAAAATGTTGTGAATTTAGTATAGCAGGTATATAATGGTCTCTTAGAACAACTATTAAGCTCCTCAAAATAATTTGGATAATCACTAAGATCATATTCAATTTCTATTTTCATTTATTCAATGTGGTATCCATCCTTATTTATACTGGTATTCATATAAAATAATCCATAAATTGCATTATCATCCCAATCGGTGTGCATGTTTAGTTTTTACCCATATTTAGTCCAACATTTATAGCTATTATCTATTCAGTGATAAATAAAATTTTCTTCCAACTCTTTTGGACTAATTTTAATTGAATAAAAAAAATTAAACACAGAAAAAGTATTTGAAAAGGGATATAAGCATGCTCTATTGAAAACATGATGAACACTTTAACTCCATATCCATACTCTTTTTTCAAACAATTATCATGCATTAATTTTCAATTTATATCCATTATGTTAGGTTAATAAAATATTCATTTTGTATAATAAATAAATAAATACACATAATATATTCATTATCGAAGGAGAAAGTTAAGTATAATTCTAATAAGGGGAACCCAATATTTTATTGTTTCAAATAATTTAAATATGATTTGAATGAAATGGGTAATTGAATTTAAGAAAATAATTACTTTACAGTGGTATGTTTTATCCTATAAATTCATCCAATGATGAAAATTAGACCATTTTCATCCTCATCAGTTTCATCACTCAAACAGTTATTATTGCATTTTTTTCTTGAGACACATCCCCCATCTCTTCTAGACATGCACCTATGTTCCTTGAACTACTTTGGGTAGTATTCATCCCATACCGGGTACTAGTGATCATTTTGGATGACTGTAGTTCATATTATTTAAAGAAACATAGAAGATATGGGGGATGAGTCTCAAGAAAAAAATGTAATAACAATTTTTTGAGAGATGAATCTGAAGAGGATGAAACCAAACCTTTCTTATCTTAAATAATGTAGGTGCTTTTCATTTTTTAGAGTTTTTATTCCTAAAAGAAATAAAATTAAAACTAAAGAAATTTGACAAGTTTTTTCCTATAGAAAATAATAATAAATCATATTGAATAATGCACATAGAAGATAATTTCATTTTTGAATATAGAGTTGAATACTTTTTTAAGAATAAATGTTATATAGGTAATTTAAAAAAATTGCTCCTCATAGCTATAGATCTAGTGTTTCATCTAGTTAATCTATAATGGTAGATAATAAATATTTTTATTGAGTTGAACCTAAATGTAGTACAAGACCTAGAAATCAGACATGCCCATATCATAAATTCATATATTTAAAATCCTTCATTTTTCTTATTGATAGAGACAAACATAATAATATTGTGAAAAAATATACTATGGTGCTAACCATAGATGATGATATCATGTTATATAAATAATAATTTTCTTAAAAATATGTTTCATTCTAGAAATAATCATTTAATGATGGAATATATTCTATTATTAGAAATAATGCTTTCATCTTTACAAATTTCCTTAAATATTCAAATCATATTTTTTGTAAACGTGTATTTAGAAGAATGTATGACTCCAATGATAACATTCAAGTTTTTAAAGATGGATTAGTAATCAATATTTTTATAAAATAAAATGGATTGGTTATTTTTATACCTATACTCATTTATTTTAAATTACAAAAATAAGGATATTATTTTCCTTTAAATTTGATAAATCATTTGTGTGTTCGTTAAATGGTTGTTAAAACTGTATTTTTAAATGGTAATTTAAATAAAGAAATTTAAATGGAATAATTTGAATGTTTTCTATATAATATACTTAAAAAAATTTATAAATTAATTAAGTATACTTACATTCTTAAAGAAACACCTAAACAACATGAGAAGTATGATTATATTATCTTATCTAATGTATTTTAATATAATAATGTTGATAAGTGTACTTTTTTAATGTTCATAAAAAAATATTAAGTTATTATGTGTATTTATGTCGATGACATATTATTATTTTTTAAAAACATTATTGGTATTAATGAGATGAAGAAATATTTATCCTCTATGATTAAAATGAATAAAATTAGAATAATTGAAACTATACTGAGTATTAAAGTAAGAACACATAGTGGGGGTTATTATTTATATCAGTCTCATTATATTTTGAATATGTTGAATACATTTGATCTTATTAGTTTCAAAGAAGAAAATAATCCATTTGACTCTAGTGTTAAATTTTTTATTAATATAGACATAGTCATATCACAATATGAACATTATAGTGAATTTTTTTCTTTAATGTATGTGATATAATATAATAAACCCAATATCACATTTGTGGTTTGTCAAATGAATTGATATTATATTAATTCAAGCATGGATCATTGGAAATGTATAATTAGAATCTTTTTACACTTAAATAAGGATAAAAATTCGAGTTTATTTTATAATGATTACCTAACTACATTAACTATATACTAATTCAAGTTGAAATGTCCTCATGGTAGATTATCAATCCCAATTTGGATGGATATTTACTCTTATAGATTATGTCATTTCTAGGGCGGGAGATAAATAGACATTTCACATTTGACATTAGACTCATAATTTAGTGCTTTAATAACTTGTAGAATTGTAAAAAACGAATCATAAACTTATTAATGGAATTTAAGTTTTATAATATTCCAATGCCTCTTACTTCCATTAATTATGGCAGTGAAGCAATAATGTCAAAAGATTATAGTTTCATGTATAATGTAAAGTCTAAACACATTAATTTTAGATGTGATATATGAGACAATTATTATAAAATGGAACCATAATAGTTGTTTATGTAAAATAATGTAAGAACATTTCATATCTGTTTATAAAATATATATCAACGGATATTGCTGAAAAAATTAATAGATAAATATAACTAAAAACCTTAAAATAAAATATTTAGTGGAATGAATGATCATGCACTAGTGAAAACCGATGGGTGGAATTTTAACAAACACTTTATCTACATTATTTCAATGGATGGAAGTTCAAAACATTTAAACTTAAGAAAAATTCCTTTGACGTTATTGAAAACTTAAGAAAATCACTTATAAATCTATAATCCCATAATGGATAATTATAATAAAATTTACTTCAGATAAAAACCTGGATTTAAAAAATACAAGAATTCATGGTTCCATGTTTAAAGTAAAGTGAATGTATCCTCCTACCAGAATGGATGAAATCGGTGTTTGAAAGTATTAATATGCTATAAGTAAGAAAATCCCTTAAAGGGTCAATACAAACCCAAAATCATAGAAACCCCAATATAGAAATTCATTCTAGAAGGGAAATAAGTGATGGATAATGAATAGAAAGAGATAATGAACTAAAAAATGAAAAAAAAAATATCACCAAATAAGAAAACGAGTGAGGAAGAGGATAAAAATTAGCATACCTTGGATTGAATCTTTGATTCATCTAAGAGAAAGTAGAGATATCGCCAAATCTTGGATTTATTTGAGCCTTGGATTAATTCGGGCCTTGATTTTTCTGAACCTTGGATTTGAGCCTTTGATTTTTTCAAGTCTTAATTTGAGTCTTGATTCGAACTTGGATTCGATGAGGACGAATGATGGCAGTAGGCAACTTCCGCAGAAAGCTTCAGATATCGCAACTGGTTGCAACTAGTTAGGGTTCTCTAAATAGATCGGGGATACTTTTATTAGTTCTTGCAAAAATTCGCTTATAAATATACCTTTTACTAACACTAAATTAATAAGCTCTAATAAAATGCATCTTTATTAGCATTTTTTTAGCACTGATAATGATAGAGCTTTATTAGCCCTAAAAACATATGTAAATTTTTTTCTTTATCGATGCTCAAAAATCATTGATAAAAGGAATCTTTATCAATGTTAAAACATTAGCACTGATAAAGGATTTAAAATTACAATTATAAATAAAAAAAATTATAAAAAAATAATTATATATTTATTTATTATGATTTTATAATTATTTATATATAATTTCATAAATAATTTTTTTAAAAATATATTTTTTTTATTTATAATTGTAAATATATAATTATATAAATATACTAAATAATCACTTATTAATATATCTATAAATATATTTATAATTATTTATTTATAATTATAAATATATATCATTACATATATTTATATAATTATATATAAATTTAATAAATATATATAAATATAAATATATAAAATATATTTATTATAATTTTGTAATTATAAGTATATTTATATAATTATATATATTTATAAAATGATATATATATATATATATATATAATAAATATAGAAAATATAAATATAAATATAGTAAATATATTCATTATTTAAAAATATTTATTATAATTTTATAATTATTTAAATATATAATTATTTATTTATAAGTATATAAATAATTTTTTAAAAAAGAAAATTTATATATTTATATATTTATGTCATTATATATATTAATATAATTATATATATATAATTATATATATATATATATATTTAATAAATAAATATAAATATAAATATAAATATAAATATTCTTAATATATTAATTATTTAAAGAAATCTATTATACCATTATAATTATTAAAATATATAAAATTAATTATTTATAATTATATAAATACTTTTTATAAAAATAATATTTATTTATTTATATTTATAAATATATATATTTATAAATATATATATTTATAAATATAGTAAATATACATTTATAAATATATTTATTTATAAATATTTACAAATATATTTTTGAAATTATTAATGAATATATAATATTAATTGCATGCATGTTAAAAATGATTGAAATTGAATAATTAAAAATGAGTACAGTTTAAAAATATTTTTTTAAAGGTTGGGGTCGAAGCCTCATTTTATTATTTAAAGCAAAGGCATCTTTAGAATGGATAGACAGAGACCCATTACATATCCTGAAGGCCCAAGACCAAGTGTCATGAATACTAGGCTTGAAAGACCATTTTTTGGCCCAAAGGTCCCATCAGTGAATAGTACTGATATCGTACTCGGTCTGCTATTGTACCTACTACAGTACCGCCGCTACAGTGTCAATGCCGCTATAGTGTTGCTTTCGCTACAGTTCTTCTGCAACAACAGTGCTATGTTATAGTGCCCTTCTACAGTACCCTACTATAGTACCCAGAAATTAGTCCTTTCCCGGATTTGATCCTGGGTCTTTTGGATGCCAAGCAGGAGCTTGTACCACTAGGGTATAGGCTCGTTGGCTCACTTTAAAAATATTGAAAATGAATAGGTTTTATTAATTAAATATAATTTTTTTAATAAATATGCATATATATTGAAATAAAGATGAATACATATTAAAAATATTAAAACATAGTAAATATATATATATATATAATAGAAAATAATTAAATTCCCAAAAAAGTAAAAAAAAAGTAAAAATAAACAAATACCTAACTGTAATAATATTAAAAATAAATAAATAAAATTTACTGATTAAAGAAATAATATATTAAATATATCATGTTATAATGAAATTCTAAAATGAATACTAAAATTTGAATAAATTAAAAAAATATTAGATGTATGTGTTTCTATATAAGATTTCATTAATTATGTAAATATTTGTGTGTTTCTGTTGTATATAAAAATACATTAATAACGTATATGTGTGTGAAATCAATGTAACAAACTTTTGATATGTTAAATTTAAATATCAAATGACATTCAATTATGTCCATTACTCGATGCAATTAGCCACTATTTTTAATTAATATTAATTTTTAATTATAAACCATTTTTTACTAAATATATGACTTATTTAATGTAAAGCATAAATATTTTGTATTATATAAATCATATATTAGGAAATTTTATATACATTCATATATATATATATATGAATTTATTTCTATTTACTAGAATTTTTAATTTATATATATACATTAAATTTATTCAGTTTTATCAATAATTATTTAATTAATAAATTTTGTATATTATTTTAAATTTTCTCATTTTTAATTTTTATTTTCTTAATTATTTCATTTTATTCAGGACCTTAATCATCACTAAAAAACATTGATAAACTCCACCCTTTATCATCTCTAAAAATAAAGTGCTAATAAAGGCTACCCTTTATCTGCACAAAAAATAAAGTGCTGATAAACGGTACCCTTTATAAGTGATAAAAAATAAATTGTTGATAAAGGTTATCCTTTATCAGTTCTAAACATAAAGTGTTGATAAAGGGTAACTTTTATTAGTGCTAAATAAAAGTGCTGATAAAGGTTACCCTTTATCACCACTAAAAAAGCACAGATAAAGGATACATTTATCAATGCTTTTTCCAAACACTGATAAAGACCATTTTTGTTAAAGGCGTGCTCTGTTGTAGTGCATCCTAAAGTGATTCAAAGAAGATGGATAATTTACTATTGGAATTAAAACAACATCATTGTGATTTGGATTTTCTATATAATCACTTGAATTAAGAACACATAGAATAAAATTAGCAACATCATGACCAATAAAATGCAAAAAAAATGAAAAAAAACATACCATCAAGTCCAAACTAAGGAGTATAAAGAGTAGCATTCATTTTCAAGATCAATTTCCTCTATTCTTATGCCTTTTAGGCCCAACACATTGGACCTTCTGGGGTTCTATCCTAAAACTCATGGGGGATATGAGGAATTGACTATCCAAGCTTATATGTGAGCCACCATCCTTGATGGAATTTGATGTGGGATAGGGTTTTCAGCAAAAAATCCTCCCCTCAATTCAAAGACAATGAAATTAGGCCTCCCCTTCAACAATAATGTGTCAGATCCAACCATCTTTCATCACCATTTTCTCATCATCGGGACTCACCTCCTGACCACCACTATCAGGAAGAATTTTAGCACAAGGCACCATGGATTCACGTGATTCAAAATAAACTGTTTTCATTGTCAAATCGATTTGGGAAATACTCCACCCTACATCACACATGGGTCGCACCATACCTTTGATACCACTTTTCAAGATCCATTTCCTCCAAACCTAGGCTTTTCAGTCCCAACACATAGGTCCTTTTGGCGTTCCATTCTAAAACCCATGGGTGATAGGACGAATTTCCCATCCAAGCTTATATGTGAGCTTGGATGGGAAATTCATCCTATCACCCATGGTTTTAGGATCGAACCCTAGAATAGCCTATGTGTTGGGCCTAAAAGGATTTTTGATAGAGTAAATCGATCTAAAACATGTGGTATCAAAGAAATTGGTTGGATTTTTCACTTGTAGAACACGATAGAAGGCATCTGGTGGAGTAGTTTATCAAGGACTCGAAGGACATTACCGAAAGACAGTGATGGTACAAGATGTGACCATGAATATAGAAAGTCTGATTAACCAGTAGGATTCATGAGGTGTGTTCCATTTTTTGCGACATTAAAATCTGAGTGGATGTATTTTGGGGTTCCTCGGGCGTCTAAAAGAATATCTTCGGAAGATAGAGGTGGTATCAGTGGTTTTGTTGGAATATCAAAAGTTTTCTTGTATGAAGGTGTCATGTGGTGTGTTCCATTCATTGGGTGATGTTTAGAGATTGGTGGAAGAATACTAAAATTATGGAAATCAATATTACTAGAAGACCATGATATCAATCACTATGGATTATTTCAGAAGTTGAGTTCAGGTGATATATGACTTCAATTCCTGGAGAGAGATTTCAAATAAAGCCATCAGTTTTAATTTCAATTCGATGGAAGATTAATTTGATGACCCTATTGTGTATGATATTACATATAGAGAAGGGATAACCATGCAGGCATTACATAAGAATGGTGAAAGGAAGTTGGACCAGTTTCGACATTGGTGAGAGCATGAGAATAGTCTTCGAGTGGGAGATTGTTGGACTCAATCTATGAAAATGATTCTCAAGAAAGAATTGATTTGGGTCCAGCCCATTTATTGGAGAGAGAGAAAATTATTAACAGAGTGATTTATCTCTAAATTAATAGATTATTTGCTCCCAATATAAAAGGATAATTAATTCTCAATATTAATGGATAAGAAAATTAATGTTAACAACGTTAATTAGATATATGGGATTATGGTTTATAAAAATGGATGTAGTGACATTTGTTGAGTGTGATTAACGAGTGGAAGACAAGGCATAAAAAATGTGGAAGAGGCTCCCCTTCCAGGGAAGCCAACCTAGGTGTACACAAAGCCAAAGGCACCAGATACAAAGGTTAAGGCTGAGACCCATGAGGGAAGAGACCAAAAGGTCCAAAAGATGATTTTATGTCCAGAAAGGGAAGAGGTGGTATAACGACCCAATATTCTATAAATAGAAATTAATTTTGTATTAATATGTCATAAAATCACATGAAATCACAACATAATGAACTACTAAGTTCTATGTGATCTTTAAGCTTAATTTTGTCACTTATGTGTTTGGAATTTCGAAAATATGACATACACAGTTGCGATTAGTAAGTTATTTGGAGCCTGATAAGAAAAACATATTTTTTGGTGAATAGTAACCTACCCTTATGAATATTAACATACCCTTATGAATATTGATATACCCTAATTAATAGTAAACTTACATATTATAGTATAAAAAAATATTCAAGTGAAAGTATGATGTACCTATATTTAAAAATAAGTAAATGAATATTTTAAACTGGTTTTTTAATAATTAATTATGATTTTAATTAAATATTAAAATAATCATATTTATAAAATTAATTTTTAAAATTTGATTTCATTTTTGGATTCTTCAGGTCGAAAAATGGTTAGGGATATTTTTTGGGATTTTTCTAAAATACAAGAATTTTTTTATGAATAGTAAAATCTGATAATTCACAATAAATGATAAAACCTGAATTTTTGCATCATTCTTGAGTCATGTATGATGTAAATGGACATTTGTTCTACCTCACATGAATTTATTACTATTTTTGGTCATGGAATAATCATTATTTCTGGTCTTGATGGAAATTAATAAACTAATGATTAAAATATTATGAAAACCCTCCTCTCCTCCACTATAAAATCCCCCCTCACCCCCTCTTCTCTTCACTCCTCTCAAGCCCTGTTCCTTGACAATATTCTTCCCAAATATCTCCCCAATATCCTCCCCCAAATTCAAAGGCCCCTAGTATCTTCAAAAAACCAAAACCTCTCCCCTTAATAGGTTCTCAAAGGAGGTAGACTCAAGAGGTAAATTCCTCTTTCCCATTCTTTATTTCTTTTAAGTTATTTTCATTTCTTATTTCTTTACTCACCTTAATTCACCCAAATGGTATGATAACTCCATTAACATACATGTACTTTAATTTTTTTATGCTAATGGTATATTTCATTATCTTCTCTCCATTCCCCATCTTTAATTTGAAAGAGATGAAAACACTGTTTGATATGTGTTAATTTAACACATTCAAGGACAACGATTTATCAATTTCTATTATCATATTTAATTATGATCATGAAACCATTTGTGTTATGGTTGAACCAGATTTTTATATATTTAATATATCCTAGTTAAGGTTCTGTAATATTTTTTGTACAAATGGTATTATGTTATAAAGAAAAACATGTTCATTGTAATCAAACCCACTAATTAACCAAAATGGTTATCACTAAGGTTCTATATATTAATTCATCTTCCTTACCCATAACCAAATTAATTATTATAACCATGTGATTTAATGGATGTTCACTAATAATAAAGAACTTCAATTTTTTACAAACAATTTCATCTTACATGTTTATCCGAACATGAATATAAGGGAACCGATCATTAAAAACCATGTAAGCAAAAGGACCAAAACAATGAAGTTGAACTTTATAACGAATCAAAAAGGTATTTAATGAACTAAAAAAGGTTATAATAAATCATTTACATGTATTAGGTTCTTTAATTATTAATTAATTAACCTAATTTTATTTTTTCAGTCATTAAGTTCAAGAAAAGATCACCATCAAACTTAAGGTAAGGGATCCTCTCCATTTCTCTCTTAATCAAGATTTTCCTCTATGCTATGTCATTTTATGTATAATACCAAAAATGGGGTATGTTTTCAACCCTCCCACATACTTCTCGCATGATTTATAAGTTATTATAAACCCCTTTTCTCTCTTATCAATCCCTCTTATGCACACTCAACACCATGCCAATAAACTGTAACAAATTCTACCCAAACCTTTTTTGTTCTTTCAGGTTGCCTTATCATTCTTTATATCAAAATGGAGTTATCTTATCTGTTTATGTACATATTCCAAACTTTGTTATTTTTTAAAAAAATTATTTATGAATACCATTTCATCACTCTCTTTATGGGATATACATGTTTTTAAAAGATTCCCTCCATAGTATTTTTCCAATAAGAAAACCTGTTTTAAGGGAACTTCTTGAATTATTACCTGATTTCAAGTGCACTCTATCCTATATTTTAATATACCCTTGTCTTTTTAAAATCAGTATTTTATTATAAAAACCATCTTGGTTCAATTCTGGTTTTATATAAAATATTTTCCTCTTTTTTATTTTAATATATCTGTAGTATTTTCTTTAAATCTGTACAAAAATGTTTTAATACTAATGTTTCTAAAATACATTTCTTATGTGTTTTAACTTCTATTTTACATAAATTACCATTTTATATGCCTATTTTACCTTATGAACATCCATGTATTTTATAATCCATTTTCCTTCATGGACACTTTCATGATACACCCATTGGTTATGCTTTATTTAATGATTATGGTAACCAATTCTTTCCATGGGTACCCTTATGTTTATGTATGGTTGATTATGTAGGATTATTTATGTGGAAAGAATATTCATGAAAATTTTGAGATGGGAGTACCCAGATATTTCTCCAATTCATTGGGAAAAGTAAAGTCTCATGAGATGTGATGTGAAACGGGATTGGCGGTTAGCCTTAACCCGTACTAAAATGGGAATCGGGATTGGCGGTTAGCCTTGACCCATACTAAATTGGGAAACAGGGTTTTAAATTAGCCTTAAACCATACTAAAGACATGTTTTATTATTCTGACACATTTATATTATTCCATGTTTATATGATCTCATTCTTATATGATATGATTTCATATTTTCCATGCATTGGATATCATTATTGTATGCCTCCTAACTCATGTGCTTAAGTTGTATCATTATGTTCATTACCTTACAGGGTTTTTTAGCTCATCCCTTAGTTCATGTGTTCCCCAGGGTACCCTATGTAGATGTAAGGTCTCAAAGGAAGTTAGGATCTCTTTATGGATATTAAATAAAGAAGTGTTTTTAGCCCCATGTTTTATGTTTTATGTACCTAGTCTTCCATGACACTAGACTTAACGACCCTTGTCATGTACTTTGATGTATAATTATGTTTAAAATCATGTAATGTTATATGGAAAAGGCTTGGGTTACTAAAGTTGGTATCAGAGGATGTTCTAGTTATTTTTTGGAGATTAGGAATGGATAACCTTTGTGAGAACCTTGAGGATGAGACTAAGTATAAGGAAACACGCCTATGTTTTGATATGTATATAGTAAGTGGTTTATCAAGAAAATACATACATTTTTGGATAAAAATAGGTAGAGGCAGCTCTGGAACATATGTACCTAGGAATGAAAACTCCAAGAAAGAGTTTTGGGATTGACACAGGGTATCTTGGTACACGACAATGGGGCTTCTGCACTCTTGGTTTGACACTCCCAGGGGATATGATTTGGTAAATTCATAATCTTAGTACAAACCATTATTAAGGGAACCAATAGGATCCCATAAGAATATACGTTAGGAGATAGATCATGAATAACTTTGATTGAGGCCTAGAAACACATTAGTTAATGGGATAATTGTAATTGATAAGTTATCCCTTTAATGTAATTGGTATCCCCCTTATGTCATACTCATCCCCAAATTTTCTTTTATTCTAGAAAATGGCTAGTAATAGGATGAATTAGGTTAACAACTAATGTGAAAGGCAATGTGGGGACTACCAAAATGAGATCCCCGATTAGATGGGAGCTCAAGAAGGACATATCATGATTATGCCAAACCAACTATCAAAAATCACGATTAACAATTTGTACTTAGTTGAGTTTCCAACGAAGTCAAGTAAAATAAAGATGAAATATCATAAAGGTTTATCTGATAAAGTTGATAAGGGAAAAAAGACCCAATTTCATTTGTGCAACAAGTGTGGAAAGAGGCACCAAGGGGAATATCACAAAGGGACTCGGAGATGTTTTAAGTTTAGAAAGATTGGGAACAAAGTAGAAAATCGCCATGACAAGATGAATAATGTGATGAATGGAAAAAAGGTTCCATATAAGGAACTGTACATAGTTATATATCATAGATGTGGAGAAGTTTGACATTATCCAATATGATGCTCTATTGCAAGGGAGGAGAAGCATGATGAGCATCAGCAATCTCCATGATCAAGGGAGAATTGAAGGTCCTATGCTATAGTGGATAATGGTAAATAAATTACATGTAACCACTAATTCAAAGTAGTGTATGTCATAATGTATTTTAATTCAATTCCTATTAGTATATCTTTTATGTTTCCTAAGAACATTGAGTCCCCACCTGAAATGATATTATATCATTAGGGAAGGCTTCTATGAGTATTGTATCGAATGTTAAAGTTTATTGGAATGTTATTATTGAAAATATTATAAGTCTACCTTTGGTGTAATATGAGGAAAATGAAAAATGGATAGCCTACACCGCAAGGAAGCTGAAAATCCACGAGCAAAACTATCCTATGCATGATCTGGAGTTGGCAGTTGTGATCTTTGCGTTAAAAATATGGTGGAATTATCTATATAGGGAGAAATGTGAGATATATACTGACTACAAGAGTCTCAAATATATATTCACACAAAAAGAGCATAATATCCTTCAGTGAAGATGGATATATCTCAACTAGGATTATGAGAGCTCAATCCACTACCATCCCGGTAAGGCAAATAAGGTGGTGGATTCTCTAAGTAGAAAGTATCCTACATCTTTATCAATGATGATAATTGAGAAAGATCTGATCTTATTAGATTTGGAAAGGATGGACAAGGGAATAATTAAGGTAGTAACATCATAAATCCTTTCTCAAATGATTGGTCAACCATCCCTCATGGAGAGAATAGAGTATGCTCAAAGAAAATATGTGGAAATTCAGAAAAGGGTGGAAGATATCAGAAATCGGAAATCATCCGATTTCAAAATTGATGAGGAAGGAGTTGTAATACATGGGTCACAGTTACCTGTACCATTCAATCCAGAGATAAAGATGAATCTTTTAAATGACGCACATAGCTCGACCTTCTCTATTCACTCAGGGAGCACAAAGATGTATTGAGATCTTCGAGAAAACTTTTTGTGGGACAATATGAAAAGGGAGGTTGTTGAATATACATCAAAGTGTCTAGTATGTCAGAAAGTGAAGTATGAGAGTAAAATTTCTAAGGGCATGATGCAACCACTACCCATACCAACATGGAATTGGTAGAACATTACCATGGAATTTGTCACTGGACTTACAAGGACATCTAGAGGAAACAATTCTATATGGGTCATTGTGGATCGTCTTACAAAGACAGCTCACTTTATAGCAATTCGAGAGGACTTCGCATTGGATCAACTTGCACGGATATACATCAAAGAAGTGGTAAGGCTGCATGGAGTTCCATTGTATATTGTATCTGATCATGATCTGAGATTCACCTCGAAGTTCTAGAAAAAGTCTCCAATATGATCTAAGCACTGAACTGACCTTCAGTACAACATGTCATCCTCAAACTGATGGACAATATGAGAAGACTATTCAGACACTAGAAGACATGTTTAGAGCATGTCATATGGTATTAAAAGGTGGATGGGACCAACATCTTCCACTAGTTGAATTCTCCTTTAAAAACAACTTCTACTCAAGCATCCTAAAGGCACCATATGAAGCCCTATATGGGAAAAGGTGCAGAACACCAATGTGTTGGGATGAAGTCAGTGAGCATAAACTTCTAGGACCTGAAATGGTTGAAGAAATAATGGAGAAGGTCAAAACCATTCAGCAGCATATCAAGGCAGACCAAATTCGACAGAATAGTTATGCAAACAATCGTCGATGATACCTTGAGTTTAAAGTTAGATACATGGTATTTCTCTGTATATCACCTTGGAATAAGGTCATGATATTTGGGAAGAAAGTAAAGCTAAGTCCCTGGTATATCGACCCCTTCGATATCCCTGATCAAGTCAGAGTTGTGGCCTATCGATTTTAAATTCCACCTACCATGTCAAAAGTACATGATTTCTTCCATATATCCCTCTTAAGGAAGTACATACCAGACCCTTCACATGTACTCTCTTCAGAGGTAGTATATTTGGAGGATAGTATTTCTTATTAGAAGTAGCTAGTAAATATCTTGGATTCTAGAGACAAAGTTATACATAAAAAGACTAATCACATAGTCAAGGTATTATGGCAGAACCATAAGTACGAAGAGGTGACATAGGAACTAGAGGAGGTAATGAAGGAAAAGTACTCGCATCTATTTACGGATAAGAATGTAAAATAAATTTCGAGGGTGAAATTTCATTAGTGGTAAAGAATGTAAAGACCCAATGTTTTATAAATGGAAATTCATTTCATATTAATATGTCATAAAATCACATGAAATCACAACATAATGAACTACTAAGTGTTATGTGACCTTTAAACTTAAGTTTGTCACTTCTGTGTTATAATTTCGAAAATCTGACATACATGGTTGCGATGAGTAAGTTATTTAGAGTCTGATATGAAAAACATAATTTTTGTGAATAGTAACCTACCCTTATAAATAGTAATGTACCCTTATGAATAGTGATCTATCCTAATGAATAGTGACCAAACATATTATTGTATAAAAATTATATTCAAGTGAAAGTATGATGTACCTATATTTTTTAATAAGTAAATGAATATTTTAAAACTGGTTTTTTAATAATAAATTATGATTTTAATTAAATATTAAAATAATCATATCTAGAAAATTATTTCTGAAAAATGGATTTCATTTTTTTATTCTACAGGTCAAAAAATGGATAGGGTGAATTTTTAGGGTTTTTCTAAAATACTTGAATTTTTAGGAATAATAAAATCTGATAATTCACAATAAATGCTAAAACCTAAATTTATGCATCATGCATGAGTAATGGATGATGTAAATGGGAATTTTTTAGAAATCACATGAATTTATTTCTTTTTTTGGTCATGGAACCATCACTATTTCAGGTCTTGAGGGAAATTAATAAACAAATGATTAAAAAATTATGAAAACCCTCATCTCCTCCACTATAAAACCCCCCTCACACCCTCTTATCTTCACTCCTCTCAAGCCCTGTTCCTTGCCAATATTCTGCCCAAATCTCTCCTCAAGATCCTCCCCCACGTCCAAAGGCCCCTAGTCTCTTCAAAATACTGAAACCTCTCTCTTTAAGAGGTTCTCAAATGAGGTAGACTTAAGAGGTGAATTCCTCTTTCCAATTCTTTTATTTCTTTTAATTTCTTTTCTTTTATTGTTTCTTTCCTCACCTCCCTTCACACAAATGGTATGATAACTACAGTAACATACATGCACTATAATGTTGTTATGATAATGGGATATTTCATTATCTTCTCTCTTTTCCCCATATTTTATTAGAAAGAGATGAAAACACTGTTTAAGATGTGTTAATTTAGCACATTAAAGGGGAATAGTTTATCAATTTCTGTTATCATATTTATTTCTAGTCATGAAACCATTTTTGTTATGGTTGAAACAGATAATTATATATGTAATATATCTTATTTAAGGTTTTTTAATCCTTTTTATACAAATTTTATTATGTTATAAAGAAAAACATGTTCATTGTAATGAAACCCACCGATTAACCAAAACGGTTATCACTATGGTTTTATATAATAATTCATCTTACCTCCCAATAATAAAATGAATTATTATAACCATGTAATCTCTATGATGTTCACTAATCACATACAACATCAATTCTGGACAACCAATTTCATCTTACATGTTTATCCGAACATGAATATAAGTGAACCGATCATTAAAAACCAAGTAAGCAAATAGACTCGAATAGTGAAATTGAACATTATAACAAATCAAAAAGGTATTGAATGAACTAAAAAAGGTTATAATAAATAATTTAAATATATAATAGGTTCTTTAATTATTAACTAATTAACCTAATTCTATTTTTCATGTCATTATGTTTAAGAAAAGATCACCATCGAACTTAAGGTAAGGGATCCTCTCCATTTATCTCTTAATCAAGATTGTCCTCTAGGATATGCCTTTTTATGTGTAATCCCAAATTATGGGGTAAGTTTTTGTACCTCCCCCATACTTCCCTCATGATTTATAAGTGATGAAAAAACCCTTTTCTCTCTCATCAATCCCACTTAGGTACACCTGACACCATGCCAATAAATCGTAACAAATTCTACCTGAACCTTCTTTGTTATTTCAGGTTGCCTTATCTTTCTTTATATCAAAATGGAGTTTTCTTATCTGTTTATGTAAATATTCCAAATTATTTTTAGTTTTATAAAATTCATTTATGAATACCCATTCATTAATCTCTTTCAGGTATATACATGTTTTTAAAAGATTCCCTCTATAGTATTTTTCTGATAAGAAAACCTGCTTTAAGGGAACTTCCTGAATTCTTACCCAATTTCAAGTGCACTATATCCCCTATTTTAAGACACCATTTTCTTTATAAAATCATTATTTTTATTATAAAAACCTTTTTGGTTCAATTCTTGTTTTATATAAAAGATTTTCCTCTTTTTCAATTTTAAAATATCTATAGTATTTTCCTTAAAACCGCACAAAAATGTTTTAATGATAATGTTTCTCAAATGCATTTCTTATATATTGTCACATCTATTTGACATAAATTACCATGTTATTTTACTATTTTACCTTTTTAACGTCCATGTATGTTATAAACCCTTTTCATTCATGGACACTTTCTTTATATGCTCATTGTTTATGCTTTATGTCATGATTGTGGAACCCAATTCTTTCCATGGGTACCCTTATATTTATGTATGGTTGATTATGTATGATTATTTATGTGGAAATAATATTCATGAGAATTTTGAGATTGTTGCACCCAGATACCACTCCAATACATTGGGTAAATTTATGTCCCATGATATGTGATATGAAATGAGATTGGTGGTTACCCTTGACCTATACTAAAATGGGAATTGGGATTGGCAGTTAGCATTAACCCGTACTAAAATGGGAAATGGGATTGGTGGTTATCCTTGATCCATAATAAAGACATTTTTTATGATTATTCCACATTTATTTTATTCCATTTTTATATGATACAATGCTTATATGATATTATTTCATATGTTCCATGATTTGGAAATCATTATGTCATGCCTCCTAACTCATGTGATTAAGCTTTATCCTTACGTACATTCCCTTACTAGGATTTTTAGATCATCCCTTTGTTCATGTGTTCCCCAAGGTACCCTATGTAGATTTAGGGGCTCAAATGAAGTTAGGAGCTCCTTATGGATATTAAATATAGAAGTTTTGTATCCCCATGTTTTATGTTTTATGTACCTAGTCTTACAAGATACTAAACTTAACGATCCTTGGCTTATATTTTGATGTATAATTATAATTAAAATAATGTAATTTTATATGTAAAAGGCTTGGGTCACTACAAGTGGCCCGAAATTTCTTTTCCATCCTTAGGGTCCATCGTTACATTTATTTTTGTAGCATGTTCCCATTTGTGATTCTTTTCTTGGAGGTAGTTCTGGAGGCCCCAAACAGATGCGTTGGTGCCAAAGGTCTTCATTAGATCCCCACCCACCTTCATAGGGTTCACCTACACCTACTCTTTTATCCCTTCAATGGGATTAAAAAATGGGTGATGAGCCACACCCAGGTAGTTACAGGCTAGCTACTTGAACACCGAGCAGGTGCAGTATGACATCTGGACATGCATGTCCATCCAACTCAGCCTCAAAAGTGCCTAATCCATTCACTCATAGTGATTTTTCATCATCATCATCATCATCTATCCAATATAGGAAGAACACCAATGATAATTTAGGTCAATATATTAAGTTGTTTCTGAATAATCAAATTAGATACTATTCCTCCAAATGACCAACCTAGTTTTCATTGGGATATATGGTTTTGTTCGATTCTCGATTCTTCAAATAAATGTTTTTGTCAATGTGTTCGATCACAATCATCAATCTCCTAGTAATACAGATGAAATTTAAACTCCTTATTTCTACTCATGTCAATGATATCCAGGTCAAATATTTCGACACCTAGGTAGTTGGACATGGCTTCGATGAACTTGTTAGGGTTGAGCTGAGTTTCAATACATTTTATCCCTTCATACTCTACTCTTTGGTATATTTCATGATTTTAACTTGAAAATGTGTGGGGGAATGATAATTTTTGTTGTAAAAGAAAAGCTTATTACTTAGGTGATGGGTTTTGGTATTTTCACTAGATTCTTTTGACAAGGTTCATGATTACCATTATTATACTTTTATGATTACACTATTTCGATTAAAAAATGGGTTGTGTATTAAGAGGGTAAAAATCACCATTACTAGACTACAAAATTTCATGACATATTATGTGTGGATAGGTGGTGGATGTTATATATATATTGAAGATAAATTCAAAAAAAATAAAGAAATAGGGTTCCCTCTCTATGCTTTAATGACACATGCATGGACCTACTTTATGATATTGGGAATGAAGATACATTACTATCTAAAAGAGGTTCTTCATCACACTATTCATGACTATCATGCATAATGATTTATATTTTACCCTCCTTTTGATATTTTTTTAAAATTTATCCACATACCCACGGCTTCAGAGTCAGTTGAACCATAATGTTAAAGTATTCATGATTAATTGTGTTGTTTGTCTTTAAAGAGTGGAAATGTTATATTAAATGAAATCTTATGGTTAGGAACATGTATTCAAGGTATTTTCATAACTCCGACTCTACTTTACCTTGAGTGGTAAGAGAAAAATCAGGGTGAGGTAAATTACAACATGGGCATAACTATCTAAGGAATAGTTGAGAAATTTATATTAAAAAAGGAATGAGTCGAATAAAGAACTTGACCCTGAGGCATGACTGATTTTCTTTGCAAGGATGATTTTTGGAGAACTAGAACCTTCTTGGTAACACTTGGTTATATTTTCTTGGTTCTATTGATCATTTCCTGTGAAAAATTGTTTCCTTTGAGATTTTTGTTGAGATTTGTTTTGATTGAGGAAAAGAAGTCATTAAAGTGTAGGGGAATTTGATATGCTTAAATCCTATATATATTAAAAAACAATTATTTCGTCCTTTTTCAGGTTTTAAAATTTGATACCGTGATATTTAATTGATATTTTTAGGTAATTTGATCTCAATATGAAAAAGTGGTATTGCTATAAAGGTTTAGAAATCTTAGATGATTCACATCATGAATACAATTCATGACATCTATTCCTTAAAGACAATATCCTGAAAACTTGAAGTTCGAGCCGTGAATCTAGTAAAAGTCATGAATTATTCTGATGATGAAAAATTAGGACATGAATACAATTCATAACATGAAATCCTCTTTCTCAGTCTCTGATCAACCTCCCCAAAGATCCTGAAAATTTGATTTGAGTCATAAATCATGGAAGATACCAAATCATCAAAGTATTGCAATTTACATTCTTGACATAAAATCCAGACTCTCGACATAAAATTATTGAGAAAGAATAATCCCATGCCAACTCATGACATGAAATACATTCATTTCATGATTTGATTTGGCCTATTTATTTTATAAGCTCCACCATATTCTAACGACGTTTAGCTTTACACACTTTTACATTATTTTAACTCATTTCCTCTCATTTAATTTTGTTTCAAAACTGTTATTTATTTCCAAGGAATTTTATCAAATTGGCTGGTTGAAGACTTTATGGATGGGTATGAAAAATACATGCTTCAGACTTTAAGAATCGAATACCTTTCGGTAGGTCTGCAGTTGAGGTTACCTTGAAATTGGACTATGTTCCCCCATGCACTTTGGGATAAAACTACATATTTTAATATACCATAGGATTACTTTATTGGTAAATCATACTCTATTTTTTTATGATTTTTTTTCTTTTAATGGTATTTTATAAAATTCTGTTAGTTTATTTTCCACTGTGATATTACTATTATCGGTAATTGAAATACAAATTTCCGTTTTACCAGACATCACTTAGATATTGCACTGATTATTTTTGTGGATTTATTGGAAGTTGTATTTATGATTTTTTAAGTATAAAAAGAGTCTTAAAATTTGTAGTTTATTTCATACTATAATCCACCCCCCCCCCTCTTATATGATTTTCCATGCATATTTTTATCCTACAACCTATTAGGTTATCGATCACACATCATACTCACACCACTCAGTGTTTGTAGACCTAGTGGACTTCTTAAGGTTCTAGATAATGATCCTCATGATGAGATTTTAGTTTGGTTAAAGAGTGAACTAAATTCACATGAGATGTTCTATTTTAGATTTGTTTCTGTTAAATCTATCGCATTGTCCAATTGTGCCTTTTAAATGATTTTTTAGGAATTTCCTTTTTCTTTCATAGAATGTCGGACCAAGTGTTCCCTTTAAATGAGTTATTTACTAATTTCCATTACTTTAATTGGTAGAGGACTATAGTTTTTTTGGTTGCAGTGGGACTCAGAGATAGCTAAAAGAGAGGTAATTTGGGGGTGATCAGAGGGATTTTATTTTTGCATATGTGATATCTTTTTCATGTTAAAATTGTAAATTTTATTTTAATATATTGTTTAAATTTTATTTATCTAGGATAAATCATCCCAAATGATTATTTTTATGTCTATGATGATCATCGCTAGCCTGGGGGGAGTCATGGATGCCTCTCGGGTCAGTGGTCAGCCAGTTTGGGTTCTGGTTCATGTGGAAGCCTAGGTTGGTTCATTACTTATAAAAGGCCCCATTCTAGTAATTTTTACTCCAGTAAATTCATACATTCCTTGAAAGTGTACAAACTATGAATCTAAACCCAAAGTATATATTAAAAAAAAAATATGACAGGTGATTCTCTTATTGTATACCCCAATAGGGTGTAACATGATTGTGTACCTCTCTATTAATAATAAAAAACAATGACGCTGAATAAATTCAACACATCGCCAATGTAACATATCTTTTTTCAAAGCCCAGCGTCGCTACAACTTTTTAAAAGAAAAATCACTCAATCATGACATAGTCATTGATGAAATAAAACTTTATATATATTTACATTCCCTCTATACAATTTTTTAAAATGATGTATAAATTTTTTCAAGTAAAAAGAATATTACTTGATATTTTCTGAATTTTAAGAAATGCACTCTGCTTATGAGAAATAGTATTTATCTGGACCTTCTTAAAATGATCAAAAATAATTTTTTCACAAATATTATACAATGCATAACTCAAACTAAAAACCCTAATGTGATCCAAACACTACTGCAGATCAACCCTTCAGTGAGGACTCCTTAAGTGCATCCAAGAGACCTAGGATCAAATCCAAGCTGAGGCTAATTTCCAGGTACTGTAGAAGTACTGTAGCAGTACTATAGCAGTACTGTGGTAGGTATTGTAGCAGGAACTGTAGCAGGTACTGTAGCAGGAACTGTGTGCAGAACTATAGCATGTACTATAGCAGGAACTGTAGCAGGCACCGTTTGGTACTGTAGTAGCCGGGAATATTCCCCTGTTTGGGCCTTCGAGCCACCGATTTGGTCCTCAATTCCTTTGAGGCTTTCAGGCCACCCAATACTTTGGGTCAGTAAGGCCTTTGGGCTACCTCAAGGCCTTCGGGCAACCTTAAGTGCAAATGCAAACCAGACAACCTACAAGGAACAAGATTCAGAAGGAGGAGGAGCAAGGAGATTTCACCATAGAAGAAGCTAAACAGATTGCAAGAATGAGAGGGTATGGCACCTTCCATCACGACAAGAATGTTCATGCACAGGAAAGCCTAGCCGAACAAGCCATGCAAAGGTGGAGAGCTGATTTCACGATGAAGATGCTGGGGAGGAGAAGTTCCATGTAGTGAGTCTGGGTTGCATGTAATGTTTGAAGCCTACGGGAAATGAATTCCTCTAAGGCCTACGGTCCATGTAATACTTACACCTACGGGCCTTTTAAGGGTTCCACCTCACCCCTTGAAAGGTAGATTATCAAAATCAATAAAAAATGAAGGCCTTCGGGCCATTGGAGGATAGTGCTAAAAAATTTATATTTTCTTCAACACCATTAAAGGGGGCCCCCTTTATCAATATTAAACAAAGAACTAATAAAGGATTCCTTTATTAGTTTTAGTTTTGAACTAATAAAGGCCCACCTTTATTAGTGCTTTAATTAGCACTGATAAATACCCAACCTAGTGCAGTGTATTGTTTGAATAACAGTACACTATAAAAAATACACCTGTAACTTGTATGAAAATACACCTGTATGAAAATATATAATTTAATTGAAATATATTTTACATGAAGAATATAAAAAACACTACAATATACATTTCAAACAATGTTTTTTATAATTACTATTCACAAACATTTAAAAACATTAATGTTCCATCATCTTTGGCACTTGTGATTCCCTCTCAAAAAAGCTCGACCATGGTACCAGTTTTCGAACAAATCAACCCAACCCGAAAAAAATAATACACCTATATAAGAAAAAAAACACATTTTAGTAATACAAAAATGAAATAAATTAATCATAAATATTAAATAATATATTAATAAAATGTCAATTTTAAATAAAAAAACACACTTAAAGTTATATCGGTCACACTATGCATCGTATTGAGGTATGGTTGATTCTTACACATCAAAAAATACTTATGGATTTTTTCCCTTAAGTATCAAAACAATATGAATGTGTTTTCTCAATTTTTATTATGTCGGTTTTTTCTTTTTTACTAAAATTAATGTTAATATTAAATAAAAATACACACTTGGAGTTATACCAGTCACACTATGTGTCATATTGAGGTGTATTTGATTCTTACACATCAAAAATTACTTATGGATATTTTTTTAAAATTATCAAAACAATATGAATGTTTTTCTCATTTTTGAGCATCTCACTTATGTTTTTTACTAAAATTTCATCTCAAACTGGAAACATGCACTTTGAGTCATATCGGTCACACTGTGCATTATATTGATGTATAGATTATTCCTATATGTCATAAATGACTTATGGATAATTTTTATAAAGTGTTAAAATAATAAGAATTTGTTTTATCGGTTTTTAGAATGTCACTTATTATTCTTATTAAAATGATTTTCAATTTTAAATAAAAAGACACACTCGGATTTATACCAGTCATAATGTGTATCTAATAGAGGTGTGTTTGATTCATACATATCACAAATTACTTATGGATAATTTTCCTAAATTATAAAAAAAATAAAAATGCATTTTCTTAGTTTTGAGTATTTCACTTGTATATCTTACTAAAATGTCATTTCAAACTAAAAGCGCATTATTTGAGTCATATTGTTCACATCATGTCGTATTTTTATGTGAGACTTATTCCTACATGTCACAAATTACTTATGAATCATTTTTCTAAATTATCAAGAAAATTAGTGCGCATTTTTTTATTGAGTGAAATGTTTTGAACTAAAATGTCAATTTTAAACAGATAGCAAACGCTTTGAGTCAAACTAGTGACACCCTGTGTAATATTGAGGTAAAATTCATTCATATAATTCAAAAATTACTTGTGTATCATTTTTATAATTTATCAAAACAATCTAAATGTTTTTTTTCAGTTTTCAGTACGTCACTTATTCTTTTTATTAAAATTAATGTCAATTTTAAATAAAAAGTCACACTTGGAGTTATACCAGTCACACCGTACTTTTGATTGAGGTTAAGTTTATTCTTACATGTCAAAAATTACTTATGAATAATTTCCCTAAAGTATCAAAATAATTCGAATGTATTTTATTGGTTTTGAGTATGTCACTCGTGTTTCTTACTAAAATGTCATTTCAAACTGGACACATGAACTTTGATTCATACCAGTCATGTTGTGTGTCATTTTTATGTGAGACTACTTTATACACATCAAAAATTAATTATAAATTATTTTCCTAAATTATTAAGACAATTAGAGTGAATTTTCATGGTGTCTAGTGAGAGAAACATTTTGAACGAAAATGACAATTTTAAACTGATAATGAACACTTTGAGTTGTACATGTCACAACATGCATCAGATTGAGGTTAGTTTGATTCCTAAATGTCAAAAATTACTTATGGATCATATTTACTACAGTAACAAAACAATTCAAATTTTGTTTCTTTTTTTTCAATTTTTCACTTTTCTTTTTATTAAAATTAATGCAATTTTAAATAAAAACACACTTGGAGTTATACAAAAAACACCATGCATTAGATTAAGGTTTTTTTGATTCATATAGGTAAAAAAATCACTTATGGATAACTATCCAAAAATTATAAAAATAATTGAAATATTGATTCTCATTTTTGAGTACGCCACTTGTGTTTCTTACTAAAATTTCATTTTAAACTGGAAACATGCACTTTGAGTCAAACCTATCACATCATATGTCAGTGATTAAACACAATTTTATCAAATATTTTATTGATAATAAATTATTTAATTTCCTCATATTGTTCTAAATATGTTTATTTATAGAATATTTGGGATTAGATCAATCATTTGAAAATTTGATGAAAATTCAAGTTTTACCCTTTAAATTTCAATATAGAATTTCAGACATAAATATTTTTATATTTATTATTGGAACTTAAAATTTCATAAATAAGTTCTATACTTAATGGGATAAAACTTTAATTCATCCCATCTAAGATAAATCTTTCATTTTATTATAGTAAATGGGCCATAAATTCAAAGTTGGGATGGACTCGTCAAAATGGAAATCACTTCAGTATTTAGGCCATAACTTCTTCATATTTGATTTTATTGGGATAAAATTAGGAGAGAATATAAAGGAACATTTTTTAAAAAATAATAATTATGTAAGTACATATGGTTCATGAATTTTGGTGGTCAATTAGGTGGTGTAATTTGGATTAATTTATTTGGACGAATTTCCCCTGTCACACTTGACACCTCTTAAAACCTAGTCTCTCCTTCACTCTATATATTGGTTTTTTCTCATTTATAGGGTTTGGGATGTGAATTATAATATTGGGAGAATATTATAAGTGGTTAAATTCCATTTAAATTCATAATTGGATGAGTTATTCTACTGATCTAGGATCTCCTCCAAAATGATCTTCTTTTACACTTCTTTGTTGTAATGTTTTTTGTTCTTTCAATAAAATTTTTAGTTTGTCTTCAATTTCATCTGATTTTATCATTTTTATTATTATTTAATTAACTTCTTTGTGCTGGAACTAAATAGAAGATAAAATATTGGGTGTTACCCTTTCAATTCATTGCTTATGAAAAACGTCTCCATGATGACAACTTCTCACATAGAAGAGTAGTTTTCTTAGTAATCAATCAACCTATTACATTCATCATTTATTTATTTTGAATAAATGAGATACTATAATTCAAATAATATGATACATGAATATAGTTTTTAAATTAAAATAAACTAAAAAAATCAATTTAACAATTAACACAAAAACATGTGAGGTCAAGATTTGTGTAAATTGTGAGAGCGCAAACTTAATCGGTAAGACAAAACCACACGGGATAAATTTGCAGGGTTCAAATATAATCCCTAAAATTAATTCATCCATATTTTTAGAATTTATTTATTCCCTAATTTAACACTGATCATAATCTATCCATAGAATGATAATCAAAATAGGGTGTTGCGATTGTATATTCTAAACCTAGCCTAGGGTTTAACTCTTTTCATCTTTGTGGTAAAGTTAATTCTCGTAGGGTTTGGAGACTAAAAAATTAGGGGATCATAATTAAGGGGATATTAATTTAAATGATAATAATTAATAATTAAATGAATAGGTAGAGTTATATTGATTATATATTTTAAAAATATTTTCTAAAAAAACAACTTCTCATTGTGTTGTATTAATCAATTTTCATTTCAAAAACAAAAACAAAAAAATACAATCTTCTTCCAACATAATTCTTCTTCTTTTATAAACATTGAAAAAAAAACACACCCATCCTTATATTTTTTTATTTTATTGTATTTTATTTTATTTTATTTTATTTTCAAAATACCATTAATATATAGTTTTAAATTACTTTATCCTTTGAAAGACTACCTTGGTTAGCCACTCTGCTTCACCTAAATAACCCGAATTTGAACATCATTTAAGAGCACCCATGACAGTTCCTTTCAAATTAGAACTATTTCTGGGGAGGCAAGTAATTATTTAATTCAATTGAAGGTATTTATTTTATTTTTCATTTTATTCTCTTCTTCTCTTCTTTTTTCCTTCTTTACCTAAACTGATTTTTTTTCTTTTTCCTTCTTATTTTGTTTTCTTTTCTTCTTATACTCTTTGGAACATTTACTCAAAATTCTCATTTTCATTTTATTATGGTATGATTTTCTTCTTTTAATTTTTATTTTATTTATGTCATGAACTAATCTCTAAGATCTCTTAGATCATGACCCTAATGTTGAACATAGCCTTCAGTCTCGAATCTGATATTCTCAATCTACAGGAAGTTTCAACATTCAACCAGTTAGAGAATTCCTATTTTCTTATAACATTGGAATTGGAAGAAATTATAATTTAAACATAAAAAAATAACAAATTTCTTTAAATAATAACAATGAAATTAATAGAACCATTCGAGAATTGTCCTAACTAGATATTAACTTTCAACCAAATTGTATTACATATCCAAATCTCGAATTGGACTTTGAAATGAAATCTAGTTTAACTCGACTTTTTCCAAAATTTCACATATTATTTAGTGAGGATCCAAATAAACATTTAAAATAATTTAATTTAGTTTTCTTAACCTTAAAACCAAGAAATTTATCTAATGATCAAATCAAACTGAGATCATTCCCAATCTCACTTGATGGAACTGCAAAAGACTATATGTATTGCTTACAACCTGAAGATATACCTTGTTGGAAAGATTTGAAATGTCTTTTATCATAGATATTTTTTCGAGAATCAAGGACCACTACCATTTAAAAATAGATCTTAGGAGCAATAAAGCCCAAGGGAATTCAATGTATGAGTATTGGGAGTGATTCAAGAAGTTTTGTGCAAGATGCACACATCACCAAATCAGTGATAAACTCCTCATCTATTACTTCTACGAAGGCCTTGCACATATGGAGAGAGTTATGGTGGATTCCATATCTAGGGGAGCATTGGTCGACAAAATACTAACATTTTCACATGAATTGATTGAAAAATGGCACAAAACTCAAAAAAAATGGTGATCAAGGTACACCACATGTTAGAGGAGTACATAAGGTAAGTCCTTTATCTATTGAAAATCATTTGATTGATACTAAGTAAGAATAACTTACTAATATGGTGAGATATATTTCCTTGGCATAAAAGACATCCCAACCCTCTCCAACAAGGCCTTGTGGCATTTTCACTGAAACGGAACACTCGACTGATTTTTTCCCCAAATTACAAGAGACAGAGGATTGCATGGTAGTATTACCTAGTAGTATATATCATCAAAAAAAACAACCACATCCCTAGAAGAAGTATGATTCATTTTCCCCAACATATAACCAAGGGTGTAAGGATCAATCAAACATGAGTTATGGATCCGGACAACAACCAAGGCCCCCTTTTCAACAAAATATCCAGCAGCCTCCGCCTTACAAAAAAGGTTTCCAACAACACCAAATGATATTTAAAGCTCAATAATAAACAAGACAACAAAAATTTAATTATAAACCAAAGGTATATTCTAACATTGATGATATTTTGAAACAAATTATTCTTAATCTACATAATGAGTGGGATATTTATGGTTCTGAGTTTAGGAAATTGAGAACATAAATGAGCCAGATTGCCACTGCCCTCCATGAACTCATAAGTAATAACTCCAAAAATATTCCTTCCCAACCTACTCCAAATACTAAGGGGAATATCAGTACCATCACATTGAGAAGTATAAAGAAAACAACCAATACATTTGAACCTATCATTCCACTAGGATTCACTTTAACCCTGGAGAATCCCCATTTCATACCAACTAATTAGAAACCCTAGGAGATAGATAAAGGTAAGAAAAATATTTATTATGTTCCTCCTAAACCCCTTCCATTTCCAAATAGAGTTTTATAAACCAAGAATAATGCTGAATAAGTGATGAAAAAAGAGTTTTTGGACACATTCAAGTGCGTGGAGATAAATAACCCCTTATTGAAGCCATTAAGAAAATCTCATGGTATACCAAATTCTTAAAATAAATTTGTACCAATTGAAGAGGTCTCAAGGGAAATGAGAAGATCAATATTAGAAGAAATGTGTCAGCACTAATTACACCAACTCAAGCAATTCCAACAAAGTGAAAGGATCCAGGAACATTCACCATACCATGCACCAAAGGGGAGTTACACTTTTATAATTCTTTATGTGGTTTAGGTTCTTCCATAAATTTGATTCCTCACTCTATAATATATTCTTTACAGGTTTTTGAGTTGAAGCTGAAGATATTAGTGGTGAATTTGGAAAATAGAGATACAAAATATTTAGTGGGAGTCCTTGAATATGTACTTGTTCAGGTAAGAGACATGATATTTCCAGCAAATTTCTATGTTCTTAACATGGAGGATGATCAGGTAAATTCTTGTGATCCCATTATCGTAGGTATTTACTTCCTAAAAACTAACAAAACTATCATAAATATCCATGAGGGTACACTTTACATGGAGTTTGGAGATGAAGTTATGATATTTAATGTTATGGAATCCATAAAGTACCCCTTTGAGGACCATTCTACTTTTTTTATCTCCCATTTTGATCCACCAAATAAAAACACCATGGATTCTTATTATCCTATTCTTAGAGATATTATGATAATTGGTTCTAGTTTGATGTCTAAAATCACTTTCATGCCTATTTATACTGTAAAACCTCTCTTAGATTTGATTTTTAAATGGATTTATATTCTGATGTTGATCATGTTTAATTTGATTATGAGTTGGATATTGAGTATTCTGATGGATTTGATGCATTATTTTCAAAAATTCCTAAAAAATTAAAAAAACATTAAGTCCAAAAGTTAATGTGTGAATTATGATTTTATGTTTGGGATTTGTAGCATGTGTAGTGATCAAGTTCTTAGGAGGTGTGTTCCTAATCATTATTTTGAGTCTGTTCTGCATTTTGTACATACACTTTTATATGGAGGACACTTTGGACCCCAAAGAATACCTATAAAAGTCTTAGAATATAGATTATATTTTACTATATTATTCCATGAAGCCTATATGTTTTTTAAGTCATGGTCTCATTGCCAAACCACTGGAAACATTTCTAGGAGACATGAGATTCCCCAACAACCCATATTATTCTGTGAGATTTTGGATGTTTGGGGAATTGATTTTATGGGTCATTTTCCAAGTTCATTTGGTATATTGTACATTTTGTTCACTATTTATTATTTGAGAAAATGGGTGGAGGATAAGGCCACACAGACTGATGATTCTCATGTTGTTGTGGAATTTTTCAAGGAACGTATTTTTTTCATATTTAGAGTACCAAAGGCCATCATCAGTGACCAAGGGAAACACTTTTTCAATTATAATTTTTATTACCTCCTTCATAAGTATGGGTTGACACAAAAAACATCAACACCATGACACCCCAAAAAAATGTATAGGATGTGGTTTCAAATGAGGAGTTGAAACAAATTTTGGAGAAAACTATGAAACCGAATATGAAGGATTGGAGAAATCACTAGGATGATGCGCTTTAAGCTTACAGGATGGTATAAAAGACCCCCATCAGTATGTCCCCATTTAAGATTGTTTTTGAGAAATATTTTCATCTCCATGTGGAAGTTTAGAATTAGTCTTATTGGGCTATAAATAAATGAAAAATGGAGTTGGACCAAGATGGAATTCAATGGAAGATGAAAATTCAAGAGCTTGAGGAGATTCTATTTTATTCATATGAGAACTCAAGGCTTTACAAAGAAAGATCAAAAGTATATCATGATATAATGATACAAAAAATGGAGTTTCATGTAGGAGAGAATGTTCTACTCTACAGTTCATGACAGAATCTGATGCCAGTAAGTTGTATTCCATATAGTTAGGTCCTTATGTTGTATATAATTTTTTTCTTATGGTGTGGTGGATATCAAAAAATAGGAAAGTGGAAGGAACTTTACAATAAATAGGAAACATTTTAAGTAATACACTGAGGGAATTCCTACCGATATAGTTGATTTCATCACAATGCATAACCCCGTCATCACTTGAAAATATCAGGCTGTTCCAAACCCTTTCACTTTTACATTACCTGTCTTATTTAAAAATAAATATATCATGTGCACATATAATATCATAGGTTCAAATTTATTATAATGAAATATTTTAAGTGTGGGGGAGGGTACAACATTTTGGGGTATATATTTAGGATTTTCATTTTTGAGTTTTGTGTGTGTTTTTTGTTAAGTTTTTGGTAAACATTTTCATAACAAAACAAAAAATCACCAAAAAATCAATAAAAAACATATCATGTAACATACTAATTTATATATGGAATATATGTAAAATTCATGTTTTCAAAATTCGTTGGTGGCATGATAATAATGAGAAAGATTTAATCATCAAGGCTTTATTTATATAAAATTTGAAGTCATCACTGATATGATTAGTTATGTAATAATAAAACCTTTTACTTTTTGATACCATTATTTATGATTTTTGTTCATGGTAAATTGTTTCATTGATTTCTCCACACATCTTTTCACATAATCAGTACTTGTGAGTTTCTCTTACCCAATTGAATGTTTATTTAGGGTAAGTAATTCTTTTCAGCTTATAACATGGTCTTTTCATATTTTTGTTTCTCTTATGATAATTTCCATCATTGTACTATATTAACCTATTAATGTTCACCTAATATCAAACTGTTCTATGCCCGCAAAAAATCAAAAAAATCAGTAAATAAGGAAGTGAGGAAATGTACAACATTTAGGGATATTTAGGTCAGGAGCTCATGGTTTAACTTCTGGGAATGCTTAAAAGAGTGGGTTTTGGAATTTTATTACAAAGGATGTTGAATAGGTTTGGTGGAATAGAATAAGGTAAGAATAAAAGTTCTTATTGACCTGAATATGTTGGCTAAATTGTGGAGATACAAGATTTAAATGATTGGCACACACACAAGAGGGGAGTTAGTGGCATGGTAGACCCATGACTTGTTTTTTCTCTGATAAGTGTTATTAATCTCCTTGATTTTTTTCTAAAATAATTTATGAGACAATAACTTTAATATTTATTAATATTTACTATATATGGGATTCTCACTTTTCCTATTTTTCCACCATGGATTGAGGAATATGAATATACATATCTTATCACAATTTTTTGGAATACATGATATGTGACTTTTCCCAGGAGTGAAAAAGGATAAGTGTGGGGGAGTTGATTAAACAAAATTTAATTAAAAATTTTATTTATAATAAATGACATAATTTCATAACATTACTCTAAATATGTTTATTTATATAATATTTGGGATTAGATCATTCATTTGAAAATTTGATGAAGATTCTAGTTTTACCCTTTAAACATTACTATAGTATTTAGGCCATAAATTTTTTTATTTTTTTTATTGGAACTTAAAATTTTGTAAATATGTTCTTGACATAATGGGATACAACTTTCATTAAATCCATCTAAGCTAAATCGCGCATTTTATTAGAGTAAATGGGCCATAAATCAATATTTGTCTGGACTCTCTAGAATTCAAATCACTTCAGTATTAGGAATATAACTTTTTCATCCATTATTTTATTAGACCCAAATTTGGAGAGAAGACCTAGGACCCAGTTTTTTAAAAATCGTCCTTCTAAAAGGATAGTTGATTCATGCGTTTTGATTGTCAAAAATGTGGTGAAAGTTAGATTAATTTATTTGGCTGAATTTCCCCATTCACACTTGAAACCTCTTAAAACCTAGCCTCTCATCCACTATATAAATTGGTTTTTTATCATTTTTAGGGTTTGGGACGTGAATTATGGGATTGGGAGTAGAGGATAATTGGTTCCATACCATTTTAATTCATAATTGGAGGAGGGAAGCTACCAAGATAGGATCTCCTCCAAAATGATCTTCTTTTCCTCTTCTGTGTGTAATGCTTTTGTTCTTTCAATAATCTTCTTAGTTTTTCTTCCATTTATTATGATTATATCATTTTTATTCTTATTTAATTAAGTTCTTTGGGCTGGAACTAAAGAGTGGATACAAGATCAGGTGTTACCCTTTCAATCCATTGCTTATGCAAAATGTCTCCATGATGACAACTCTGCCCATGGAAGAATAGTTTTCTTAGTGATCGGTCAACCTCTTGCCTTCATCATTTATTTATTTTGAATTAATAATATACTGTAATTCAAAAAATATGATCCATGACTTGATTTTTGAAATTATAAAAAACTAAGAAAGCAATTGAACAATCAATACAAAAACACGTGAGGTTGAGATTTCTGTAAATTGTGAGAGTGGGAACTTAATCGGTAAAACAAAACCATGTGGGATAAATTTGTAGAGTTAAAATATAATACATAAAATGAACTCATCCTTATTTCCTGAATAAATTTATGGCCTAATTTATCACTTTCCATAAGCTAGATTTAGAATGGAAATCAAAGTAGGGTGTTGTGATTGTATGTTCTGAAGCTTGCCTAGGGTTTAACTCTTTTCATCTTTGTTGTAAAGTTAATTCTCATAGGGTTTGGGGATTAAAAAAATAACAGATTATAATTAAGTGGATATTAATTTAAATGATAATGATTAATAAGTAAATGAATATGTGGAGTTAAATCGATTACACCTTGTTAAAATATTTTCTAAAAAAACATCTTCTTGTTTTGTTTTATTAATCATATTTCATTTCCAAAACAAAAACAAAAAAATGAAATATTCTTCCAGGATACTTCTTATTTTATAAACATTGAACAACCCCCCCCCCCCCCATCCTTATAAATTGTTTATTTTATTTTATTTTCAAAATACCTTTAATATTTTGATTTAAATTAATACCTATTTTGAGAGACAACCTTGTTCAGCAACTCTACTGCACCTAAATAACCTGAATTTGAACATCATTTTAGAGATCCCATGATAGTGCCTTTCAGTTAGTTTGATGTGACACTACTTATTACATGTAAAAAATAACTTATGAATAATTTTACTAAATTATCAAGATGATCATATATCTTTTTCTTGGTATTTAGTGAGTGACACATTTTGAACTAAAATGTTATTTTTTAACTGATAATAGACACTTTGAGTCATAACAGTCACACCATGAATTAGATTGAGGTATGGTTGATTCCTACACTACAAAAATTAATTATTTATTTTTTCACAAAGTATAAAAATAATATGAATATGTTTTCCTAGTTTTCAGTACATCACTTGTTATTTTTACTAAAATTAATGTCAATTTTAAATAAAAAGACACACTTGGAGTCATATCAGTCACTTTGTGAATCAAATTGTGGTGATGTTTGTTCATCCACATTAAAAATGACTTATATATATCATTTTACTAAACTATACAAATAATATGAATGTTGTTTCTTAGTTTTTAGTATGTCACTTGTTCTTTTTACTAAAATTAATGTTAATTTTAAATAAAAAAACAAACTTGGGGTCATAATAGTCACATCATACATAGGATTGAGGTTAGGTTGATTCATAAACATCAAAAATGACTTATGGATCATTTTCATAAAGTATTAAAACAATATGAATTAATTTTCTCGGTTTTTAGTTTTTCACTTGTTCTTTTTACTAAAATTAATGTCAATTTTAAATAAAAAGACACACTTGGAGTCATATCAGTCACACCGTGTGTCAGATTGATGTGAGGTTGATTCCTACACATCAAAAATGAATTATGGATTGTTTTTGTAATTTTTAAAAATAATATAAATAAATTTTCTTAGTTTTCCTTATGTAACTTGTTATTTTTATTAATATTAATGTCAATTTTAAATAAAGACACACTTTGAGTAATATAGGTAACATTGTGTGTCAGATTGAAGTTCAGATAATTCCTACATGTCAGAAATGACTTATGGATCATTGTCCTAAATTAAGTATGTAACTTTTAATTAAAATTAATGATAATTTTAAATTAAAATACACAGTTAGAATCATACTGGCCACATTGTTCATTAGATTGAGGTACGACTGATTTATACATGTCAAAAAATGACTTATGTATTTATTTTCTAAAGTATCAAAATAATCAGAATGTTTTTTCTTGGTTTTGAGTATATGATGTGTGTTTGGAACTAAAATGTAAATTATAAACTAAAAACATACAGTCTGAGTCATACCGAGCACATTGTGTATCAGATTTAGGTGTGGATGATTGAGTATGTGATATTTTTTTTCTTTCAACAATCTACAAAAATATAGAAAATAGAGAACTTTTTCCTTTCTGATTGTAACGACCCATAATTTTATCAATAGAAATTATCTTCTTATAATTATTTCTCATATTATAAATCTCATACATCACATTGATAACCTAATAAAAACATTATTAATAATGAAATAAGTGAGATTCATATAACTTATACTAATGGAACAGTAACTTGATCGTTGGAATAGTAATGTGACCATTATGAATAGTAAACCATCCAATAGAATAGTAACATCACCTATTAATGTATAAATAAAAATTTTACATTTCATGAATGAAAGTATAATATATTTATATCATGGAATAATTATAATATATATTTTAAAAATGATAAAGTAAGTATTTTTATTTTTGTGAAACGTAAATGTTTATTTACAATTTTATAATTAAAATAATGATTGAAAAGAAGATTTATTTTCAAAAATAGATTCATTAATTTATATTTTGTATTCTTATGATTACAAGATAATTTTATGATACCTCAATTAATTTTTGAAAGTTTCATAAAATTGGTTTTAATATTTAAATCGGTATTTTTTTACTAAATAATGATTTTATTTAAAAATTAAATTTATCTTATTTAGAAAATAATTTTCTTAAAATGTAGTCCATTTTTTAATTATATACATTGAAAAATGTTTAAGGTGAATTTTTTAGTTTTTCTAAAATAGTTGAATTTTTGTGAATAATTAAATACGATAATTTATTATATAAGCTAAATACATGAATTTTTGAGTCAGGGATGATATATAGCTGATGTAATCCCATAATATAGAACTATAATAAATTATTTAATATATTTAGTGATATTTTTAGTTGCTATTGATATTTTTGAACCAAGATAATAAAATAATGAATATAATAATCAAAAAACACCCCTCTCCTCCCCTATAAATACCACCCATCACCACCTCTTCTCCTCACACCTCAAAAGACTTGAATCTTATCCAAATTATTACCAATACCCTTCCCAAGCCCCTAATTTCTAATAGATTTTGGTTTCAAAAAAATACTAAACCAAAATTCTTTAAGGAGGTTCTTAAGGAGAATAAATTCAAGAGGTAAAATCATCCTTCATTCTTTTTTAATTTTGTTTAATTTATTTAATTTATTATCCTATCCCTGCCTCTTATATCCAAACATGAATGATAACTCCATTATATTATATATACTATAATTTTATTATGTTAAAGTAATATCCAACATCAAACTCCTTCCCCTCTCCCTTTTATTCTAAAAATGTAAACATCATCCCTGATGTGTCAATTTTCCCCCAATGTGGATTATGCATTTACATTTTACATTAACACCTTCAAGGCTTGTCATAAAACCATTATTATTGTTAAATAGGATTTTATTATACACGTTATAATTTATATAATTTTATATAACCAATATATAAACATTATATTAAATTAAATGATATAAGCTCATGACGGTCGTAAAAACCACCAAAATAAATTAAATCATTTTTATTAATGTTTTATCTAATGAATCATCATCATTAAATATAACCAAATGAAATATAAGACCATTTAAACTTATTTATGTTAATTAATAACATACAACTTCAATTATAGATAATTATTCTCTTTTTACATGAACCTCCATACTTATATACAAGCGAACCAATCATGAAAATCAAGAAAACAGATGCTCCTTGTACAATGAAATTGAATCTTATAACTCATCAAAAAGACCATAAATGAACTTAATAAAATTATATTAAATAAAATACAGTTATAAGAGGATATTAATTAATTAATTAATGGATTAATTTTATTTTATAGGACATTAAGTACAAGTACAGAACACTTTCGAACATAAGGTAAGGGATTCTCTCTGAACCTCCCAATTACCATTGGGTTAGGATTCATCTATCGTTACACCAATATAAATCTAAATTATTATTATATACTTCTTGCATATTATTTTTATGTTCCAAACTAACATATATAGATTCATCCATATTTCTTTGATGGGGAAATACATGCTTTATAAGTTTTCCTTCTCAAATCTTCCTAATAAGCTAGCCCGATTAAAGGGAACTTCCCAATTTATTACCAATTTTCAAGTACACTCTATAATCTATTTTAATCCAAAAATATTTTTCTAAAAACACTATTTTATTATGAAAAACAATATAAGTTAATTTTTTGTTTTATGAAAATAATTATGCATTTCCCACATTAAATACACTTTAATATTTTCTCTTAAACTTACCTAAAGAGGATATTTTATAAAGTTTCTTAAACACTATTCTTATATTTTTTTCATTTTAGTTGAACAAAATTTATCATGATCTAAGAATATTTTACATTATTAATTTCCATGTATTATTTAAATCCATTCTTTTAGGGATAATTTTATAATACACCCATTTGTTATGTTGCATAACATGATTATGATGCACATTTCTTTCCATGGGAAACCCTTATGTTTATGCTTAATTATTTATGTAGATCACATATGAATAAACATGTTATGATTGTTCTACCTAGATATCCCTCCAATTCATTGGGTAATTTTTAGTCTCATGATACATCCTAGTGGGACAAGGAGTAAACCTTATTCCTTTATGGAACTTTGTACACCATATGATATAGTCTTGGAAGTTAGCCTTGAATTGTGTTTATTCCATGTTATATGTTGCTGCCACATTATTCTGAACCATGATTACATGATCCCATGTTCTATATGTTTATTCATGTTCCGTGAATTTTTATGTTTCCATGTTATTCTTAAAAAACCCATGTGTTATTCTTTATTTATATATTTATTTTCTTAGTATGATTTTTAGCTCATTCCTTTATTGTATGTATTCCCCAAGTTATGTTATGTCAATTTAAGATCTTAAAGGATGTTAGGAGCTAATTATGGATTATTAATATAAATATTTTTTATTATATTTCCATGTTTTCATTTTTATGTACCAAATATTCCAAATACACTAGAATTTATGATCCTTGGTTTGTATTTTATGGTTAATTATGTTTAAAATCATGTAATAATATATATAAAATGATAGGTCAGTTATAGTTGGTATTAGAGAATGACCTAGTTATTTTTGGATATTAGGACTAGAGAACTTTAGTAAGAACCTTAGGGATAGTTCTATTACCATGGATAGCCTATATTTAAACTTAGGGAATCAAAATTTATAATATACTTTTCATTTTAATTTTTATCCTTATAGGTTCTATAAGGCCCCGGCCTTAAACCTTACATAATCTTGAGTTATTACAAGATTACACATTGAGGATCTTTTCAGGTTTAGAGTTTTAGAGAATTAGATCATGAAACTGGCATTACATTCCACATTTAAACAAAGTGGTTACATAAAAGATAGTATTCATTCTTCCCATCAACGGAAACATATTTAAAATAAAACACGGGTTCTTTCTTAACACATCCTTGACACTAGCATCACATCATGTAGCTTTCCCTTGACCTGTGAAAAACATTTCAAAAACTTGGGATGAGCATAAAAAGCTCAGTAAGGGTTATAAAAATATGGAAAGGAAACATGAGTTCATATATACATAAGAATGAAATCATACTTTACCCATAAACCATAGGCACTTTAACATACCTTATCAAATCATGAATAAATCATAGAAATCATAAGACATAAAGGTAACTTGAGGCATTCATAACATTCTTACGTAGGGAGTAACCCTCTTGGTTACGTTTGGAATACCCATCACAGTATATTCCCTAAATCTCTTCGGAGAAACCTTAACGTTTCACTCCTTCGCGTTACCCAATGCATTGGAGAGCTATATCGGGCTCACCCGCCCTTAGTTTATCACGGAACCACCCGTCTTCATAACAATTCCCAAGAATCATAACATAATCTTATCACATAAAACATGCATAAAAGAAACATAACATTTCCACATTTAAATAAAAAGATATCAATACAACACATTGATATAAAAAAATTATCAAAACCATTTTCAATACCAAAATAAAAGAAAAGTAAAACATGGTATTTATTTTTCTTTTAAAAATAAGGTATGGCTTGTAGAAGAAGCCGAAACTCAAATGATGGTCATGGCGGCGGAGAAGTCGTTGTCGCCGCATACGTACAACAAAAACATTCCCTTTTTTCATTTAGTAAAACGCTTCGTATAAAAAAGATTCCTTTTTGGATAAACGTAAAAGTCAAAGGGGTTTATACACCGTATAAAAGAAGGTTGTGTATAAAACAAAATATGTCTCAATGAATGGAGATTGAGACAAAGTCCCTTACAAAGACGGTATCCTTGGTTTAAGGATAAATCAATTGAATAATTATGTGTGACAAACGAATACACCAAATATAAGTGGATATTAAGTGTAAAATAATCAAAGTTCATTCACACATATTCAAAAAATGACATATTCAATAACTACATGTTGAACCCAAAGAAATCGAAATTGGGTTAAGAAGTTCCCTTGACAGCCTAACGGCGTCACATCAAAATGAGTTGATGAGAGATAAAAAAAGGGTATCTCATCACATGGACATAAAATTTACATCAATAAGGATATATGAGAACATATCCCAACATAAAAAGACTCAACAAAAGAAGTCTTTTAAAAAGAGGAGGGTGAAAGGTTCCCTTACCGACATGGGTATCTTTCGAAACATACACCTCGTGAAAGAAGGACAATACAACATTGATGTAAATACTCATAAAAGAAAGTATATTACACAATGAATAAAATAATGGGAAGTGCATACACCACTCAAAGGAAATTGTGGAAAATGTAGCATAAATCTCACGGGAATAAAAGTGAGATGAAAAATCCTTTACGAAAACTCGGCAGCCTAACGGCGCCACATAAAACTTCCAAATGGATTGATGAGAGAGAATAGGGTCTCTCATCACATGAACATAAAAATTACAGTAATATTAATATAAAAGAACATCCCAATAACAAGAAAGATGAGCTTTAAAAGGAATGACATAAAAGAGTGTACTTAAAAAGAAAGAGTGGAGTAGGATCCCTTACCTCGGGTCTGACTTGACTCGATCGTTCTTTAACGTCCTAAATAATAAACTTGAGTTAATTTCCACTTTATTAAGAACCTTTTTCTATTTCATTATTCCTTTTAGATAACTTATTGACGTGTTATAAACATTATGTAATCATTTAAGTTAATAATTTTTGTTTTGTCGATATTTGGTTCTTAAGTCGAAAGTGGACTTCTTACAATTACATGTTGTTTATGTGGTCAAATGTTCATTATATCCAGAATTATATTCATGATTTGGATATCATATATATCATATATATACAGAATATACATGTATTTATAATAACACATAATCATTTAGAGGTAAGAAATGAAATGCACCGTTCATGGAGACGGTAAGCCGTACGTACGCATGAACGCTACTTTCATTTCTATGTCATATTAATGGAATTAAAACTAAATGAGAGGTATGTATATTTTAATTCCAGAATTATATTCATCATTTAGATGTACCATTCATCATATATATCCATTATATACATGTACTTATAATAGTACATTACATTTGGGGATAAGAAATGAAATGCACCGTTCATGGAGACGGTAAGTCGTACGTACGCATGAACGCTACTTTCATTTCTATTTCATATTTTTATGGAATGTAATAATAATGATATATAGGTATATTATAATTACAGTATAACATCATATATAATAATTTTAAATCCATCCTTTATACGTCCCACATATGGCATTAACGAATCACATCACTTTGAGGGGGCGGTAGTCCGCACTTCCTTAAATGAAGATATCGCGTTTACCCATAATGGAAACCATAAAGGTATGCCCAAAATGAAAAATACAGAAGCTTAAGGAAAACATAAACATATTATATATCATATATAAATATAGTGTCATCTTAATGGCCACCTTTGAAGGTGTTAAAAGAATGTTGAACAATCATCGTTTCGGGAGGCCGAAATTCGCCATCCACGGAAACAGTATGTTCTTTAACCATTAGATGTAGGTGTGTGAAAGTGTAGCTCGAATCCTTCTTATAAAAACATCCTAGTATATTGATGATACTTTATTTGTTACAAAAGAAATGAATAAAAAGATTTTAGGGGGTTGGATAAGCAAAATAAAACAAAAGGACTCAAGTGAAGACATTACCTTAAAATCGGGTAACTTCCTTTGGTTTAAGCTCAAAGGCTTCCTTTGGAAGACTTCTGCCCAAAGTGAGGCTTCAATGAGTAAGAGAGGGATGTGGAGAGACAAAATTGTCATATTTTGTCCAAGCCAAAGGCTTTGGGAGTGTGGGTAAGGAGGTAGAGGTGGGGGCCTTTTATAAGAGGAGAGGAGGGGCACTCTTGGAAGGTAAAGAAAAGTCACTTTATTTTAAAATGGTATTCGGATTTAAGAGGTCTCACATTGATGTGTTTCGAGGATAAGGTGATAAGGGTTCTAAATCCACTCATCCAATAGGTTTTGGACATGTTTAGGTCTTAGATATTACATTATCTTTCCATTTTATTTAAATAGTTAAATAATGAGGTCATCACTGCATCATCATGATGTCATAAATAATTTAATTTATTAAATGTATAAAAATTATAAAAAAATACTATAACGTAGGAAATCTTTTTAGCTTTCCAATTAATATTTATAGTCAAAAATATGATTTGTATAACCCCATTTAAATTTTGTTAGTAAAACATTTCATGTTTGTCTCATTTTTACTTTAACTTTAAATAAAATAATATTAATGTCATTTTCCAACCAAAGTGGCTTCATGGGGTCCCCAAGTTGACCCATGGGTTGTCTTGGTCGGCCATGACATATCCAATGAGGTTAGGACATGTTTAAATTTCATTTCATATTATTAAAACATTATTTTTACCTTAAACTACACTAATTACCTCTAATCGCGATTAAAAACATAATAAGTTACTATTCACCAAAAAATTATTTTTATCCCATTGAACCACATTTTACTTCTTAATGACAACCATGTATGTCGGATTTTTGAAATTAAAAACACAAAGATGGCCAAATTTCATTTAAACGGAAAAATCAGTTTTTATAAGTACCACTTAGTGGTTTCACTATTCATCAAAAATTGAAGTTTTTCAGAAAAATCCCAAAAATTCACCCTAAGCTATATTTGATATTCTGAATTCCAAAATGAAGTCTATTTTACAAAATTAAAAACATATAAGTCACATTAATTAATTTAATAATTAATTCCCGCTGTCATAGCAAATAGCGTGTTTTTATGGAACAATAAGTATCAAAAGATTGACACTAGTTTAAGTCTGATTTCAAAGTGAAATTAATTCCAACGACCACTATTGGATTTAATGGTAAAAATATATTCTAATTTCACTTTAAAACCATTTAAAAGATAATCTAATCATATAAATAAATTAGATTAAAAAGAGGTTTTGAATTAAAATACAACATTTTACACTATTCATTAAAAAATAAACTTTATCAGAAAGATACCAAAAATTTACACAAAGTAACTTTTGATGTCCCAATTATTAAGAAGAGTTTTATTTGGTCCAAAAGGATGTATAAGAGTGAACAAAACTATATTTGACGACGGTTCTCCATCAAAAAGCGATAAGTGAACCTTTAGTGAAAACTAGGGCATATACGCCTAAAATTGAATTCTTTCCGTATTTTATGCCTTTATCTTTTATTGGATAAATTTAAAAACATTTAAAAACATATATAATTATATTTTAGTTATTTCTATCCATTCCCGTCAATACAACGGCTATATGTTAACTACCATTTAAAATAATATTATTTAATTATTAGAGTGCAACGTAAGATTCTCAAGAAACTCGTTGTTGCGTGTTGGGTACGCCATCGAGCATAGCGTCCCCTTTAAATTCATATTAATATTTTCTTCAAAAATATGGATAAATATGAAAATGTCATATTCTTTATTTACCTGGGGTGTTACATCCTTCCCCCCTTTTGGGAATTGCGTCCTAGCAATTTTTAAAATTGAGCTTGGAAACATCCTTGAAAGTCCCATATCGGAACAAGAGTCAGTAAAACAATCACTTTAAAATAAAGGAAGATAAGTAAAGAGGTCACCCGAGTTAACACATATGTAGAAAAACATGAAAATGGAAGAAAAAGCAAAGGGTCATGTTCTTGAGGGAGAGTGATAGTAAATATGTCTAGGAGAAAGTTAACCATAAGAAAATCACAAACTTGTGATGGGTTAAATGGTATTCGATTTCCCAGTAGGAAAAGTTAATAGAAAACATTTTTGTTTTAAGTTACTTTTTATTGAGGAATTTATTCATAAGGAAACATAATCACTTATCATGTTGACTTTCAACTTTTACTAGATTCCTTAATCAAACTCATATTTTTTTCCAAAAGATGAGTATTTAGGGAGACTTGTTCACATTAAGAGTACTATAATCAACTTCTAGAGAATCACCTAATCCACCAAAGAGAACTATATACATCCCATGTCTTTAGGATTTAACCAAAACCAAAAAAAAAAGGTTATTACAAGGTCAGATAATCTAGAAAAGGATAACCCATTAAAAAGAAAATCTACGCTTAATCTCCAAAATTTGTCCAACAAAACCCAAAGTTCAACGAGGACCATCTGATAAAAAAATTTCCCATAAAATTCTTCAAAGTAAACTAATCTAAGATTGAAACTCAAATATTTGAAGGATTTAGTCACATAGTCTTCCAAGTTAAATCGTAACATTTATCTCCAAACAACATCAGCTGCTCCTAAAGTCTCGTATTGAAAAGTAATTAACCTAATCACATATCCTCCATGATAGGTTAATCATTTTCATAAATAACCCAAAATCAACTTACTCTTGATTCATAAAATCATATAACTAAAAAGAATCAGTCAAACTAACCAGGGACTTCACGTAGTCCAGTGGTAGGCGATAAATACCAGTCGCACTTTGGTTGTGGGTTCGATTCCCGCAGCTTTGTCCGACGTGACGGGTAGTCACACGGTCTGTGTGTTGTCCTTTTTCCAAAACTATATAATTATTAAAACATTACCTAAAATGAGATAAAATCTTCAAAGATGATCATAACATATTTTAACCTCAAGTTTATCTCATGCCTTTCATTTTCCATCATAACATATAATAACCCATAATTACCTCAAAAGTAAGGATCATATAAACCCAAATGGTTCTTTATAACTATGTCCACAAAAGAAAAGATAACTATTCCTTGAATAAAATTTTCCTATATTAAACATCAGGGTTACACATAATATAAAAAGTCTTCTAATGTAACCCCATCATCAAAAGAGACTTAATACTCTTAAGAATTTCACCATAACTCTTGAAGCCCTTATATGTTGACATCTTACTCATTCAACATTCTTCATGATCCATTAACCATTCCTTTCCAACTTATTCCGAAATACCTCTTTCCTACAAACAAAATCATGAATCTTATCCTAAGATTCCAAAATAGGAAAACAATAGTCATGAAATAATACATACCTTTGATTGGTCATTTTCAGTTTCTTCATCCTCAATCAGAATGGCATTAGGTATTGGTAAACGAACATTTGTATGCTCTTGGTGATCCCATTCACGAAACTTCTTCATAAGACATGTGTTTGCATAATGACCATGCACACCACATTTAAAACATTCAATTGATCCCTTAGAAAGAACTTCTTTCCCCTTCCTCGAGTCAACTGGATGCTTCCTTTTTCCATGGCAGGTTCTTGATTTATGAACTTAATTTCCACATCTATAGCATATTTCTGTCCCTTTGAAACATTTTCCTAGGTGTTTCTTTCCACATCTTTGACACATAGGTTTTTGAACACACTTACCTTTATGATTATTACATGTACTTCTATAGGGATTTGTTTCTCGCATATATGATGCCTTAGAGAAATCTCCAAGGTTTAGGTGGTCAATAATGACTCCAGATAGTTGGTTGAGGAAAATCACAAGAGTTCTCATTGCAGCTCCCATATCATTCAGTTGCTTGCTCAAAAAACTGTCACAGTTTCCTTCACATCCACTGTTACTTTGGTGTCTGCTAGATCCAGCCATTTACTAAAACCAAAAAGGTCAGTGTGAGTATATCAAAAAAACCATCATGTACTAATGAGGAAGGTAAACTCTAAGATATACTTACTCATTCACTTTATCTAAAACTAGGACTCTTTCTGAAATCATAACCATTATGGTAATGTCACTTATGCTTAAAGAATACCCTAACCTCTAAAGTTCTCTAAACCGACCTTTGATACCAACTATAAGGCCCCGGCCTTAAACCTTACTTAATCTTGAGTTATTACAAGATTACACATTGAGGATCTTTTCAGCTTTAGAGTTTTAGAGAATTAGATCATGAAACTTGCATTACATTCCACATTTAAACAAAGTGGTTACATAAAAGACAGTATTCATTCTTCCCATCAACGGAAACATATTTAAAATAAAACACGGGTTCTTTCTTAACACATCCTTGACACTAGCATCACATCATGTACCTTTCCCTTGACCTGTGAAAAACATTTCAAAAACATGGGATGAGCATAAAAAGCTTAGTAAGGGTTATAAAAATATGGAAAGGAAACATGAGTTCATATATACATAAGAATGAAATCATACTTTACCCATAAAACATAGGAACTTTAACATACCTTATCAAATCATGAATAAATCATAGAAATCATAAGACATAAAGGTAACTTGAGGCATTCATAACATTCTTACTTAGGGAGTAACCCTCTTGGTTATGTTTGGAATACCAATCACAGTATATTCCCTAAATCTCTTCGGAGAAACCTTAATGTTTCACTCCTTCGCATTACCCAATACATTGGAGAGCTATATCGGGCTCACCCTCCCTTAGTTTATCACAGAACCACCCGTCTTCATAACAATGCCCAAGAATCATAACATAATCTTATCACATAAAACATGCATAAAGAAAACATAACATTTCCACCTTTAAATAACAAGATATCAATACAACACATTGATATAAAAACATTATCAAAACCATTTTCAATACCAAAATAAAAGAAAATTAAAACATGGTATTTATTTTTCTTTTAAAAAGAAGGTATGGCTTGTAGAAGAAGCTGAAACTCAAAAGATGGTCACGGCGGCGGAGAAGTCGTTGTCGCCGCATACGTACGACAAAAACATTCCCTTTTGTCGTTTAGTAAAATGCTTCGTATAAAAAAGATTCCTTTTTGGATAAACGTTAAAGTCAAAGGGGTTTATACACCGTATAAAAGAAGGTTGTGTATAAAACAAAATATGTCTCAATGAATCGAGATTGAGACGAAGTCCCTTACAAAGATGGCATCCTTGCTTTAAGGATAAATCAATTGAATAATTATGTGTGACAAACGAATACACCAAATATAAGTGGATATTAAGTGTAAAACAATCAAAGGTAATTTACACATATTCAAAATATGACATATTCAATAACTACATTTTGAACCCAAAGAAATCGAAATTGGGTTAAGAAGTTCCCTTGACAGCCTAACGACCTCACATCAAAATGAGTTGATGAGAGATAAAAAAAAGGGTATCTCATCACATGGACATAAAATTTACATCAATAAGGATATATGAGAACATATCCCAACATAAAAATACCCAACAAAAGAATTCTTTTAAAAAGAGGAGGGTGAAAGGTTCCCTTACCGACATGGGTATCTTTCAAAACATACACCTCGTGAAAGAAGGACAATACAACATTGATGTAAATACTCAAAAAAGAAAGTATATTACACAATGAATAAAATAATGGGCAGTACATACACCACTCAAAGGAAATTGTGGCAAATGTAGCATAAATCTAACGGGAATAAAAGTGAGATGAAAAATCCTTTATGAAAACTCGGCAGCCTAACGGCGCCACATAAAACTTCAAAAATGGATTGATGAGAGAGAATAGGGTATCTCATCACATGAAAATAAAAATTACAGTAAGATTAATATAAAAGAACATCCCAATAACAAGAAATATGATCTTTAAAAGGAATGACATAAAAGAGTGTACTTAAAAAGAAAGAGTGGAGTAGGATCCCTTACCTCGGGTCTGACTTGACTCGATCGTTCTTTAACGTCCTGAATAATAAACTTGAGTTAATTTCCACTTTATTAAGAACCTTTTTCTAGTTCATTATTCCTTTTAGATAAATTATTTTCATGTTATAAACATTATGTAATCATTTAAGTTAATAATGTTTGTTTTGTCGATATTTGGTTCTTAAGTCGAAAGTGGACTTCTTACAATTACATATTGTTCGTGTGGTCAAATGTTCATTATATCCAGAATTATATTCATGATTTGGATATCATATATATCATATATATACAGAATATACATGTATTTATAATATTACATAATCATTTAGAGGTAATAAATGAAATGCACTGTTCATGGAGACGGTAAGCCGTACGTACGCATGAACGCTACTTTCATTTCTATGTCATATTAATGGAATTAAAACTAAATGAGAGGTACGTATATTTTAATTCCAGAATTATATTCATCATTTAGATGTACCATTAATCATATATATCCATTATATACATGTACTTATAATAGTACATTACATTTGGGGATAAGAAATGAAATGCACCGTTCATGGAGACGGTAAGCCGTACGTACGCATGAACGCTACTTTCATTTCTATTTCATATTTTTATGGAATGTAATAATAGTGATATAGAGGTATATTATAATTCCAGTTTAACATCATATATAATAACTTTAAATCCATCCTCTATACGTCCCACATATGGCATTAACGAATCACATCACTTTGAGGGGGCAGTAGTCCGCACTTCCTTAAATGAAGATATCGCGTTTACCCATAATGGAAACCATAAAGGTATTCCCAAAATGAAAAATACATAAGCTTAAAGAAAACATAAACATATTATATATCATATATAAATATATTTTCATCTTAATGGCCACCTTTTAAGGTGTTAAAATAATGTTGAACAATCATCGTTTCGGGAGGCCGAAATTCGCCATCCATGGAAACAGTATGTTCTTTATCCATTAGATGTAGGTGTGTGAAAGTGTAGCTCGAATACTTCTTATAAAAACATCCTAGTATATTGATGATACTGTATTTGTTACAAAAGAAATGAATAAAAGGATTTTAGGGGGTTGGAGAAGCAAAATAAAACAAAAGGACTCAAGTGAAGACATTACCTTAAAATCGGGTAACTCCCTTTGGTTTAAGCTCAAAGACTTCCTTTGGAAGACTTCTGCCCAAAGTGAGGCTTCAAGGAGTAATAGAGGTTAGTGTAGAGACAAAATGGTCAGAGGTTGGCCGATCCAAAGGCTTTGGGAGTGTGGGTAAGGAGGTAGAGGTGGGGGCCTTTTATAAGAGGAGAGGAGGGGCACTCTTGGAAGGTAAAGAAAAGTCACTTTATTTTAAAATGGTATTTGGATTTAAGAGGTCCCACATTGATGTATTTCAAGGATAAGGTGATAAGGGTTCGAAATCCAATCATCCAATAGTTTTTTGATATGTGTGGGTCTTAGATATTACATTATCTTTCCATTTTATTTAAATCGTTAAATAATGAGGTCATCGCTGCATCATCATGATGTCATAAATAATTTAATTTATTTAATGTCTAAAAATTATAAAAAAATACTATAAAGTAGGAAAAATTTTTAGCTTTCCAATGAATATTTATAGTCAAAAATATGATTTGTATAACCCCATGTAAAAAATTGTTAGTAAAACATTTCATGTTTGTCTCATTTTTACTTTAACTTTAAATAAAATAATATTAATGTCATTTTCCAACCAAAGTGGCTTCATGGGGTCCCCAAGTTTACCCATGGGTTTTCTTGGTCGGCCATGACATATCCAATGAGGTTAGGACATGTGTCAAGTTCATTTCATTTTATTAAAACATTATTTTTACCTTAAACTACACTAATTACCTCTAATCGCGACTAAAAACTTTATAAGTTACTATTCACCAAAAAATTATTTTTATCCCATTGAACCACATTTTACTTCTTAATGAAAACCATTTATGTCAGATTTTTGAAATTAAAAACACAAATATGGCCAAATTTCATTTAAACGGAAAAATCTATTTTTATATGTACCACTTAGTGGTTTCACTATTCATCAGAAATTGAAGTTTTTCAGAAAAATCTTAAAAATTCACCCTAAGCTATATTTTATATTAAGAATTCAAAAATGAAGTCTATTTTACAAAATTCAAAACATATAAGTAACATTAATTAATTTAATAATTAATTCCGGCTGTCAGAGCAAATAGCGTGTTTTTATGAAACAATAAGTATCAAAAGATTGACACTAGTTTAAGTCTGATTTCAAAGTGAAATTAATTCCAACGACCACTATTGGATTTAATGGTAAAAATATATTCTAATTTCACTTTAAAACCAATTCAAAAGATAATCTAATCATATAAATAAATTAGATTAAAAAGAGGTTTCGAATTAAAATACAACATTTTACACTATTCATTAAAAATGTACTTTATCAGAAAGATACCAAAAATTTACATAAAGTAAATCTTGATGTCCCAATTCTTAAGAAGAGTTTTATTTGGTCCAAAAGGATGTATAAGATTGAACAAAATTATATTTAATGATGGTTCTCCATCAAAAAGTGATAAGTGAACCTTTAGTGAAAACTAGGGCATATACGCCTAAAATTGAATTCTTTCCGTATTTTATGCCTTTATCTTTTATTGGATTAATGTAAAAACAATTAAAAACATATATAATCATATTTTAGTTATTTCTATCCATTACCGTCAATACAACGGCTATATGTTGACTACCATTTAAAATAATATTATTTTATTATTAGAGTGCAACGTAAGATTACCAAGAAACTCGTTGTTGTGTGTTGGGTACGCCATCGAGCATAGCGTCCACTTTAAAGTCATATTAATATTTTATTCACAAATATGGATAAATATGAAAACTTCATATTCTTTATTTACCTGGGGTGTTACAGGTTCAAAGTTTCCTTATTATATGCTTATTATCTAAGTATTAAATCCCCTCCAATTGAAATTTCTTTTTCTTAGTTAATGGATGGAAATTTTAGAACCCATTATAATAGTAAATGTGATAGCCAATGTGAATATTTACCTAATGAAATAAAAATAAGATGGGAATGGGATCTTAAAAACTTTATGATAGGACTTGATCAACTAGATCAAGTTATGAATAATAACTTGAATCGTGTGGAACTTCCTCCTTCTTCTAACAAAGAGAAATTTGTGGTTAGGTCCTTTATGCAAAAAATGTCACCTATATTTAGTGTATCATATGATCCCATCATCATAAAATAATGGATTAACTCTTTTTATAAGATATTATTTATCCTTCAATGATTAGAAGAAGAGAAAGTTAACTGGTGATCTTTCATTTTGATGGGGAAGCTGATCAGTGGTGGAAACTGATCAAAAAAGGTATAAGGTTGAAATTGATTCCATGGAATGGGAAGATTTCAATAAAATATTTTTCAATAAATATTTTCCCCGAACTCTCTATCTTATTATAGAAAAGTAAATTCCTTGTACTAAATCAAAATGAATATGATTCTATTGAGGTGTACAAGGAATACTTTACCAGGCTTGCATGATACGCCTTTGGATTTTTCATGTACACTAAAAGCAAGGTGTATCACTTCTTTAGAGAACTAAAGCTAATTCTATGAAAATCATTGGAGATTTGAGACATCAATGACTATAAAGAGATCATCCATTGTTCCCTTAGGTTTAAATGGAGATCAGAGACTCTCAATGGTCTCATGGACCTAAATATAAAAAGTTTAAAATGGAGTTTAATATGGGAGGATCAATAAATAAATCCCATGATGGAAAGAAAAATCAATATCCCACATGTCAAAAGTGTGGGAAGAAGCATCCTGGGAACTATCTAAGGAGAACCAAATGATGCTTAAAATATAGAAGATAGGGGTGTCTAGATAATAATTTCTAAAGGGGTATGAAGAATCCAACAAATGTGGAGTAAGAAAGGAAGTTTTATATCACCACTCAACCTATAGTGTAGTGTTTAAACTGCAAGGAACATGGGCATTATGTGATCCAATTCACAAAGACAAGGCTTGTCAGAGGCAATAAACAACAACCTCCAAAGAAGAAAATAAGGGTATATGCTATCACTGCTATTAAGGTGGAGCTCGATAATGATGGGGTGACATGTGTTCTAGTAATTCATGAAAGAATAGAAAAAAATACTATTTGATTCTTGTTTTACACAATATTTTATATCTTAAAATTTTAGTATAACTATTCAAACACCACCTTAAAATATGGAGGTTGAGTTCTTTGTGAGAATATAAAATGGGGAATTTATTGCATCTAGATTATATAACTCCTCCCCAGTTAATTTATATAGAATGAACCCCCCCCCCCCCCCACACACACACACACATACACAGTAAATATTTTCATACTACATTAGATGTATTTTGATTCTATATTGGGAATGGGTTGGCTATCTTTATATAAAGACAACATCAACTTTTGTTAAAGGGATATCACTATTTGAATCCTAAGGCATCCTAAAATACTATATAATTGTATGGAGGAGGATGAATCTTCTTCAGAATAATCTTCTCAAGTGTGGTTATTATTTTCTTACAAGAGATCATATTTAGAAAAAATTATTAACACAAATGAGGGAATCATACTTGAGTACACGCCCATTGTGAGGGACTGCACTGATGTGTTCCCCAAAAAAATCTTGGTCTTCCTCTTGACCAAGAGGTTGAGTAATCGATTGAACATATTCCTGGATCTCTACCTATATCAAAGACACCTTATAGAATGGACACAATTTAGTTGGAGGAACTGAAGAAGCAGTTATAAGAGAATTTAGAGAAGGGTTTTATATGCCCGAGTGCTTCATCATGAGGTACACCAGTCCTCCTTGTCAAGAATAAGTATATATCAATGTGCCTATACATTGATAATATGATCTTAAAAAATCATGATAAAGAACAATTATTCTCTTCCAAGGATTGATGCCTTGTTTGACCAGCTATGTGGGGACAAGTATTTCTTTAAGGTGGGCCTTCAGTTAGGATATCACCAATTAAAGGTGAAAAGGTAATATATTCCCAAGACTGCATTTCGAATAAGGTTTGACAAATATGAGTTCATGTTGATTCCCTTTAAACTCACTAATTCTCTAGATATTTTCATGGACTTAATGAATAAAATCTTTAGATATTACCTCAACAAATTTATGGTTGTCTTTATTGATGGTATTTTGATATACTCTAAGAGCATGGAGGAACATGATAAGTATTCGAATACTATGCTAAAGACCTTGAGAAGGGATAAAATCATCGAACAGTATAGTAAATGTGAGTTCTGGATGGAGGAAGTATCATTATTGGGGCATGTTATCATCAAAAAAGAAATATCTGTAGACCCTTCAAAGATAAAGGAAATAGAAGAGTGGCCCAGGACAATATCTATAATGGAGATAAATTGTTTCCTTGGTTTAGATAGGTATTATCGACAATTTGTGAAGAAATTTTCATGATTTTAAAACCCATTAACCAAGATGACTCGAAATGGAGTAAAGTTTATCTAGACTAATGAATTTGAATACAGCTTCAAATATTTGAAAAGAGGCTTATCACTGCATCAGTACTCGCACTACCAACAAGTGGGAACACTTTTTGGTATACAGCGATGCTTTAAAGATTGTATTAGTCTATGTAGTGATGCAAAATTAAAAGGAGATAGACTATGCATCAAGGTAGTTGAAAATTCATGAGAAAAACTATCCCATACATGATCTGAATTTGGAGGCTTTTTCAATGAAAATATGGCTGAATTATCTCTATGGGAGAATTGTGAGATATATACTGATCATAATAACCTCAAATATATATTCACAAAATATAAGCTTAATATGTTCTAGTGATGATGGTTAGAGATCATCAAGTATTACTATTGATCAATCAACTATCATCCTAGTAAAGAAAATAATGTGGCAGATTCTCTAGGTATGAAGGTTCTTAAAACTTTATCAATGATGAGAATTAAAAAGGATCTAATCTTCTTGGACCTATAAAGGATGGACATGGGAATCATTGAGGAAGGAAAATCACCAATCCTTTCTCAAATTATTTCTCAACTATACCTTATTTATAAAATAAAGTATTCTCAAATAAATGATGAGGAGATTAAAAAAAGGGTGAAATATATCAAAAATAAGAAATTCTCAGAGTTCAAAAATTGATGATGAAGGATTCATAAGATTTTGGTAATGACTATGTGTACCATCCAATCCAAATATAAAGAGAGAGATTTTGAATGATACACATAGTTTAACTTTATCTATTCACCCAGGAAGAATAAAGATGTATCAAGATCTTCGAGATGGTGGGACAATATGAAGAAGGAAATCACCGAGAATACATCAATGTTCTTGGTATTTCAGAAAGTGAAGCATAAAATGGAAAATACTAAATGGATGATTCAACCATTACCCATACCAACATGGAAATGGGAAAACATCACCATGGAATTTTTCATTGGACTTCCAAATATATCCATAGGAAACAATGTTATATGGATTGTTCGAGATTATCTTATAAATATATCTCACTTTGTTGCAATTTGAGAGGAATCATCACTAAATCAAATTGCACAAATATAACTCAAATAAGTGTTAAGGATTCATTCATTACCACTATTTATTATATATGATTGAGATCCGAGATTTACCTCTATGTTTAGTAAAATTATCCAACATGCTCTAAACACTTAACTGAAATTCGGTATGGCCTATCATCGTCAAAATAATGGCCAATATGAGATAAATATTTAAACACTGGAAGAAATTTTTAGATCATGTTCTATGGACTTCAAAGGAGGATGATACCAATATCTACCTTTGGACAATTTCTCTCACAAAAAAAGTTTCCACTGATCATACAAATGGATCTATATAAAACCCTTTATGAGAAGAGATGCATAACACTATCATAATGGGATAAAGTTGGTGAATATAAACTTCTAAAACCTGAAATGGTCTAAGAAATGGTAAAAAATAAGAAAAACATTCAGAAAAACATCAAGGAATCCCAAAGTTGATAGAAGATCTATGTAGATAGTTGTTGATGGGGCCTACAATTCAAGGTTGGATACATGGTATTCCTCTTCATATCTCTATGGAATATGATCATGAGATATGGTAAGAAAGGAAAGCTGAGTCCCAGGTACATTGGCCCCTTCGAGATTCTTGATCATGTTGGAGTTGTGGTCTATCAACTATCACTTCCACCTACCATGTCTCAAGTATAAGATGTATTCCATTTATACATCTTGAGGATGTAAATACTAGGTACCTCACATGTACTGAATCCAAAGGTGGTATAGTTAGAGAATGACCACTCATATGAAGAGTATCTAGCGAAGATCTTAGAGTATATATATAAAGTTCTAAGAAATATGACTACACACCTTTTCAAAGTATTATAGTGGAACCATAAGTATAAATAGGAAATATGTGAATTGGAAGAAGTAATTAAAGAGAAGCACCCTCACATGTTTTCACCTTAGTATGTTAAATGAAATTTTGAGGGAGAAATTTCATAAGGGAGGAAGAATGTAACGACTAAGAATTTTATCAATGGAAATTCTCTTATTATAATTATTTTATATAGTATAAATCTCATACATCACATGGATAACATAAGAAAAAAATCATTAATAATTAAATAAGTGATATTCAAAGAAATTAATGAACTTATACCGATGGAATAGTAACTTGACCATTAGAATAGTAATATGGAAATTAGGAATAGTAAACCATCCAATATAATATTAACCTCGCCTTTGAAATTATAAATAAAATTTGGGTATCTAATTAATGAAAATATAATATATTTATATCATAGAATAAGTATTTAATATATTTTAAATTGATAAATTAAGTATTGTAATTTTTATGAAATGTAAATGTTTATTTACAATTCTAAAATTAAAATAATTATTTTAAATGAAAATTCATTTTCTTAAAATAGATTCATAAATTAATATTTTTTTCTTATTATTGTTAGATAATTTTATGATACCCTAATTAATTTTTTAAAGATTCATAAATCAGTTATAATATCAAAATAAATATTTTTCGGGTAAATAATGATTTTATTTAAAAATTAAATTTCTCATATTTAGAAATTTATTTTCATAAAATGGAGTCTATTTTTGAAATCTACACATAAAAAATGGTTAGGTTGAATTTTTGGTATTTTTCTAAAAAAATTGAATTTTTGGTGAAAAATGAAATATGATGATTTACAATATAAGCTTAATACATGAATTTTTGAGTCATGGATGATGTATGTATGATGTAAGAACATAATAAATAACTCTACTTCATTGTTTAATATATTTAGTGATAATATTCAATGTTATACATAGTCTTGAGCCAATATAACAAAATAATGAATATAAAAAAACACATCTCTCCTCCCCTATAAATATCACCACTCACCACCTCTTCTCTTTTTTTGAGGAGGATGGTACCTTGGACAGAAAACCAAGGCACAAATATTATTAATGAAATAAGTTACAAGTTTCTAAAATATGGAAGCATATTACAATCCTTATTATGAAAGGTGAGTAAATCATCAGAGATATCATCGAGCCAAGTAATATCTTGATTGACTCCTTTGTTAGCTAGGCCATCTGCAACCATGTTTTCTTCACGATATATATGAGTAATGCTATAGTTAATGTCAAGAAGAGAGTAGGTTAAATCCATCCAACTGGTGGTGATCGGCCACACAAGATGTGTCACAGAAATCTAGATCACTTGAACAACGGTATTCAAATCACTCTCAATCCAGAGGTTGTTCCAACCATAATGTTTAATGAAAGAAATGGAATGAATCATACTCATCATTTCAGCTTCCAGTGAGGAGGAAATATCATAGCTACCATTGAAGCATTTAAGGATCTGACTAAGTTGGTTCCTAAAGATGGCACCACAACCTGCTGAACCTAGGTTTCCTTTAGAGGTTCCATCTACATTTACATTAACCTAGCCAGTGGAAGGACTCTAGAAATATTAAAAAGTGCAGTGAGGTTGGAAAAAGATTCCATCAATTCCAAGACATTGTAGAATTCAAAAATCATTATTAGTGTTGTTCCAGTGTCCCTTTTTAATCATAGAATCTTCGCGTATAGAAGTGAGGATCCTCATTCGATCTGTATTATGAATAAATGATAAATTGTTGTGAATAAGAGCACTTCTATCATACCATATCACATGGTGGAGCTCAGCAACTGTAGTAAGAAATAGATTCTTAATCTGTTGATAACTATCCATTTCTGCACATCTCTTTATTTGAGATTTGATAGAGTTATAGGTTAGTCCTCTTGATTCAAAGATGTCAAAGATATAGTTCCAAAGAGCAGAAGCAGTAGCACAAGAAAGGAAGAGGTGATTAGTATCTTTTATGTGTTGATTACAGAGTCTAAATTTAGAACATAGTTAAATACTAAATTATTGAAGACATCCATTTGTGAGGATCCTATTATGCCCAAGTCTCTAAATAAGAGTGAATCTGAAGGGGTTTATCCAAGGTTTTTCAAAAGATTTCATCCGACCAAAATTACTTTCAGAGTATCAAAATAAATTATTACAAAAGATTTTTGAATTAAGCTTTCCATTATGAGCAGGCTCCCAAATTTAAAATAATCCCCAGTGTTATAGAAAGGATATTTGTCAATGACATTCATAATGGTGTCAAGAAGCTAATAATTTTTAGCATTTAACATACCTCTAATAGAACAGTTGGTATGCCCAGGGACTTGACCCAGGAGAACCAAGGAAATTAAGGGACTGCCAGTCTAGTTATCCAACCATGAATTCATGGAATAATATATAGAGACCATCCACCTGGAATTGTACATAATGGATGAGAATGATTTCTTTATGGATGTCCAGATATAAGAGTTAAAAATATGAAATTTTCTTTATTATGTTTTCCAATAAATCTATATTTTAAAAAATCCATGGAGTCAGATTTACTATAGAGGATGTTCCAAGTGATTCTGTCTTGTAGAGATTCATTGAAGCACTTAAGGTTTTTAATTTCAATACCACCTTTATCTATATGTTTGAAATACTTTAACCAGGGTACGGTCACAATTTTCCTCTCTAAATACCTACCATTCCAAATGAAATTTTTGATAGAGATGTTAATTTATATTTATGAGACCAAAAGGACATTTATAAACCAACATAGAGTAAACCATTTTAGAAACAATCTTAGATTTAACAAGGAATATTATACTTTCCATATATAGAGATTTTCCTTTCCAAAAGATAGTTGATTAAGAATTTGATCAAAAATGGTAGATAAATGACAATATTTGGGTCTTACCCAAAAGATGGGGACACCTACGTAAGTGAATGGTATATTTACCTATTTTATACCTAGTTCATTTATGATATTACCTTTCCTATAATTTGGAATTTTTTTCCAAAAGGAGATAGAATATTTTTTCCAACTAATGGTTTTCCTAGAGACCGCTTCACTGTGAGAAAGGGAGTTTTGAGATACTGAATGTTTCTTTTATCACCTTGTAAAAAAATAATTCTATCATCAGCATATAATAGGTTGGTGGTATCATTCACATTCCTTGAAACATGAATGGGTTTGAGTTTGGTTTTTTCCACAAGGTGAGTGCTCAATCGACTAAGATAGTATTTTGAAATAGGGAAAAGGATAGAAGAAAGGGGGTCACATTACCTAACACCTTTGGTGCATTTAAAATATCCCCTATGGGAGCCATTAACCAGAATGGAAATGGAGGCTGAATTGAATGAGGTTATGATAGTGGTGATGAAGGTATCACTAAAACCAAAAGATTGCAGAAACTTAAATATAAATCTCCAATCCATTGTATCAAAATCTTTTTTGATGTCAAGTTTAATGTCTATATTTAGTTTTAAATGGATCTAACTTTAATAAACCCAAATTGATTCTCAGATATAATTTTATCATTGATAGATGAAAGCCTATCATTAATAATCTTCATGATTATTTTGTAAATGGTATTAATGAACACAATAGGAATGAATAAATTAATCTCAGAGGCATTGCAAACTTTAGGTATTATAGATAGTAATTCAGCATTTAATCCATGAGGGAGCACTCCGTTGGAGAAAAATGATTTGAAAATATTGTAAACATCAAAATTAATAATATCCCGGTAGTGTTGAAAGAAGTCATTATTAAAGCTATCAAGACCAGGAGAATTATCAGCATTTAAACTAAATACAGTGTCTTTAATTTCATGATCAGGTGGTATGCTTCGAATAAAGTTATTATCTTCATCATTTACCACCATCGGTATGACATCAGGTAATAGGTACTTGTTATTTTTAGGTCCATTTAATAGAGATTCGAAATAAGAAACAATGTGATTAGAAAGATCATAATCATTGTCTAAAAGGTTGTATCTAACTTTTAAGAAGGCTAGGGGTCTGCATGCTTTTCTATCCCTTTTAATTGAATTATAAAACCCCTTATCCTCTTCCTTTTATTTTAAAAATGAAAACATTGTTTTTTGATGTGATGATTTACCATCATCATGGTCAAAGCGTTTTCATTTTCTATTACCACATTCAAGGTTGGTCAAAATAACATTTTTATGGTTAAATCAGATATTATTATACATATAATAAGTTATATAATGTTCTGGAACCAATATATAAATATTATATTAAATAAAATGATAGAAGTTCATAATGGTCGTAAAAACCACCAAAATAAATTAAATCATTTTCATTAACATTTTATCTAATGAATCATCATCATACCATATAAAAATGTTATATAAGACCATTTAAAATTATTTGAGTTTATTAATATTGTATAATTTCAATTCTAGATAATTATTCTAATTTTACATGAACTTCCATACTTATATACAAGCATATCGATCATGAAAACCAAGAAAATGAATGCTTCTGGAATGAAAAAATTTAATCTTATAACTCTTAAAAAGGACCATAAATGAACATAATAAAATTATACTAAATCAAAAAAATGTATAAGAGGTTCTTAATTAATTAATTAATTAATTAATATGGTTATACAGGACATTAAGTACAAGTGTAGAACACTTTGGGACATAAGGTAAGGGATTATCTCTGAACCTCCCAATTGCCTTTGGATTATTCTTTCTCACTATTTACACCAATGTAAATCTAAATTCTTATTATATAATTCTTATGTATTCTTTTTATGTTCCAAAATTATTTATCTTGATCCATTCATTGTTTTTTATGGGGAAACAAATGTTTTATAAGGTTCTCTTCTTGATTCTCCCTGACAAGTAAGCCCAGTTAAAGGGAACTTCTCAATTTCTTACCCAATTTCAAGTAAAATCCATAATCTATTTTAAGCCACCAATATTTTTATGAAAAAAAATTGTTATCATGAAAAAATATCCAAGTTCATTTCTATTTTTATGCAAAAAAATTATGGATTTTCCCTCTTTAAAGACTCTTTAATATTTTTCTGTAAACTACAGAAAAGATGCTCTTTCTAAAAGTGTATTAAACACTATTTTACATATTTTCACTTTATATTAACATAATTTATCATTATGTTTTCCTATTTTACCTTATTAATTTCCATGTATGTTTTAAATCCATTATTTCATGGTCACTTTTATTATATGTTCATTTTTTATGCTCTATAACGTGATTACGATGCCCATTTATTTCCATGGGTAACCCTTATGTTTATATTTGATTATTCATGTGTCACACATATTCATGGAAATTTTATGATGGGTGTTACCATATAGCACTCCAATTAATTGGGTAATTTTTCTTCTCATGATGTGTCATGTTGGTAGAGGGAGTAAACCTAATTCATTTTAGGGACTTTGTCCACCATGTGATATAGTCATGGAAGTTAGATTTGACTCATGTTTTTTTTCATGTTATATGTTTATTAAAAATTCATTTGTTTCCATGATTATATTATCCCATGTTATATATGTTTATTCATATTCTATGCCTTTTTATGGCTTCATGTTATGATTTTTAACCGATGTGTTATCCTTTATTTCTATGTTTATTACCTTATTGGGATTTTTAGCTCATCAATTTTTTCTATGTATTCTTAAGGTTATCCTATGAAGATGTAAGATCTAAAAGGATTTTAGGATCTCATTTTTAATTATTAATATAAATATGTTTTATTCTATTTCCATTTTTTTAGTTTTATGTATCTAATATTCCAAAGATACTAGACTTTATGATCCTTGGTTTGTATTTAATAGTTAACTATGTTTAAAATCATGTAATGATATATGTAAAAGGATAGGTCCATTATAGTGATGGAATATAAACATCATGATCCCTAAAACACTTTATGTTTTAGGAATCATGGGGTTTCCTTTTCCATCAAAAAGGAACATGCTCTCTCTTTTTTGTATTGTTGCAGCTATTTGAAGAAAAAAAATATGTCTTCCCAAAATATTTGTAAGGAAAATAAGTATTAAATAAAAATTATAATGAAATTAACTTAAAAATAGTAGATAAAATGATGAAAAATTAATTAAATAAGTAGTATTAATTCAACTTTTCATGGTGGTTTTTCACATTCTTGGTCCATTTCCTTGTTTTCATTATTTCAGTTAGAGCCTCTAAGTCCAATCTTGCACAAGCACGGGAAGCTTTGAACAAACCACCCCAAACCATGAAAAAGAATCCACCTATATAAGAAAATAATTATTATGTTAATAATAGTATAAAGAAATAAATTAAGTATAAATCTGAAATAATACATTAATAAAATGTCAATTTTAAACCAAAACCAAAAAAATTGAGTCATGTCGGGTACACCGTGTATCAGATTGAGTGCATTATCATTGTATAAGAGTGATTCATCCTTGTAAAATAATTAATTTCTTTATGATATCTTTTAATATTAATAAAATAATCATAAGATATAAATTATGAGGAAATTAACTAAAAAAGTATATAAAATGATGATAAAATCAACTAAATAAGAAGTAGGAAGTCACATCATCATGATATATGTGTACATTCTACTATCATGTATACTGGATACTCATTTCTAAACAAATCTATTTCATCTTGTGAATATGATTAATTTTTACATTCATAGTAAACTGAAAGAATATAAATACACAAAGGATTGGTAAATATTTTAAATAAATAGTAATTATCTTTGAAAATACCTCTTCAGGGATTCTAGTTTTTTGATAATATATAATATCTCTCATAAATTTACCAACAAAAAAACTATAATCTTTTCAATTTGTTTGTTTTAGACAATAAAAAAAATTTATAAAAATAATTAATTTGTTTTTATATCTATTTTGATAGTGTAATCTTATTATATATACCATGATACTTGTCCACTTTTAGAAGTCGACAGACTCCTTGTGCACATGGACTATCCTCATTCCATTATTTTCACGATATTTAAACATTTACCTATCAGAATATAATTCTTATTAAAACATTATATAAAATATATAACTTTAATTTTAGTTCTAAAACATAATATGTGGTGTATTAAAAAGTGACAACCATCATCACGTGTAGTCGGTTGGTTAGGTATCCATGTAGTGAATCTAGGAAATAAATCTTTGGAGTATCAAAATTGACTGCAATGAGTACCCGATGTTTCCTAAAAATGTAAAAAGTAATAAGTACAACAAGGAATAATAATATATTTTATATAATTAAATTTTAGAGATTTTACTATTCATAATTGGTATTAAGAAGTTTCTATCATCTGTAAGTTTTCTTCCAAACGATTTGGCCAGTTTCACCACTATTTCATCCATTTTTTATTAAATTTCTCCTAGGTCTATAGAAGTGATGTGAGGACTAATGAGTCCATATTTGTGTTCATGAGGTAATAACTTCAATTTTTATTCAAATATATTCCAGAAACAAATATGAAATTTATTTAGTCATAATTAACATATTATATTAGCTATTGGAAAAACAAATCATGAAAACAAACCTCATGTATACATTTACAACTGAAACTCTTATCCATTCATACTTAAGGATTCCATTTACATTCTCAAGAGAGATGTAGTCTTTAATGGTATCTCCATACAATCTTTAAAAATCAAATATGTGATTATTACCACTTTATAATTTTGTATCTTTATAAACCTTCAATGTTAGTAAATAAAGATATTGAAATTGTGGGGTAAAGGTGATTTTTAAAGATATTTTTTATCAGTTTTTTTATCCTTTAGATTGTTTTTATTTGACCTTTTGTTTCACCCACTTCTCTTTATTCATATGTAATAAAATTCATAGGTTCATACCTTTTTAATTAATTATTAAATATTTATCATGAAAAATAAATTGGAAATTAATACCTCCTTATCGACATGTTTTTTTACAAGATCATATGTCCATGATATGAATATTCCAATATCTTGATCAAGTATATGAATACCTACATCATCAAGTGGAATAAGTATCACAGCACTAGTCTCATGAGCTACAATAATCCCCACTTTCACTTGACATCTTGGAAGTTTTCTATTGTGCATACTGTATTCTTGGATATTGAACATAGTATTCCTTGTTACAAGGTGATGGGTGGGTGTTGATAGATATAAATCATAGTAATTTTCACCTTATAGAATATTGGTATAGAAAAGTTATCATTTTCTTTATAATTCAAATTTCATAAAAACAATTATGAGAATATTGATTACCTCATCTAATATAGTTCTTTGAGGGGAATGTATTATAAAAACCCTATCCTTTTAGACATTTTGTTACATGATTTTGAACATAATTAGCCAAAAAAATATAGACCACGAATCGTAAATTTTAGTGTCATTGGTAGATTAGGTACATAAAATTGAAAACATGGAAATAGAATAAAACATCTTTATATTAATCATCCATAAAGATATACTAACTTATTTTTATCTCCTACATATTCATATGATAACTTGGGAAATACATATAAAATGGATGATCTAAAAATCATAGTAAAGTAATAACTTTAGGAATAAATCATAGCTCAGGGGTTAGAAGGAATAACATGATGATATAAAAAGGAAAGGAACATGAATAAACATATGGAAGCATAGAATATAGAACATGGGATCATGTAATAATGGAAACATAGGAATATTTAATAAATATACAACATGGAATAAGAATGATTCAAGGCTAACTACCAAGACCATTTCATATAGAGGATCATGAGTCATGGCTAACTACCAAGAGCATTACACATGGAAGAGAAAGTCTCATAAAGGAATCAAGTTTACTCCACATCCCAACATGACATATCATGAGAGAAGAAATTAATAAATGCATTGAAGTGATATCTAGGTTCACCCATAATAACATGTTCATGAATATGTTTGGAATATGAAGAATCAACCATAAACATAAGGGTTACCCATGGAAATAAATGGGTATCATAATCATGTCATAGAGCATAAAAAATGGGCATATCATAAAAGTGTCCAAGAAAGAATAGATTTAAATAATACATGGACATTAATAAGGAAAAATAGGCATAGATAATGATAAATTATTTCCAACTGAATTGAAAACATGTAAAAATAGTGTTTAAGGAACTTTAGAAATGATCCACTTTAGTTTGGTTTAAGGGATAATTTTAAAGATTATTTGAAATGGAAAATGCATATTTCTTTTATAAAACCAAAAATTAATGGAGATATTTATTTCATGAAAAAATGAGTGATTTTATAAAAATAATGGTAGCTTAAAACATATTATAGAGTTCACTTGAAAAAGGGTGATAACTTGGGAAGTTCCCATTAATAGGGCTTGCTTATCGGGAGGAATCGAGAAGGGAATCATATAAAAACTTGTATTTACCTATCAAAGAAATAATAATTGAGATATTTAACTATGTTTGGAACAAAAAATTATAATTTATGAGGATTAAATAAGAATAATTAATAATTACATTAGGGTAAAGAGAGAGAAATCATAACCCGAAGGAAAAATGGGGGTTTTGAGATAATCCCTTACCTTAAGTTCAAAATTTTTCTTCAATTGAAATTAATGTACTAGATAATTAAATTAGATTCCTTAATAATTTAATTTATAACCTCTTAAAATTTATTTTATTTATTATAATTTTATTAAGTTCATTTATAACTTTTTTTATGAGTTAGAAGATTCAATTTTACCATTTGGGAGTGTTCATTTCCTTGGTTTTCACGATTGGTTCACTTGAATACATGTATGAAAGATCATGTAAAATGGGAATAGTTATCCAGAATTAGAATTATATGGTATTAATGAAATTAAATAATATTAAATTTTATTATATATCACTTTGTTTCTAGATATGATGACGATTCATTAGATAAAATGTTAATGATAATTGTTTAGATTATTTTGGCCTTTTTTCGATCATCGCAGATTAGCTTTGTTTTATTAATTAATATTATGTATATATACTAGTTACTAAATAAGTTTTAATTTAAATTTTACAATATTTTTTAACCATTATAATAGTTTTATGACCATACTTGAATTCATTTTTAGAACATGAAAAATTATAGTCCATGAGAGTGGTGAATCGACACCACATGGATGATGTTTTCATTTTTAAAACAAAAAGTGATACGAATAGAATTTATGGTTGATATAACACTATAATAATAAAATTTAAGTATATAAAAGATACTTGAGTTATCAGTACTTTTTGGGATATATTTTTTAGTAGAGGGTAATAAAAGAAAATAAGTTTAAAATAAATTAAAAAGAAAACGAAAGAGGATTTTACCTCTTGAACTTCATATCCTTTAGAACCTCCTTAGGAAAAATGAATTTGATATTTTGTTAAAAAAAAGGATTTTGGAAATGGGGGGAGAGTATTAGGAGAGTTCTGGTAGAATTTTTAAAAGATTCAAGGCTTTGGAGGTGTGAGGAGAAGGGGTGGTGAGGGGTGGTATTTATAGTGGGAGGAAATTAGTGTTTTTGATTATTTTATTCATTTCTTTATTATTTTGGCTCAAGACTATCAAAATTGTGGATTATTGTGAATAATTATAGTAACTAGTGCATTTTATTTCAATCCAAATATTTTTACATAATCCAAACATCATCCATGACTCAACAATTCATATATTTAGCTTATACCATAAATTATTATATTTAACTTTTCACAGAAAATTTAAATTTTTTAGAAAAATTACAAAAAAATAACCCTAACAATTTTTTGATGTGTACAATTTAAAAATGAACTCAATTTTATGAAAATAATTTTCTAAATTTGAGAAATTTAATTTTTAATTAAAATCAGAATTTATTTAAAAAATACTGATTTTAAAATTATAACTGATTTTATGACACTTTGAAAAATTAATTAAGGTCTCATAAAATTATATTATAATCATAAGAAAACAAAGTATTAATTTATAAATCCATTTATGAAAATAAATTTTATTTTAAATCATTTTATTAATTATAAAATTGTAAATAAATAATTACGTTTCATAAAAATACTAATGCATAATTTATCATTTTAAAACATTTATTTACTTATTACAAGATATAAATATGTCATATTTCCATTCATAATATACCTATTTTTTTACAATTTCATATATGAGGTTACTATTTTATTATCCACTTTACAATTCCTAATGGTCACATTACTATTCTAAATTTCATGTTACTATTCTATTGGTTTAGGTTCTTTAATTTATAAAAATACCTCTTATTTCCGTCATTATTTATTTATAATGTATGTATTGTGTTCTCTATGTGATTTTATGTGATTTATGCTATATAATATAATTATAATAAGGGAATTTCCATTGATAAAATTCTGGGTCATTACATTCTTCCCCCCTTATGAAATTTCACCCTCAAAATTTCATATTACAAACTAAAGGGAAAATAAGTGAGGGTAGTTATCCTTTATTTATTCCTCCAGTACCCATGTTTCCTATTCGTACCTATGGTTCTGCCATAGTAATTTCACTAGGTGAATAGTCTTGTTGTGTAGAACCTTATCTCTATGGTCCAAGATCTTCATCGACAGCTCCTCATAAGAGAGATCATTTTCTAATTGTTCTGCCACTGAATTTAGTATATGTGAAGAATTCGATATGTACTTCCTTAAGAGGGATATGTGGAATACATTTTCTACTTGAGCCATGGTTGGTGGAAGTTCTAGTCAGTAGGCCATAGATCTAACATGATCAAGAATCTCAAAGGGTCTGATGTACTTAGGACTCAACTTTCCTTTATTCCCAAATCTTATGATCCTATTCCATGGAGATATTCAAAGGAATATCATGTCTCCAACCTTAAACTCCAAGTACCATCAATGACTATATGCGTAGATCTTCTATCAACTTTGGGAAGCACAGATAAATTTATGAATGGATTTCACCTTTTCTACCATTTCATCGACCATTTCAGGTCCTAGTAGCTTTTGTTTACCAACTTCATCTCAATATGTTGGTGTTCTGTATCTTTTCCCATATTGGGCTTCATATGGAGTCATTTGGATGATTGAATGGAAACTATTATTGTAAGAGAACTGTACCATAGTAATATTTTTTTCCTATCCTCCCTTGAAGTCCATAGAACATGCTCTCAACATGTCTTCTAATTTATGAATAATCCGCTTTGATTGGACATCATTTTGAGGATGATAATATGTACTAAATTTTTTCTCGGTGTTTAGAGCATGTTGAATACTTTTCCAGAACATGGAGGTAAAACTTGGATATTTATTTGATATAATTAATAGTGGTACTTCTTGTAGTCTCACCACTTCTCTAATGTATATTTATGCAAGTTGATCTAGTGAGAAGTCCTCTTGAATTGGGATAAAGTGATATTTTTTTGTAAGAGGATCCGCAACAACCCATATAGCATTGTTTCCTATGGATTTCTTCAGAAGTATGATGAAAAAAAGTCTATGGTGATGTTTCTAACTTCCATGTTGGTATGGGTAATAGTTTCATCATCCCCTTATACTTTTGTATTTCTTCCTTCACTTGTTAACATACCAGGAACTTTGATTTATATTCAATGATCTCTTACTTCATATTTTCCCACTAATAGTTCTCTCAGAGATCTCGATATCTCTTTGTGCACCTTGGGTGAATATAGAAGGTCGAGTTCTATGAGTCATTTAGAATCTATTTCTTTATTTTTGGATTGGATGGTACACAATTCATGATCCAAATATTAGGACTCCTTTCTCATCAATTTTAAACTCTAAGGATTTCCCATTTCTAATAGCTTCTACCTATTACTGAATTTACTAATCATTTATTTGGCAGTCCTTTATTTTCTCCATAAGGTATGGTTGAGAAATAATTTTAGAAAGTATTTATTATTTTCAATCCCTAATGATTACCATGACCTTCCTTATCAATTCTAATCATTGATAAAGTGGTAGGATCCTTTATAATTAGATAATCTTACACTGTATTTTATTTACCAGGATGGTAGTGGATTGAGAAATTATAATCCTTGATGAGGTCTAACCATATTCACTGGAACATATTAAGCTCATTCTTTGTGAACATATATTTTAGGCTCTTATGATCAATATATATATCACACTTCTTCCTATAAATATAATTTCACCAGATTTTTAATGCAAAGATCACAGTCACCAACTCTAGATCATGTGTGGGATAGTTTTCTTCATGAATTTTCAACATCCTTTAGGTGTAGGCTATCTCTTTATCATTTCTCATCAGTAAAAATCATAATCCCTTCTTTAAATCATCATTATATACCACAAATAGTTCCCCACTTTTCAGATGTGTGAGTATTAGTGTAGTGATGATCCACTTTTTCAAATATTTGAAGTATTATTCACATTTACTGATCCATATAAACTTTACTTCCTTTTGATTCATCTTGTCTAGTGGGTTTAAAAATCGTGAGAATTTATTCCCAAATCTTCAGTAATACCCAGCTAAAAAAAGGAAACTACAGATCTCCGATACAAATTTTGGGTTAGGCCACTCTTTGATTGCCTTTATCTTATAAGGGTCCACATATATTCCTTTTTTATGATAAAATGTCCCAAGAATGATACTTTCTACATACAGAACTCACATTTACTTTACTTTGAATATATTTTATCCCTTCTCAAAGTCATTTTCATTGTATTCAAATAATCCTTATATTCCTCCTTTCTCTTGTAGTATATCATAATATCATCAATAAAGACTACCAAAATTTTTTTGAGGTAATATCTAAAGATTTTATTCGTTAATTCCATGAAAAAGTTTTGGATTTTTTGTGATTTTGAAGGAAATAACTATAAACTCATAGTATCTATACATTATTCAAAAGGTATTCTTGGGAATATCTTTCTTATTCACCTTTATTTGGTGATATCCCAAACGAAGGTCCACCTTAGAGAAATACTTGTCCCCATATAGTTTCTTGAACAATTCATATATCCATGGAAGGGGATACTTGTTGTTTATTGTGATTTTGTTGAGATCATTATAATCAATGCACAGGTTCATTGATCCATCCTTATTCTTGATAAATAGGACCGGTATACCCCATGGTAAAGCACTTGGTCATATAAAACCATTTTCCAGATTCTATAGTAATTTCTTCTTCAGTTTCTAAAACTCAATGGTGTCCTTTCTATAAGGTGTCTTTGATATAGGCAAAGATCTAGGAATAAGTTCAATCGAGAACTCAAACTATTGGTTATGAGGAAGACCATGTATTTATTTGGGTAACACATCAGTGTTGTCCCTCACAATGAGCATGTCCTCGAGAATGATTTTATCCTTTTTATCAATCATTTGTGTTAGATATTCTTTCTCATAAGGAAATAATAACCACACTTGAGATGATTATTCTGAAGGAGATTAATAATCCTCCTTACACTTTTATAGAATTGGAGGATGCCTCAAGATGTGAATAGTGATCTCCATTTTCTTACATTTGATGTTTTCTTTGTATAAAGATAGAAAATTAATACCCAATATAGCATCGAACACCACCATGAAAATGGAGGATTATTTTAGAAAATATTTGATGGGAGGTTTAGTCCAAAAACATTAACTGGAGAGGACTTATATACTTTGGATGCAATAATTTCCCCATTTTCTATTCTCATAGATAACTCAACCTCCATATCTTGAGGTGGGATTTAAATAATTCTAATAAACTTTCAAGATATGAATGAATTCATAAAACCAGAATCAAATAGTACTTTAGTTATACTTGAATGAATAACTAGAATTCCTATAACCACATAATTTTTAGGCTCCACATTATCATTAGTGATATAATATTCCCTTCCTTGATGACTTGGTGGTTTTTTTTGTTTATTTTCTTGAACATCCCTTGGATTAGGGCATTGGTTAAAAAAATACCCATGATCCTTATAGTTGAAACACTACACTATAGGATGATTTTTGATCTGAACCTTCCTTTATTCTTCCACATTAGTGGTATTAGTCATATCCCTTAAGAAGTTATTAACCAAATACCCCACTCTTACACATTTTAATCATCTATTGTTTCCCTTTAAGTAGCTCCAATAATTATTTTTCCCACTACTTTGTCACATAGGATGTTGGGTTTTCTTTCCATTATGGGATTTATCTGTTGATCTTTCCATATTAAGCTCATTTTTCCTCTATTTTTCTTTGGTCCCATGATACCACTGAGAGTCTCTGGTCTTCATTTCAACCTTAACGGCACAACATACAATCTCTTCAAAGCTATCAATGTCTCTAATCACTAATTATTTTCATAGAATCGGCTTTATTTCACTAAATAAGTGATCCACCTTGATTTCAGTGTTCATGAAAATTCTATAGGCATATCATGAAAGTATTGTGAAGCTTTGTTCATACGCCCTAATAGACTCATATTTATTTTTCTTTGGACTGAGGAACTCCCTATCTATTTTAAGATAGAGAGTTTGTGGAAAATATTTATTGAAAAATATTTTCTTGAAATATTCCCATTCCATGGAATCAATTTCCTCCTTGGAATTCGTGTTCTTGATTAGTGTCCGCCACTGATTAGCTTTCCCATAAAATAAATATACCGCCAGGGAAACTTTCTCTTATTCTGAGCTCTGGAGGATAGATAACATCTTTTCAATGGAGTTAATCGACTATTCTATGAGGAGGGGATCAGAATATCCACTAAACATGGGAGGCCTTTGTTATATAAATTATTCAACCAAAACTTCCTCTTTATTAGGATAAGTAGGTATTTTTACATGATTCAAGTTATTCATAACTTCAGCCAGTTTTTCTAGTACTTCCATGAAATTTTTACTGCCTGTTCCCATCAGATTTGGAATATCATTAGGGTAATCATCACATTTCCTATCAAATTGATTATTTTCATGGTTTCTTATATTTATATCCATTAACTAAGAAAAATAAAGTGAAATTATAGGGGCTTTAATACTTAGTTAATAAGAATATAAAAACAAAATATTGAACATAGAAGGATAAACTTGTAAATGAAAATTATATCCTAACATGTGGTCCCCTAAATTTCAATCAAGGTTATCCATGGTGATAGAATTATCTTTATGGTTCTTACTAAAGTTTTCTAATACTAGTCTCCAAAAATAATTAAAACATGATCTGATACAAAATATAATTCCCCAATACTTTTACACATTTTATTACATGATTTTAAACATAATTATCCAAAAACATTCAAATCAAGGATCTCAAAGACTAGTGTCTTTGGAATATTAGGTATATAAAATTGAAAACATGGAACTAGAATAAAAAATATTTATATTCATAATCCATAAATATATCATAACTTACTTTTAGATCCTATATCTTCTTAGGATAACCTGAGGAATACATGAACAAAGTGATGAGCTAAAAATCCCAGTAAGGTAATAAACATAGGAATAAATCATCACACATGGGTTATAAGGCATAAGATGATGATATAAAAAGGCATGGAACATGAATAAACATATGGAATAATAATATATAGAACATAGGATCATGTAATCATGGAAAAATTGGAATGTGGAAACAATATATAACATGAAATAAGCATGATTCAAGGATAACTTCTAAGACCATTTCACATAGAAGAGCATGAGTCAAGGCTAACTTCCAAGACCATTGCACATAACGGACAAAGTCACATAAAGGAATCAGGTTTACTCCCTATCCCAACATGAAATATCATGAAACTAAATATTACCCAATTCATGTAAGGTATATCTAGGAATACCCATCATAACATGTTCATGCATATGTATTCCACATAAATAATCAAACATAAATATAAGGGTTACCTATGGAAATAAATGGGTATCGTAATCATGTCATAGAGCATAACAAATGGGCATATAGTAAAATTGTACATGAAAGGATAGATTTAAATAATTAATAGACATTAATAATGAAAAATAGGCATATATTTGGATAAATTTTTTCAAACTAAATTGAAAACATGTAAAAAGAGTGTTTATGGAACTTTAGAATTGAGCCACTTTAATGTTGTTTAAGGAAAAAATTTAAAGATTATTTGACATGAAAAATGATTAATTGTTTGTATAAAACCATAAATGAACAAATATATTTTTTCATGATAAATGAGTGGTTTTATAAAAATAAGGGTGGATTAAAATATATTATGGAGTGAACTTGAAAATGGGGGAGAAATTGGGAAGTTCTCTTTAATAGGTCTTACTTATCGAGATGAATTCAGAACAAACCCATGTAAAAACATGTATTTTCATATCAAAGAAATAAGAATTGAGAAAGGTAAACATTTTTTTAACACACACATAGAATGTAGGATTATTCCATAAGAATAGTTAATAATTAAATTGGGGTAAAGAGAGAGAAATCATGACCCAAATGAAAAATAGGGGTTCAGAGAGAATCGCTTACCTTAAGTCCAAAAGTGTTCTACATTTTCCATTAAAGTCATGGATAATGAAATAAGATTCATTAATAATTTAATAAAAAACCTATTAAACATGTTTTTTATTTATTATAATTTTATTAAGTTCATTTATGGACTTTTTAATTAGTTATAAGATTCAATTTCATCATCCAAGAGTGTTCATTTCCTTGGTTTTCATGATTGGTTTACGTGTATATATGTATGAAAGATCATGTAAAATGGGAATAGTTATAAAAAATTGAAATTATATGTTATTAATGAACTTAAATAAAATTAAATGGTCTTATATATCACGTTTTCCCCAGATATGATGATCATTCATTATATAAAACATTAATAATAATTGTTTAGATTATTTTGGCATTTTTATCATCATGAATTAGTTTTTTTATTAATTAATATTATGTATATATACTGGTTACTAAATAATTTTTAATTTAAATTTTAAAATCTTTTTTCACCATTATAATGGTTTTATTACCATCCTTAAAGTTGGTTTTCTAAAATGAAAAATCATCATTCACAAAGGTGGTGAATCGACACCTCAGAGACGATGTTTTCATTTTTAGAACAAAAAGGGAAGAAAAAATAATTGATGGTGGATATACCAATAAAATAATAATATAATAGTATATAAGAGATATTGGAGTTATCATTCCACTTTGGGATAGGGGGTGAGGATAATTTTATAAAATAAAAGAAATTTAAAAGAAATTAAAAGAAAATTTAAGAGATTTTTACCTCTTGAACTTCATCACCTTGAGAACCGCCTTAGGGAAAATGAGTTTGGTATTTTGTTAAGAGAAAAGGATCCTAGATGTGAGGGAGAGTATAGGGAGATTATTTTTCAGAATTTGGAAAATCTTCAAGGATTTTGGGGTGTAAGGAGAATGGGTGGTGAGGAGTGGTATTTATAGTGGGAGGAGAGGAGTGTTTTTTATAATTTTATTCATTTGTTTATTATTTTGGATTAAGACTATAAATATTATGGATTATTATGACTAATTAAAGTAAATAGTTCATGTGAGTTTGAACCAATAGTGATTAAATTATCCATACATCATCTATGACTCAATAATTCATGTATTTAGCTTATACCGTAAATTACCGTATTTCACTATTCAACAAAATTTCAACATTCTTAGAAAAACACCAAAAATTCACCATAACCATTTTTTGATGTGTATAATTAAAAAATGAACTCCATTTTACGAAAATAATTTTTTAAATATGAGAAATTTAATTTTTAATTAAAATCATTATTTATTTGAAAATATGGATTTTAAAATTATAACGGATCTTATGACACTATAAAATTTAATTAAGGTCTCATAAAATATCATATAATCAAAAAAATGTTAATTTATGAATATATTTTATGAAAATAATTTTTTTTAATCATTATATTAATTATAAAATTGTAAATAAATAATTATGTTTCACAAAATACAAATACTTAATTTAACATTTTTAAAACATTTATTTACTTATTCCAAGATATAAATATATCATATTTTCATTAATAAGATACCTAAATTTTATTTATAATTTAATAGGTTAGTTTACTATTATATTGGTCAGTTTAAAATTCTTAATGGTCACATTATTATTCCAAAATCTCATGTTTTTATTCCATGAGTTTATGTTTCTTAATTTCAAAAAATACCTCTTATTTCATTAATTATTCATTTATAAATATTGTATTTTTGTTTTTTATGATATTTTATTTGATTTATACTATATAAGATAATTATAAGTAGATAATTTCCATTGATAAAATTATTGGTCGTTACATGGCTCGCCTCAAAGATGGTGGGGGTGGGCGTGATTTTCATGCAGCTGTTGTTCTTGAGTTGTTTATTCTCTTTGCTTCCCCCCCCCCCACCATTAAATTTTATAACAACTCAGACTGCTAATGAAATTTTTCTTCAAGAGAATCTAATCTTGATTTTATCTCTTCAATTTATTTATCTTTATCCCATGTTCTTTTCTTTTCTCAAAATATGTTTAGGGTGTCACCTAAAAACCTGCACCTCTAATGTGACCATACTATTCTACCCGCTTCAAGGCCACCAGTAGTTGGTTTTCACCCAGTGTAGGTGTTTATGATTCATGTGTCTAAGTAGGATAAAAAATATATAAAAATAAGTAATCAATGTTATATAATAGAAATTTAAAGTAAAGAAAAATTTTATTATGTCATACTTACACATGTTTCCCAAGCTTTTTGTGTGTTTTCATCTATTAGTATCCCATAATTATTTACTCATGCCTCCTTCCATATCACATGACATGGGATGGAAGTGGATTTGGATTTGGATTTATCATTGTTCATATAAACATAGGAACATAATTATATTGTTTTTTCATGTCACATAAAATTATTATGGTAGATTTAAAATACGTAACAATTTTTTTCAAATGAACCTTATCCAATCCGTACTTTATGATAGGGGTAAATTGGTTTTACTACCCATTCCTTATTTTTAGCACTCATTTTATGTTTCGTAAATTAAAAATTATTCATCAAAGTGATAAATACATATATTTTTAAATAATATATTACCAGTCACAATGTACCTAAAAAGATATCTCCCCATGATGGCTAGTAAACCCATCTCGTGCTTCTTGAATTATCAGGTGTGTGTACATATGTAATGGGTGTGGGTTTATTTTCCCTTCATCATATTTCAGATGAAATTTCATTAAAATTATTTGAAATCCTCTGTGGGCCTTTCCAGAAAGAATTAATAAAAATTTCTTATAGGATTAAACTATTATAAATACACTATCCAAGAGATAATAAAAATTAAATCAATGTTTCATTATTTTATTTTTTAGTAAAATAATGAAAAGGTATCAAAATGTTGCCCTAATTTCTTCCCAAATCAATGTCTTAAGTGTGGGAACAATATGGAACCATGAATATACATCATTAGGTACATGTTGTCGAGTGGTGAGCCCAATAAAACTACTAAATGTGGCCTTGTTGGGGTTAATAGGTTGGTTGTGCACATTCTATCCAACCTCAAATTTTATCCCTTTGAGTTTCACCTTAATAACATTTTTAACACAATCCTGGTACGACACTCTAGTTTTCTCAGTGACATCAGTTCTTTTCCATGTACTATTTCCTAAGGTTCAACATTGCCAATATGTTGTTCCTCTGGATTGTTAGCATTGGCATGTATAGAAGTTCATTGTTCCTCTTCACTAGGAGTAGTAAAAGGTTGAGAAACTAGTTTTTCCTTAGGATTGGGAGCATCAGCACATGCGGAATTCTTAATCTATATAATTGGTTCAATATTTAATTTTTATTACATAAATTTGATAGTGAACAAATAATAACATGAGGTAATGCAATGTATATTAAAAACATATATATAACATGATTGTTTAACTCTCTTTTTTTAAAAGTTTGAAGGGATTTCACCCCAATATCAAGTATAAAAATCCCTTTATTGTGGTCTCCTCTGACAAAAAATACCTCATATACATTGGGAATATTGTGAAATGATTACAACCTCCCAATGAAAGGGCCATCCTCAGTTGAATTTTCATTTGTACCCTTTCTTACTGAAATCCACTTTCACGAATCCCAATTCATTTATTTTAATATCACTCCTATTATTAACCAAATTTCATTAAAAAAATAGGCACTTACAATGTTGTATAATCCAAATCCTGTATTTTTTTGATGATACCAAAGTATGACATATTCTCATAAATTTTATTTTTGTCCTTGGTACTAGATACATGCATCTCTTCAGCCACAAGTGTAACTCCTCTATTTTTTAGGGTACTATCTTCATAATGTTCATTTGTATCAAATGTATAACCATTAATTACATAACCATTATAAGATAATACATGCACAATTGGTCCTCTAGCTATCCATCAAAGTCGTTCTGAAATTGAACCCATACTTTAATCTAATTCCTTAAAAATATGGTCTCAAAACCATCCTATAAACTATTTATTATGTTCATTTGATATCTATATTTCATCCCTTGATGGATTCAAATGCCTGATAATTTCATTATGGGTTTCAACATATGGGTTAACCTCTAACATGTTATGAAAAACATAAAGGTGGGTCTGCTACTAATCTGTAATAGTGATCGTGACAACATATATTCTAGAAATTCATCCACCCACAAGATGCCCAGTGTGACACAATTTTGATATACTAATGCTTTCCACACCGGATAGGTAGTCAGTACAGAATTCAACGTCTTCCTCAACAATATATCACTCCACAATAAAACTCTATTTCTGACTTATATTTTTGATATACCCTTTCAAAATCTTCATGTACCATTCAATGGGGTACATCCATCTATAATGTACAAACCCACATAGTTAAATCTCTCTCACTAATTGAACCATTAATTGAACCATCATGTCAAAGAATTTCAGTGGGAAGAACATTTTCAATTCACATAATATGATATAAATTTCCTTTTACATAGTTGGAAGTTTCATTTTTTCTATAACTTTTCTACATATATATTTGAAAAGGAAATAGATCATGGTTAATAAATGACATAAATTCTTGGGAAAAATGAAACCTAAATCTAACGGAATTAGATCATGCATCAAAACATGAAATTCATGTGATTTTATAACCTTTAACTTTAAATAAGTCATTGACATAATATTATTTATATTTTATGGATACCCCTTTGGAACATTTACATCATTAAAGAAGTTTAAAAACTGATATCTCTCCTTCCCAGAAAGAGTATAATCATTTTGAGGAAAAAATTTTGTTTTTCACCCTTTAATGGTGACAACTCTTCATGTATTATCATTTAAATAATGTCTAACCTAGCCTTAATTCCATCCTATTTATTTTAGATGCATTTAGTAACATTCCAACGACACTATCACATACATTTTTTTCAACATTCATAACATCAAGAAAATGTATAACGTACAGACAATTCCAGTATGTTAATTCATAAAAACCAATCTCTTTTTCCAACTAGTTTTCATAAAGTTTTTTAAAAAAGGTTTACCTAAATCAGTTTATATATCCTTTAATTTCTCAAAAAATTGATCACCGGTTAATGGAAATAGTGTTCTATGTTATTCTGAACTCCCATTGAATGATGTATTCCAAGATCAATACTTATTTCTCCAGGGTAGAAATCTACAATGTCTTAAAAATACAGTCTTCAACAAATATTTCAGCCTAATTGACTGTGTACCTTGTTCACAAATGGAAAACCCTTGAGTTCTTTTAATGTTATATCCTAAAAAATTTCCATAAACATAAAATTCATTTATCATCCCATACAACATGGATTTCAATGTGAAATATTCATTTATGTAAGCATCATACAATATAACACCTGAATCCAACAATAATTTCAAATCTTTAATCAATAGAGCCAAATAAACATAAATATCAATACATGGTTTCTTTGGTCCTAATATAAGCATAGATAACATAATTTATTTTTATTTCATACATAACCTTGGTGTTAAGTTATAATTTACCAACATAACCATCCATGTACTATGAGTTCTTCTTTGAAAACCAAAAGGATTCACTCAATCTTTAGATAGCGTAAAATGAAGTTTATTGAATTCATTTCCAACTTTAGGATACTTGTGATCAATTCTCTTCCATTGAGGAAATTCCTTTGAGTGATGAAGTTTCCCATAATTATTTCTTGTATTTACATGCCATGTCAATTACCTTACAATATCTTCACTTTTATATAGGCGCATAAACCTCATAATGATTGGAAATTACTATATATATTTCATATGTTATGATTCGTATTTCTTTAATTGATAATCACCACACTTTGGGCATTCTTTAATTTATTTTTGGTTCTTCAAAATGGTATATTAACATTTATTCATTCATGTATTCTTTAAAAGAACATACCCATTAAATGTAACATTTGTTTAGAGTCATATGTTCAGTTAGGAAGTTCATTATCTTATGGGAGTATATCATTCAAAAGATACAATAGTTCAATAAAATGGTCTCTCTCTATCCATTTCTAAATTTAAAATTATACAGCTTCAGTATGACTGATAATTCTATATATTCTATACAACCAGTATATAACGGAATCTTTGAACAACTCCTTAACTACTCAAATGATTTTCGATAATCAATAATTTCATCTTAAACTATCATTATCATTTCCAAAATATGATCTTCATCATCATTCACACTAGTAATCATGTCCGTGATATATTCTTCTTCTTCTTTCACACTTGTAATCATATCAGATGATCCATAAAACGCACTAGTGTTATCCCAATCACTAGTTATATTCACTTTTTTCCCTATATTTAGTCCAAAATTTATAACAACGATCTATTCCATGATAGATCAAGTGATATTTCAATGCCTTTGGACTAATTATTCTTGAATAAAAACATTGTAAACACAGGGAAAGGATTTTATAAGGGTTATATGCATTCTATTTTTAAAATTTGATGAACTACTTCACCTCATATTCATACTTTTTTATCATACGATTGACATAAATATATTTTTTATCCATATCTATCCTATTTTATTCAGTGATATTAAAATTTTAAAAAATAAATAAATATGTAAAAATTGGTATTTAAAATAAGGGTAACCCAACATTTGAAAGTTTCAAATAATTTCATCATTTTTGAAGTAAATGGGTAATTGAATTTAAGAAAATAATTACTCCACTGGTGGTAGGTGTTATCCTCTAAATTCAACCACAATGTTCACCAATACCTGGTATGTGATAAATACTACTCAGGGTATTTTAAGAAACATAGTTTCATGTTCATAAGAGATGAGGGATGAGTCTCAGGCAACAAAATGAAATAATAACTATTCGTAAGATGAATCTGGTGATGATGATATTTATTATTGTATTTTGTTTCCTAAGACTCATTTCATTAGAAGCTATCAAAAAATCATATAGAAGATGTATTTGTGGAGGACTCACCTAATACAAACCATGCAGATGATGTTGGATGAAAATTAGGATTAGGAGTAGAAATGTGGTTAAACGTTAATTCACCTTTTGTGGGAGTGAGGTTGTCATGGATATCTTATGGGTTGGATAGAGTTAGTGACACTCTCCTTCCATGGTGTTATTATCAATCTATATTATGTATGAGGTGATATTCTATGTATCTAGAGGGTTTTTGAAAGTTAATATGATTATATAAATATAGATATCACCCTTTATGAGTAAACCATGGTCTACCGATGCAATTATAAAAATTAATCGAATAAGTTTTCCCCTTACATACATTTTTGAACATGAAATCCAAAAAAACAAAGCTAATATTTAAACTCATTCAACACTTAATTAAAATGATACATCTAACTTATATCCATTTTGATTTAAAACATAAAATATTTCATATAATAAAATAAATCGTAATTACCCAAATGAATTTGTTGAAAAAATAATAAGAATATTATAAAATTATAAAATTATAAAAGTATAAGGGTAATATGGATCTTTTCCACTAGAATATACAAGAAATGGGATATTATGAATCCAATGGTGAGGGATATTAGGTTTTAATAAAATAGTGGGAGATTAATGGATATAAAGTTTATTTATTTGTTTCAATTTTATCAGATAACGTACTAAAACTATAGTCATATTATTTTTAGAAACAATAAAAAAAATAACTTCAAACATATGAATGTGATCCATTCTTTATAAAGATAACCTTATAACTAGCAAACATTTCCAAGAATGGAAAAGGAACTTACGTGTTATCCTACTCCACAAAAGGAAATTTTATTTACTGGAAGAACCTATTCCTAATGAGTTTGGTAATGATTCTAGTGATGAAGAGTTATCTATATATGAGAAATATTTGAATGATTACATAGATGTTCAGTTTCTCATGTTATCATCTATGACCAATGAGATTTTGAAGAAATATGAGGACATGGATGCATATAGCATGAGTTATCACCTTTAGGATATCTATCAAGATAAGGTGACTAAAGATAGATATGATATATCAAATTCTCTATTTAAAAATTAGATTATAGATTCAACACTAATTGTTCCTCATGTAGTCTAGATTATTAGCTACATTAAATTATTATACATCTTAGGGATTAAATTCCTAGATGAGTTGTGCACAAATCTCATACTATCTTCACTAACAATTACCTTCTCCAGTTTTAGTGTTAATTATAACATGATCGATAATGATAATATTCTTTTGGAAATTCTTACTCTGATTGGTCAAGTGGATAAGGACATGGGTTGTGGAAAACCCACAGCCCTTATAGAGAATAAGAAAATGATGAACAAGGGAAAGGGGCCTAAGACTCAAAACAAGTCTAATTCTCTTGATCACCATCCTTCCAAGAAGTTGAAGATATAGAGGCATGGTAAGGAAAATGGTAAAGTATATTTTTCATGTGGAAATAATGGGTTATGGATCCTTTAGGATTGGTAAACACTAATGTGTGTGGAACATTTCCAGTAGAATCTAGAGGAGGTTATTCTTAATTCATAACTTTTACTAATGACTTGAGTAGATATGTATATGTATACTGGATAATCTATAAGCTTGAGTCCTTTAAGAAAATCAAATAATTAAATAATGAATTAGAGATTCAACTTAGAAATAAGATAAAGAATATTTGATCATATCAAGGTGGTGAATATCTTAACACAAGGGTTCATCAAATTTCTTAGGTAATTTGAGATTCTATCTCAACTCACTCCACCTTATACACCATGGTGTACTGGTGTTAGTAAAATAAGGAACTATACCTTGTTATACATGGTAAGGTTGATAATGAGTCATTTAGATTTTCCATTATCCTTTTGGGTATATTCATTACAAACTATGGAATACACACAAAATCTAGTGCCAACTAAAGTGAAAAATAAAATTCCCATTGAGTTATGGAGTGTAAAGAAACCCATTTTTGTCAAATACATGTGTATGGGGTTGAGAGGTGTTTGTTAAGGCCTTTCCGAAAATAAAAATATTACCCTAGGGGAATAATTTTATCTTTATTGGGTATCCTAAGGAAACAAAGGGATACTACCTATACAACCCCTTAGACATAAAGTGACTCTCGCCATACTGTCTTTCTTGAGAGGGATAATTCCCTCAAAAGGGATAGTGGGAGGAAGATTGACTTCGATGAAGCTGTTATTCAAGATACACATGAGTTAGTATAAGAAATAATACATAATTACCCATGGAAGAATTTTTTCCTAAAACACAAGTACTATGTAGGAGCACTAGATAGGAAATAGAATCAGAGAGATGTGGTTTTCTAATCACTAAATATGGTGACTCATTATTGATTGAAAATGATGAACCTCTATTCTAAAAAGAGGCAATATAGAGATCAGGAGTTGCAAGATAGAAAAAATCCATGAATTCTAAAATGGATTCCAATTGTCATAACCATGTTTGGGTTTTGGTTAATTTGTTAGTTGACGTAAATCTTATAGGGTAAAAATGGGTATTCAAGAAAAAAAATGGACATGAATGGTAAAGTAAATATCTATAAAGAAAGGCTACTGGATAAAGGTTTTAAAGAGAACCAAAGAAATGACTATGATGATACATTTTCACCATTTGTTATGTTTAAATCCATCATAATTCTACTTTCTATAGCAACTTAGAATGACTATGAAATTTTGAATATGGATGAAAAAATAGATTTTCTTAATGGGAACCTTTAGGAAGATGTGTATAGGACACAACTATAAGGTTCTGTGACTCTAGGTGATTCTAAAAACATTTTAAGTTATGGAGATCCATTTATAGATTGAAGAAAGCATCTATTTCATGGAACATTAAATTCAATAAATCTATAAAAGATTTTTTTTTGTTATGAATGAATGTGATCCCTGTGTTTCCAAGAGGTTTGCTGGTAATATGTACATTATCCTAGTAGTATATGTTGATGAAATATTACTTTTTTAAAATGAAATATTGTTATTATAGTCTATTAAGGACTGGTTAAACAAGTGTTTCTCTATGAAGGATATAAGAGATCCATCCTATATTCTAGGGATCAAGATTATTCTTGATAGATCCAAGAGGCTATTTGGACTAAGTCAAAGGATATAAATTGACCAAATACTAAAGAGATTTAGTATGGAACAATCCTATAGGGGATTGGTTCTAGTATCACACAGTATACATCTCTCTAAGAAAATGTTTCCTCAAACACAATAGGAGAAATTTAGAATGATTAACATCAAATATTCTTCAGTAATGGGATCAATCTTTTATGTCATGTTATTTACTAGAATTGATGTTACATATGCATTGGTCAAGGTCGATAGATATCAAGTTGATCCAGTAGAATATCATTATTTGAATATTAAGGTTATCCTTAAGTATTTGAGAAGACCTAGAATATGTTCCTAGTTTATGGAGTAGAATAGGAGTAGGTCATCATGGGTTTTATTGATATTAGTTTTCATATAGATTAGAATGATCTAAATTCACAGTCAGGATGCTTTTTTTTCTCAATGAAGCTGTGAGATTGAAGAGTTCAAATCAACCAGTTGTCATTGATTCTATAGTGGAGTCTAAGTATATAGAAGCTTCTAATACAACTAAGGAATATATTTGGATATGAAACTCTATCTAGGATCTTGATGTGGTACCTAGCAGTAAAGACCCTATCATAGTGTATTGTGATAATATTGTAGTGGTGGATCTTACAAAAGAGTCAATGTCACTCTAAAGGACAAGAAACATACTCCATAATTATCACCTCTTAAGGGATTTTTCTAAGAGGTTTGAATTTGTACTAAGCAGAGTTCCCATAAAAGAAAACATGGAAGACCCATTAAATAAAATTTTATCTCATTAGAATCATTAATATCATGTGAGATCTAACAGACTAAAGGTTGTTGTTAGTTGTATCTAGTTCAAGTGGGAGTCTGTTGAACATGGTTCCCTATAACCAACTTATGTGTACTTTATGATAACCTTTATTCATTATTTTTAATATTGATAAAATTATTATCACATCATGATTGTTCTTTTGTGTAACATTGTATGTGATAATTTCCTAAGAGTAGTTGTTTCACTGAAAGGTCATAACAGTTCCTCGCTATGATGAGAAACTAAAAGTATCACAACAATATTCTTAAATATATGTCCTATAGCTAGGTGAAATAATTTAAGGGACAAAAATGATGCATTTTTTCAAGGGTGGAGACTCATAGAAATTTGAGGAACTTTCTCATGATGCACGCCCTTGTTTATATCCAGTGTCGGATATTATGAGAATGAGACCCACCAGAAGGAAATCCACATTTGTGTGTTTTATCTGATGTTCATATCTTCATATGTTTGTATTGATACATATACATTAATATTATTATTAATGGATGTTAAATGTCACGTACATTGATATATTTATGAAAAATATGATGAAATATGTTTTTAGTGTTGTAGGATACATTGGGTGCATCATGAGTATTATTTCATTAATGAATAATGTGAGAAAGGATTTATACCTTTTGTTATTTAAAGTAAGTTGATTTATTAGGCCCTTTAATATAAATGATATAGCCTAAATAAATCCATGACCATGGTGTTCTATAAGAAAGTTCGATTTCCAAAAATTCAAAGAAAATGACATCGAGAACATAGGTTGATGGCACAAGCATGAAACCTGTTTGATTAGATATAGTATGATAAATTGATTATCTTACACGTTAAGTGTCTATATAAGGTATTGTGTCATTACATAATTAACTTATTTCTCTATGGTTTATTGGGTCTATTGCTAGATGCTAACCTTGGAATTTAGGTTGCTTTTCCCAATTCCACTGAGAAAGAGGCATAGAGGGTCAGACAATAAGTGTATCCAGAATATTAGTTAAATAATATATTGTTATTTATTATCTAAAATTTTTAATAAGTATTATTCCCACACATGGTTTAATAATTATTCATGCTTTATTGATTTCATATATTCCATCACAATTTATTCGAGAGAATATTATGTGAGACGATTATTTAATAAATATTTACTTTTTATTTAGTGGATATAATATTTATTTATTTATTAGTGAATAGAGTAGTGATATTTATTTATTAAATAAATATTAATTATTCAAGGCTCGATAAATGTTGTAGAGGAATGGTAGATCAAGTTTAATGGTCGAGTGAGAAATAATACATATTAAATATTATTTGGTTAAATAATATTTAATTTTAATTCATGAGTTTAGGGCATGTCATGAAATAATATTATTATTATTATTATAGGCATGTGGTTCCATGTGGATTAAATAATTAATAAAGGGAACTTGTGAAATTATTTATTCTAACCCTAATGGTATATAAACCGAGTTATATTATTTTCTTAACAGAGCCAATTCATTTTGTGTTTTTCACAATGAGATTTAGGGATAATCCTATTATACCCTAGATAGACCCTTCTCCAATAATCCTCTTAATAATGGATAGTGATCTTCCTCCACCTTACACTCTCAAGTATAGAGAGATCAAAGATAATCCATTGTAATCAATTATCAGGGTGAGTAAAGGTGAATGATGCAAGTGATAGGATATACCATGCTAGCACCCATAGATTTCTAAGACTATGTTTAGAGATTCCTGGAAAATGTGTGGATTTACACTAGATGGAATATATTCTTCATTACTATAATGAAATTATTGTATTATGAAGATCCATTTCCATATCCATCAATGAATATAGAATTTCTCTCAAGATAATTCTTTAATTACTTAAATTAATTATAAATAAAATATCACAATCATGCACTTTGGTTCTGAAATTTATCCATTGTTTATATTGTTTTATTAAATTCAATTTATCACAACATTTATCATTGTGTAAATATTGGGTTAATCATTGACCATGACAAAAGGAAAATTTGAGAACGACCCACTCGATGCATCTGTTTCACCTAGAACCATCATAAATGACATTTTCATTACAATAAAACCAAATGTTAAGGATGATTATTTATGTGACCAGGGTTGGTTTAAACCATCGTTAGATGGTTTTATAGTGATTAAGTAAATCGTTATATATATCAATGTCGATAGAAACTTGGGAGTTGTTTTTATTTCTTTAGCGTTTAGATAAGTGTAGTTTTTTTTAACATTTAATGATAGTTTTATTCCTTATTAAAGCTGGATTATATCATTAAATTTATTAAACTGAAAATCGGGGAGAAATTAAAATGACTGATTCTAAAAAAATTGTTTTTGTTTAGATTTTTAGTAGTTTTTAGAAACCACAAGTAAATTTATTATATAAAAAAATTAGCAAGTTGAATGAAATTCAATTTAAAAAAAATACATATAAAACAAATATAAATGAAATATGAAAATACATAATTTAAAATAAATATAAATCAATTAAAAAACATAAAAAATATATTAAAAACACCAATATGTTCAACACACATATATATACATTGAAACACTACTAATAATTGGATTTTAAAAGTAAAAATAAAGCCTTTATCAGTGCTAAAAAATAATTTTTGATCTAAGAGCTATTAAAATTGGGCCACTTTTATCAGCACTAGAAAAGAACTTATAAATGGGGTCCTTTATCAATTCTAAAAAAATTAGTAATAAAGGTGGTCTTTTATCAGTTCTAAAAGTAACACTGATAAAGGTCGACCTGCTGTAGTGTGTTGTTAACATTACAACACACTGCAGTAGCAAATACACATGTTTGGAAAATTCATAATTTAATTGAAATTAACATTACATCATAAATAAAAGAAAACAACATTATATTTTACACATTTCAATCATTGTTTTGTACAATTACATCAGCAAGTACTATCTCAAACATTCAAAAACATCAATGGTTTCATTGTCTTTGGCACCTGACCCCCTCTAAAAAAAGCTTGATCATGGTATCAGTTGCTGAAGAAACCACCCCAACTCGAGAAAAAAAAATTACATGTATAAGAAAAAAAATTATTATGTTGTTAATACTATAAATAAATAAATTAAACATAAATATGAAACAATACATTACTAAAATGTCAATTTTAAATAAAAGGATACAATTGGAGTCATTCCAGCCATATCGTGCATTGGATTGATGTGCGGATGATTCCTACATGTTAAAAATGACATAAGGATAATTTAATAAATTATAAAGACAATCCAAATCTTTTTACTTGGTTTTGAGTATGTCACCTATATTTTTTACTAAAATGTCAATTTACACTAAAAACACGCATTTTGAGTCATACCGGTCACATTGTGTATCAGTATGATGTGAGACTGATTTATACACATCACAAATTACTTATGAATAATTTTCCTATAGTTTTGAGACAATGAAAGTTTGTTTACTCAGTTTTCAGTGAGTGACACGCATTTTGAACTAAATTGTTAATTTTAAACTAATAACAGACACTTTGAGTCATACCAAGCACATTGTGTATCAGATTGAGGTGAGGATGATTCCTACATATCAAAAATTACTAATCAATAATTTTGTAAATTATCAAAATAATATGAATATGTTTTATTGTTTTCGATTATGTGAAATGTGTATTGAACTAAAATGTCAATTTTAAATAAAAGGACACACTTGGAGTCATAATGGTCGCACTGTGCATCAGATTGATGTTCGGTTGATTCCTACACATCACATATGACTTAAGGATTGATTTCCTAAAGTATAAAAACAATTTAAATTCATTTTCCTAGCTTTGAGTATGTTTTATTCCTTTTTTAATAAAATTTCAATTTAGACTGAAAACACACACTTTGAGTTATACTAGTAACATTGTGTGTCAATTTGTAATAAGACAAATTACAACACATTAAAAATGTATTATTAATCATTTTCAAATGTATCAAGGAAATATGAGCATGTTTTCTTAGTTTTCAGTGAGTGAAACCCATTCTGAACTAAATTGTAAATTTTAAATTGATAACAGACACATTGAGTCATATCGGGCACACCCTATATCAGATTATGGTGTGGTTAATTAATACACATCAAAAATGAATTATTTATTGTTTTCCTAATGTATCAAATTAATACTAATGTGTTAAATCTTTTTTTATTATGATATTTGTGTTTTGAAATAAAATTTCAATTTTAAATAAAAAGACACACTTAGAGTCATACCTGTCACATTGTGCATTATATTGAAATGTGGTTTATTCCTACATATCAAAAATGGATTAAGAGTCATTTTAATAAATTATCAACAAAATTATAATTTATTTTATTGATTTTGATTATTTCATGTTTCATTTTTACTAAAATGTCAATTTAGAATAAAAACACACACTTTGAGTCATATTGATCACATCATGTGTCAGTTTGACATGAGACTAATTCATGTACAACACAAATGACTTATGAATCATTTTATTAAAGAATCAAGGAAATACAAGTTTATTTTCTTATTTTTTAGTGAGTGGCACGTGTTTTAAACTAAATTGTCGATTTTAAACTGATAACAGACACTCTAAGTCATGTCGGGCACACTGTGTATTGGATTGAGGTACATTTGATTCTTACACATCAAAAATGGCTTATGGATCATTTTCCTAAAGCACCAAAACAATTTATATTTTTTATTATTATTTTTTAGTATGTAATGTGTTTTTTGAGCTAAAATTTCAATTTAAAAAAACATGCACTTTGAGTCATATCGGCAACACCGTGTATCAAATTCAGGTGTGATTGATTCATATATGTCACAAATGACTTATAGATCATTTCCCTAAAATATCAAAACAATGTGAATTTTTTTATTTGTTTTTAGTGTTTAATGTGTGTTTTGAACTAAAATATCAATTTTAAAATGAAAACATGACCTTTGAGTTATACAGAACACACCACGTATCGGATTGAGGTGAATTTAATTTTTACATGTCAAAAATGACTTATGGATCATTTTCTTAATGTATCCAAACAATATGAATGTTTTTATCAGTTTTTGAGTGTGTTATGTGTGTTTTGAACTAAAATTAATGCATAATTCTTCTTCATGCTCTCTATTAAAATAAAAAAAATTATTAGATAAAATTGATAAAGAAATTAACGAAAAAAGTAGATAAAATGATGAGAAAATAACTAAATAAGTAGTATGAAGTCACCTCTTCATGATTTCTATATAAAATTTAACACCATATATTAATCCCATTCATTTCTAAACAAATATATTTCCTCTTGTGAATATGAGGACTCTCAACAATCCTGGTAGTACTGGAAAAATATAAATAAATAAATTATTAGTAAATATTTTAAATGAAATTGTAATTATCATCATAATTACCTCTTTGGGGATGTTATTTTTTTGATATAATATGATATCTTTCATAAATTTTCAAACATAATAGACATAATATTTTACAATAGTTTGTTCTGGTCACTAGAAAAACATTGAGAAAAATATGTTATTTTCTATATATATATTTTGATGGTGGAATTTTATTTTATATACCCTAATACATTACCATTTGTATAAGTTGATAGGATTTTTGTTCTCATGAATTTTCCCCATGCCATGATTTTGATGATATTTAAACACCACTCTATCATTACATAATTTTCATTAAAACATAATATAAAATTTATTAATTCAAGTTTATTTGTAAAATGTTTCATATAGTGTATTAAAAATTAATAAAATCCATTATGTGTGGTGATTTTTTGGGTATCCACACATTGAATAAAGAAAATAAATCTTTGTAGTATCCAAATTTACTATAATGATTAACCAATTCTACCTAAAAACAAAAAGGAATAATTAAGGAATTAATGAAAATATATTTTATATGATTAAATTGTATAGTTTTACCTCTACATCATGGGTTTTAAGAATAATCTGTCATATCAAAATTTTCTTTAAAAAATTGTATCCATTTTTTCACTATTACTTAATATTTATTTGGTTCTAATGAGAATAGTTGTGTAGAAGTGATGTGAGAACTAATGAGTCCAAATTTCTATTCTTAAGTTTTTTCCTACAAATTGTATTGAGATATATGCCTTTAAAAATTAGGAATGGTATTTAATCATAATTAACATAGTGGATCAGCTATTGAACAAACAAACCATGAAAATACACCTCATGTATAAATTTACAACTGAGACTCCTAGAAATTAATGTGTGAGTATTTTCTTTACATTATCAAGAAAAATATAGTCTATAATAGACTCTTTGTACATTTGTTCTTCAAACCAAACTGTGCTCTTATCACCACTTTCTAACATTGTATCTACATGAACCTTTAGTGTTAATAAACATAGAAGTTGAATGGGTGGTGTAAAGATTGTTTTTGAATATATTTTCAATTATTTGGTTGATTCTTTATATCATTTTGATTCGGACTTCTATTTCACCTCATTCCCATTGTCCTTCTATAATAACATTCATCAATTCAGGCCTTTTCTCATTAATTATTAAAGTTTTTGCATGAAAAATAAATTTTAAATGAATACCTCCTTGTTGAAATATATTTTTACAAGATCTAATAGACATGCTTTGAATATTTAATTATCTTTATTGACTATAGGAATATATGAATTATCAAGTGGAATAGGTGGCTCGATGCTCAGATTATGAGTTTCATGAATCCCCACTCTCACATGACCTATTGGAAATTTTTTTTTTTAGAATATCTTCATGGATATTGTACATGGTACCCCCTCAAAACAAAGTGATGGGTGGGTGTTGATATATATAAATAACAATCATTTTCACCCTATAGACTATCAATACAGAAAAGGTATCAGTGTATGTATGATTAACAGTTCATAGAAATGATTATGACAATATTGATTATATATTATAAGATAGATCTTTAAGGGGAATGTCTTACCTAAAATTTGGTGGGGGTGGAGGTCTTTATATAGTGGTTGTTATTTTGTTTTTTCTTATCTTTGATTCATTACTATAAAATTTTCAAACAAATCTGATTTCCAATTATGTTTTTCTTCTAGAGTCATAGATAGTTCCCCCAACTCTTTAATTTTATTATCATTATCCCCTGTTTATTTCTTTTCTCAAAATATGTTCAGGGTGACACCCCAAACTCGCACCTTTGACACGGTCATACTATTTTGGCTACTTCAAGGCCACTGATAGTAGATGGTTATCAGGAAAAGCTGATAATGATTCTTGTGTCTAAGTAAGATAAAAAATATTGGATAATAAGTAATTGTTATTATGTAATAATAATTTAAATAAAAATAAATTTTTATTATTTCATACTTACACATGCTTCCCACTCTTTTTTTCATCTATTTGTATTCCTTCTTTATTTACATGAACATCCTTCCATATAAAATGATGTGATATGGAAGTGGCTATGTATTTTTATCCATAAATTTGTATATAAATAAAGGAACATAATTATGTTGTTGTTTAATCTCACATAAAAATATTACTATAGATTTAAAATATGTGCCATTTTTTCAGGTTAATCATACCCCATCCATGCTTTACAGTAGGGGTAAATTGGATTTACTACCCGTTGCTTATTTTAGCACTCAATTATTGTTTCTTAAATCAAAAATTATTAATCAAAGTGATTAACACACATATATTCAAGAAAGTAGTATTGGTAACAATGTACCTAAAAATATATCTCCTCGTGATGAATAATAATTTTGTCCTATTCTTGTTGTTTTATCAAGTGTTCATACATTTTTTGTGGGTGTGAGTTAATTTTCCCTTCATCACCTTTGATATGATACTTCATAATAATTGTTTTGAATCCTCTATGATCCTTTCCAATGATAATTAATACAAATTTAATTTAGTATTTATCTACTATAAATGTAATTTTCAAGGGATAATGAAGATTCGATCAACATTTCATTATTTTTTCAGTAAAATAAAGAAAGTGTATCATAATGTCACCCTAATCTATTACCAAATTAGTGTCTTAAGAACAGGCACAAAATTGTTCTATGAATCAAAATTTCTTATTCTAATCCTAGTGGTGGATGGGCTAATCTTGGTGCCTAGGTAGGAATTGATGGCACATAAAACCTCATTGAGGTGCATCTCCTACAGATCTTTAATGGTGATAGTATGCTGGGAAGAAAAGTGGTGGGTGAGGGTGGTGAAGGTGAATGACATGTAGTCCTAAATGTTTTATAGGATGAATTAATTGGAAAGGGATCAAAAGAGTATGGCCAAATCTGCTATGGAGGCCGTGGTGGAGAGGAACATTCTTGCACTGGGAATTTTTTTGTGGGAAAGCATGGTGAGGCACACAGGAGTGGGAAGTTTTTCGAAACATTCTAGGGATTGAATTTTATAGGGAAGCATCCATGATTTGGGAAACACCCAAGTAGTTGCAAAGAGGTATGGGTCAAAAATGATTCTTTTCAAAAATAGTTAGTTTTATTTTCCTAACCACATTCAATGGTCACTCTACGTAACGGTTTTGGTGAATAATTTTATAACTTCTCACTCTCAATATCATATCAAATAAAAATTTAAAATAGTCAACATATATTGAAAAAAATGTAATACCTAACACATATCAAACAAAACATCATCAAATTAATGCATATGATGTATTGGGTCACCCTTAGACCTACCATTTAAAAAATATATAATATAAAAAATGTAAAACAAAATTCCAACAATTATTATGAAACTCAGTCTCACCTCATGTCTGTACATGTCTGTTCACTCACCCATATCATAAAATAAAAAGTCTACATCTATATACAGAGATATAAATGTAAGGTATGAGTATAAAAACTATGTCATTATAGTAAAACCACATATTAAGGATGGTTATTTATGTGACTAGTGTTGTCTTAAACCACTGTCAGATGGTTTTGCAGTGTTTAAATAACTCGTCCTATATATCAATGTCGATAACAACTTGGAAGTTTTTTGTATTAATTTAAAATTTACAAAAGTGTTTTTTTTTACATTTAGAGATATTTTTATCCATTATTAATGTAATTTTATCTTATTAGATTTATTAAATTTAAAATAGGGGAGAAATTAAAATAATTTCCACTAAAAAAATTATGGTGAGGTTGTATGTTGCATTGTTTCCCTATATTCATGTTTTCCAAAGGTAGGAATATTCCATCACTTTTATCAGTGATGTTAGATCCTTAATCAAATGGGGTTATGGGATGTTGGTTATTCATTCCATGGATTAATACTTCTTCACATAGTCTGATTATACCTCATAGATTTAAGTCATGTTTGTGAAAATCGTTCCATGTACTATCTCAAGGAGGAGGCTAGTTAATTATGATGCTTCTATATCAAAACAGAAGTAATCTTTGGTCAAATTTAATAGTAATAATGGTAATTTCTGGTAATTTATGGATGTTGGGTATGTTGGTAACCTATAAAGTATTTCAATTTTGGAGTTCATCTCATCTGCGAGGCATATTAGGCACAGAACCTAAGGCAACCCATTTCGGCCATGAGGTAGTTAAATCTAGGGGAATAAGTCTTCTAAGTATTTTTACCTCAAGAATCCCATGTTTATTATGTGGGGTAAATATTTTTTATGTGGTTGTAAGTTTAACATATTGTGGATATGGGTAAAGTCACAAGTTTAACATCTTATGAAGATGGTTGGGTGGTTAAGTGTGTCCCTTGGGGGAGATTTCAAACTTGGGATTTGGTGGAGTGTGTTCCCATGGGATAATATTTTGCACTTGGGATTGGTTACGTGTGTACCTAGGGGGTAAGATTCCACACTTGGGATATGGTGGAGTGTGTCCCTAGGGGGGAAGATTTCACACTTGGGTTTGGTTAAATTCATCCCCCATGGGGGAAGATTTTACACTTAGTACTGGATAAGTGTTTCCCCAGGGGGAAGATTTCACACTTTGGATTTGGTTATGTGTGTCCCAAGGGGGATGATTTCATACTTTGGATTTGGTGGAGTGTTTCCCCAAGGGGGGAAATTTATCACATGGTATTTGGTTAAGTGTGTCCCACAGGGGGGATGATTTCACACATGGGATTTGGTTAAGTGGGTCCCTAGGGGAGATTTCACCCTTGGTATATGATGGAGTGTGTCCCTAGTGGGAAGATTTCACACTCAAGATTGGGTTAAGCGTGTCCCCCAAGGGGAATATTTCACACTTGAGTTTGGTTAATTGTGTCCCTAGGGGGGGAGATTTCACAATTGGGAATGGATAAGTGTGTCTCTAGGGAAAAAGATTTCACACTTGGGATTGGGTAAGATTTCACACTTGGGAATTGGTTAAGTGTTTCCCTAGGGGGAATATTTCATACTTGGGTTTTTGTGGTCATGTTGGGGTGTCGGGATTGAAACTCCAGAAGGTGTCTTATATACCTTGTTTAAGTGATAGGGATTAAAACTCATGTAGTTTGATGACATAGTTTAAGTTCATGTGGTCGTATTGGTCTATACAGTTTAACGTCATGTGGTAAGGATTCTCATGTAATAGAAGGAGCATCAACAAGGGATGGTGTAAGGATTATGCATGAAAGTTTCTAGAAGGAGGAGGGTCATCCCATGGAGAGGGAGGATGGCGTGGGGATTATAGATGGAAGATGCCAGAATTTTGAGGATTATCTCATAGTGGGGGAGAAGTTAGAATCTCATGATAATCACACATGGGGAATCCTATGTCCATCACATAGGATAAGGCTACAGTTTATCATCATTTGCTGAGGAAATTGACGTTAAGTTTAACATTGTACGACTAGGAAATGGAGCTAGGTGATTTTACATCATACAATTGATATGTGGATAGTGCCTACACCCTATGGGGAATTGTTTCAAGGTGAGAGGAAGATCCAAAAAAGGGAATCTCTACCAAGATATATAATCAATTTCACTCGACAATTCCACCTTTAGGGATTATGTGTCCACTTCTCATTCACCTTTGGGTGGGCATGGAATAGAAGCTATTATAGAGGGATAGAAATCAAGATTCTAGATGTTATGATTACTGTGATTAGGATAAAAAAGGAAAGGAAAATTATCATGGTGCACTTGAAGCAAAGTGGGTGGGCACAAGGGTAGGTGGTACTGGTCACATGGTGATTTGGGGTGTGGTTGAACCAGTTCTGGATTGGTATGGGGGCCTTAGTCACTCAACTTTCAGAAATGGTATCTGATGAAAAGAGGCACCATGGGGAGGCCATGTGTATTTGTTTCATAAAATATGGAGTTTCATAAAATTTTTTAGTTTCATAAAGGTTTGGGGTTTTGTGAAGGTCTGGGTTAATGTGAATATTAGGGGTCTCGCTAAAGAATATGTTTTGAAAAATTGAGTGACCCTACCTCAAAGTTGAGTATTGGTTCCCATGGGGTTGGTTTCATGAAGGATTATTATCTTGAAAAACACCAAGATCCACAAATGGATTTATTCTTGTGGGAAGTTCATGGACCTTTGAAAAAGGAATATCCATAATGGGTTGAGGTTCTCAAATATCCATGGGAGGTGGTTTCGTGAAACATAGATACCTTTGGAAATCCATCTCCTCTCTCACTTTAAAATCTTATGAGTGTCTTGAATTTAGATAATTTCTCATAAGATGAATGGTTGTTTCCTCATAAAATTTAAACATAGGGGGGGTATTTATAGGCCCAGTAGAAGAAAGGGCATCATTTTTGAGAAAGATGGAGGATTTCATGGAAGATTGTGAGATTCGTAAATGGATGGAGTTCTATGAACCAAAAATACATTGCATGAAGGTTACTGATTCAAGCTTAACACATATAGGGACTTCCATGAACTATAGTTATGTTACGCAAAGGTTACCGCCAGAATATTTATAAGGTTGGGTACTTCCATGAACCAAAGCCACTAGTGAAGCTTATAACCTTCATGAATCAGTCACTTAAATAGATTTTTGGGTTGTTTTGGCCTAAATTTGTTTCAAACTGGGTGATCCTTCATAAACCCTCCCATGAAATGCATATTTCAGTGTTAAAAATTCCCCCCTCAGAATTGTATTTAATGATAGAAATAAGGTTTATATTTTGAGGGAAGACCTCCAAAATTAGTGATTGTAAAACCCTATTTATGAAACTCATTCTCACCCTATGCCTATAAATAGATGTGGGGGTCCCTTAGGGGACCATAATATTTTAGTAAAATATATTCCCTATGATCTACTTTTTTTCAAACTCAAGACCTTAACGAGAATTTTGTGATTTCGATCCTCATTGCTCTTAAAACTAACCTCTTCTGCGAACTGTGGTTCTGTAAACATGCTTATGTGAACTTGAAACTTCCACAATCCCAACCTTCATGAATAGACCTTCATGAACCAGTCCAAAAAAACATTTAATGTCTTAAAAAATGTCCATTGAGGGTTCATATACTACCATAACTTCATGAGGGTAGATTGTGAGGAACCTCATGATAAGAGAGAGTCTCTAGAGCATGTCGGATCACAACATGCTCACAAAATTGATGAAGATGTATCAATAGGAATACCCAGTATTCAAGAGGATACCATAGTATGGTTTCAGGATAAGAGATGATGTGTTTAACCCCAGTGATGATCGTTATGAGCCCACCTTCTAGTTTAAAAGCACACCTTGACAACACCAGTGGAACAAGATTATTGGATGCCACATTATAAAGGACCATGCATTTCTTACTTCTCATAACCTATGGGACCACATGATGAACTTCAATGGGAAGTTTTTATAGTTAGAGGTGTCTCCCTCTTAGTATGAGAATATTTTCAAGGTGTCTTTGACATTCCATCTCAAAGGATGGACTGAGGAATCGGACCTACGCTAAGGTGGAAACTATAGGGATGAATGGATTTGGGTATATTGGGTATTCCAGTCCTATCATGAATTTGTGGTAGAGATAAAGCAGGTCGGGATTTATGAGGTGGAATGGTCCTCAAAATTTCACATCTACCATCACTGGGACATCATTCCAAAGATGTTGAGTAAGTGGTCACCAGGGACCAAAACATTTCATCATCACCATAGGGAGGTTAGAATCGGCTTGTGGGGTCATTACCAGATTATTGGGATCCTGATCAAAGGGTCCATGTATGATGAATTCCCCCTATAGAGGATGTTTGGGAGGACCATGAGTATATTCCCGCCATAGTAAGGGTGTTACTACACCTGTTGTAGGGGATGTATGACCACAAACCAAGTATAATGGAAATCCCTTTTGAGAAATGTCTTGGGTATTTATTGAATTAACTAAGTGATATACTACCTAAAATCTCACATCAATGTCCAAATGAAAACCAATAAGGCAAGGATAACTCATATTGGAGAACCTTGGAGGTGATAAAATGGTAGTTTTGGGGCTACAACATGAAGATCGGGGCACCTATGTCAAAGCTATTAGGATTTATCATCACGCTGATCTAAATATGGATGCTCTCATTGAAAAATGTGAACATGTGGGTGTGTTCAATAACCCTAATCATGGAGATAATTTTGGCGATGGGGAAAGGCATCATCCCAGCACTCCCGATCTTGGAAAATCTGTACAAAGTGTTGTGCTATATCATCCAGTGGGAGAATCCCTTCCATGTGTGAAGGACTTTCCAATTTCTATATGGTTGGGTTGTCACACACATGGGGGGATGTGAATATTCAAAACCAATCTCCCCTCCCATCATAGACTTCCAATATTCGATCCTAAAAATCTCCAGGAGAATCCATCTCAACTTGGGATCAATGGAAATGCTAGAAAGGATTGGGATGGAAGAACGCTTATTTTTCATATATTTCCTCTCTTAATAGGAAAAATGGATTATGATGGCATGGGGACCATCAAATAGTAGTCATACCTCCTAGATTTTTGATGTGGGTTACTAGTGGTGAGGGTGGAGTACAAGGTGATTTATGATCCATACACCAAACATCATTTCACTTGGCAGTTTAGATGCCTCCAATGGTTGTCCATGAGGGTGTAAATGTGATCTCTCAATGAATTGCACCCCTAAATCATCAAACAGATATGGCTCATGTTCACTTGAAAATATGGTAGAGGGAAAATGAACTTCCACTATCCATTGTTGCTTATAGGTTCACCCATGATTATGCGTTGTGTTGGGAGAGCACATACCTGGGGGATGTAATAAGGTAGAAAACCACTTGTATCAATGATTAATGAGGTGTACCACAACTATAGGGTTTAGGGTGAGAAATAATCAAGGCACGACACAAAGGTAGATCCAGTCTGGTGGGTGGACCTATGGCTAAAAAAACTGGTAATTTATGGTCCTGTATAGGGAAAATCCGTAGGGAGGGGAGCATAAATAGGATCAACTATCCTAAGTAAGAATCTTTGGGAAGAAGGAGGACCCTATATGGCTATTCCAAGGGCATACTTCTAAGGTCTGAGGAAGAAACTACATTTCCCAAATGTTCTTAGTGACATAGTTTTTCATGAAACCTATGAGATTTGGGGGATCCACAAATAGATCACCTCTCTTTATAGGATATGGTAGTGTTTACACTACAATGGAATATTCCTAACTGGGTTGGACTACATTAGGGTAGACTTCCATGTTTCCAGATATGAGGTTATGTAAGACATGGCAGATCTGGAAGACCTAATCTACTCTCACAGCACACCGCATCCCCTAACCATCTAAGTAATGGTGTTGTTGGGCATGAATTCTCCTCCAAGTATTCTTCTAGTCCACATGGATACTGGTATAGTTGAGGGTGAAGGATCAAAGTAGTATTGGGGAATTTATACCTATCAGGACTCCCCTATAGATGAAAATCTTACAGTGGATCAAGTAATTTTTCTGATCTTGTGTGTCTTAGATACTTCCAAACCCTTAAAATTTCCACCTAACTCTTTTTCCACTTATAGTGGAATCAGTGAGTATAGAGGAAGGGGGTTCATGATGAACCTTAAACAGAGTATTATGGAACCCCAAACCTTAATGTTGTAAGCATAGGGCCTCTCCCTAATATTTTAGTTATAGGAGACCAACCGTTGGTTGAAGTGGAGCCTACAACCAAGGAAATGTCTAGTGGGGGAACACCATCTCAAGAGGGACTACTTTTTAATATTTCTGAGTTTCTAATTGGGTTGTACCATTATTGTAATACCATTACCATTTCAACCTTTTCTTTAATTGTTTTACAAGTGACTCTTCATGTACCCATGCTTAAATGTTAGTTCAAATGGTGTTTGAAGATTAGCTAGCTGCAGTGACACTCGATTCTAGGGAAGTGATGGTGTACAAGGATATGCCTTCAATGAAGGTGTTTGAGGAGGATATGGTAGCCAATCCTACCATATAATTTCCCTAGTAGGTGGCTCCTAGAGCTAAATCCTTTATAGAGGAGGTGTAAATCATGTTAGAAATTGAGATTATTGAGGATTTGATAATGATTGTGCCAACCTTGGAAGTGCTATCAATGTTGGATGGTGGAGCTAACACCTCAATGAAGGAGATCGAGATTTTGCCACTAACAGAGGTAGAATAGGAATTTGTGGTGGATGATCCTACCTCAGAAGTACCATAAGAGGTAGGTGAATCTCCCATTATAGGTTAGAGGTCCAGAAAATATGCATTTCCCTTAGACCGAGGGCTCATCCTGCCTGATGAATTTCCTAAAAATGACCCATCAACTGATGTGTTGGCATTCTTCCCTCAATATGATCCTATGACTCCTAAGGTCTTTGAGGATTCTGGATCATACATTGACAAGTATAACCAATTTATCCAATGTAATGTGTGGATAAGTGTGTGGAATCTCATAACCCACACTCCACCGATTGATCTGCCAAATCATGTAGGATCTCTCCTCCATTGGCTAGTTAGACTAGTGATTGGAAGGGTAGACTCTAGAAACCTCCATACACAAGCTCAAGACTTTATCCTCGAGAAGGTGCATGCTGAATGGCAGGAGTTTTATTTTTCCTATCATAAGAAGAAGGTTGTGGTAACTCAGGCTCTCTAGGATCCTAAGGAGGAGATTGATTGCTTAGAAGGACTGACATGGGAGCATGTGTCCACCATCACTTCTCAAGTAGAGATCATCATCCAAATGAGGGATTAGTTGGTGGAAACTGGGGGAAAGGAAGTAAAATTAGAATCTATGGTGGTTGAGTTCCATGATGAGTATGATTGGGTTTGAATCGGGTCCAAAGAATTTCACTCTATCATAGCGGAGTAGGTTTTCAATCTGGTGAAGTAGTATCAAACTCTGGATGCTACTAAACAGTGGTTGGTTAAGCTTGATAACTCAATAATTGGGACTAAACCTTAAGTAAATTTATCTTATTCAAAAATAAAGAAGAGGATTCAATATGTGTATGACCCTTAAAAACTTTTTATGGTTCCTTTTAAATTTTCTGGGTGCTTTAAAATGTTTTCTTTTTGCTGCATCTCGACCACATAGACAAGAAAACCAATCAATGAATCCCTAAGACCATGTGAGTCATGATAAGTGTTGGAAATAAGGGGAAAACATATGATTTCCCATTTATGTGAGAGTTCTAGATAAGGTCCAAACACTTAGGGTCTGAACTTGCATATTCATAACCAAGATCATCCTAACCGAAAAGGTTGTTGCTGGGGGATGGGGCTCTTTGAACAGTTGAATTGATTTCTCAACATATGCTAGTGCACGAATGAGGTAATTTCAGGGGTATTGAATTCTATCCAAACAAAGGGGTGATGATGAGAGTGAATTGAGTCACCCAGGATCTGTAACACAAAGGGGGTGGCATTATGATGGGGAATAACTACTAACAATGTTCAAAACACAAATCTATTTTCTTTTTTCTAAGTATGGGGAAAAAATGAGGGTAAAATGTTGACCATGTTTGAAACATGTTACCTATCTCAAAATGTGTTTAGAAGTATTTTAGAGTGTTTACCCAAGATGGTAGGTGAGCCAGTGTGGCTAGGTACCATTACCATTAGGGGGGCTCGTCCAAACATGGAAGATGATGGGGAGCCAAATCAAGGGATATGTCAAACGTACAGATGAACTGATGGAATTTTCAAATGGATATCAACACTCTCATAATTATAGGGAACTACATGGATGATTTTTTTTCATCTGGACATAACCTATTCCCTCTCAACCTAGGATCTCTCTCTGGCGATTTTTAGAAACCTTCACTCCTTCTAGATTGTTTTTTTTTGTGATTGATCATCTGGTTTGTTGTGGTGCATTTATCTAGGTGAGTAATCATTTTGTTACTTCATTTTTGTTGATCACGGTAGCACCATTGTGTCTTGTTATTGGATTTATTAATCTATGATAATTATCTCCTTAGTCTTTTATATATCTATTATGTCATCTTCCTCTAGAGGCTAACTATTGTGTTGGTTGTACTGTGGCATGTGAGTTTCTTTGAGGTATGTTGTGATTTTGTCTCTCCGCCAACCATTTTTATTGATTGAATTGATTCTAATATGTGTGGATTGATTCTAAGACCTCCATAATTGTCTTTTTGTTCTTCTATGTCGGTGGATCCCATTGCAGGTGTGTGGGGACCATGTTTGAGGTAGGTGGTTATGTCTCTAACTCATATTGGATGAACTACATTTATCTTGTTTTATAAATTGTTTTATAAATAAAATTACATGATTGAATGATTGTTTTTTGTTTGTTAAAATGGGTTTTTTAGAAAATATGGTTTTACCCATGTTTTAGTAAAAGAAAAGGATATTTTAAAAGCATTGTGAAATATATTTTAAATGGTTTTCAAAGAATGGTTTTAATGAAATGTTTTGTAAAATAGAGCACATGGGAAGTCTTGGGTACTTAGATGGAAGATGTATATTAGGGCCATAATCCATGTATTATTGGGGGGTTCACTAATGGGGTGTTCTGTTGTTCCATAGGCATGTTATTCTAGGGAATTGATATTGACATTGTTGGCAAATTCACTCATAGGGTGTTTCTCTTCCCTTAAGCCTATATTCTAAGGACTTGAGTGCACGCTGGTCATTGATTTTGGTGTCCACTAGACTAAAATATAGTGATCCTTGGAATGAGGTTACCTAGGATTTTGGCTTGTACTATTTTAGCTTGTACTACTATGATTTTGATATGATATGGGATACATTATTTTTGTTGAGATGATTTGACTACTTTGATATATGAAATGCTTTGAAACTATTTTACTTGGATTTATTTGTAAAATTTGTAAAAAGAGAAAATTCAAAAAAAAAATCCATTATTTTAATATAAAAATATTTAACTATTTATAATGCCTTATTTTCATTAAAGTTGAGTACGTTTAGATTATTGTATAGAGACTTGTTATGGAACACCTGGGTGGGATCCTATTGAGAATTTTATCTCACACCCTAGTAATACCTTCGATGGTGTGTAGACATTTATATGTCTTTTGATGGTGGAAAAGGGAAGGTGCCACAGTGAGGCAGTGAGGTTTCTGTGAGTTGTGTTTGGATTGCTGGTGGTGAGATAGTGGGATTTTTCCCACACTATCACATGGAGTAGTTAGTTTCTATTTTAGTTGTCCTTTGGTGTTGGAATTGTACTTTGGGATGTTCTAACTGCTCATGCATTATATAATTTCTTCTGCCTTCTTTTAGTTATGAATTATTTTTATCTATTTCGTTATTTATCTCTGTTGTATATATATATATTTTCCATGTTATTACTTTAACTTCGGAGAAATCGCTCCCTCTAATTGTTGTTTTATTCCTAGATGATAGTCACTAGTACATTGGGAATAGTAATTCCCTTCAGGTATGTGGAAATTTGTAAGTTTACAAATTCTAAAGGTTATTTGGGTTGGGTTCACCATAGTTTGGTATTAGAGGTCATTTTTTCTAAATAGTGTGGGTATTGGGACATTTGGTAGACTGAAGATAGGATTGTCGAAACCTGAGAGGTAGGTTTCACTGAGTGCATAGCCATCTATTTCCATGATGAGACTCAAGTTACCAAAGTATGTTAGGATTTTTGTCTCCTATTTTTATTTCTTAATCTTAATCTTAGTTTTTTATTATTATTTTTTTGTTTGAACTGAGATTATTTGGATGTATGGTCATTTATTTTGTTTCATTGTGCAGTAGTATGCCTCTGAGATGTGTTATATGAGTTCCTCATAAGGTTTTAGTGGATTATCCTTATGGTAATCCTCTTATAGATCATAATCCTTTCAAGTTTATCATGAAGTCAGTTCATGTTGTCGATCAAAATGTACCGCATGTCTAGAATATTATTTTTGAGGTGCATCCAGGAACTGGAGGAGATAGGGATCGATCAAGAGAGTTCTTACACAATAATCCACCATCCTTTAATGGTATGAATGGACCTAAAAAGGTGGAGAATTTTCTGGACAAGATTTATTGTATCTTTGAATTCCAAGATACACCTAAGAGTATCAAGCTACAGTGTACAGATTTTAGACTTGAGGGTCCCATAAAGCTATGGTAGGATTCCATGGTACATGAGGATATGCATGTGGGGTGGAATGGAAGGGTTTCAAGACCATATTATTTCAGAAGTTTTATATAGATTCACTGGTTATGGATAAGTATATTGAGTTCTTATCTTTTTAGTAGGTATATTGTTCAGTGTCGGCACACACCAATAAATTTTCTACGCTGGTTCATTTTTCTCTAGACTTGTAAAGAATGGTCATCTGAAGGATCATAAGTACATGTAGGGTTTGTGATCATATATTAGATCACATTTATTTATGTTGAATCTTTCAACCTATGAAGATACGGTAGATAGGGAGATGATAGAAGAGATGAATATGGCTGGAAAAGTTGGTTACTCTTCCCCTTATTTTCCACCAAGTGGAAGCCTCAGTGGCATGAAAGAGAAAAAGAGAAAGTTGCAGGTTCATCACAGGAGTGGGGGAGGTGGTTCTCAGTGGCAGGCCTCCTATGAATCCTCAGTTAAATATATAAATGTTTCTTTTAATTTACATCAGGGTGGAAAGGTTATACACACCTAATGTTCTTGTCCTACACCTATGAATATGTGTAATATTTGTGGATGTTATGGTCATCTGCAGTATTTCTATCAAGATATTTCTACGCCTCATTATGGTTGGGATTCATTAGACCCAAATAATATTGTAGCTCAGTCAAATGATTCAAATACTATATGGATCTAGCCATAGGCCTCATAATTAAATAACCTTCATGTAGTATATGAGTTTCTGGTAGAGGTAGATGTTGGTATAGTGATAGTGAGAGGTACTATATTTATTGTATCTTTAGTATCGATTTCTTTATTTGATATTGGTTCTTACCACTCATTTATGTCTTTTTTTATATTCTTAAAATTGAAATGTATCTCATGTATTTTTTTATAGAGTTAGGAACACCTCTTGGGAGGAGGAAAGAACAAGGGTTTCAGTTTCCTTCTTTTTTGTTGTCGATAGCTGCGTAGAGATAGTATAGGATCTTCTCATTCATGATTTGGATCTATTTGTTGTCATTATTAGTATGGATTGGATTATTTCTCATCATGTTGAGGTTGATTGTTATTATTTATGTTTCTTGTTTCTTACGGATGATGGGATATCTTGGGTGTTTCAGGGGGAGTGGGATCTGAGGTCTGGTCAAGCAGGGCCTTTCCACCCAGATCTTAGAATTTTTTTGTTTTCTATAGAAGTTGATCTCAATGAAATTTATTATGTTGTTGATGTTTCCACTACTATTCAGTACATTATTGATGTTTTCCTAGACTATTTATCTGTTATTCCTCTATAGATGGAGGTAGAGTTTACTATTAACCTAGTTCCAGGTATATATCCAATTTTGATACCTTCTTATCATATGGTACTAGAAAATATTAAATAGATCAACATTAATTTGGATGACCTGATGAAGAATGTTTTTGTTCACCCTAGTGTTTCACCCAAGGAATCCCCTCTTCTCTTTGTAAATAAGGTAGATGGTTCACTCTAATTATTTGTGGAATATTGGAAGTTAAACTGGGTGATGGTTAACAACAAGTATCCTTTGCATCGTGTGGATGATTTGTTAGATCAATTAAAAGGGGTAAAGTGTTTTTTGAAAATTGATCTTTAGTTGGGTTATCATTATCTCAGAGTTCGTGAGTTTGATATATAAAATATGGCTTTCAGGAGTAAGTATGGATATTATGAATATCTTATGATGTATTTTGGATTGACTAAAGCTCCTGAAATTTTTCTGAATTTGATGAATCAGATATTCCATGAGTATTTTGAAACTTTTTTGGTAGTGTTAAAGGATGATATATTGGTTTATTTGAGATCCGAGCATGAGAACTAGCACCATTTGAGTTTGTTTTTGGAAATTATGAGGAGTCACCATTTGTATAGAAATATTTTGAAATGAAATTTATGGATATATGAAGTGAATTTCTTGGGGAATGTGATTTTTTATCATGTATTATCAGTTGATCCTTATAAATTAAAGGTTTTTTTCTTGGTAAGAGACATGTAACATCTTTTATATTTGGATATTTCTTGGTCTTGTTGGATATTATTGATTATTCGTCAAGAATTTCTCAAAGTTTTCATCACCTTTGAATGCTCTTACTAGGAAAGGGGTGAAATTAATATGGGATGAAAAGTTTCAACCTTTATTCAATGAGATAAAATAAAGTTTGACATTGAATCCTATCATGATCTTACCTGATCCTGATAAGGGATATGTGGTTTTCTCTGATTCTTTAGGTACTAGTTTGGGTTGTTTGCTTAGGAAGGATAATAATGTGGTGGCTTACGGATATCATTAGCTTTGACTGCAAGCGAAGAATTACCCCACTCATGACTTAGAGCTTTTAGTGGTTATGAATTCAGTTAAGTGTTAGTGGAACTATCTCTTTGGGTGAGAGTTTCGTGGACTTTTTTGATCATATAAGTCTGAACTATATCTTTTCTCAGAAAAAATTGAATCTTAGATAGAGGAGGTGGGTGGAATAGCTTAAAATGTTGGACTTTGACATTACATATGCCCTATAGAAGGGGAATATTGTTGTAGATGATCTTAATAGTAAAGTACCATCGTATGCTATAATAGAATTGAAGGAATAGTGGAACCTTATGGGACTCTTTTTGTAGTTGCATCTGGATTCTTAGGAGGGTGTTTTAGGTATGGTTCTAGATAATGTTCAGTTATCATCATATCTCCTTGATTCTATTCTGAAAATTTAGAAACATGATGATGAGTTTAGATGAATTTAAGAAACCCTTTATGGTGGGGAGACTTTTTTTGGTTGGTCTCTCTCTTCAGATTGTATTCTCATTTGTTGTGGATTGATTTATTGTCCTATAATATATAATAATATCAGTTATGTTTGACTTTCATAGTTCATCATATTTCATTTATCCAATAACTATAAAGATTTATTATGATATGATAGGGCAATTATGGTGTTCGGGTATAAATCATGACATTTCAAACTATGTGTCATGTTGTTACACTTTCTAATAGATAAAGGTCGAACATTATAACCCTTATGGTTTTCTACAGCCTCTTAAGGTACCTATTTGGAAATGGGATGAGGTTTCTATGAATTTTTTTGCTAGATTACCATGGAATCCATGAGGTAGGAGTTCTATCTTTATGTAGATTGATTGGTTGAGAAATTTATCTTATTCCATTCCAATCAGAGACGCCACAAAAGTTGAAGATCTGGTTAAGCTATATATGCAGAATATCATGAGGTTACATGGGGTTACTTCTTCCATTGTTTCAGATAGGGATCCTTGGTTTACCTCAAAGTTATAGATAAGTCTCCAATAGGTTATGGGTACTAAGGTTAGGATGATTAAATCTTACCATCTATATAAAATGGACAAATGGAGTGCACTATTTAGATCTTAGAGGATATGTTTCATTCCTATTTCTTGGATTTTTGTGGATCTTGTGATATTCATCTGGGACTATTCGAGTTTTCTTATAACAACATTTATCAATATTTGATTATAATGGAACCCTTAAAGGCTTTATATGGTTTCCCATACATATCACCTCTTTTTGGGGTAGAGGTGGGAGAAGCATCTTTAGTGGGATCGAGCCTCATTCAATAAATATCAGCAAGGGTTCAAGATATATGTCAAAATATGGCTATAGCTTAGTGTTAGGAGAAATATTATGCATATCAACAACATAATACTTTGTAGTTTTCTATTTTTGAATGATTTTTGTATAATTTTTCTCCTCATTTGGGTCACCATAAGCTTAGAAAAAAGGAAAAGTTGGCTCTGAGATATGTTAGACTGTTTGAGGTCACTAAGTAGATTGGTTAGGTTTCTTATTGAATGGAATTTCTGGTTCATTTAATGGGTACTCATGATGTTTTTCAAATATCATATCTTAGGGAATACCATCCTGATCCCTATAAAATTTTTGAGTTGGGAAGATATTAAGTTAGATCCAGACTTTTCTATTATGTAATAGCCAATGGAGATCATTGAATCTCAGGTAAATTCTTGTGTGGGAAGTTCATTCTATTGGTCTGAGTGTTATGGTAGCATGAATAAGATTCTCAAAATACTTGGGGGCACAATTTGTTGATGAGCGAGCAGTGACCTCACTATTTTTTGGATATCATTCTTCCCCATGAATTCCTAGGGATGGAATGTTTTGTGGTGGGGAGTTTGTAACATTTTTTTACCCACTTTCAAGTATTTATCTTCTCTCTTTTCATTTTCCTTTTTATTTGGGTGTGTTTTTAGACTCCCAAATATGGATAACATTTACTGAATAAAATGAACTAAAGATTAGGGATGTATATTATTTTGAATTAATGTATTAAAGGTATAAATGAGTTAAAGGATTTGTAAGGTTATCTCTGAGTTCAGATAATGTTATAGTTGGTTTTAATTTTTCAAGAGAATATATAGTTTTTTTGGTTAGTTGGGAAATTACACACTGTTTAATTTTTACATGATGTGAAAGTGGATTACATACTGTGTAAATTTTACGCATTGTGTGTTGGTCATCGAGAAAAAGTTTTTAACTGGTACAAGGCATGGAGGGTTTATACATCGTGAAAACATTACACATCATGTAATGAAAAAAAATAGGATTTTTAACCCAAGGAGAGGGGTTTTTTATGTATTTGGTTTTTGAGGATTACAAGACATTAAAATGTATTCCACACCATTTAATCATCATGTGTTTTTCTTTTAGGGGGTTGCATGTATAATGTGTTTTTAATTTGGTTGTAGCCTCTTCCCTATCAACCTAGGAGATCTCCCATGAGATTTTGGAGAACTCTGATCCTTTCGGATCACTTAATTCAGTGATTGATCATCAAGGTTGTTGTGATTAATTTCTCCTTGTGAGAAATCCAACTATTTCTCTATTATAATTGATTTTGTTATCACATTTGGGTTGCATTATTGGATATATTGATCTGTGATAATAATCTTCTTGATCCTTTCTAGATCTATTGTGTGATCTTCCTCTAAAGGAAAACCCTTGTGTTTTTTGTTGTGTGGCGTGAAATTTTCTTTGATGTATGTTGTGATATATTCTCTCTTATGACTATATTTCTTTATTGAATCAATTTTGGGATGTGTGGATTGATTCTAAGGCCTCCATCATTTTCCTTGTGTTCTTCCATGTTGGTGGATCCTATTGTAGGAATTTGTGACTCAATTTTGAGGTAGGTGGTTATTTATCTAGACTATGTTGGATTAACTACATTTATCTAGCTTAATAAATTGTTTTATAAATTAAATGGCATGATTAACTGGTTTTTTGTTTGTATGTGAAAATAGTTTTTTGAGAAAATATGGTTTTTCTCTTGTTTTGGTAAAAGAAAAGGGTATTTTCAAATAATTATAAAATGAATTTCATAAATCATTTTAAAGAATGTTTTTTATGAAATGGTTTGAGAAATAGATAACATGGGAAGCCGTGAGTACTTAGTTTTAAGGTGTATCTTAGGACAATAATCCATGTATTATCAGGGGGTTTACTTATGGGGTGTTACCCTATTCCCTAGGCCCATTGTTCTAGGGAATTGATATTGATAATGTTGGGGGATTCACTCATGGGGTGTTTCTATATCCTTAGGTATGTGTTCTAGGAACTTGAGTGTGCACTAGTCATTCATTGTGGTACAATTACTCTGCTAGCCTAACCTATAGTGATCCTTGTTGTGATGTTACCTGTGTTTTTGGATTGTATTATTTTAAATTTTACTATCATGGTTTGGATATAATATGTGATATATGATTTTATTTGAGTTTATTTGACTACTTTGATATATGAAATGATTTGAAACTTTTTTACCTGGATTTATTTGGAAATGTGGTAATAGGTAAAATTAAATTTTTTTATACGATTTTGATATAAAAATTGTTTAACTATTTATCATGCCTTGTTTTACTTATAGTTTATCATGTTCAAATTATTGTATAGATACTTGTTATAGAACACCTAGGTGTGGTCCTACTGAGCATGTTAGCTCACACCCTACACGCCCCTTCTGTGGTGTGTAGAGATTTGTATCTATTCTAATGTAGGGAAAGGCAAGGTGTTGTAGTGAGGTGGTGAGGTTTATGTCAGCTATATATAGGTAGATGGTGGTGAGATAGTGGTATTTTTCCTATGATATCACATTGTGTATTCAGTTTCTGTTTTAGTAGTCCTTTGATGTTGGACTTGTACTTTGGGATATTTTGACTTATATTGCATTGTATCATTTATGCTATATTATTTTAGTTATGGAATATGTTTATCTATTCTATTTTTATATTATATATATATATATATATTCCATTTTGTTTCTTCAGTTTTTGTGAAATTTTTCCCTCTTATTGTTGTTTGATGTTCAGGTCCTACTTACCGGCCTATGGGGATTGGGAACACCCTTCGGGTATGTGGAAATTCGTGTCAAGTGCCATTTTGAGAGGGTATCCATGTTGGTTTTTCCATATTTAGGCTCTTATTAATTCTTTTTGGACTTGGGATCCTATTTTAGGTGGTGTATGTGAGATCTATATTGAATAAAACATCCAAAAAATAGAAAATAAAAGAAAAAATAGGGTACCTTTTCGATGCTTTCATGACATGTTCATGGATCTACTTTGATCCATTAGGAGTAAAGAGAAATTACTTTCTAGGGGAAGGTCCTTCATTAGATTATTTGTTATTATTATACATAATGATTTAGATTTTACCCTCCTTTTGAGCATTATTTTTATCATTTACCCACCTACCCTCTATCTTAGAGTCATTTGATCCATAATGTTAAAGTCCAAATGATTAATTGTGTTTTTGTCTTTACAGAGTGAAAATATTAGATCTAATGAAATACTATTGTTAGGATCATGTATTCAAGGTATAATAATAACTCCAATTCTATTTTACCTTGAGTGATGATAGAAAATTCATAGTGAGGTAAATTAAAATATGGGAATAGTTATTTAAGGAACAGTTGATAAATTGCTAATAAAAGAAGGAATGATTCGAATAAGGAACTTGAACATGGGGCATGAGTGTTTTTCTGTACAGGTATTATTTTTGGAGAAATAGGACATTTCCATTAATAATTGGTTTCATTTTCATGGTTGTAATTATCCCTTCCTATTAAAAATTTTTTCCTTTGAGATTATTGTTGAGATTAATTTTGCTTGAGGACAATAAATAATTCAAGTATGGAGTAATTTTTTGTGATAAATTCATATAAATATTTTGGAATCGATTCTTTGTGATTTTACCTTGTTTTATATTTTGATATTATGATATTTGATTGATATTTGTATGGAATTTTATCTTAATATGAAAAATAGGTGATACTATAAAAATTTAGAAATTGCAGATGATTCATGTCGTGAATACAATTCATGATGTGTATTCCTTGAAGACCATACCCCGGCAAGCTGAACACTGATCTATGAATACCGTACAAGAAATTAATTTTTCAAATAAAGAAAACTGAGGTAATGAATCTAATACCTGACATGGAAGTATTGTTCTCATTCTCTGATCAACCTACCTGAAGATCTTATGAATTTAATTCGATCTGTAAATCATGGAAGATACCAAATCATTAGAGACTTTAAATTCCCATTAATGATGTAAAATCTAGACTCACGATGTAAAATTATTGAGAAATAATAATTCCATGCTGACGCATGATGTGAAATACATTCATTTTGTGAGTTGATCCAACTTATTTATATTCTAGGCACCTCCAAATTATAATGACATTCAGTTTTATGATATTTTTACATTCTTTATGCCTCATTTTATCTCATTTCATTTTGTTTCACTACTATGATTTCTTTCCAAGGTAGCTTATCAATCTAGGTGATTGAGGACTTTATGGGTGATGAAGAAAAATCCAAGCTTTAGAATTTAAGAAGTGGATACCTTTCGACAGGTCAATAATTGAGGCTACCTTGAAATTGGTCTATGTTCCCCATTTTTATTTGGTTTAAAACATTATATTTTAATAATATAACTTATGGGTACTTAATTTTTAAATAACTCTCCATGTTTTTTTTATTTTTGATGTGATATTTATTTTAATATTATTTCATAAAATTTCATTAGTTTATTTTCTGTTTTGATATCATTTTTATCAGTAATTGAAATAACGATTGTTCCATGCATCACATTGATATTACTTTGATTATTTTAGTGCATTTATTGGAAGTTGTATTTATGATTGTTTAAGTACATTAAGTGGTTTCAAATTTTTATTTTTCTCAAACTAGACTTCTCCCCCTCCCCTCTTTTAGGTTTTTTCATACATATTGTGATCTTACAACCAACTGGGGTGTCTATCACACAACCTACTCACACCACTTGGTGTTTATAAACCAAGTGAACTTTTACAGGTTCAAGTTATTGATCCTCAAGATGAGATATGAGTTAGGTTAGAGAATGACCTCAGGTCACATGGGATTTTATTTTTGAGGTTAGTTTTTATTTCATTATTGCATTGGCCAATTGTTTCTTTTAAAGGATTTGGTAGGACTTCGATTTTTCTTTAATAGAATTTCTAACCAAGTGTTCCCTTTAAATGAGTTCTTTACTAATTTCCTTTACATTAATCAGTGGTGAACTATACCTATGGGGGTCATAGTGGGACTCAGAGCTAGCTACAAGAGAAGGTGTTTAGGGGTGAGAAGAGGGATTTTATTTTTTCATCTATGATATCTCTTGTGTTTTAAATTTTTAAATTTTATTTTAATATATTGTTTAAATTTTATTTATCTTGGAGAAATCATCCATAAATATTGTTTCAATGCCTATGATAATTTTCATTATCCTGGTGGGATCAGGGATGCATCTCAGGTCAGTGGTGCGATGGTTCATGTGTAGGTTCATGTGGAAGCTCGAGAAAGTTCATTACTTATACAAGTCCCTGTTATTTAAATTTTTACACCAGTAAATTCATCCATTACTTGAATACATTCAAACTATGAATCTAAACCCTATGTACATATTAAAAAATTAAGGTGACAGAATATCCTCTTTTCATATACACCAATATGGTATAACATGATTGTGTGTCTATCTATTACAAATAAAATACAATTACACCAAATTAATACAACACATAACCAATGTAACAAGTATTTTCTCAAATACCATCGTCCCTATAATTTTTTCAAAGAAAACTCACTCAATAATGACATGGTATTTGATTGTATCAATATTTAAAGTAATATTTCCTCGTTCCCCCTTCACAAATTTTTAAATTGATGTAGAAATTTGGAAGTAACAAGAATATTATTTAAAATTTTCCAAATTTTAAGAAATTAACTATTCTTAGGAGAAAAAATATTTGTTTGTAACTTCTTCAAATAATCAAAAAATCATTTTTTCACAAATCTTATACAACACATTGTTGGAGTTGGTTCCCTAGAACCATATTTTGTGTACTTTATAATAATCTGTATTGATTGTTTTAAATATTAATAAACTCATTATCACATCATGGTTGTTCTTCCATGTAACATAGTATGTAATAATATCCTAAGAGTAGTTGTCACGCTGAAAAGGTCATAGAAGTTCCCTGCTATGATGAGAACCCATAAGTGCTAGGACAGTATTCTTAAATATATGTTATATAGTTGGATTAAATCATTTGAGGGACAAAAATGATACAAGCTATCATGGGTAGATACTTATAGGAATTTGAGGAACCTTTTCTTGGTGTACATCCTTAGTAATATCCAGTGTATGATATTATGAGAACGAGACCCTCAAGTAAGAAATCTATATTTATATATGTCATTAGATGTTCCTATCTATGAATGTGTGTATTGATACTTATAATTTAAGTTTATTATTAGTGATTATTATAAGTGTCATAATTTTATGTATTGATGAAAACCATGATGACATATGTTCGCGAAGAGGTAGGATTCATTGGGTGTGTAACGATTAATATTTAATTAATGAATAATGTGAGAAAGGATTTTTCCCTTATACTATTTAATTAAAGTTGATATCTCAGATCGTTTGATGGAAATGATGTAGCCTAAATAATTCCATGGCCATGGTGCTCTATGGGAAATTTCAATTTCCAGAAAGTCAAAGAAAGATACATTGAGCACATAGGTTGATGGAAAGATCATGAAACCATCTTGATTAGAGATATCAAAATAAAGAGATTATATTACATAGTAAGCATCTATATGATGTATTATGGAATTTCAGCATTAACTTATTTCTCTATGGGTTCCTTTATGTGTTACTAGATGTTAACCTTGTACTTTATGATGTTTTTCCTAATACCACTGATAAAGAGGCCTAGAGGTTCACACACTAAGTGTATCCATAATCTTATTTAAATAATATATTATTATTATTTGTTATTTAAAAAGTTGAATAAATATTATTCACACCCATGGTTTAATAATTATTCATGTTTTCTTAATCGCATATATTTCATCACTAATTAATCAAGAGAATATTATGTGAGAGAAATATTTAATAAATAATTATTTGTTATTTAGTGAATATAATATCTATTTATTTATTAATGAATAATGAAGCAATATTTATTTATTAAATAAATAGTCATTATCCAAGGCTTCTTAAATATTATGTATGAATGGTGGGTCAAGTTTAATAGTCTAGTGAGAAATAATATATATTGAATATTATTTTAATAAATAATATTTAATTTAATTTGTGAGTTTAAAAAATGTTTCGAAATAAAAAAAAATTATTATTATTAGTATATACATGGTGTTCAGTATGGATTATAAAAATAATAAAGGGTGCGTGTGAAATTGTTATTTTCTAACATTAATGGTATATAAACTAAATTATATTATTTTCTTAAGAGAGCCAATTCATTTTGTGTTGTGCATAATGACACCTAGAGAGAATCATCTCAAACCCCTAGATAGATATATCTCCAATAATTCTCTCAAGAATGGAGAGTGATCCTCCTCCCCCGCCACTCTCAAGTTAAGAGATATTGAATAGAACACTTCCTTCAAGAGGTTCTCAAGGAAATCAAAAGTGAACGATGCAAGTGTTTGGATCCACTGAGATAGCACCCAGATATTCAAGTGATGCAATTTGGAGGTTTGTGGAACACATGTGGTTCACCAATAGATGGATTTCTCTAATACAATAATGGTATGACATAGAGACATTGTCAGATCCATCAATGAAGAAATAATTTATTACAAGATAATTCTTTAATTGCATAAATTGATTATAAATAATATGTGATGATCCTTCACTTTGGTTCTAGTTTTTATCCATTATCTATATTATTTGATTCAATTCCATTGATAATGAAATTTTTCATTATGAAAATATCAAATTAATCATCAATTACGGAAAAAAGAAAAGTTGGGCATGCCCCATCCAATGCTTCCACTACACCCAAAACCTATAAGTCGTATCATAGTGATCTCATAATTATTTATAATTATTTAAATATCATTGATTAATTTATGCATTTTTTAGTTTTCAATTATAGTTTAATCATTATTCGATCTGAATTGTGAGATCTCCTTTCTTATTTTCATTTTCTTATAAATATAAACAATCTATTAGTTTTATGAATGAAATAAATTCAAAGATCTTATATGGAGGTTTTGAGGAGTCTGGATGGAAAAAAAATAATAGTACACGTTGTGTAACCCAAAGTTACACACTATGTACTAGTGTTCAATGTATATTTAATTAATTTAGAATTAATTAAATTTGTGTGAATTTATTACATGCTATGAATTTAAATTCATCAAAATCATGCTTTAAACATGAAAACTAATTACACACATTATAATAAAAGATAGAGTTGGGTTGGGAATTGTTGAAATCCATGTTTTTCTCATGTTTATATTTTTAGCATGATTTTTGAGTTTAGTAATTTAATTCAAATTAAAAAAATTATATTGACTTATTACTGGATTGTATACCCTTAGTGATTGCCAATTATTTTTGTATACTCCCATTCCTAAGAGAATTCTAGACCCATAAATTTATATTATTTTCTAAGAATATTTCTTGAGATACATCTATAGAATATAAACCTATCAGAAGTAGCATTGAGATCTTATTGATTCTATGATTGAACAAATCATTTTTAGTATGATTGAGGAAATATTTATTGAGCTAGTTTTTCTTAACCCACCTTAAATTTGTCTTTCTTTATCTCATAGTATCCATGAATAACATTCTTAGGATGGAGTCATTTCAAGATTATTATCCCCTCCTAACCTACCCTTGGTATGATGTATGATTATAATTTGAACAAGTGTGCGGGAATTTTCACTGTTGATGGACACAGGATATTTTTATTGAGGATATATACCATGGAATTTTCCCCAAACTAATATGATATGGTCCATGATTACTTTTGTAATTTTTATACACCAACCCTACTCCTTTAAAAATATATATATAAAAAGAAAAACATATTGGGTTGTGTATTAAGAAGGAAAATATCACCATTTCCAGACTGATGAATCCTCTAACGGATCATATTTGGTTAGGGGATGGATGTGAGATCTAGCCTAAACATGACTTTCAAAAAAAATAAATAAAAATAAAAATAAAGGAATAGGGTAAATTTTTGTTAATTGATATATTCATGGATCTAATTTGAGATTTTTAGAGAAAAGATGCCATTTGATCTTGGAGGATTCACTTCACTGCAATTTTTACACTTACCATGCATTATATTGTAGATATTACCCTCATTTTGAGATTGATTTTTACTTTCCACCTAAATTCCCTCAACCTAATATTCATTTGAACCTTTTTTTCTAAAACCCTTAAGAGTAATTTTTTATTTGTCTTTATGAAGTAGAGATGTTAGAAACAATGTATACAATGCCCCAGCCTTAAACATTACTTAATCTTGAGTTATTTCAAGAATACACGTTGAGGATCTTTTCAAGTTTAGAGTTTTAGAGAATTAGATCATGAATCATGCATTACATTCCACATTTAAACAAAGTGGTTACATAAAAGATAGTACTCATTTTTTCCATTAACGGAAACATATTTAATATAAAACATGGATTCTTTCTTGACACTTATTTGACACTATCATCACATCATGTACCTTTCCCTTAACCTGTGAAAAACATTTCAAAAACTTGGGATGAGCATAAAAAGCTCAGTAAGGGATATAAAAGTACGAAATGAAAACATTAGTCCATGTATGAAATCATACTTTACTCATAGAACATAAGAATTTTAACATACCTCATAAATCATGAATAAATCATAAAAATCATAAGACATAAAGGTAACTTGAGGCATTAATAACATTCTTATATAGGAGTAACTCTCATGGTTACGTTTGGAATACCCATCACAGTATATTCCCTAAATCTCTTCAGAGAAACCTTAACGTTTAACCCCTTTTCATTACCCAATGCATTGGAGAGCTATATCGGGCTCACCCGCCCTTAGTTTATCACGGAACCACCCGTCTTCATAAACAATTCCCAAGAACCATAACATAATCATAGCATATAACTTAAGCATAAAGTAAAGATAACATTCCCACATTGTAATAACAATATAACATTTTAAGATATTTAAATAATGAATCCATTCTAAAAACCATTTTTCAAAACCCTTTAAAACATTTAATAAAGAGATTTTTGAATCAAAGTGTCCCATACCACTTTGAATCTTTTAACATTTTAAACCATTAATATTCATATAAATAAATCCTTAAAACCATTTTGAAAACCTGGATATTAATGAGAAATGTTTATAAAAATAAATCATTAAAACATTTAAAACGATATTTTAGTTAAAGGGTTTTTAACAAAATGAGAGACACTTGAATACAATAATTGAGCCACGGACCTCCGATCGACGAACCGTCTTCGGCAACGCGATCCTTGGATCGAGACGGTCGTTTCAGTTTATCGCACTCAAGGTTTCGGTTTACTTTGAGTTCAGCCGGGTTGGTTCGTTCACGAAACCAACCGGGCCTTCGGAGCGGAAACGCTCATATCTTGAGCTACGGACGTCCGATTGACGTGCCGTCAGCTGTGTTGTGTTCCTCTTAGTGAGACGGATCTTTTGGCATACTCCGCCCGAGGTTTGGACGCAGGTGGAGTACAGTCGGGTTGGTTTTGCCTTAAAAACCAACCGGGCCCCGGGGACGAAAATGCCAATAACTCACAGACCAGGCGTCCGATCGACGCACCGTCTGTTGCGTTGAGTTCCTGTTGACGATACGGAACTTTTGGATACATCAACTCTGGACTTTGTGACAGTTGATGTATCAGCCTCTCGGCTCATGGAGCGGACCCTTCGAACGAGCTTGCTGTGTGCGGGGACCCTAGTGCTGGCTGCGACTGTTACTGTGACTACTACTGCTACTACTGCTACTGTGACTGCGACGACGACAGTACAGAGATCCTGTGTGGATTCGACGACGACGACTATAGCACTCAGCGATCCTACGTGGGTCATTGCTACAGGTCCTGTGTGGGCCCGATCCTGTGTGGGTCCGATCCTGTGTGGGTCCTTGCGCTCAGCGGTCCTGTGTGAACCAGCGCCTACAGGTCCTGTGTGGGCCCGATCCTGTGTGGGTCTTTGCGGGGGTTAGTTACCTATCGATCCATCGTGGGTCCGACGACTTAGATGGATCAGAGATCATCTTTATCATCCTTTGGTTAGTTACCTATCGATCCTTCTTGGGTCCGACGACTTAGATGGATCAGAGATCATCTTTATCGTCCTTTGAAGAAGTATTCCTGTGTGAGCTGAAACCTATTGCTTTCCTATGTGGATTGTGTTGTGCAATCCTGTGTGGATTACGTTTTGCTTTCCTGTGTGGATTGTGTTGTGCAATCCTGTGTGGATTACATTTTGCTTTCCTGTGTGGAATACGTTTACTTTCCTGTGTGGACTGAGTTGTACTTGGGCTCGGAGGTTGGAGCGTATTTGAAATTGATGACTTAGGTATATGTATGGGCATATACCTAAGCAGTGTCGGTTATTACTTCGTGATTGTTCCTTTCTTCGTGGTTTATCCTTTGTGGATTTGAGAGACCTTGAGGGGTCTTGGGGTCCCTACTGAGTAGCTTATACTCACCCCTGCATGGGCTTTGCCCGCACTACGTTGTGTTGGTTGCAGACGACGGACAGCGTTGACTTTAGCTGAGGCTTGCAGAGCGGGACGGTACCCGGAGGTGGACCACTGGGCGGGACGTGCTCGGAGCGGACGGCGGGACCCGTGGATTAGAGGAGCTATCTGTACCCACCCTTCAGGTGGGATTTCCAGTGGACAGCTCGGTGTAGCGGCTTTTACTTTTCAGTTGTTGTTTTCCCTTTCGAGTTGTACTTTACTTTCAGTTTGGGTTTGTATACTGGTCCATTTACTTTTCCGCACTTTCAGTTGTACTCTGCTTTTGTTTAGTGTGTACTTTCTGCTTGCTTACTTTGTGGTGTTTGTTTACTTTACAAAGGTAATGCCTTCCCTTTTTACCAGGATTTACGCCTTGGTGCTAGTCGCCAGCCCCTGGCCTATGGAAGGCGGGCTTGGGGTAGTCACGGCACGGACCCCGAGGGCGGGTCGTGACAAATTGGTATCAAAGGAGTTTGGTGCTACCGCGAACTCTGATCTTTTCTATGTGAAGCAATAATGTTTAGCGTATTGAGTTTGGTTATCAGTCCAGGGAGTCCAGTGTTGGTGCGGCGGCCGACGTATCCGTACACCAGGACCCTGACTTCTGATTTCCGACTTAATGCACGAAAACATTGATTGCGTGTGTGTTTCAAAGTTTTCTTTGTGATTACTTAAATCAGCTCACCAGGTATACTGTTTGACCGTGGCACACCTGTTTCCTATTCAGGATGGCCCCACGACGGAAGCCAGCTAGGGTTCCGAGAGTCGAGTGTGACGACAGCCCACCGAGCGACGAGGCCTCGGTGCAGGGCCCTTTGTCAGCAGTGGCACCGGCGGTAGCTCTACCCGCCGAGCCCCCGATACTTCCAGCAGCAGCTGCTGACGATGCACGTCGCCTCAGCGCACTGCATGAGTTTCAGCGCCAGCGACCGCCCAGGTTTCGCGGGGAGACGGATCCCCAGGCAGCAGAGGACTGGCTGGAGGCAGTGGTACGAGTGTTTAGGCTAGTGAGGACACCAGCAGACCTCATGGTGATCCTCGCTGCGAGCCTACTACACGCAGCAGCAGGACGATGGTGGAGCTTGATGCTCCAGGTGCACGATGAGGCATCTCTACTTTGGATGGACTTTGAGAGCCTCTTCCGCTCGGAGTTCGTCCCAGCCACCCTTCGTGCGGTGCGTATCCAAGAGCTTCTACAGCTACGGCAGGGCAGCATGACGGTCGCTCAGTACTCGGCGAGATTTACCGATCTCTCGCGCTACTCGACCGACATGGTACGGGACCCATTCTTCCGGGCCCGGACCTTCGAGCAGGGTTTGAGACACGAGATCAGGGCATCGCTGATCTCCCTCAGCATACCGACTCAGACAGGAGTACTGGAGCGGGCCCTTCTGATCGAGAGCTTCCTTGCTAAGTCTACACCAGCGCAGTGACCAACCGCAGGGCGGCAGATAACGGAGTCTTCGGCATCAGGTAGCCGACGGATGACTCAGGGTTCCTGGCAGACCAGACCTACCAGTGGCCGACTGCACGACTCTGGCTCAGTTGTGCGGGAAAGCCGGGGTGAAGTCAGAGCCAGGCGTGCCGAGAGTGGGTAGTGTTACTCCTGTGGCGGGATTGGTCACATGGCTCGTGACTGTCCGACCCGCCATGTTGATGATCAGTAGTTAAGTGAAGAACCTCCCAGGCAGAGGCAGAGGTTCGACCGTGGCGGTCCGCAGGGAGGTGGCGGACGAGGCAGAGGAGCTGGACGAGCAGCCGGTGGTGGGCGACGCTTTGAGGCTCTTCCACCACCACCACCAGGAGGTCCACCCCGACCACAGGGAGTAGGTGAACATGCGAGAGCTCAACTACAGGCAGCCGAGTCCTTCGATCATGGAGCTCTGGGAGCCGATGGACAGGAGCAGAACTAGTGGTTACATCCTTTGTACTTCTGGTTCCTTGTTGCATTTGTGTAGCGTCTTGTATTATGAGCTGCAATAATAAAAGACACATACCTTTGTGATATTTTCGTTCCTGTCCTCTTTCGTAATGTTACTAAGAGGTTCCAGTTTTGGCTGTTGACTTGACCCTCACTTGTGAGACATCTACTGGAGGAGACCCAGTTACCACACACTGATGCCGACAGTGTGACTCAAACCTTGGAGGCGAGAGTAACGGTTGAATCTCTTCGTAGTAGCGTCGAGGCCTTACGACGTCATCCTTGGTATGGATTAGTATCATCCATGTTAGGATTGACTGTTTTAGGCAAAGAATGTGGTTCATCCAGGGGATGGGACCAGATTTCTCTTTTCAGCAAAGAAGAAATCTTGCAGTTCTGATGGGACCGGAGATGGTCCAGGCCACGACAGGGAAGGTCCAGGTCATCCAGGAGCGGATGAGGACAGCTCAGAGCCGGCAGAAGTTATGTGCTGACAGGAGGCGGAGGCCACTAGAGTTCGAGGATGGCGACCACGTCTTCTTGTGGGTCTCACCTCGACGTGGTATTCGGAGATTTGGCCGAGGCGGCAAGTTATCTCCGCGCTTCATCGGACCCTTCCAGATTCTCAGCAGGATTGGTGAGGTGGCTTATCGCCTGGCTCTACCACCTCAGTTGCACCGGGTGCACGACGTCTTCCACGTGTCTCAGCTGAAGAGATACGTGCATGACCCGACGCACATCTTTGACCATGGGAAGCTTGACGTTGACGATGGGGTGACTTTTACGGAGGTCCCGGTGGAGATAGAGGATCGACAGGAGCGGGTCCTGCGTGGGCGATCGATTCCACTTGTGCGCATCAGATGGCAGCACGAGAATCTCCAGGAGAGCACATGGGAGCGGGAGGCTCAGATGCGTGCTCAGTACCCTCATTTGTTTCCCTAGTTTTAGATGTATCTTTACGGGGGCGTAAAGCCCTGAGGTGGGAGTAATGTAAATACCCGTAAAATTCAAGGAAAAATTTTTCTTAATTTTCTTTAGAATTTTACAAGAGCGCGGTTTCAGACGGCACCTGATTCCGAGGCCCGGAGTGCCCGGAATCAATTTCCGAAGTTGGCTCAGGTACGTTCAGTGAATGAACGAGCGGGAATTCCTAACTTTTGAACCGGTGCCCGGAATCGAATTCCGAGGGAACCGATGGAACCGTAGCGCCGGTAAACGCTTAGGAACTCCTGTTCTGGAGTTGCGTTCATACGAGTGTTGATAATAAAAATTGTGGATGTTTACTTTGTAATTACACTACAATTTTTATTATTTTACTCTAAGTGTTATCTCTTGTTGGAAGTTGGGTAACCACCCAACCTCCCTTGGGAGGTTATGAGGGTGGTGGGGCCCACACGAACCCCACCTCTTCATATCCTCTAAAACCCCCTCAACTCCCTCATAAGTTATGATATCTTAAGTTATAACTTTAGACTTAAATAAGGTGAGTTGTGTGTGTATTTTGAATTTCAAACTCTTGAAATTCTAGTGAGTTGTTGTGTTAATAAAATAAGATAGAGTCTTATTTTATTTTGGTTAATAGTTTTGTCACCTTGAGAGAGTTGGGAAGGTTCTTCTTATTTCTTCATCTTCTTCAACCTCGACGAAGAACACGAAGAACGCCGTTCTTCAACGAAGAACTTCTTCGCCGAAGAACACGGTTCTTCCGCGACGCCATATCCGCGACGTGACGTTCTTCTTCCGCATCATCTCTTCCGCGACGGTTTTCCGCGACGAACGCCATCGACAACGACTCTTCCTCTGACGTCAAAGGAATCGACACCGATATTCCACGACTACGTCAACGTGTCAACGAGAGGGAACGCCGCTTCCTCCTCGGACCTTCTTCGTCGGCCTACAAAGGTTCGCCAACGACGTATCTCTTCGGGCGTATCTCTTCGTCAACGGATTTGACGAACGACGACCGCGACACCCGACCTCCGCGACGGTGTCTTCCGCGGGACGTTGTCAATTCTTCGAACCTATACCCGAGGTAGGGGTTGTTGATTATTGTTTAATTATTTTATCCTTGTTCGTGGTTCATGCATAACTGACGTATGGATTTGTAAAAGTGTTATTGTTTAACGTGAGGGGGCCGGACCGCATGAACACGGCCGAACCCCCTCCATCGTTCATGTTGGTTTATCTTGCGGGTGGAAGCAAGGTGGCGTGGTGTCGTCGCACCACGCGGATAATTGTATGTTTATCTTACGCGACGTCGTCGCGCGCGCACCATGGAAGAAACATTATGAACGCGACGCCGTCGCGCCGCGTTGAAAGAAATCAAGGTGCGGCAGAGGGGCGTGGTGTCGTCGCACCGCGCCGGACGACGAACACCGCGGCCGGTTCCGGGCCGCGGCGGGACGAGGAGACCGGCGGTCGGGCCGCCGGCGTCAGAAGCCGAAAAGGGGACCGAATTTTTCCGGTCCCGTTGGTGAAAACCGGCTGGCCAGCTGGCCGGCCGGATGGTCAAATCCAGGGGAATTAATCCCCCGGCCAGCAATAGAAACCCCCCTCATAAAGAGGGGGGCGGTTTCCTTGAGGGGGGCAGGAGGCCCCCTGGTTCAATCAAGCTGGCCCCCGCAAGGGGGGCCGTTTTCCACAAAGGGCGCTGCATTAAGCCGCGCCGCCACTCCAAGAAAGCGGGGGCTTTGCCCCCCCCCCCCCCCCCCCGCATGCCGCCAGGCCGCCGCGCCACCGCCAGGCCGTCGCGCCACCGCCAGGCCGCCGCGCCACCGCCAGGCCGCCGCGCCCCCGCCAGGCCGCCGGGCCGCCGCGCCGCCGCGCCGCCGTGCCGCCGGCCGGCCAGCCGGGCCGGGTCGGACCCGGGTCGGGCCGACCCAGGGGGGGGTCGGGCCGGGTCGACCCGGACTCGGACCCCCCATTTCGAATCATTTTCGGTCTTTTGGCCATAACTTGAGCCACGGACCTCCGATCGACGAACCGTCTTCGGCAACGCGATCCTTGGATCGAGACGGTCGTTTCGGTTTATCGCACTCAAGGTTTCGGTTTACTTTGAGTTCGGCCGGGTTGGTTCGTTCACGAAACCAACCGGGCCTTCGGAGCGGAAACGCTCATATCTTGAGCTACGGACGTCCGATTGACGTGCCGTCAGCTGTGTTGTGTTCCTCTTAGTGAGACGGATCTTTTGGCATACTCCACCCAAGGTTTGGACGCAGGTGGAGTACGGTCGGGTTGGTTTTGCCTTAAAAACCAACCGGGCCCCGGGGACGAAAATGCCAATAACTCTCAGACCAGGCGTCCGATCGACGCACCGTCTGTTGCGTTGAGTTCCTGTTGACGATACGGAACTTTTGGATACATCAACTCTGGAATTTGTGACAGTTGATGTATCAGCCTCTCGGTTCGTGGAGCGGACCCTCCGAACGAGCTTGCTGTGTGCGGGAACCCTAGTGTTGGCTGCGACTGTTACTGTGACTACTACTGCTACTACTGCTACTGTGACTGCGATGACGACAGTACAGAGATCCTGTGTGGATTCGACGACGACGAATACAGCACTCAGCGATCCTACGTGGGTCAGTGCTACAGGTCCTGTGTGGGCCCGATCCTGTGTGGGTCCGATCCTGTGTGGGTCCTTGCGCTCAGCGGTCCTGTGTGAACCAGCGCCTACAGGTCCTGTGTGGGCCCGATCCTGTGTGGGTCTTTGCGGGGGTTAGTTACCTATCGATCCTTCGTGGGTCCGACGACTTAGATGGATCAGAGATCATCTTTATCGTCCTTTGGTTAGTTACCTATCGATCCTTCGTGGGTCCGACGACTTAGATGGATCAGAGATCATCTTTATCATCCTTTGAAGAAGTATTCCTGTGTGAGCTGAAACCTATTGCTTTCCTATGTGGATTGTGTTGTGCAATCCTGTGTGGATTACGTTTTGCTTTCCTGTGTGGATTGTGTTGTGCAATCCTGTGTGGATTACATTTTGCTTTCCTGTGTGGAATACGTTTACTTTCCTGTGTGGACTGAGTTGTACTTGGGCTCGGAGGTTGGAGCGTATTTGAAATTGATGACTTAGGTATATGTATGGGCATATACCTAAGCAGTGTCGGTTATTACTTCGTGATTGTTCCTTTCTTCATGGTTTATCCTTTGTGGATTTGAGAGACCTTCAGGGGTCTCGGGGTCCCTACTGAGTAGCTTATACTCACCCCTGCACGGGCTTTGCCCGCACTACGTTGTGTTGGTTGCAGACGACGGACAACGTTGACTTTAGCTGAGGCTTGCAGAGCGGGATGGTACCCGGAGGTGGACCACTGGGCGGGACGTGCTCGGAGCGGACGGCGGGACCCGTGGAGCAGAGGAGCTATCTGTACCCACCCTTCAGGTGGGATTTCCAGTGGACAGCTCGGTGTAGCGGCTTTTACTTTTCAGTTGCTGTTTTCCCTTTCGAGTTGTACTTTACTTTCAGTTTGGGTTTGTATACTGGCCCATTTACTTTTCTGCACTTTCAGTTGTACTCTGCTTTTGTTTAGTGTTTACTTTCCGCTTGCTTACTTTGTGGTGTTTGTTTACTTTACAAAGGCAATGCCTTCCCTTTTTACCAGGATTTACGCCTTGGTGCTAGTCGCCAGCCCCTGGCCTATGGAAGGCGGGCTTGGGGTAGTCACGGCACGGACCCCGAGGGCGGGTCGTGACAGGCAGGTTCTTGCTTTATGACCTTCATTTCCACATCTATAGCATCTTTATGTCCCTTTGAAACATTTTCCTATGTGTTTCTTTCCACATCTTTGACACATAGGTTTTTGAACATACTTACCTTTATGATTATTACCTGAACTTCCGTAGGGATTTGTTTCTCGCATATACGATGCCTTATAAAAATTAATAAGGTTCAGGTGGTCAATCATGACTCTAGATAGTTGGTTGAGGATAACCACAGGATTTCTTATTGCATCTCCCATATCATTCAGTTGTTCTTTCATAAAACTATCATAGTTTTCTTCAAATCCACTATTACTTTGGTGCTTACTAGATCCATCCATTTACTAAAACCAAAAAGGTCAGTGTGAGTATATCAGTACAATCATCATATAATAATGAGGAAGATAAACACCAAGATATACTTCTCCAAGTTATCTCAAACTCATTCTAACTTTCAAAAAAACAACGAATCCATCTAATATACTAACCATTGTGGTTATACACAACTTGTCACTTTTTCTTAAACAACACTATAACCTCTAAATTTATATAAACTGACCTCCGATACCAACTATAAGGCCCCAGCCTTAAACATTACTTAATCTTGAGTTATTTCAAGAATACACGTTGAGGATCTTTTCAGGTTTAGAGTTTTAGATAATTAGATCATAAATCATGTATTACATTCCACATTTAAACAAAGTGGTTACATAAAATATAGTACTCATTTTTTCCATTAACGGAAACATATTTAAAATAAAACATGTACTCTTTCTTGACACTTCCTTGACACTATCATCACATCATGTACCTTTCCCTTGGCCTGTGAAAAACATTTTAAAAACTTGGGAGGAGCATAAAAATCTAAGTAAGGGATATAAAAGTACGAAATGAAAAAATTAGTCCATGTATGAAATCATACATTACTTATAGAACATAATCATTTTAACATACCTCATCAAATCATGAATAAATCATAGAAATCATAAGACATAAAGGTAACTTGAGGCATTCATAACATTATTACATAGGGATTAATCCTCATGGTTACATTTGGAATACCCATCACAGTATATTCCCTAAATCTCTTCGGAGAAAACTTAACGTTTAACCCCTTCGTGTTACCCAATGCATTGGAGAGCTATATCGGGCTCACCCGCCCTTAGTTTATCACGGAACCACCCGTATTCATAAACAATGCCCAAGAACCATAACATAATCATAGAACATAACTTAAGAATAAAGGAAATATAACATTCCCATATTCCAATAACAATATAACATTTTAAGATATTGAAATAATGAATCCATTCTAAAAACCATTTTTCAAAACCATTTAAAACATTTAATAAAGAGATTTTTGAATCAAAGTTTCCCGTACCACTTTGAAGCTTTTAACATTTTAAAAAATTAATATCCATATAAATAAATCCTTAAAACCATTTTGAAAACATGGATATTAATGATAAATGTTTATAAAAATAAATCATTAAAACATTTAAAACGATATTTTAGTTAAAGGGTTTTTAACAAAATGAGAGACACTTGAATACAATAATTGAGGAATAACATTTAATTAGAACTCTATAATATCATGAGAATAAAGGGATTCATGATATAATATTCCAAAGGACAGTATATACACCATATAAGAGTTAATTGGTTCATAACAACAATGAAGTCTCAATAGAAATGTAAAATGAGATGAAATCCCTTATAAAGAAGGTGTCCTTAAATTAAGGATAAATCAATCTCATAATTATGTGCGACAAATATAAATACACCCAATATAAGTGGATATTAAGTGTAAAATAATCAAAGGTAATTCACACATATTCAAATAATTACATATTCAATAACTACATGTTGAACCCAAAGAAATCGAAATTGGGTTAAGAAGTTCCCTTGCTAAAATTCGACAGCCTAACGACGTCACATTAACATTCATAAAATTAGTTGATGAGAGAGAAAATGGTATCTCATCACTTGGACATAAAATTTACATCAATAAGGATATAGAAGAACATATCCCAACATAAAAAGATGTAAATTAAAAGACATAACAAAATAAGACTTTTTAAAAGAGGAGGGTGAAAGGTTCCCTTACCGATTTGGGTAACTTTCGAAACGTTCACCCCATGAAAGAAGGACCGTACAACGTTGATGCAAATACCCATACAAGAAAGTATATTACACAAATAGTAGAATAATGGGAAGTAAATACAACACTCAACAGAGATATTGACAAATATAGCATGAATCTCACGAAAATAACAAGTGAGGTAACATATCCCCTTCCGAAAATTCGACAACCTAACGGCGCCACTTAAAACGTCCAAAAATGGATTGAAGATATCAATTAGGGTCTCTAATCATATTAACATAAAAATTAAAGTAAGTGTAATGTATAATAATATCCCCCCAACATAATTAAGAGGATCTTAAAAGAAGTGACATAAAAGAGAGTACTTAAAAAAGAAAGAGAGAGGTTGGATCTCTTACCTCAAGTCTGACTTGTCTTGTTTGTTTCTTTATATTCCTGAATAATAAACTTTTTTCAATTTATAATTTCTTAAGGACATAATTTAAATTTTATTATTCAATTAATATCATATATTGTCATGTTATAATAATTAGTTAATTATGTGAGTTCATATCATACGTTTTTTCGATGTTCGGTACATGAGTCAAAAATGATCTTGTTTGAAAAGCATTGTCAATGTAGTTGTATGTACATCATATCCAGAATAGTATTAATGATTTAAATATCATATATATTCATTATATATTGGTTTTATACTTATTCCATAATATTTGGAGATAAAAAGAAATGAAATGCACCGTTCATGGAGAGGGTAGGCCGTACGTACGCATGAACGCTACATTCATTGCTTTGGCCATTAATGGAATTAAAACTAGATGAGAGAGATATATATATTATAATTCCATTATAAAATATATTTTATATAGGTCACATATCTTCATTAATTTAATTCTTTATACATTCCATGTATTGAATGAACGAGTCACATCACTTTAGGGGGCGGTAGTCCACACTTCCTCATATGAAATTATCGCATTTGCACAACATGCAAAGCATAAAGGTATATTTTAAATATAAAATACAGAAGCATATAGAAAACATAAATACCATATAAATAATATATAAAATACAGTTACATCATAATGGCCAACATGAAAGGTGTTAATAGAATATTGAACAATCATCGTTTCGTGAGGCAGTAATTCACCATCCACAGAAACAGTATGTTCTATAACCATTAGACGGAGGTGTGTGTAAGTGTAGCAAGAATATTTCACATAAAAACATCCTAGTATATTTAATATACTGTTTTTGTTACAAAATTAATGAATAAAAAGAGTTTATGGGGTTGGAGAATCAAAATAAAACAAAAGAACACAAGTGAAGACATTACCTTTAAATCGGGTAACTCCTCTTGGTTTGAAACAAAAGGGTTTCTTGAAGAACTTTCTGCCAAAGGTAAGGCTTCTAGGATGAATATAGGTATTTGGAGAGATAAAATTAGCAGAGTTTGGTCGAGCAAAAAGCTTGAGAGGTGTGGGTAAGGGGGTAGAGGTGGGGGCCTTTTATAAGAGGGAGGAGGGGCACTCTTGGAATGTCTTGAAAAGTTACTTTATTATAAATTGATTTTTGGATATTAAAGGTCCCAAAATTATATATTTCGAGGATAAGGTGATAAGGGTTCTAAATCCACCCATCCAATAGGTTTTTGACAAGTTTAATTCTTAGAGTTTACATTATCATCACATTTTATTTAAATCATTTATTAATGAGGTAATCGTTGCATCATCATGGTGTCATAAATAAATTAATTTATTCAATGTATAAAAATTATAAAAAAATTACTATGAAGTAGGAAATATTTTTATATTTATAATGTATATTTATAGTCAAAAATATGACTTGTATAACCCTATGTAAAAATTGTTTTAGAAAAACAATACATATTTGTGACATTTTTATTTTAACTTTAAATAAAAAGTTATTAATGTCATTTTCCTACCAAAGTGGTTACATGGGGTCCCCAAGTTGACCCATGGATTGTCTTGGTCGGAAATTACTCATCCAATAAGGTTAGGACATGTGTCAAGGTCATTTCATATTATTATAACATTGTCTTTACCTTAAATTACACTAATTACCTTTAATCGCGATTAATAAAACTTAAAAGTTACTATTCACCAAACAATTATTTTAATCCCATTGAACCACATTTTAAATCCTAATGATAACCATTTATGTTGGATTTTTAAAATTCAAATCACATAAGTGGTAAAGTTTTATTTAAACGAAAAATCGGTTTTTTTAACTACCACTTAGTGGTTTCACTATTCATCAAAAATTGAAGTTTTTCAGAAAAATACCAAAAATTCACCCTAAGCTATATTTGATATTCTGAATTAAAAAATGAAGTCTATTTTACAAAATTCAAAACATAAAAGTTTCATTAATTAATTTAATAATTAATTCCCACTGTCAAAACAAATAGCGTGTTTTTAAGAAACAATATCTATTAAAAGATTGACACTAGTTTATGTCCAATTTCAAAGTGAAATTAATTCTAATGACCACCATTGGATTAAATGGTAAAAATATATTCTAATTTAACATTAAAACCAATTCAAAATATGATATAACATATAAATAAATTATATTAAAAAGAGGTTTTGAATTAAAATACAACATTTTCACTAAAACTGATCTTTATCGAAAAATAACAAAAAATTACACAAAGTAAATTTTGATGTCCAGATTCTAAAGAATGATTTTATTTTGTCAAATATAACATATAAAATCTTCAAAAGTATATTTAAAAAGGGTTCTCTATCAAAAGGCGGTTAATCGACCTTTTAAATAATATTAGAAGATTTATGCTTAAAATTGGATTCATTCGCATTTTAAGCCTATAACATTTATTGGAAAAAAGTAAAAATATTTGACAAACATATATAATAATTTTGTAGATAGTTCTATTAATTCCTGCTATTAAAATGGCTAGGTGTTAACTACCATTTAAAATAATATTATTTTATTATTAGAGTGCAACGTAAGATTTCAAAGAAACTCATTGTTGCGTATTGGGTACGCCATTGAGCATAGAGTTACCTTTAAATTAATATGAACAATTTATTAACAAATATGGATAAATATAAAAAAGTAATATTCTTTATTTACCTGATATGTTACAATGTAATCATATGGTTAAGAACATGTATTCATGGTATTATCATAACTCTAGTTACATTTTACCTTGAGTGGTGAGACAAAATTTATTGTCATGTAAATTGAAAAATGGGTATATGTTTTAAGGAATGGTTATGCAATTGTAATTAAAAGAATAAAGAATATGTATAAAGAACTGAACTATGAGTCATAACTGATTTCTCTATATAATTGATTTTGAAGAACTAAATTTTTTTACTTACACTTGTTTTTATTTGTCTATTTGTAATTAATGTTTTCTATTTTTAAAATTATTTCTTTTGAAATACCTTTTGAGATGATTTTTCATGAGGCCAATAAATTCTTCAATTGTGGGGGTATTTTATAATATGAAATTATATATACATATTGTATACATTTATTTAAGTTTTATTCATGATTTATTAGATAATGCACTGGGTTCTGGTTTGTTTTCATAGGAATAATGAATTTTTTTCTCAAAGTAAGAAATGATGAAAAATGGATAAAATAGGCTTTACATGCCATGTACATCATACATGACATCTAGACCTCATCCGCGGTGTACCTACAAATCTATAGACCATCTCGTAAAGTACTTATATGATGTAAAGACAATACGCGATGTGTACATTCATTACAGGATGTGAATATTTCAAATATAAAAATCCTTCTAAAAGTGAATCACATACATTATGTGCATAGATTGCATGATGTGAAAAGTTCAAAGGCTCTCCTGGTCAAAGATATGAGCTGATTCTTCGGTAGGAAATGTGGATCACAAATACACGATGTAAATCCAACTTACATGATGTGAAAATGTCATGATATACGTCACTTAATCTGGTACATGATGTGCATGACTTACACATTGTGTACTTCTTAGGCCTATTAATATTCTAAGCACTATGTTGTGCACAAGAGAGTTGTGCATAATTCTTTATCTCTCATTTTCTTTTGATGTTTTCACTAGTTTTTATATTTTTTCATTACAACATAGTTTTAACCCATTCCTTTGTCTATTTTATTAAATCTTTTTTATTTTTTGGTTAATCTACATCTACATCCATTGTGACACCATTTCCATTTTTGACGTTTATTTCATCACCGCTCATAGTTCTTCATCAACGATTATAGTGTTGTTTATTTTTTTCTTCATGTGTAGTGGGTTTTTTTATTGGATTTACATTTCTTTCAATTGTTTGATCTTGATTCTTAATTTTTTTAATCTGTTATTTATTCATTATTAACTATTTCATGATAATGCATAGCATGTTTAATATTTCTTTTATTTCTATCAATATCACCATACACACCTAATCCACCTAGGGTTAGGGGTTGAGAGTAGGGTTGTTTATAAGCCTAAAGAATCTATAGATTTAACCTTGGTGGACCTATGGCTAGTAATTAGTTTAATAATAATTTTTCATCATATTATTTTGTATGACCTTGAACATTGGAAGTGAAATTAAATGAACCTAACCTAATTGAAGTTGATAAGGACTATGACCAATAGCTTGTGACATGTTCTTCATAGAAGCTGAACATAATGCACCTAGGTTTTCAGTTATACCTTGACCATGGGATAGTTGAAGAATAGTTTGATCCAATTGGTTTGACCAAAACCAATTGGTGACCTTTTCACCACTTTGAAACTTAAGTTATTGGATTATCCCAAAATAAATCTAGGATTATCTTCTATAAAGAGCCCTATAATTGACCCCAATCCCATTAATATTTGAATCAAATCCAAACTAGCTATATTTAATAAAATCCAAACCTAAAGAAAGCTAGTAATCCTTCTAAAGGGTTTTTTATTAGTTTATGACCTTCTAGTGATCTTATTGGGTTCAACTCTGTATTACTACTTTACTAAACCCTATTAGTAAGTGTAGTTAGTGACTATAAATTTCTAATATGATCACCACTTGCATGAATTGAGAGATGTGTGTGGGTATATCAATTAGAATAGAATTATAATTTTAATTAATGTGTAATTCATTACATACATGTGTATGATCATAACCCTAGACAATACCTTTGTATGTGGTTGGTATCATTTAATTTATTATTAAATTAAATTGTTTTCATGTGTGTCATCTCTCTTATTATTATGTAATGGAATTTGTGCACATGGTTTATTTTATATAAAATCCTTAACCAATATTTTGGTTATCTCACATGTGTGTGAGTAAAATAATTTGTAATGGATAGATATCTAAATCTAGTATAGGCAGTTCAAGTTTGGAGCTAAGGTAAATCCAGTCCAAGATAGGTACGTGGGTGGAAAGATGCAAAATGAACCATAAATGGTTGAAAGTGTTTTTCTCCCAGGTCGAAAATTAGTTTATCATCCACTGGATAAACTAACCATTAGTAAAATATCATGATCATACCACTTTATTATTTTATTTTTGTCAAATTTCATGGTTATTTCATTGTGGATGTTTTTTCCCAATCACATAAATTAATGAATTAACAAGCACGAAAGATAGAGATAAAAGAAACTTACTTATACGTAGATATTATCTAAACATGGTTAATCACTTAAGTAAATACACTTAACATTAACAATAATGTAATAAAGTTAACAATTGGAAATTTATTCATAAAGATAAAATGCCTCAATTTTATATATTAATTTGATATAGCCTTCCACTACTTTGGTTAAAATCGAACCATAGTTTAAAGTTCTTAACCATCCAATATTGGGGTGCATTCAATTATTAAGGAATTTTGAATTAAAGTTTTGGGTTGACTTATTTAGTTCGCATAAATGGTTGACTTTAAAAACAAGACTTAGTGTAATTAAGAGTAAAAGGTTGAGGAAATCCAATTTAAGGGTTTTAGTATTGGGAAGTCCACTCAAAAAATCAAGGAACCGTGAGTTAATGTAGTTGTAATTTAGAATGCCTACCTAAAACCCTTAAAATTTATTGATTATCCAAAGTTGGGGTTATGATAAGGGTAATATGAATATTTTCCACTAGAATTTTCAAGCAATAGGTTATTATAAATCCAATGGTGAGGGATATTGGGTTTCAACAAAATAGTGTGATATTAATAAATATAATATTTATTTATTTGTATAAATTTTTTTAGATAAATTACTAAAACTATGCCCATATTATTTATAGAAATGGAAATAAACATGACTTAAAACATATCATAGTGATCCATACTCAAGAAGGATAACCTTATCACCAGCAAAAAATTCCAAGAATTAGAAAGCCACTTACAAATTATCATATGCCACGAAAAGAAATTGTATGTGCGGGAATAACCTATTCCTAATGCACTTGGTAATGAGGCTAGTGATGAATATTTATCTCTCTATGAGAAACTTTTGAATGATTTTATATATGTTCAGTGTTTTACATTATGATCCATGACCAATGAGATTCTGAAGCAACATGAGGACACAGATGTGCATAGCATGATGTCTCACCTCTAGGTTCTCTATAAAGATAAGGTGGGATAGGAGAGATATGAGATCTCCAATTATTTTTTTACAACTAATATTGGAGATTCGATGTCATTCAGGCCTCATATAGTCAAAATTATTGGATACATTGAATGCTTATACATTTTAAGTATTAAATTCCCAGATGAGTTATGTATAGATCTCATACTTTCCTGACTTCACAATTATTTACCTAGTTTTATTATTAATTATAATATAAGAAATAATGAGGAGAGTATTTCAGAACTTCTTACTCTGATTCTCCAAGTGGATAAAGACATGGGTCCTGAAAAACCCAAGGTCCTTACAGTTAATAAGAAAAGAAAGAACAAGGCTAAGGAACCTCAGATTCATAAAAAGTATAAATATTCCGAGAATCATCCATATAAGAAGTAAAAGATCCAGAGGTAGGTCAAGGAAAAGGAGGTAGTTTGTTTTTCATGTGGAAAGCAAGGTAATTGGAAGAGGAATTGTAACCAAAATCAAGGGAAAAAAATAAAGGTGTGTTTTTTATCGAGTGTAAACTTTCAATATCTACACATTGGGTACTAGATATAGCTTTCAGTGCATAAATTTCTATTAAAATTTATGAACCAACTAGATTTCAAATGATTTATAGAGGAGAGTTATATTTTTAGGCTTCCAATTGTCACGACCCGACCCTACCCGGGCTCGAGCCGCAACTACCCCAAGCCCGCCTCCATAGGCTCGGGGCTGGAGACAAGCACCGAAGGCTAAACAACTCAGGGAGGCCTTTGCCTAAGTACCTGTACACACAAACGCAGCCCACTCAATGCAGAAGTACAGAGTAAAAAAGAAAATTAAAGTACCAACTATTATAAACAACCACAAAGTGCATCGACCTCTAAACAGTACAAGGTAAAAGCTGAAGGTAAACTAAAAAAAAGGCAAAACATGCGCCCAACCAGAAAAGTGCCACAACCTGACAACAGGTAAACAAAAGTAAAATAGCTGGGAGAGTCCTACACCTGGAACCCGACTACGACCACCGTACGTGGTCCAAACTTTCAAAATCCTAAGCTCTGCTAAAGTCACGACCAACTTGTCCGTCGTCTACAAGGGCACACCAAGTGTGGGCAAAGCCCAAGTAGGGGTGTGTATAAAAATACTTAGTAGGATGCCCGGAAGGCTTGAGGGAGCAACAAAAAAGTTAAGGAAGAGGTGAGTAGTAGATCGAACAGGGAAAAGTAAAATATTACAACCGAGAGTGTAGTAAAGAGTACAGCTCAATCCAACAAGAGGAAGGAAGTAGACGCATCCAAACGCAAGGAGTTAGAAACGGTGAGGAGGTGAACTTCTCGTTGAGTCTTCACTTCCTATAGTAGGAGAGTAGACTCCTCCAACCATGAGAAGATAGACATGGAAAGCACGTGGCATACCTCTTGCGTCTTCACTTCTCCTGGAAGGAGAGTAACCAAAACCCAAGAAGTGGGTACTGGAACAAGGTATGCATATATATATGCTCTGTCAAAAAACCCGAACAAGATCGTAAGGGGATCTCTGTCCCGTAGCTCAGCCCAAGAAAGTGAGTAGCCAACAGTCCCAGAAGTAAACACCATCGATACCCAATATCTGTACGTCTGCCCCAAACTGCAATTCAAGGGGCTCAAATCACCGCACCTTGACACTATCCTCTTTGGGCGGAACTGACTCGCACGCATGGTTTTAGGTCGCGTCTCAAGGATGTGTCTCGGTGGGGAAAGCACCCCTCGTACTTGAGAGTTCTAGGGAACATCAAGCCACACCTCATCACTGCCCCACAGTCGAGAGGTCTCCCCAAAGTCGACAGGTGACCCCCTTCCCAGCCCCGTTGGAGGGTAATCCCTGGAATTCGATGGGTTCCCACTGGAGGGAGACCCGGCAAAAGTCGACGGGTGCCACACTGCCCAGTCCTGTAAAAGGGTAATCCACTGGAGGGAGACCTATAAAAAGTTGTCGACGGGTTCCAATGCCCAGACCCGTGAAAGGTATCCGCTGGAGGGAGGCCCGAAATCGCCAACGAGGACCACTTCCCAGCCCAGATGGAGGTAAACCCGTCATCGGGGACCACTTCCCAGCCCCGTTAGAGGTAAACCCAGAACCGCTCTGTCCATCCCTACTGGATGGTACAATGATGGTCATCCCTGTTGGATGGTAACCCACTGGTCATCCCTGCTGGATGGTAACCCACTGGTCATCCCTGCTGGATGGTACCGCACTGGCCATCCCTGTTGGATGGTACAACTGGCCACCCCTGCTGGATGGTACCCCACTAGCCATCCCTGATGGATGGTACCTCACCGGCTAGCCCTACTGGAAAAAAACTCTTGGGTAGAGGATCGGTGCCAGCGTAATGTGTAGGTCACGCAAAATCCACAAGAACTCTACCAAGGAACACGGAGAAACTCTACTGGAAAAACCATCAAGAACAAAACCAGGGGAAAACCACTCAACCTTTCTCGTCAAACAAATGAGAACAGAATGAGGGGGAAACTTGTAACACCCAAATTTTTTATGAGAAATATTTTGTTTTTATGTATTATGTTATATAAAGGAATCTTTCACTACACACAATACTAGCTTGGCTTTCTTTACACACAATAGCGACCTTCCTCGATAGCTTGCGTTGTACGCAATACCGAGTTTCACTAAACAACAATATGCTATTAAAATATTATTAAAACTAGCTGTTATGAATAGTAATATCTAATTTTTGAAATTTTATAAATTTTATCTTTAAAAATGGACTTCGTTTTTGGATTTAAAATATTTAAATTAGCCTAGGGTGAATTTTTGGTATTTTTATGAAAACTTTCAATTTTGATGAATAGTGAAAACACTAGGTTACTATTTAAAAACCGACTTTTTATTTAAATAATTATTTATTTTATTTAAATTTATTTAAGGTCAAAACTGATACATAATAACTATATAAGTTCAAATTAATTCATTGGAATCATTTTATAATAATTTTAGATATATAAAAATTTTATTGAACTTTTCACCTTCTTTTACCAACCTCCTAGGAGAGTTTGAAAATTTACATAAAACTTAATTTTACCGCTTCTACGAGTGGAATTTCAAAAATTCGAGAGACACGGTTAATATCAAGCAGTAAAATTTCGTTTAGTAAGAAAAAATAATTTTTGGTGAATAGTAACTTTTTACTTTTATTTACCACGACTAAAAGTAAATAGGATAAATAAGGGTAAAAATGGTATTATTATTACCCTAACACATGTCCTAAATCTATTGTATAAGTTTAATTTGACCAAAAACAACCTTATAAATAACATATGACCATTTAGGTCCACTTGGATTAGATTAGGACATTTATTATTATTTTATTTAAAGAAGAGTTAAAATAGTTAAAATCAAAGTTTAATAACTAAACCATTTTTAATATAGGGTTATAAATAAGATAAATTCGACTATAAATATTCATTATAAATATAAATATATTTCCTACCTAATGGTATTTTATTTATAATTTTTAGACATTAAATAATTTAGTTTATTTTTGACACAATGATGATGTAGTAATTACCTTATTAATGAAATATTAACATAATTGATGTTATAAATACCCAAATAAATGTAATTTGAGACTTTTTATGAATTACACTGATTTTATAGGTTAATATTACATGTTATTATTTATTTAATTTACTTTTTTCAAACTAATCATGTTGTTATGATTTTCACAAAAATCAATTACCAAATAGTGTCAAAATTGACATAAAATAATTTTTAAAACAAATATTATATTATTAATTTTTATTTTATTCCTAAAAATCTAAGGTTCGGCCAAATGACTTATATAAGGTTATATATATTAATAATGAACAACTTGGGGTTCGTTTGGCTTGTTATAGTAAGTTTAATAACCATATAGTATAAGAAAACAAGAAGACACATTAAAAGTAAAATTATTTAACTTAAAGTTAAATCTAAATGATATGGTTAAAATAGTAACCTAAACATTTATAAAATCTATTGGTTGAGAGGCTTTCGAACCCTCCCCACCTTAGATTCTAAATAAATTAATTTTGAGCTATTAAAAACCTAATATGACTATATAATAAAATAATATTTTAAGTTTTTCCTAAGGTGTCCCTCTCCTCCACTATAAAAGGGTACCTCCTCCCTCTCTTCCTCACACCACTTTGAGCCTTAAATCTTAGCCAAACCCTACCAATTTCTCTTATCCACTTCCCTAGAAACATCCTAGAGGTCCCGGTCTTCTTCAAAGACTATCTTTAGTGCCCTAAGATGAGGTTAGGAAGAGGCGCTTCAAAGAAGAGGTAATGTCCGTTACCGATTCTTTCAACTTTATTTCTTCTTCTACTTATTCTTATTTAGTTGTTTCATTATGAAGTAATAACATCAGTATCACTCATATACTGATATGTTATTATAAATATGAAACAACCCTATTTCACCTTCTATCCATCCTACGGAAAATGAAATCACCGCGCGTGTGTAGGTACGGAATATCGTCTCCACGTCGTGGTGTAATATGTTTTCCACCACCACCTTACTTGGATGGGTATAATGTTGTAAAGAATAACTATATATGGTTATTTTAAATTGATAATGATTCTGAAATAGTATACATACACTTAAATACAATTCCATAATCATGGGAACAATATCATCGCTCGTGCGTACGTACGGCCTACCGTCTCCACGATGTGATGTGACTCGTTCTACATGATCTTCAATGCTTAATGATTATATAAATGAATTGAATGAATAAATATGATATATATTACACTAATACCATTTTTGAAATGAGGTATCTATAACATAAAAATAAGAATAATAATTTATTCGACAAAACACGCATAAGAACAAAAAGCAATAAACACTCGAATAACAAGTAGCAATGAAATATTACTAATAAGAAGCTAATAATATGACCATATATGATATCATAACAATGAGTACGCTTCATGAATAAGTCAATAAAATTATTTAAATCATTATACAGGAGGTTCGGACACGTACGAAGCAAATCGGACCTAAGGTAAGGGAAAATCTCACAATCTCATTTTTATCCGAGATTGTTTATACTTCAGAATTTACTGGGGAATATTTATCATCCACATCCAGTTTCCTCAATATGTAATAATATTTCTATCCTCCTAAAAAATTTTAAATCCAATTTTACCCTTCGATGAGTTTTTAGTAAAAGATATGAAAGGAATCTTTTGTCGTTTTTTTTTTGTACGAGGTACTTTTTTGACTTTTCCGGCCAATGTACGAGGAGAATGTTTTTCTTTAACTTATATGGCATGAATGGATTTTTAGAAAATTATTTCCATGAATCTTCCTTTATAAGTTTTCAAGTTTATTTTTAATCAACTTCTTTTAGTTTAAAATTATATGACATTTTAATAAATGAAAATGTTTTTGAAGTAGAAAGTATATTTTCCTCAAGAATGGATTTCAAGCAATTTATAAAAATTATTTTCCATCTAAGATAATATAGGGTTCTGTTTATATCCCTATTTTTACATTGATTTGATTATTTTATGATGGAATTATTTTTATGAATTCCTTTTATCTTACGATGGCACGATGTTTAAGAATCCCATTTTTACTACATGGGTTATGCTATGATGTTTGATTTATGATTTTGTGGCACACATAAGAATGGTTTCATTATAAGATGGGTGGGACCTATATCTCCCTCCAGTGCATTGGGTAATGATTTATATCTCATGAGATAGACATGGTTGGAATGGTAGGTTAATCCAGTTCAGTGAAATAGGACTGAAATGAGGAGTGAACTCGGTTCAGAAATGGACTTTGTCTGCTAAGATAGTCTTGGCAATGGGTCTTGACTACTAAGAAATGATTATCTATGATTATGTGTGTATGCCACAAAGTTTCATGTTTTGTGTTATGATTATTAGGATTACATTTCACTACTATGATTTATCCCATGTTATGATATTAAGATCACTTTTGTAGGTTAAGATTTTCTAATTTCTATGTTCTTATGAATTTGATATTTCCTTTGTTTACCCTTACTGAGCATTTTAGCTCACCCTTTTTTATGTTTTATTTCCCCAGGTCAGGAAGAAGGTTATTAAGTAGGATATGCCAAAAGGGACTCTAGATATGATGAAATAAACGGAATACAATGTAGATTCTTTATGAACCAGTTGTTTATGTTTCCCAGATTCTAAAGACACTATACCTATACTGTCCTTTCATGGTTTTGTTTTATGTTGTAATAAGTGTGATTCAATTTTGAAGTATGAATAAAGTATGTAAAGTATGGGTCGTTATAGTTGGTATCAGAGGAAAGGTATAGTCAACCTTTGGAAACTAGGATTTAAAAGCCTTAGTAAGAACCATAAGGATATGTCTAAGCATAGAACACAATCTTAGTGTTTTAGAAATGGTCATGAATAACCTATGATAAAACCTTAAGTGTGAAATTTTATTCTTGATTATGTGGTTTTCCTATTGTGATTAGTGTTTCTCACACTATGCTTATTGGTTTTAGTCAATGGCTGGAACCCGAAGGAACCGTGTTAATGCTGAATGCGACAGGCAATGCAATGATTGTCCCCCTAAGAAACCAAACGTTATGGGAGCTGGAATGCAAAATCTTGTAGCCATTCTCACACAACTTTCTCAAGCTATGAATCATGAAGGACTTCCAAACGAGCAAAGGAGAAACATTCTGTTGAATCCTTCATGAGGCAGCGTCCACCTTCATTCAGTGGGTCTACTGATCCATTAGTGGCTGAAAAATCAATTAGTACCACTAAAAAGATATTTTCAGTTCTTCAACGTTCTGAACATGATAAATTCATCTTAGCAGTTTATCGTTTGGAAGATGAAGCTGATCAATGGTATAATATTATCAAGAATACTAGGCCAATAGATGAAATTGATTCCATGGAATGGGATGAGTTCAAGAACTTATTTTTCAATAAGTACTTCCCTCATATTCTTCAAAAAAATATGGAGAAAGAGTTTCTTGAACTAAAGCAAAAGGATGATGAATCTCTTGGTACCTACGAAGAAAATTTTACAAGACTTCCAGGTACACTTTTGGTATTATTATCCAACCTGACAGTAAGATAGATCGATTCTTTAGTGGCTTAAAACCAAGTCTTTGAAGGGCGTTATCCATAAGGGACTTCAATAGCTACGAGGAAATCGTTCGATGTTCTCTCAAGGTTGAGATGGAGATTGGAGTAACCCATCAGTCATATGCAGTTGATAAGAAGAGGAAAATGGAATTCAAAGAAAAATCTAAAGAGCACACTGAAAAGAAGATGAGTTTTCCCTTATGCTCAAAGTGTGGAAAGAAACATGGAGGGAGTTTTCTTAAAGGGAAAAGTAAATTTTTTAAATGTGTAAAGGAAGGTCATCGGGCATTTGAATGCCGCAATGATGGGAAGAAGATGTCTAGTGATGTGAACAAAGAAAAGGCTACACAGAGTGAACCTCCTACACTTCAATGTTACAAGTGCAAGGAAATGGGGCATTATGATAATCGATGTCCTAATCCAAGGGTTGTGGATGATGATCGACGTCAGCAAACTCTTAAGGCTAAATACAAAGGAAAGTCACATGCAATTTCTATCAGCGATGTGGAGTACGATAACGAAGTGGTGAAAGGTACACTTACCATCCACTCTAACGTAGAAAATGTTTTATTTGATTCTGGATCCACCCACTCTTTTATTTCTGAAGATTTTTCTAAGTTTATCATCGTATTACCTCAAAAATTAGATGTTGAGTTAGCTGTGACAACCCCTAATGGAACAACAGTCGCATCAAAAGTTTATAATTCTTCTCTGATTGAAGTTTTTGGGAAAGTGCTTCCTACAAATCTTGTGATCCTTCCTATAATGAAATTTGATGTGATTCTTGTCATGGATTGGATTTCTTTATATGGAGCTCATATCAATTGCCAAATAAGAGAAGTCACATTTCATATTCCATATCAATCTATGATCGTCTATCGATGCAAGGATGAACATAACCTTCCAGTGGAAATTTCTTCCATCTTATGGGTCTTGATTCCACTAAATGAAGGTTATTTATCTCAAATGGTTGGATAGAAACTCACAATTAAGAATGCACCCATTGTATGGGAGTTTGATGATGTCTTTCCGGAGGAATTTCTAGGTCTTCCACCAAATCGTGAAGTTGAGTTTTCAATAGATCTCATACCAGGTTTTATGCCCATTTCAATGACACCTTATAGAATGGCCCCAATTGAGTTGTAGGAATTGAAGAAGAAACTCTAAGAGAATCTTGATAAAGGATTCATATGCCCTAGTGCATCACCTTGGGGAGCACATGTTCTGCTTGTTAAGAATAAAGATAGATCAATGAGACTCTGCATTGATTATCAAGAACTTAATAAGATCACGATCAAGAACAAATATCCTCTCTCGCGCATTGATCTTTTATTTGACCAACTACACGGAGCTCAATAATTTTCCAAGATTGATCTTCGTTCAGGGTATCATCAATTAAGGGTCAAAAGGGAGGATATACCAAAGACGGTTTCCGTACAAGGTATGGACACTATGAATTTATAGTGATGCCATTTGGTCTTACTAATTCCCCTTCTATATTCATGGATCTGATGAATAGAGTCTTTAGAGACTATCTTGATCAGTTTGTGGTAGTCTTTATAGATGATATTCTTGTCTATTCAAAGAGCAAGGAAGAACATACAGATAACTTGAGAATTATATTGAAGACCCTGAGAAAGTAGAAGCTTTATGCCAAATTTACTAAGTGTGAATTTTGGATTAAAAAAGTTTCATTTTTGGGTCACATAATCTCAAAAGAGGGGATATCTGTGGATCCAGCAAAGACAGAGGTTATCGAAAGATGGTCGAGACCAACAACAGTAACTGAGATCCCAAGTTTTCTTGGTTTGGATAGATATTATCGACGTTTTGTGAAATATTTTTCACGATTATCTAATCCACTCACCAGGCTGACTTGAAAAAGAGTTAAGTTCATTTGGACGGATGAGTGTGAAGAGAATTTCAAGGAGTTAAAAAGAAGGTTATCCAGTGCACCTGTGCTCACACTGCCTTGTAGTGGAGAAAGGTTTGTGATTTACAGTGATGCATCCAAGAAGGGACTGGGGTGTGTTCTCATGAAAAATGATATGGTGATAGCTTATTCCTCACGACAGCTGAAAATCCATGATAAAAATTACCCAACACATGATTTGGAGTTAGTTGCGGTAATCTTTGCATTAAAGATTTAGAGGCATTATCTTTATGGATAAAGGTGTGATATTTATACTGATCATAAAAGTTTAAAGTATATTTTCACACAAAAGGAGCTGAATATGTGCCAAAGAATATGGTTGGAGCTGATTAAGGATTACGACTGCTCAATTCCTTACCACCCTAGGAAATCAAACAAGGTGGCAGATGCATTAAGTCGACAAGACCATGCTAGCTTATCCATGATGAGGATCACAAAAGATCCAATATTTATGGATTTATAAAGGATGGATCTTGGAATTATAATGGAAGGGTAAAAATTTTATCTTTCTAAAATGAATTTTCAACCATCTATACATGTGAATATTAAAGAGGCACAGAAGGAAGATGTAGAGTTACAAAAGAAGGTGAGAAATGTTCCTAAATTCAACCTTGATTGTGATGGGTAATAAGGTTCCGGAATCGGGTTTGTGTTCCTCCCATCCCAAAATTAAAGAAGGAGCTACTGGATGAGGCTCATAGTTCTTCATTCTCTATTCATCCTGGAAGCACGAAGATGTATAGGGACCTGAAAGAGTACTTTTGGTGGGATTGCATGAAAAGAGATGTTGTTAAATATGTCTCTAGATGCTTGGTTTGTCAGCAAGTTAAAGATGAGAGACAGAATTCTAAAGGGATGTTACAACCATTACCCATAACAGAATGAAAATGGGAAAATATCACTATGGACTTCGTCACCGGACTTCCTAAAACATCCAAAGGCAATAATTCTATCTGGGTCACAGTTGATCATCTTACGAAGTCGGCACACTTCATTTCTATTAGAGAATATTTATATCTGGATCCGCTTGCCAGGATATATGTAAAGGAAGTGGTAAGATTGCATGGAGTACCACTTTCCATTATATCTAATCGGGATCCAAGGTTTACCTCAAAGTTTTGGAAAAGTCTTCAGCATACTCTGGATACAGAGTTGAGTTTCAGCACTTCTTATCATCCTCAGACAGACGGTCAGCCTGAGAGAACAATTCAAATTCTAGAAGATATGTTAAGATCTTGCTCTATGGATTTCAAAGGTGGTTGGGATCAACACCTACCTTTGGTGGAATTTTCATATAATAATAGCTTTCACTCTAGTATTCAGATGGATCCTTATGAAGCCCTCTATGGAAAGAAATGCAGGACTCCAACTTACTAGGATGAAGTTGGGGAAAGAAAGCTATTAGGACCTGATCTTGTTGATGAGATGGAAGAAAAGGTCATATCTATTCAACAACACATAATAGCAGCTCAGAGGTGACAAAAAAGTTATGTCGATAACCGAAAAAAATGACCTAGAGTTTTAAGTGGGTGATAAAGTGTTCTTACGAATATCTCCTTGGAAGAGAGTAATGTGATTTGGAAAGAAGGGAAAGTTGAGCCCTAGGTATATCGGTCCTTTCAAAATACTGGATCGTGTTGGGAAGGTAGCTTACTGATTGGAGCTTCCACTGAATCTCTCTCAAGTTCACGATGTGTCCCATGTATCTCTCCTGAGAAAGTACATACCTGATCCTTCACATGTACTAAGCTCAGAAGTTGTACCGCTGGAGCAAGATCTTTCTTATGAAGAATAGCCGATAGAGATTCTGGATCGTAGCGAAAAAGTTATACGGAACAAGACCACTCGCTTGGTGAAAGTTTTATGGAGGAACCACCTATTAGAAAAAGCTACATGGGAGCATGATGATATGATGAGGGAGAGGTATCCTCATCTGTTTGTTACAAAGTGACGAATTTTGAGGGCGAAATTCATTTTAAGGGGGGTAGAATGTTACACCCGAGATTTTTATGAGAAATATTTTGTTTTTATGTATTATGTTATATAAATGAATCTTTCACTACACACAACACTAGCTTGGCTTTCTTTACACGCAATCGCGACCTTCCTCAATAGCTTGCGTTGTACGCAATACAGACTTTCACTAAACAACGATATGCTATTAAAATATTATTAAAAGTAGCCATTATGAATAGTAATATACAATTTTTGAAATTTTATAAATTTTATCATTCAAAATGGAATTCATTTTTAAATTAGGAATATCGAAATTAGCCTAGGGTGAATTTTTTGTATTTTTTTGAAAACTTTCATTTTTTGATGAATAGTGAAAACCCTCTGTTACTATTTAAAAACCGAATTTTTATTTAAATAATTATTTATTTTATTTAAAGTTATTTTAGGTCAAAATTGATACATAATACCTATATAAGTTCAAAGTAATTCATTGGAGTCATTTTATAATAATTTTAGATATATAAAAATTTTATTGAACTTTTCACCGTCTTTTACCCACCTTCTAGGAGAGTTTGAAAATTTACATAAAACTTAATTTTACCGCTTCTACGAGTGGAATTTCGAAAATCCGAGAGACACGGTTAATATCAAGGAGTAAAATATGGTTCAATAAGATAAAAATAATTTTTGGTGAATAGTAACTTTTTACTTTTATTTACCACGATTAAAAGTAAATAGGGTAAATAAGGGTAAAATGGTATTATTATTACCCTAACACATGTCCGAAATATATTGGATAAGTTTAAATCGACAAAAAACAACCTTAGGAATAAAATATGACCATTTGGGTCCACTTGGATTAGATTAGGACATTTATTATTATTTTATTTAAAGAAGAGTTGAAATAGTTAAAATCAAAGTTTAATAACTAAAACATTTTTAATATGGGGTTATAAATAAGATAAATTAGACTATAAATATTCATTAGAAATATAAAAAGATTTCATTCATAATGGTATTTTATTTATAATTTTTAGACATTAAATAATTTAATTCATTTTTGACACAATGATGATGCAATAATTACCTTATTAATGAAATACTAACATAATTGATGTTATAAATACTCAAATAAATGTAATTTGAGACTTTTTATGAATTACAATAATTTTATAGGTTAATATGACATATTATTATTGATTTAATTAACTTTTTTAGAACTAATCATGCTGTTATAATTTTCACAAAAATCAATTACCAAATAGTGTCAAAATTGACATAAAATAGTTTTTAAAACAAATATTATATTATTAGTTGTTATTTTATTCCTAAAAATCTAAGGTTCATTAAAATGACTTAGATAAGGTTATATATATATATAATGAACAATTTGGGGTTTTTTTGGCTTGTTATAGTAAGTTTAATAACCATATAGTGTAAGAAAACAAGAAGACACGGTAAAAGTAAAATTATTTAACTTAAAGTTAAATCTAAATGATAGGGTTAAAATAGTAACCTAAACTTGTCTAAAATCTATTGGTTGAGAGTATTTCGACCCATACCCACCTTATATTCAAAATAAATCAATTTGGGTCTATTAAAAACCGAATATGACTTTATAATAAAATAATATTTTAAGTTTTTCCTAAGGTGCCCCTCTCCTCCCTTATAAAAGGGAACCTCCTCCCTCCCTTCCTCACACCACTTTGAGCCTTAAAGCTCGGCCAAACCCTACCAATTTCTCTTCTACACTTCCCTAGAAACATCCTAGAGGTCCTGGTATTCTTCAAAGACCATCTTTAGTGCCCTAAAAGGAGGTTAAGAAGAGGCGCTTCAAAGAAGAGGTAATGTTCGTTACTGATTCTTTCAACTTTATTTCTTCTTCTAATTCTTCTTATTTAGTTGTTTAATTATGAAGTAATAACATCATTATCACTCATATACTTATATGTTATTATAAATATGAAACAACCCTATTTCACATTCTATCCATCCTATGGAAAACGAAATCATCGCGCGTGCGTACGTACGGAATACCGTCTCCACGTCATGGTGTAATATGTTTTCCACCACCACCTTACTTGGATGGGTATAATGGTGTAAAGAATAATTATATATGATTATTTTAAATTGATATTGATTCTTAAATAGTATACATACACTTCAATACAATTCCACGATCATGGGAACGATATCATCGCTCGTGCGTACGTACGGCGTACCGTCTCCACGATGTGATGCGACTTGTTCTACATGATCTTCAATGATTAATGATTATATAAACAAATTGAATGAATAAATATGATATATATTACACTAATACCATTCTGGAAATGAGGTATCTATAACCTAAAAAGAAGAATAAGAATTTATTCGACAAAACACGCATAAGAAAAAAAAGCAATAAACACCCGAATAACAAGTAGCAATGAAATATTACTAATAAGAAGCTAAGAATATGACCATATATGATATCATAACAATGAGTATTATTCTGGAATAAGTCAATAACATTATTTAAATCATTATACAGGAGGTTCAGACACGTACGAAGCAAATTGGACCTAAGGTAAGGGAAAATATCGCAATCTCATTTTTATCTGAGATTGTTTATACTTCAGAATTTATTAGGGAATATTTATCATCCACATACATGTTTCCTCAATATGTAATAATATTTATATCCTCCTAAAATTGTTTAAATCCAATTTTACCCTTCAGTGAGTTTTTAGTAAAATATATGAAAGGAATCTTTTGTCGTTTTTTTTGTATGAGGTACTTTTTTTACTTTTACGGCCAATGTACGAGGAGAATGTTTTTCTTTAACTTATACGGCATGAATGTATTTTTAGAACATTATTTCCAAGAAGCTTACTTTACAAGTTTTCAAGTTTATTTTTAATCAACTTCTTTTAGTTTAATATTATATCACATTTTAAGAAAGGAAAATGTTTTTGAAGTAGAAAGGATATTTTCCTCAAGAATGGAGTTCAAGCATTTTATCAAAATTATTTTCCATCTAAGATAATATAGGGTTCTGTTTCTATCCCTATTTTTACATTGATTTGATTATGTTATGATGGAATTATTTTTATGAAGTCCTTTTATCTTATGATGGCAAGATGTTTAAGAATCCCATTTTTATTACATGGGTTATGCTATGATGTGTGATTTATGATTTTGTGGCACACATAAGAATGGTTTCATTATGAGATGGGTGGGACCTATATCTCCCTCCAATGCATTGGGTAATGATTTATATCTCATGATATAGACATGGATGGAATGGCAGGTTAATCCGGTTCAGTGAAACAGGACTGAAATGAGGAGTGATCTCGGTTCAGAAATGGACTTTGTCCGCTAAGATAGTATTTTCAATGAGTCTTGACTACTAAGAAATGATTCTCTATGATTATGTGTGTATGAAACAAAGTTTCATGTTTTGTGTTATGATTATTGGGATTACATTTCACTACTATGATTTATCCCATGTTATGATATTATGATCTCTTTTGCAGGTTAAGATTTTCGAAATGCTATGTTCTTATGAATATGATATTCCCTTTGTTTACCCTTACTGAGAATTTGGGCTCACCCTTTTGTATGTTTTCTTTCCCCAGGTCAGGAATAAGGTTATTAAGTAGGATATGCCAAAAGGGACTCTAGATATGATGAAATAAACGGGAGACAATGTAGATGCTTTATGAACCAGTTGTTTATGTTTCCCAGTTTCTAAAGACACTATACCTATACGGTCCTTTCATGGTTTTGTTATATGTTGTAATAAGTGTGCTTCAATTTTGAAGTATGAACAATGTATGTAAAGTATGGGTTGTTATAAAACTCAACCTGGATGGTCAAACAAACAAGAACAGAACCAGGGGGAAACTCAACCCAGTTGGTCAAACAAATGAGAACAGAACCAGGGGAAACTCAACCCGGCTGGTCAAACAAACGAGAACAGAGGGACCCTCTATGTCGCGAGAGGTCAAGGGTACGCAAAGAAGAACACGGAACGCACATGGGGCCCACACGATTTGTTGACCTAAGTCAACTCTGAACTAAGCGCACCAACGTCCTTGGGTACAAACCACAACATATACCTCCAGGCATTTCTGTATACTACTAGAGTATACCACATCTCTAGCCCAAAGGCTATCATGCACACGACACCCAACGTCAACGCAAAGGGTGAAAATGTAATTTCGCCAACCTTCTTCCTCCACGGCCCTAGCAAGGCCAACCACATCTCTTTAGACATCAACTTCACTCACACAGGAGTGAACGCGATCTCACGCCAATGGTTCGCTTCCGAACATAGCAAGAAGAACCGCCACCAGAGCACCCTTCATATTTACACATTTAATAAGATCATGTAAGAGGCTCTGCTCGCCTGAATAGATTACACTATTTTAATCCTCACAGAAAAACAAGAGATATAGACTACTTAATCGCCTCAAATGGATATCCGACGGAAAAATTGTCCAACATCGCTTTATGCCCGAACGGCGTCCCATGATCCTGAGCCTCAGCCCTGAAAATCGTCGGGCACATCGCACCATTTTGATCCCCTCATGAAAACATGTCAAATTGACTGATCACTTGAGTGGAATGGATATCTGGAGAAAAAGATGTGTCTCGCCATGCTGCACATGAGCGGTGATTCATGGGACCCACATCTCAGTCCCGAAGTGAAACGAACGGATCACACTGTTGCGATCCTCTCGAAAATGTACACAAGATTGAATAATAACTTGTCCAAAATGGACACCCGGTGATAAAGTTACAAATAGCCAATAACTCCCAGAACGGCCCTCATGGGTCCCGCACCATCATACGGAATTAAATCAGGCGGATTGCGCCATTACAATTCCCTCGGAAAAACAGCCATAATCGACTACTCGCACGCCCCGAACGGAAATCCGATGGAAAAGTTGTAAAGCACTACACTCAGCTCGAAATATGAGTCATGGGGACCATGCCTCAACTCTGGTTTCAACGCCCGAAACCACACTGTAAAACTCCACCTCAATGTCAGGGTCGCAACGCCACTGACAACACTCAAAATGGACATCGGATGTGTCTGTGTCGCCCCAAACAAAAACCCCCGAAAAAATGCCAATTCACTTAAAGGTGTGCCGCTCCTCTGAGGCCCCTCGTTTCGGGAATTAAAACCCCTAAAACCATATCAAAAATTTCATCTAAATTTAAGGATCAAACTGCCTCAGAAGGCATACAAAATGGACACCCGTAGTGAAGTTTACAGGCGTCCGAAGTTGAGGGGATGAATCCCCCTTGGGCTGGACCGGCCTGGGCCGGCCGTGGTCCCACGGTCCATGCTCAGACTGGCTAAGTCTGTTCGTCATGTGTGAATACCTGTGGGATGCGGGTCTTTGTTCCCCTACGGGGTCACGTGCCACGACCCCGGTCCACCCGAGCACCAACGCCGCTCGCCTGGCCTCCCCGATCGCGTCGACGTCGCTCGCCCGGCCACCTTCATTAAAGGGAACCCGCGCCGCCGAGCCTGGAGCCTACAGCCAACCGCCCCACTAAATCCGCCGCCGACCTCTGCTCCGTCGAACCACCTGAAGGAGCCGCCGCCACCAGATGCTCTCTGGACCACCGCCAGAACCACCAAATCCGGCCGGAAAAACTCGAAAACCACCAAAAAACATCAACTGACTACCCCGTCCTCGTCAGGACTCAGATTTTCGATCCGAAAAGACCATTGGGAAGCTCAAATAGGTCTCTACACAAATATGGGATTTTCTCGACAGAAAAATAGAAATTCAATGCATATATAGCAATTTTAAGAGGGGTGTTTGAAATTGAAAAATACGCAATGAAAAACCCTACCTCTTTGGGCGTAGCCCGAAGCTTCACAAAGGGGTTCACTTTCACCGAAACCACAAACTTGGAGAGGAGGAGAGCTTGGTGATGAGAGAGATGCCTTGGTTGATCCTTCTTCCACCATAGAAAATGAGGAAGCGAAAGAGCGGGGTTAGCTTTAAGTAGAGAAAATTAATTAAAAAGTTTTAATTAATTTAACTCCCAAATTAACCCGCATCTGAAACCTTCGATAGAGTCGAGGTTAAGCTTCCCCTAGGGTAAACACCACCTCCCAAGCACAAATGAGGTCTCAGAATTTTAATCTGATCCTCCATTTGAAGGTTATAAAATTTAACGTCCGAAGCTGCTAAATTACGAAAACGCCCCTGGCGGCATTTTTCACAGAAGGCTCACGCCCGCAAAAAAAATTACACCCCTCTTAGGGTAAAAGGTATGATCTGGACTCAATGGTTCCCTCAGTTTTCCAATATGATCCACCGTTTAAGAGATACTTGAGTTTAACCATTAAACGAATAAATTAATTATTTTATTTATCTGTTTAACGTTCGGGTAACGAGCGAGGGGTCCTAACGTCCCGCGCCGACATGATTTATGTCGTTCCAAGGGTAAACACACCATTTCGGACCCATCCGTACACTCAGATTTAGGATCTGAATTACCGTTTAGGATTTATCCCATTTATTTCATGTGCCCAGTGCGAACGCACTCAAAATTTAATTTCGGCCACACCGGGGCTCGGAATCACACGCCGTCTGAAGTCACTACTCTGGAATAACATCAAGAATATTCCAAAGTATTTTATAGAAAAACTGGGTTCTTACATCATTCCCTCCTTCAATATTTTCATCCCTGAAAAGAAAAACTAGGGAACAACTCGGGGTACTAAGCTCGCACCTTGCTCTTTCGTACCCAGAAGAACTCATGCACAGTTCTGCACCACCGCACACAGACCAAAGGATTTGATCTGTTCATGTGAGGTCTCCCCTTTCCGATAATGTTCATAGGAGCATGCACACTTCTTCTCGTGTGATTCACGTGGGAGACTCTATGCACCCAAACCAGCCTTTGGGGATAGGTAAAGGCAGTTGGGAACCTCGTCATCCCTCTGCACGGTCTCAAATGGCCCGAAGGCCCTCGGGGGTAGATTACCTCCCCGACCGAACTCCTACGTCACACGCCGTGACTAGAATCACCGTTTGGACATGGGACAAAGCTCGGTTATTCCCTTCTTCAGAATATCCATATGGTGAAACACCCAAGGATATATATTCATGAAAGATTTCACAGTCAATGTCTCACAACCAAGACTCTCTTACACGCTTGGAAAGTGAAGGAGTCGAAACTATCGACTAAAGAAAACGGTCCCATGCATTTTACCTTACCAACATAGGGTTACACCGATGCCTCGCGCCACCCTGGTAACAACTCAAACAAGGATCATGGAGAAAAAATCATTTCATGCATAGAGACTAATAATTATACTAAAAGAAGTAGAAGAGTTGTAGAGAATACCTCTTGTCACCTCATGCTCTGTAGGATCGTAGACATCCAAATCTTGCGGTTGTCTGTGGTCCCAACTGTCAGCTCTCAGAGCGTGACGTGGACCTTCTAGTGGTGATGGGAAGACCTCATAAGTTCATCCCCCACTACCAGCTTCTCCCACTCCTCTGCTAGCACCACCTCTCTGGGTACCACTCTGATCACGGCGCTACCTCTGCCGCAGTGGTGCACCTGCTACCTCCCCGATATTCTCAGCGTGCCTGGTCGGGCAGTCCCGTGCCAAGTGACCTTGCCCATTACAAGCATAGCACCAGTTCTCTTTGGGATACAAAGGTGCCCTATTGCACCATTGTGGTGTATGACCACGCCCCTAAGTCTAGTTATCGGAAAGCCACCTACGTCGAGGTTCTGTCAGCTGACGACCGTTAGCTGCGGAAAACGTCTCGGCTCTGTCGAGCCGGCTGCCACCACCAACTGTAGAGTGTGACAGGAATCTCTTTGTCACCATCACCTTCTCTAGCACCCTGACATATGTAGAAATTACCAAGGTTACTATGATCGCATGAATCTCTTTGCGGAGACCCTTTTTTAACTTCCGTGCTCAGAAGTTGTTGTCATGGACCAAGTTCGGGAAAAAGTGTGCACGATCTGCGAAACAAGTCACATACTCGGTCACTGTCATCCCTCCTTGCTGAAAATGCAGGAGCTCCTGGTTCTGAATGGAGCATAATCAGGATGGGTAAAACTCTTTATGAAACAACAGCTGAAAGTCGCCTCACAAAAGTGACGACTCATCGAGAAACTGAGTCACCAGAATCCACCAACGCCTAGCTGCTCCATGGAAAAGACAGGCGGCCAAATACACCATAAGATATGTCAGCATCTGCATAATCCTGAAGAGGAAAACCACTGTCTCGAGCCACACCTTTGCTGCCTGAGGGTCTGGCTCACCATAGAACCTCAGCGGTCTCTGTCGCTGGATCTCACGGAGCACGCTCAACCTGCACTCAAACTCAGTTTTCTCTGCTGAAGCTGTCTGTTGCTCACCAGGTGGGGGTGCTACTACCGGCCCACCCAAAGAAAGGGACTCGCATGATGGGTCCTGGAATGAGGCCTCATAGCTCACAGGGTCATCGTTATGGACCAAAGCTGGTATCCTGGTTGTCTGTCTTCGTGGATACATCCTGAATGTTATCAAGGAGTGTTGCGGTCAGATGAGCATATATGTATATAACAGTAACAACAATGGGGAGATGACTCAATAAGGATAGTCAAGACTCAATCCTATGTGATGCACAAACCAATTTTCCCTACAATGAGTGTTTCAGCATGCCAAGTCCACAAGTGGGTTATCAGGGTCCTGGTGAATGGATACGTCGGCCACCGCACCATCACTGGACTCCCTGGCCTGAGAGCCGCTCTCGAGACACGTTGACACTGGTGCCCTAAATCCCAACCAATTCCTTTTTAGGGATGTCTGAACAACTTCCCAAGGAACGAACCACCTTTGATACCACTTTTTCACGACCCGACCCTACCCAAGCTCGAGCCGCAACTACCCCAAGCCCGCCTCCATAGGCCAAGGTCTGGCGACAAGCGCCAAAGCCTAAACAACTAAGGTAGGCCTTTTCCTAAGTACCTGTACACACACACGCAGCCCACTCAATGCATAAGTGAAGAGTAAAAAGAAAAGTAAAGTACCAACTACTATAAACAACCACAAAGTGCATCGACCTCTAAACATTACAAGGTAAAAGCTAAAGGTAAACTGAAAAGAAAAAGGGAAAAACACACGCCCAACCAGAAAAGTGCCACAACCCAACAATAGGTAAACAAAATTAAAACATCTGGGAGAGTCCTGCACCTAAAACTTGACTATGACCACTGTACGTGGTCCAAACTCCCAAACTCCTAAGCTCCGCTGAAGTCACGACAAACCTGTCTGTCGTCTGTAAGGGAACACCAAGTATGGGAAAGTCTAAGAAGGGGTGAGTATAAAAATACTCATTAGGATGCCCCAAAGGCTCGAGGTGTAAGAACCCGGGTTTTTTGGAACGGGTAAAAATCCCGACCCTGTTTAAATTTTTGACTTGTTTCCGAGGAAACTGGATTAAATGGGCAGTTTCTGGAAATTTCCAGACTACACGTCGTGTACTCTAAGTACACGCCATGTATGTGTAGGCGAGTGACCGACCGTGTGCTCGCCGAGTACATGTCGTGCAGTGAACGTGTAGAATTTTCTTACTACACGGCGTGTAGTTTTGAACACGCCGTGTATACCCCCGACCGTGTGAAGCCATAAATGGCGTGTAGGCCATTGGATGGGTAGAACCAAGAACACGTCGTTTCCCCATTGGACACGCCGTGTAGTCTGGTCATGTATGAGGAATATACATGGCGTGTGAGTCCGACGGTGAGGAAGGGAATAGGAACCAAGTACATGCCGTGTACCCCTAGGTACATGCCATGTAGTCATGTCGGAAGGCTCGGAAAGTAAGTCAGCGGAACCTTTTCGCCTTATGAACAGTTAAATGAACCATACACGACATGTAGTCCCAAAGTACACGCCGTGTACTTTCTTTTTTTTCTTAAAATGGGCAGTAGCCTCGTTTTGAGGAAGAACACACCATCCTCCACCCCAAATCAGTCGAATCTTAATTTGCTTCCCGGTTCTTCGTCCGAACTCCGATCCGATCTCGGTTGGATGCGTTGGAACCCCCTCGGTGAGGCCTCGATTCCTCTTTGGCTGTTTTGTCTGATTTTCGTTCTAGAATGAGTTATATCCCTTTGAGAGGTTTTGAATCTTTTGTAGATTTACCGCGTTTTAGACCGAATTGGCGGTTGTTACTGGAGGAGTAGCATCGTGCGAGTCTCAGGTAGGTGGTGCATACCTCATTTTGTGTATTCGTGGTTGTTTGGGTAACGCAGCTTCGGCGCATTTTCAGGTATTTTTGAGCGGGACCCGTTTTATCTGCTTTTGCATACCGAATTGTTTATGGGACCTCTGGGATGCCTTTGGGTATGCTCGGTTACCAGTTTTGCATGAGCAGGGCCGAGTGAGGGGTCGTGGCTCATCGGGGCATTTTGGTCGGGGAATGCCAAAATGGTTTTAATTGGAATATTATTGTGTTAAATTGTTAGTTTAAATTATTGAAGCCTGTTATAATTGTTGGAGGCTTTTAAGACCTCTGTGCTGGTATGGGACATCACCCGGTATAGTGCAATTCGACTGTTTAGTTGGTTTTGCCTGGTTATATTTTCTGGTTAAATATGTTATATATGCAATTGTTGAATTGCATCTGCTGGACCCTTTGGGTTGTGTTGGGCTTGGCCCGATTACGCTTGAGTGATATTGATCACAGGTTGGGGCTTTTCCCGGGTTACTTTGGGTGATTTTGACCACGGGATTGGGCGTCATGGACATCAGCTTGAGGTAGTACGACTGTCAGGTTGGGCATGACCCGGGTTACTTGGATGGCGAGGCCATCGGACTTGAGCGACGTGGTCGCAGGGACACGAGGTGTCAGATGTTTGGTGGCTTAGGACTTTTTGGGTGATTACCGCTCACCGGGACTTTGAGTAGTGTGAGCACAGAGATACTCCGTGATGAGGTGGTTTTGACCACTCGTGTGGGTAAGGGCCCCCGTAGTTTTGGTTAGGTATTTTTTGTTGGGGGTGCTTGCCATAGAAAGCCACGGGGGAGGTGAGGAGCCTTCAGGGAATGGGCGTGCCTTCGGTACGTCAGTACTTGAGGGGTCGTGGATCATCGGGGCATTTTGGTCGGGGAATGCCAAAATGGTTTTAATTGGAATATTATTGTGTTAAATTGTTAGTTTAAATTATTGAAGCCTGTTATAATTGTTGGAGGCTTTTAAGACCTCTGTGCTGGTATGGGACAGCACCCGGTATAGTGCAATTCGACTGTTTAGTTGGTTTTGCCTGGTTATGTTTTCTGGTTAAATATGTTATATATGCAATTGTTGAATTGCATCTGCTGGACCCTTTGGGTTGTGTTGGGCTTGGCCTGGTTACGCTTGAGTGATGTTGATCACAGGTTGGGGCTTTGCCCGGGTTACTTTGGGTGATTTTGACCACGGGATTGGGCGTCATGGACATCAGCTTGAGGTAGTATGACTGTCAGGTTGGGCATGACCCGGGTTACTTGGATGGCGAGGCCATCGGACTTGAGCGACGTGGTCGCAGGGACACGAGGTGTCAGATGTTTGGTGGCTTAGGACTTTTTGGGTGATTACCGCTCACCGGGACTTTAAGTAGTGTGCACACAGAGATACTCCGTGATGAGGTGGTTTTGACCACTCGTGTGGGTAAGGGCCCCCGTATTTGTGGTTAGGTATTTTTTGTTGGGGGTGCTTGCCATAGAAAGCCACAGGGGAGGTGAGGAGCCTTCAGGGAATGGGCGTGCCTTCGGTACGTCGGTACTTGAGACACGAGGAGTCAGGAAGCACTTGGTGCTGGGTTACTATTTTTGGGCGTGCCTTCGGGACATCGGTACTTGAGACACGAGGTGTTAGGAGGCACGTGGTGTCGGGTTACTATTTCTGGGCGTGCCTTTGGGACGTCGGTACTTGAGACAGGAGGTGTCAGGTGGCACGTGGTGCCAGGTTACACGACAGAGATTCCGGCGTTGGCCGAAGCAGGTGATGCTCCATGGTAGCTGTTGACCACCAATGGAGTAGGTGTTTAAATTGTGCATCGTAATGTTTACTGCTTTCCTTGTAAATTCATGACTGCTTAAACACTTATATTTGGTACGCACCGTTGGGTGGTATCCTACTAAGATTTTGTCTCACACCCTACACGGGCCCTTCGGGACGCGTGCAGACTTTATGGATTTATGTGCAGGAAAGAGGCCAGCTTCAGGAGCTGGGCTGCGTTAGTTATTGCATAGAGATGGTATGGACCTTTAGGTCATGCCTAGATGGGTTGCTTTGTTTCATTTACTTTTCTATATCGGCATGCTTACTTATTGTAGCTACTGTGGGTTAGCCATTGGCTCCCTTTTTATATTCTGTTGTGTACGACCTGCTCTGGATGCATGTTTTACTGTTCAGTTGTAGTTACATGATATTAGCATGTTGTTGTGTTTATTTCCGCTATTGTTGTTATAATTATTGCTTCCGATGTTTGTTGATATTGGATATGTTTCCGCTCTGCGGGTTTGTTTCGAGTCTGCTGAGTCTTTCCTTACTGTTATACCTAGACCAGTACCCTTACTATGATCCTCCGAGAGGGTATATCCTCCCCACTATACCTAACAGACCCTCGCTGCTAGTCGGCAGCCTTTGGCGTTCGGGGAGGTGCGCCTAAGGTAGTAACAACTGACCCTTTCGGCACTGTTCGGGTGGCTGGCCGGGTCCGGGACGTTACAAAGTGGTATCAGAGGAGTTCTTGACAGGGATTTAGTAGCAGTGTTTTCCAGCTACTAATGAGATTGAGACTTCTATTTTATTTCTGCTGGTTTTACTATTTGGGATATGGTAGACTCGAGATAGGTTATTGTTACTGGAAATGGGTTTCTAGCTTGTGCTTGGGTGCCTGCAGCCCCAGGTATAAGGGATGGACCTAGTTTCCACTGGTGGGAATTTCTATTTGCTTTTGCTCAGATTACAGTTTATATGATTTCCACCTCGGTGGCTCACTTGGTGTGTGATGTTCTGTATTGTGATATGTGACCCTTAACCCGGTGTGGTAAGGGAGAATTGGACCTTGGCCCGGTATGGCAAGGCTTGGTTGCTTGGCTTTTGATAGGCACATTTTAGGGTATTTCAGTTTCATAATTGCATGTATGCTTTGTGAAGTGATAATACCATGTGAATAAAATAAATCAATTTCCATGCTTTATCTTCTTGAAATGTAAAATGGTGAAATTCCTGATAGAATTTCTAGTTGTTGCAATGTGTATGCCATGCTTTATATTTTTTAGAATTGCATGTTGCAGGATAATTGGGTCTGACTCTTATGAGAGCAGGCAGGTACTATGGGTGAGGCAGTGTAACTGTCAGGATTGGGTGACTCGGTCGTCGGTTTGAGGCAATGTGAGTTGTCGAGACGGGCATGGCCCGAGGTACTTTGATACTTGGCTCTGTTGAGGGCGGGTGAGGAGGCCGTGAGGCCGGGATGCCGTGGGGCATGGGTTGCGGTGAGGGGGAGTAAGGGTAGTTGTTATGCACTGCCTTTTACTTCTTTCCTTATCTGCGTAGAATATATTGTTATATATATGGGTTGTCTGACCATTTATGGTATTCAGCGGGTTACTCTTTCACAGCTTGATGGAGCGTCAGGCAGGAGATGGTACAGTGCCGCAGGATTAGGGTCATAATTCGGTACAGGCTGAGCACGAGCCACAGGTACAGGCTCAGGGACAGGAATAGGTTCAGGATCCAGTACAGGCAGGACAACAGCCGGTTTTGGCATCGTTCGGGCCGTGGCTTGACGAGCAGATCCGAGCTAGGTTGGTACGTGTCTTGCAGGGGCTTGACGGAGGCGCGCAGAGTACAGAGCCTTCTATGGAATATCTGACGCGGGAGTTCTAGTCTCAGCACCCGCCACTTTTTCAGGGTGAGGGTGGTCTGCAGGAGGCTGAGAACTGGATAGAGAGCATGCAGATGATCTTCGAACAGCTCGAGATTCCTCTATGGCGGAGGGTCAAGCTGGAGACGTACATGCTGAGAGGACCGGCAAAGCGTTGGTGGGACGTACAGGTTCAGGCTCGTAGACACGAGGGACTGGCTTGGAAGGACATCGAGGGCAGGTTCTTTGAGCACTTCTACCCAGAGACACTGAGGGCAGAGAGAGCTTGGGAGTTCTTGAGTCTTCAGCAGGGGGACATGTCCGTCATGGACTACGCAACTACTTTCACAGAGTTGTCTCTCTTTGCACCTGGTATGGTGAGCGATGATGTAGCTAGGTTGAGGTGCTTCGAGGATGGCTTGCGACACGCCATTCGGGTCCAAGTGAACATTTTCAGGCTGGGTTCTTTCTCCGAGGTGGTAAATCAGGCGCTTATAGCCGAGGGCAAAGAGAGGGAGAAATCTCGCTTGGGCAGGAAGACAGCTTCAGCTGACGGTTCGAACAATAATAAGCGAGGATGAGAAGAGTTCCAGTAGGGCAATCAGGCCAGGGATTCAGCTAGACCAGCTCGTGGGAGTTCTTCGGTGATTTTCTTCCAGTGTGGACAACCGGGACATGTTCGGATGCAATGCGACAGGCCTCCGAAGGAGTGCCGGGCTTGTGGACAAGACGAGCATTTGGAGAGGTTTTGCAGGTAGCCTTCTCAGATAGCCGGCAGGTAGGGACCAGGACAGACTGCAACGTCTGGAGTTGGTTCAGGTTCAGTACCCGGAGAGGGTAGTCGAGGTTCAGCTGTGCGTAGAGGCCGTGACAGAGACGATGGGACCCAGCTGAGGGGTCAGTGACCGGTGACTAGAGCAGCATCAGGAGGTTAGGCGTCAGGCAGCCGTGTTTCAGGGCAGGTGCACGCCGTGGAGTTTCCAAAGGCTGAGCAAGCTGGTGATTCTGTGACAGTTAGAGGTACACCGCGGTGTGATCGTGATCTCCATGTTTCCTTTTTGGCATGACCTGTAGAGGTATGTCTGTTTTGAGTGCACGAGCTACACAGGATCTTTATGGACTAACTATATGCTAGTAAGTGGGTTGGCACCATATTGGGTGCATGATATATATATAAATATATATATGTATGAGGTGTCGTGGGCATCGGGGCATCGTGGATGCGTGTTACTTGAGGTGTCGTGGGAATCGGGGCATCGTGGATGCCGGTTACTTGAGGTGCCATGGGAATCGGGGCATCGTGGATGCCGGTTACTTGAGGTGTCATGTGCATCAGGGCATCGTGGATGCGGGTTACTTGAGGTGCTCGGCACTAGGACCTCGTGGAGGCGAACACCGATGCGGTGCGGGTTACGTTGGGTGTCGGTAGTGACACAGGAGCACCAACGAGGTGCAGGGGTGACGATGCGTCACGAGAGGAATATGCATCCGGAAAACAGGTTAGTAAAACCCTATTTGTTTTACGTTTTGTTGGTTGAGACCGAGTAGGCTATTCCTAAGGTGGGTAGCCCCTTGAGGAATTTAGCCAGAACCTTGGGACTGGGGTAGTCCAGGTTGTTTAACTATGATGGGCCTATTCGGTGCCATCTTCGGGTTTCGTTTGGTAGCTTGGGGACGAGCTACGTTAAGGTGGGGAGTTTGTAAGAACCTGAGTTTTTTGGAACGGGTCAAAATCCCGACCCTGTTTAAATTTTTGACTTGTTTTCGAGGAAAATGGATTAAATGGGCAGTTTCTAGAAATTTCTAGACTACACGCTGTGTACTCTAAGTACACATCGTGTATGTGTAGGCGAGTGACCGATCGTGTGCTCGCCGAGTACATGCCGTGCAGTGACCGTGTAGAATTTTCTTACTTCACGACGTGTATTTTTCAACACACCGAGGCAGTTGGCCGGGTAGAACCAGGAACACGCCGTGTCCCCATTGGACACGCCGTGTAGTCTGGCCATGTATGAGGAATATACATGGCGTGTAAGTCTGGCGGTGAGGAAGGGAAGAGGAACTAAGTACATGTCGTGTACCCCTAGGTACATTCCGTGTAGTCATGTCGGCAGGCTCGGAAAGTAAGTCGGCGGAACCTTTTCACCTTATGAACAGTTAAATGAACCATACACGGCATGTAGTCCCAAAGTACACGCCGTGTACTTTCTTTTTTTTTTTCTTAAAATGGGCAGTAGCCTCGTTTTGAGGCAGAACACACCATCCTCCACCCCAAATCAGCCGAATATTAATTTGCTTCCCGGTTCTTCGTCCGAACTCCGATCCGATCTCAGTTGGATGCGTTGGAACCCCCTCGGTAAGGCCTCGATTCCTCTTTGGTCGTTTTGTCTGATTTTCGTTCTAGAACGAGTTATATCCCTTTGAGCGGTTTTGAATATATTATATATTTTCCGTGTTTTAGACCGAATTGGCGGGTGTTACCGGAGGAGTAGCATCGTGCGAGTCTCAGATAGGTGGTGCATACCTCATTTTGTGTTTTCGTGGTTGTTTGGGTAACGCAGCTTCGGCGCGTTTTCAGGTATTTTTGAGCGGGACCAGTTTTATCTGCTTTTTCATACCGAATTGTTTATGGGACCTCTGGGATGCCTTTGGGTATGCCCGATTACCAGTTTTGCGTGAGCGGGGCCGGGTGAGGGTTCGTGGCTCATCGTGGTATTTTGGCCGGGGAATGCCAAAATGGTTTTAATTGGAATATTATTGTGTTAAACTGTTAGTTTAAATTATTGAAGTCTGTTATAATTGTTTTAGGCTTTTAAGACCTCTGTGCTGGTATGGGAGAGCACCTTGTATAGTGCAATTCGACTGTTTAGTTGGTTTTTCCTGGTTATGTTTTCTGGTTAAATATGTTATATATGCAATTGTTGAATTGCATCTGCTGGACCCTTTGGGTTGTGTTGGGCTTGGCCCGGTTATGCTTGAGTGATGTTGATCACAGGTTGGGGCTTTTCCCGGGTTACTTTGGGTGATTTTGAACACGGGATTGGGCGTCATGGACGTCGGCTTGAGGCAGTACGACTGTCAGGTAGGGCATGGCCCGGGTTACTTGGATAGTGAGGCCATCAGACTTGAGCGACGTGGTCGCAGGGACACGAGGTGTCAGATGTTTGGTGGCTTAGGACTTTTTTGGTGATTATCGCTCACCGGGACTTTGAGTAGTGTGCAAACAGAGATACTCCGTGATGAGTTGGTTTTGACCACTCGTGTGGCTAGAGGCCCCCGTAGTCGCGGTTAGGTATTTTTTGTTGGGGGTGCTTTCCATAGAAATCCACGGGGGAGGTGAGGAGCCTTCAGGGAATGGGCGTGCCTTCGGGACGTCGATACTTGAGACATGAGGCGTCAGGAGGCACTTGGTGCCGGGTTACTATTTTTGGGCGTGCCTTCGGGACGTCGGTACTTGAGACACGAGGTGTCAGGAGGCACGTGGTGCCGGGTTACTATTTCTGGGCATGACTTCGGGACGTCGATACTTGAGACAGGAGGTTCCAGGTGGCACATGGTGCCGGGTTACACGACAGAGATTCCGGCGTTGGCCGAAGCAGGTGATGCTCCATGGTAGCTGTTGAGCACCAGTGGAGTAGGTGTTTAAATTGAGCATCATACTATTTACTGCTTTCCTTGTAAATTCATGACTGTTTAAACACTTATATTTGGTACGCACCATTGGGTGGTATCCTACTGAGATTTTGTCTCACACCCTGCACGGGCCCTTCGGGATGCGTGCAGAATTTATGGATTTACGTGCAGGAAAGAGGCCAGCTTCAGGAGCTGGGATACGTTAGTTATTGCATGGAGATGGTATGGACCTTGAGGTCATGCCTAGTTGGGTTGCTTTGTTTTTTTTACTTTTCTATATTGGCATACTTACTTATTGTAGCTACTGTGGGTTAGCCATTAGCGCCCTTTTTATATTCAGTTGTGTATGACCTGCTCTGGATTCATGTTTTACTGTTCAGTTGTAGTTACATGATATTAGCATGCTGTTGTGTTTATTTCTGCTGCTATTGTTATAATCATTTCTTCCACTGTTTGTTGATATTGGATATGTTTCCGCTCTGCGGGTCTGGTTCGAGTCTGCTGAGTCTTTCCTTACTGTTATACCTGGACCAGTACCCTTACTATGATCCTCTGAGAGGGTATAGCCTCCCCACTATACATAACAGACCCTCGCTGCTAGTCGGCAGCCTTTGGCATTCAGGGAGGTGCGCCTAAGGTAGTAACACCCAACCCGTTCGGCATTGTTCGGGTGGCTGGCCGGGTCTGGGACGTTACACGAGGGAGCAACAAAGGAGGTACTGAAGCGGTGAGCAGTAGATCGAACAGGGAAAAGTAAAAGAGTACAAACGAGAATCTAGTAAATAGTACATATCAACCCAACAAGAGGAAGAATGTAGACTCATCCAAATGCAAGGAGCTAGAAACGGTGAGGAGATGAACTTCTTGTCGAGTCTTCGCTACCTATAGTAGGAGACTAGACTCGTCCAACCATGAGAAGCTAGACACGGAAAGCACATGGCATACTCCGCGCGTCTTCGTCTCTCCTGGAAGGAGAGTAACCAAAACCCAAGAAGTGGGTACTAGAATAAGGTTTACATATATATATGCTCTGTCAAGAAACCCGAACAATATCGTAAGGGGATCTCCTTCTCGTAGTTCAGCCCAAGAAAGTGAGTAGCCAACAGTCCCAGAAGTAAACACCATCAATACCCAGTATCCGTACGTCTGCCCCAAACTACAAGTCAAGGGGCTCAAATCACCACACCTTGACACTATCCTCTTTGGTTGGCACTGACTCACCCGCACGGTTTTAGGTCGCATCTCAAGGACGCATCTCGGGGGGAAAGAACCCCTCATACTTGAGAGTTCTGGGGAATTTCAAGCCACACCTCATCACTGCCCCGCAGTCGAGAGGTCTCCTCAAAGTCGATAGGCGACCCCCTGCCCAGCCCCACTGGAGGGTAATCCCTGGAAGTTGACAGGTTCCCACTGGAGGGAGACCCGGAAAAAGTCAAAGGGTGCCACACTGCCCAGTCCTGTGAAAGGGTAATCCACTGGAGGGATACCCAGCAAAAGTTGCCAACGGGTCCCAATGCCCAGACCTGTGAAAGTTATCTGCTGGAGGGAGGCCCGGAATCGCCAACGGGGACCACTTCCCAGCCCAGCTGGAGGTAAAATCGTCATCGGGGACCACTTCCCAGCCCCGCTAGTGGTAAACTCAGAACTGCTCTGGACATCCCTATTGGATGGTACAACACTGGCCATACCTATTGGATGGTAACCCACTGGCAATCCCTGCTGGATGGTAACCCACTGGCTATCCCTGGTGGATGGTACCGCACTGGCCATCCCTGCTGAATGGTATACCTGGCCACCCCTACTAGATGGTACCCCACTGGCCATCCCTGCTGGATGGTACCTCACCGGCCAGCCCTACTGGAAACAACCTCCTCACCAACCCTACTGGAAACAACCTCCTGGGTAGAGGATCGGCGCCCGCGTAATGTGTTGGTCACACCGAATCCGCAAGAACTCTACCAAGGAACACGAAGCAACTCTGCCGGCCAAACCATCGAGAACAGAACCAGGGGAAAACCACTCAACCCTGCTGGTCAAACAAACAAGAACAGAACTAGGGGGAAACTCAACCTGGCTGATCAAATAAACGAGAACAGAACCAGGGGAAACTCAACCCAGTTGGTCAAACAAATGAGAACAAAACCAGGGGAAACTCAACCTGTATGGTCAAACAAACGAGAACAGAGGGACCCTCTATGTTGCAAGAGGTCAAGGGTACGCAAAGAAGAACATGGCATGCACATGGGTCCCACACGACATGTGGCCCTAAGTCAACTCTGAACTAAGTGCACCAACGTCCTTGGGTACAAACCACAACATGTACCTCTAGGAATTTCCGTATACTCCTAGAGTATACCACATATCTAGTCCAAAGGTTATCATGCACACGACACCCAACGTCAATGCGAAGGGTGAAAAAGTAATTTCACCAACCTGATTTCTCCACAACCCTAGCACGGCCAACCACATCTCTTTAGAAATCAACTTCACTCACACGGGAGTGAACGCAATCTCACACCAAGGGTTCGTCTCCGAACACAGTAAGAAGAACCACCACTGAAGCACCCTTCATATTTCCACATTTAATAAGATCACATAAGAGGCTCTGCTCTCCTGAACAGATTACACCATTATAATCCTCACAAAAAACATGCAAGATAGACTACTTACTCGCCTCAAACAGATATCCGACGGAAAAGTCGTCCAACACCGCTTTACGCCCGAACGGCATCCCGTGATCCCGAGCCTCATCCCCGAAAATCGTCGAGCGCATCACACCATTTCGATCCCCTCGGGAAAACATGTCAAATTGACTTCTCACTTGAGTGGAATGGATATCCGAAGAAAAATATGCATCTCACCATGCTACACATGAGCGATGCTTCATGGGACCCACATCTCAGTCCCGAAGTGCAACGAATGGATCGCACCGTTGCGATCCTCTCGAAAAAGTACACAATATTGACTAATCACTTGTCCAAAACGGACACCCGGTGATAAAGTTACAAATCGCCGCCAACTCCCATAACAGCCCTCGTGGGGCCTACACCATCGTGTGGAATTAAAGCAGGCAGATTGCGCCATTACAATTCCCTCGGAAAAACACCAAGAATCGACTACTCGCATGCCCCGAACGGACATCCGATGGAAAAGTTGTAAAGTGCTGCACGCAGCTCGAAAGATGGGTAATGGGGGCCATGCCTCAACTCCGGTTTCAACGCTCAAAACCTCACTAGAAAACTCCGGCTCAAACGCAGGGTCGCAACGCCACTGACGTCACTCAAAACGGACATCGGATGTGTCTGCGTTGCCCCAAACAAAAACCCCCAGAAAATGCCAATTCACATAAAGGCGTGTCATGCCTCTGAGGCCCCTCGTTTCGGGAATTAAAATCCTCGAAACCATCTCAAAAAGTTCGTCTCAATTTAAGTATCACATTTCCATAGACGACATGCAAAACAGACACCCGTAGTGAAGTTTACGGGCGTCCAAAGTCGAGGGGATGAATCCCCCTTGGGCTGGACCGGCCTAGGCCGGCCCGTGCTGGCCCACGGCCCAGCCGCACGGAATAGTCGTGGACCCGCGGTCCACACTCATACTGGCTGAGGTCGGTCATCCCGCGTGAAGACCCGTGGGACGTGGGTCTTTGTTCCCCCACGGGGTCGCGTGCCGCGACCCCGTTCCACCCGAGCACCGATGCCGCTCGCCCGGCCTCCCCGATCGCGCCAACGCCGCTCGCCCGACCACCTCTACTGAAGGGAGCATGCGCCACCGTGATTGGAGCCCGCATCCAACCGCCCTGCTGAATCCACCGCCAACCACCGCTTCGCCGAACTGCCTGAAGGAGCCGCTGCTGCCTGACGCTCGTCGGACCGCCGCCGGAACCCCCAAATTCGGCCGGAAAAACTCCAAAACCACCAAAAAACTTCAACGGATTACCCCAGCCTCGTCGGGACTTGGATTTTCGATCCGAAAAGACTATTGGGAAGCTCAAATAGGAATCTACACAAATATGGGCTTCGCTCGACAAAACAACAACAATTTGATGCATATATAGCAATTTTAAGAGGGATGTTTGAAATTGAAAAATACGCAACGAAAAACCCTACCTCTTTGGGAGTAGCCCGAAGCTTCGCAAAGGAGTTCGCCTTCACCGAAACCGCAACCTTGGAGAGGAGGAGAGCTTGGTGCTGAGAGAGATTCCTTGTTTAAGCCTTCTTCTACCAGATAAAATGAGGAAGGGAAAGAGGGGGGTTAGGTTTAAGTAGAAAAAATTAATTAAAAAGTTTTAATTAATTTAACTCCCAAATTACACCCCTTCTAGGGTAAACGGCATGTTCCGGACTCAAAGGTGCCCTCATTTTTCTAATATGAGAGACCGTTTAAGAGATACTTTAGTTTAACCATTAAACGAATAAATTAATTATTTTATTTATCTGTTTAACATTCCGGTAATGGGCGAGGGGTCCCAACGTCCCGCAACGACATGCTTTATGTCGTTCCTAGGGTAAAAACCTCATTTCGGACCCATCCATACACTCATATTTAGGATCCGAATTACCATTTAGGAGTTATCCCATTTATTTCACGTGCCTAGTGCGAACGCACTCAAAATTTAATTCCGGCCACACCGGGGCTTGGAATCACACGCCGTCAGAAGGCGCTGCTCCGGAATAACATCAAGAATATTCCAAAGTCTTTTATAGCAAAAACCAGGTTCTTACACCAATGTTAAAATTTTAGATGATCTATCCATTGGTGGATACCACCTTTCATTTTCGACAAGAATAATATTAGTTTTAATGTATTGTTATTATGTACCAACTATTACTAAGAACATAATATTTGTATCATACCTAGATATATATGGTTTTATTTTAATGTTTGGAAATAAAATTTGTTTCTTTTATAAATACAACATATGTAATATTATGATACATTTAAATAATGATATTTAGGTATTAAATTACAAAATTCATGTATTGGTAATAGATAATTAATCATGTTCATATAACTCATGTAACTCTTAGCTATGAAATAAATGTATTGGTCATGTAAATGATAAGAGTTTGAAAAATATCTTTCAATATGGTTATTTATACTCTTTTGAGATAAAACAACTTGAATGATGCCATGATTTTAAGGAAAAATGACCAAACCATGAAATGGTCACAAATATTTTAGTACTAGTACACACTGATGTGTGTGGACCATTTCTAGTAGAATCTATAGGTGGGTATTCTTACTTCATACCCTTTAATGATGACTTGAGTAGATATGGTTATTTATACTTGTTGAGGTATAAGTCTAAGTCCTTTAAGAAATTCAAATAATTCAATAATGAAGTAGATAATCAACATGGAAAGAAGATAAAGAATATTCAATCAGATTGAGGAGTGAATATTTTAACCAAGAGTTTATTGACCATTGAAGGAAGTTTGGGATTCTATATCAACTCACTCCACCTTACACACCATAGTGGAATGGTGTTAGTGAAAGGAGTAAGTGTACCTTGTTAGACATGGTAAGCTTGTTGATGAATCATACAGATCTTCCATTACCATTTTGGGGATATACATTACAAACAATGGAATAAATAATAAAATGTGTACCAACTAAAGTGTAAAATGGAATTATCTTCGATTTATGGAGTGGAAAGAAGCCCATTTTTTTTATACTGATGTATGAGGTTGTGATGTGTTTGTTAAGGCCTTATTAGGAAAAAACTAGCACATCAGGGCACAAAGTGTGTCTTTATAGGGTATCCTAAGGAAAAAAAGAGATACTACCTATACAACCCTTCATATAAGAAAGTGTCTATCTACAAACAAGTTGTACTTCTTGAGAGGTAGAACATCCTTAAAAAGGATAGTAGGAGAAATATTTACTTCAATGAAGTTAATAATCAAGATACAAAAGATTTAGTAGAGGAACATATTCCACAGGTCCCCATGGAAGTGGTAGTTCCTGAAACACAAGTACTGTGTAGGAGCACTAGAGAGGTGGGATGACTATAGAGATATGGTTTTCTAGACACTGAAGATGGTGACTCATTATTGGTTGACAATTATGAACCTATCTTCTAAAAAGATGAAGTAGAGAACTCATAAGTTACAAGATGGAAAGAAGTTATGAATTATGAAATGAATTCCATGTATCAAAACCAAGTTTAGATTTTGTTCTATGTTCTAGTTGATTTAAAGCTTATAGGGTGAAAATGGGTGTTCAAGTGAAAATTTTACATGGAAGGTAAATTAAATACCTATAAAGAAAGGATAGTGGATAAAGTATTTAAATAGAATCAAGGAATTGACTATGATGAAATCTTTTTACCAGGTTCCATATTTAAATCCATTAGAATTATAATTGTTATAGTAGATTACCATGACTATCAAATTTGGAAGATGGGTGTTAAAACCACTTTCCTTAATGGGAACCTTTAGGAATATGTCTATATGACACAACCAGAAGGGTTTTTTACTCCATCTGATTCAAAAAGTATTTAAAAGTTTCATAGATCCATTTATGGATTTAAACAATCATCTCGATCATGGAACATTCAATTTGATGAATCTATAAAATAATTTGGTTTAATTAAGAATTAATTTGATCCATGTGTTTACAAGAGGTTTGGTGGGAATCAATTAGTTATCCTAGTAGTATATGTTGATGAAATATTACTTATTGGAAATTATATACTAGTCTTACATCCTATTAAGGATAGGTTAAACAAGTGTTTCTCCATGAATGACTTGGGTGAATCATCATATATTCTAGGGATCAAGATCATTCGTGATAGATCCAAGAGGCTATTTAGAGTAAGTGAAATTATATACATTGAACAGATACTAGATATATTTAGTATAGAACAATCCAAGAGAAGATTGGTTTTAGTGTCACATCGTATACATATTTCTAAAAAAAATTCCTTAGCCACAACATGAGAAATAGAGAATGAGAAAGATCACATACGCTTCAGTGATTGGATCAATCATGTATTACATGTTATATTATAGACATTATATATCCTATGCATTGATCATGGTAAGCCGATATCAAGAAGATACATAAGAACATCACCGGTCTACTAAGGATATCCATAGGTATCTGAGAAGAACTAAGGATATGTTCATGGTATATAGAGGAGACGAGGATCTAGTTATCATGGGTTATAATAATTCTAGTTTTAAAATAGATCAAATGATATGATGGTGTAGTTAGGATATGTTTTCTATCTCAATAGAGGAGTTATGAGTTGGAAAATTTAAAGCAACCAATTGTCATTGATTCTATAGTGGAATTTGAGTATATATTGGATTATGGTGTATCTAAGGAATTTGTTTGGATAAAAAACTTTTTACATGAGAATGATTTGGTACCTAGTAATAATGACCCTATCACAATGTATTGTGATAATAATGCTATAGTGAAGTATCACCTCTTGAGGTATTTTTACAATAAGGGTGAAGTTTCAGTAAGCACATTTCCTATAAAAGATAATTTGGAGAACACCTTGACTAAAGGCCTATATTAGTAGAAGCATGATTATCATGTGAGATCTAGAGAAATGAATATTATTAGTAGTTGGATCTAGTGTAAGTGAGAGTTTTTTGGAGTTTATGCCCTAGAACCAACTTTTGTGTACAGTATCAAAACATGTATTAATTTTTTTGAATATTAATAAAATAATTATCACATTATGATTATTCTTCTTCAAAACATATTATTTTATAATGTCCTAAGAGTATTTATCACACTAAAAAGGTCATAGTATTTTCATGATATGATGAGAACTGAGAAGTGCCATGACAGTATTATTAAATATATGTTATATAGCCAGATGAAATCATTTGGGGGATAAAAATGATACAGGCTATCATGGGTGTATACTCATAGGACTTTGAGGCACCTTCTCATAGTTTACAACCTTGGTAATATCTAGTGTAGGATATTATGAGAATGAGACCTTCTAATATTTCATCACCCATATCATATAAGTATATTTTCTTTAAATGTACAAAAACACTCCAACATTCATGTATTTCATCATCTAAATAATAAAACATATTTAATTGTGAATCCAAGATAAATGGATCATTCTATGCATTCTCATTAGTATGGATCAAGTGAGATAATTTGACATAATTAAAATGTAATGAATCTTTCATTATAACCCTATAAATGTTGGCCCACTTTCATTTGAATAATAGAGTTGAAACTGAAAATTATAGTTTAATTCAATTATATCATTTATCTTTCCATAGTATCCCACCTCTGAAAGCGTAAATACACCACTATTTTTCAGTTTTCAAGTCTTCTTAATGATAAATTACAAAATACATGAAGCCATGAATATTTTAGGCATCAAATATCATAGCCTACCTTAGAGGACCTTGATCCAAAAAACATAAAATCATTTGATATTTTAGATTGATCATAAACATTAATTATCCAGAAAATAAGATACAATGTGTTACTTTTAACATAAACAACATAATTATATGTCAATAATATGAATATGAGTATATACCTACACGATAGGTGAACCACTTAAGAATATCCTTATTAACATCTTTTGTTAATTATATCTCATTTCGATCTCGAACCCTTAGTCGCCTCTTTATTTTAAATCACAATTATTCAATAAATGGATTTATAATAAAACTATTGAGTAGCACATATTTATGTTCTTATAGAAACTCCAATTCAGTAAGTGTAAAATTTGACCCCTTTCTAATTGGTCATTCAATGGTTGGAAATACTGATGACTGGTTTTTGGAATGATAATTATTGTATATATCTTCAACACATCCAACATGAATGAATCTAGTATCAATCCCATCCAAATACCTAGAACATACGGAAAAGCACAATTTGGTTATGTAAACTTTAGCAATAAGGCCTTCTGGTTGAGCTTTATTCCTCACATATGATTTAAAATGACCTAATAACCTGATAAAAAAATAAAAAACATATTAAAAAAATTATTTAAGGATTTGATAAAACTGAATTAACCAATGAAAATAAAAAAAATATTAACATGCCTCTTGATTGGATATATCCATCGATAGTGTACTGGTCCACTAAGTTTAGCTTCTTCAACCAAATTAACAGTAAAATAAATCATGACTGTGAAGAATGAAGGGTGAAATAACATCTCTAAATGAAAAGGTGTCAAAATAATTATTTCTTGAGGTTTATCAAGATAAGTTGGATTTAGATTTTTTCCAAAAATCTATCTAAAAAAGGTATAAAACTCAACCAGAACCACATTTACTTTTTCAGGTGACGTGTTATGAAATGAAAATGGCAACAACTATTTCATCAGAATATGTGAGTCATGAATTTTCAATACGTGTAACTTTCAATGTTTTAAGTCAATTCACCTTAATATATTACTTGAATATACATCTAAAACTTTTACATTCTTTAAAGTTAAAAGGAATTCATCTTTCTCATGATTTTTCATTATAAAAATATCTAAAGGATAATTTCCATTCTCATTTTCCCACAAACCATGATTTTTATTCATTGAATCAAAATCCATATGAGTATTAAGGGGATCCTTAGATTTACCCTTCCCATTAATCAATGTAAAAATTAAATTTTCACTGATGTTATTCTCAATATGTATTACATCAATACTATGATGTATCAAATTAAACTCCCAATAAGTTTGAAAAATATACTCTTTTTATTCTATTGTTGTGTTCCATCTACTTTGGATATTGTACCTCATACTCGTTCCCCCTTCATTAAATTGATTACATTTTCCAAATTCTTCAATGACATTTATTAATTGTCCTAATATTTATAAACTAGATAACAGCTTCAGTGGCTTTCTCAATTCAATATCTCTATTGAATTGTGTCTTATTAAACCTTAATTTATGAGAAGCATCATGAAATCAACGATGAAACATAAAGCACCATTTTCTTCTACGAGGCAATAAATGAAGTTTAAAATAAAAATTATAAATTTGGAAAATCTAAACCAGTATGAGTGTTCCAAACGGATAAATTTCCTAGTCCAAAAAAGTCATTAATTTTCCACATTAAAGTAGCATGCATTTTGAATAGTTTTCTCATTGAAGAATCACATGTTTCCACACCATCATCCTATAATTCCCATGATTATTTGATTATATTTTGAAGGTATATATAAGTTTTATTTCCAAAATTTTTATTTCTAGGAATAATCATAGACATAATGAAAGCAGTCTTTTTAATTCACATCTATGGAGGTAGATTATAGGGGGATCAAAACGACTGGCCAAATGTTATAATTAGTACATAAAGACAAAAAGGGTTAAAACCATCAGAATACAATCCAAAAAATATATTCCTAAGATCTTAAGAAAAATACAGATGTAATGAATCAATAATTTTCTATGATGTTGAATCTTTTGGATGTCTCATCAATCTATCATTACTATCCTAAGCATGCCACTTCATGTCGTCTGTAGTCTTAGATGACATGAATAATATATGCAAGAATAGTTTTATAGGAACATAGCATAATGCCTTTTTAGAATTTTTATTCTTTTGTTTCTTCTTGGAGTTACATTTATTTATACTCTCATTGTTGTGCATTTAATTCCATCTATTTGTATGACATCTTATGCATTCTTCTTTATTAGACTCTTCTCCCTAGTAAAGTTTGCAATCATTAGGGCATGCATGTATCTTTTTATAATAAAGTCAATGTTTGTTTATGACTTTCTTCATTTCATAGAATGATGTAGGGATATTTGTTTCACTAAATTCATCATGAATTTACTCTAAAATCATGGGAATTACCTTTTGTTTCATGTTAAAATTGTAAAGTTTATTTTAACTGCTTTTAAATATTATTTATCTAGGGTAAATCGTCCCTAATGATTGTTTTTATGCTTATGATGATCATTTTCATCCTAGGGGGGGTCAAGGACACCTCTCAGGTCAGTGGTGAGATGAGTCACATGTCGTTTCACATGGAATCTTGGGCTGGTTCGTTACATATACAAGGTCCCATTCTGGCAATTTTTACTCCAATAAAGTCATCCATTGCTTGACAGCATGCAAACTATGAATATAAACCCTATGCACATATTAAAAACAAATAAGTTGATAGATGATCCTATTTTCATATACCCCAATAGGGATGTAACATGATTTTGTGTCTATCTATTAATAATAAAAGACAATTACATAAAATAAATACAACACATCTCCAATGTAACAAATCTTTTGTCAAAGACCAGCATTGCTACAACTTTTTCAAAGAAAACTTACTCAATAATGACATAATATTTGATGAAATAAAGTGTTAAAGTAAAATGTTTTCATTCCCCCCCCCCTACACAAATTTTTAAATTTTTGTATAAATTTGGAAGCGATAATAATATTATTTGATATTTTATGAACTTTAAGAAATACACTCTTCTTAAGAGAAATAATATCTCTTAGGGCCTTCTTCAAATAATTAATAGTAATTATTTCACAAATATTATACAATATATCACACAAAATAAACATCACTACTAAAAAATAGGCCTTTAATAGAAGTAAAATTCATGTTTATCAGTGATAAAAAAAACATTGACTATCGGAGCATGATTAAAAGTCCTAGGATTTTATTAGTGATAGAAAAGCACCGATAAAGGATCCCTTTACAGAAATGATAAAATCCCCATTTATCAACCCTTTTATTTAGTGATGATAAAATGACCCTTTATCAGCACTACTAAAAAAGCTAATAAAGTAGAATACTACAGTGTGTAATAATAGCACACTATAACACTAGAAATAGAACCAAAAAGTAGAAAAAATAGGTAAAAATATAGAATTTAAATGAAATAAAATTTACAACACAAATACAAGAAAAATAAATATATTATATAAATTCCAAGAATTCATTTATATAATTACATGAGTAAGTAAAAATTATCACATACATTCAAAAACATAAATGTTCGTTTGTCTTTTTCCCATAACCCCGACTCATGCTATTTCTAAACAAACCACCCCTTCTAGAGAAAAAGAACGCACCTGTATAAGAAAAAAATATTATGTTAGTAACGATATTAAGAAATAAATTAAACATAAAGTTTTAATTTTAAATTAAACTTTGAGTCATACCAGGAACACTATGTATCCAATTGAGTTATGGTTGATTCTTACACATCACACCATTTCTTGTTCATATTAAAGATCTATTTAAAAATTAACTAAAAACTTATAAGATAAAAATGATAAGAAAATGAATTAAATAATATCAAAGAGAATAATGAGAAAAAATATAGGCTCATTTGCTCAGTTTTCAGTGAGTGGCACTTTTTGAACTAAAATTTCAATTTTAAACTGATAAGGAACACTTTAAGTTATATCGGGCACATCGTGTATTGTATTGAGGTGTAGATGATTACTATTCATCCAAAATGATTTATGGATCAATTTCAAAAATTATTAAAATAATCCAAATGTTTTTTCATAGTTTTGAGTATGTCAGTTGTCTTTTTTACTAATTTAATGTCCATTTTAAATAAAAAGATGCACTTTGAGTCATACCGGTCACACCGTGCTTAGGATTGAGGTGAGGGTGATTCCTACATGTCCCAAATGACTTATGGATAATTTTTTCTAAAGTATAAAAACAATATGAATGTGTTTTTTCAATTTTTATTATGCCACTTTTTTTACTAAAATGTCATTTAAAACTAGAAACATGTACTTTGAGTCATATTGGTCACATAATGTGTTTATTTTACATGAGGATAATTCCTACATGTCACAAATTAATTATGAACAATTTTCCTAAATTATTAAGACAATATGAGTATATTTAATCAGTTTTCTGTGAGTGAAATTTTTTAACTAAAATGTTGATTTTAAACTGATAATAGACATTTTGAGTCATATCAGGAACATCATGAATAATATTGAGGTTAAGATTATTCCTACACATCCAAAATGACTTATGGATTGTTTTCTTAAAGTATCAAAAAAATACGAATTCATTTTCTTGGTTTTTGAGTATGTCATTTGTCTTTTTTACTAAAATTAATGTTGATTTTAAATAAAAAGATGCATTTTGAGTCATACCAGTCACACTGTGCATCATATTGAGGTTTATATGATTCCTACATATCTCAAATGACTTATGTATCATTTTTATAAAGTATAAAAATAATATTAATGAATTTTCTTGGTTTTTAGTATGCCCTTATATTTTTTACTAAAATGTCATTTTAAACTAGAAACACATGCTTTGAGTCATACCGGAAACATCATGTGTCAATTTTAAATGAGACTAATTCCTACACAGAAAAAATAATTATGAATTATTTTCCTAAATTATCAATATGATCCAAGCATGTTTACTTAGTTTTCTATGAGTGATAATTTTTGTACTAAAATGTCAATTACAAAATGATAACAGACACTTGGATTCATACTGGGCACATATTGTATCATATTGAGGTTTATATTATTCTAACACATAAAAAATGATTTATTTATTATTTTATTAAAGTGTAAAAATAATCCAAATTCATTTTATTAGTTGTGATTTTGTCAATTGTCTTTTTAATGAAATGAATGTCAATTTTAAATAAAAATACGCATTTGGAGTCATACTAATCACACCATGCATTGGATTAAGGTGTGGATGATTCCTATACATAAAAAATTAATTTTTTATTATTTTAATAAATTATAAAAATAATATGAATTTGTTTTCTTGGTTTTTATTGCATAACTTGTATGTTTTACTAAAATGCCATTTTAAACTAGAAACACACACTTTGAGTCATACCGGTCACATCATGTATCGTTTTGACATGAGAATGATTAATACACATAAAAATGACTTATGAATAATTTTCATAAATTATAAATACAATCTGAACATGTTTGCTCAGTTTTTAGTGAGTGAAACTTTTTGAACTAAAATTTCAATTGTAAACTGATAATAGACACTTTGAGTCATACTATGAACATAATTTATCAGATTAAGGTGATTCTAATTCTTACACATCACAATTGACTTATTAATCATTTTTCTAAATTATCAATAAAATTTGAGCATGTTTTCTCAGTTTTTAGTATGTCACTTGTATTTTTTACTAAAATTAATGTCAATTTTAAATAAAAATACACGATTTGAGACATACCGACTACACCATGCATCAAATTGAGGTATGGATGATTCATATACCCCAAAAATTACTTATTTATTATTTTCTTAAATTATCAAAAACAATAATAATGTGTTGGATTATTTTTGAGTATGTAATGTATGTTTTGAACTAAAATGTAAATTATAAACTAAAAACATATAGTTTGAGTCATACTGAGGACATTGTGTATCGGATTGATGTGCAGATAATTGGATATGATATATGTGTTTTAATTTCAAATATCTTTAAAAATGAAAAAAAAATAACATGTTCCATTTTTATGGAAGAGAAACTTCATGCTCCCTAAAACACATCACATTTCAGGCAGTGTGGGGTTTCCTCTTCCATAAAAAAGGAACATGATCTCTATTTTATAGATTTTTTAGATAGTTCAAAAAAATATGACTTCCCAAGATATCTATGAACAAAACTAAATAAGTATTAGATAAAATTATAAGGAAATTAACTTAAAAATAGTAGATAAAATGATATAAAAATTAATTAAATAAGTAGTAATAATTAACCTTTTCATGATGGTTTGTATACATTATTAACCCATTTCCTTATTTTCATTATCTTAGTTTTATCCTCAAATTTGAATCTCCCATGATCATGAGAATCTTCGAACAAAATACCCCAACTCAAAAAAAAATAATCCCCTTGTATAAGAAAACAATTATTATGTGAGTAATACTAAGAAGAAATAAATTAAACATAAATATAAAATAATAAATTAATTCTATGAAAAATGATTTTACTATGAAAACATCAATATTACCTCTGTGATTGAGTAGTGGAAGTTCCATTTCTCTTCATACAAAGGAAGTGGAAGGAAATTGAAGGAAAGTGATAAATACCAACACTATAGGGGTGAAAAAAATGTTTTGAGGGAGAAGAAGTTTGTGTAAGTTTTGGGGAAGAAAGGAATGAAATATGGATAGAAATATTCTAAAATAAACAAAATCTATAAGGAATAATAAAAATTAAATTGACATTTTATTATAGAATTTTTAAATTAAATAGAGAAGTATATTATTACATAACCTTTACATATTCCCAAAGGGTTTCCTTCATTATAGTCTTTTCTTCCATGGGATTGGTAACATTAAAATGTACATAAGACATTATCTACATGAGTAGTAAAACATTTAATTTATATTATGTTAATACAGTAGAGAATATATAATATTATGAGGGAAAACATAGTATATTAAAAAACAATTTTACATTCTCATTGAAATTTATTTATTTTTTTAAAGGTTTTAGGGATTTGGATCCTCTATAGGGAATAAAAATCCTATATTTTTGGTCCCCTCTGACAAAAAAAATACATATTATACATTGGGAATGGCATGAACTAATTTTAATCTCCCAATGAAAGGGTCATCCTTGATTGAATTTTCATCTGACCCTATAGTTGTTTATTCACCAGTAGGACAATCAACCAGTTTTTTTTTGTTGGATCTAAGACATAAAATACTTTCACAACTTATGGTACTATTATGAATGACTCATATTTTTACCCTTCCACACTGAATTTTTCCTTCATGAATCCCATTTCCTAAACTTTCATTTCTCTCTTATTGTCAACCCATTTTCAATAGAAAATAGGAACTTAAAATTTTTCATAATCCAACTCATATATCTATATGATAATGCAAAAATATGACATATTTTCATAAATTAGATTTCCATCCTTGGAACTAGATAGGTGCATCACTTCTTCCATAAGTGTAACTCCAATTTTTTGCATCTTACTTCATTAATCGTGTTATTTTGTATAGAATGTATAACCATTGATTACAAAACCAGTGTAAGATATAACATTTGTATTTGGTCCCCTAGCTATCAATCAAAGTCATTCGGAAATTGAATTCATATTTTCAAATAACTCGTTATAAATTTGATCTTAGAATCATCCTATAAACTATTGATTATGTGTATTTGATATCCATCCTTCATTCCTTGATGGATTCAAATATATAATAATTTATTTATGGGATTCAATATATGGATCAACATCTTCACTATTATGTAAAATGTAAATTTGTTCTTTCTCCCAATCTGTGGTGGTAATTATAACAATATATCTTCCAGAAATCCCTTTTCCCATAAGGCCTCTGTTGTGACGAGACTTTGGGTGACTGATGATGTCAACATCTGATAGGTAATTAGTATATAGTTAAATATCTTCTTCTTTAATAATATATAATTATTCAATAAAACCTTCCATCCACTTCGATTCTTAACATACCCTTTCAAAATCTTCATGTACTGTCCAATTGGGTACATCCATCAATAATGGACATGAACACATAGTCAAACCTCTCTAACCAAGTGAACTATCATGTGGACCATTATATCAAAGAATAATGGTGGGAATAATATATCTAATTTACATAATATGACTGCAACCACCTAAATATTTATTGGAAACTTTTTCGGGTCTATAACTTTATTGCATTTGTATTTGAAAAATAAGTATATTATGGTTAATGTATTCCATAAATTTATAGGTAGAATTCAACAGAAAGCAATAAGAATCAAATATTGCATCAAAACATGACAGTCATGCGATTTTGGTCCCTATAAATTCAAATTATTCATTGAAATGACATTATTGATATTTGATAAATACCCCTATTGAAATTTTAAACCATTAAGAAAAAAATTGGAATTTTTCTTTTCTGGATAGAGTGTAAGCTAGTGGAGGAATAAAAGTTTGTCCTTTACCCTTCACCAGTGTCAAATCTTTCCTTATCCTCGTGTTAATCATTTCCAACCTATCCTTGATTCCATATTTTGTTTTTCTAGGCGCATTTAGTAACATGACAATAACACTCTAAAATACTTTTTTTGTATTCTTGACATTTAGAAAATATATAACATAAAAAAATTACAATATGGTAATTTAATGAAAATTGATATCTTATTTCAACCTGGTTTTTTAAGGTTTTTCAAAAATGGTTTTCTAAAAATAGTTTTGATATATTTTACTTTATCAAATAGTTGATCACCCTTTAGTGGAGATGATGTTGTACCTTGTTTAGTATTCCCATTGAATGTTGTTATCCAAGATCAGTATTTATGTCATCAAAGTAAAAATTTATGATTTCCTAAAAATATAGTCTTTGAGGAATGTTTCAACTGAATTGAGTGTGTGTATTCCTTACAAATGGGACACCCTAATATTCCTTTAATGTTATTGCCTGAAAAATTTTCATAAGAAGGAAAGTCATTTATCCTCCCATACAACTTGGTCCTAAATATGAATTATTTTATTCTATGAGAATCATACAGTGTAACACCTATATCCCACATTAATTTCAAATCTTCTATCAATGGATCCAAATAGGAACCAATATCATTATCAGGTTGCTTTGGTCTAAATATAAGTAGAGACAACATAATGTATTTGTGCTTTATGAATAACCATGGAGGAAATTTATAATTTACTAACATGAAGGGACCTGTACTATGAGTACTAATATGTACACCAAAAGTATTTGTTCCATCTTTAGATAATGCAAGACAAACATTTCTCGTCTCATTTCCAAATTTAGGATACTCATAATCAGTTTTCTTCCACTGAGGAGAATCTAATGGATGATGTCAGTTCCCATATTTAATTCTTATATCTGCATTCCATGTTGATTATCTTGTGGTTTCCTAACATAAATATAGTCTTATAAACCATATAATGATAGTAAATTACCATATATATTTCAAAGTACATGATTCATTTTTTTCTTGTATCGACCCACACCACACTTAGGGAATTTTATGAGTGATTCATGGTCCTTATGAAATAATATGAAATCATTTAGACAAATGTGAATTTTTTTAGTGATCATTCCCATTGAACATAGAATTATTTTAGTTTCATTTATTTGACATGGAATTTCATTTTATTCTGGTAGTATATCATCCAGGAGACCAAGTAGCTTTATAAATTCGGTGTTGCTCCATCCTCTACCAACTTTCAAATTATATAACTTTAATACAGTTGACAATGTTGTGTAATTAGTACAACTAGTATATAATGGTATCTTAGCATAACTTTTTAACTTATCAAACAAATTTGGACAATCACTAAGGTCATCTTCAATTTCCATCATCATTTCTTCCATGTGATTTCTATAATCATTTACACTGGTATTCATATCAAATGATCCATAATCGTAGTATCATCCCAATCAGTGTGGATGTTTAGTTTTTTCCTATGTTTAGTCCAACATTTATATATATGATCTATTTTCTGGAAAATAAAATGTTCTTCCAACACTTTTAGACTAATTTATCTTGAATAACAACAACATAAACATGAACAAAGGATTGGAGAAGGGTCGTATGCATGCTCTATTGAAAACTTGATGAAATATTTAACTCCATATTCATAATATTTTGTAAAATGATTATCATGAATCCATTTTTGATTCATATCCATCCTATTAAGTTCATAAAATATTCATTTTTTATAATAAATAAATAAATACACATAAGATATTCATTATCAAATGTGAAAGTTATAGATAATTCTAATAAGGGGAACCCAACATTTGATTGTTTTGAAAAAAATTAAATATGCTTTGAAGGAAATGGGTAATTGAATTTAAGAAAATAATTTCTTCACTATGGTAAGTGTTATCCTCTAAATTCATTCAAAGGTGAATGTTATAGACAATTGTTATCCTCATCAACTTCATCTCCCAAATAATTATTATTCCATTTTGTTTCTTGAGACTCATCCCCTATATCTTCTGGACATGCACCTATGTTTCTTGAACTACCCTGAGCAGTATTCATACCATATCGAGTGTCGATGATCATTTTGGATGACTACTTCTTAGAGTGGTTCAAACAACATAGAAGAAATAGGGGATGAGTCTCAAGCAACAAAATGTAATAATAACTATTCAAGAGATGAAGTTGGTGAGGATGAAACCAAACCTTTCTTATCTTAAATAATAGGGGTGCTTATAATTTTTTAGATTTTCTATTCCTAAAATATCTAAAGCTAAAACTAAAACAATTAAATAAGTATTTTTTCTATAGAAAATAATAATAAATAATATAGAATAATTCACATAGACTCTAATTCCATTTTTGAATCTAGAGTGTATACTTTTATAAGAATAAAGTTTATAAAGATAATTAAAATAAAATTGTTCCTCATAGACATAGATCTGGTGTTTCATCTTTTTAATAAATAATGGAAGAGAATAAAGATGATTCTGGAGTTGAACCTAAATGGAGTACAAGACCTAGAAATCAGAGGCATCTATATCATAAATTCATATATTTCAAATCCTTCATTTTTCTTATTGATAGAGATCAAAATAATAATATTCTAAAAAAATATCCTATGTTTATAACCATATATGATGATCACAAGTTATATAAAGAAGCATTGTCTTAAAAATATGTTACATTCTAAAAAGATTCATTTAATGATGAAATAGATTCTATTATGAGAAATAATACTTGCGTATTTCCAAATTTTCTAAAATATTCAAATCATATTGCTTATAAATGTGTATTTAGAATCATGTATGACTCTAATGATAAAATTTAAGTTTTTAAAAGATATATAGTAATCAAAGGTTTCTAAAAAATGGAATATATTGGTTATTTTGATACTTATACTCATTTAGTACAAATTATGACAATAAGGATATTATTTTCCTTTAAGTTCGATAAATCATTTGTGTGTTCATTAAACGGATGTTAAAACTATATTTTTAAATGGGAATTTAAATAATGAAATTTACAAGGAATAATATGAAGGTTTTTTATATAATATATTTAAAAGAAATTAGTTAAATATACTTATGGTCTTAAAGAAACACCTAAACAGCATGACAAGTATGATTATATTATTTTATCTAATGGATTTTTATATAATAATGTTGATAAGTGTAATTTTTTAATGTTTATAAAATAATATTAAGTTAATATGTTTATCTATGTTGTTGACATATTAATTTTTAAAAAAACATGACTAGTATTAATGAGATGAAGAAATATTTATCTTCCATGATTAAAATGAATAAAATTAGAATAATAGATATTATACTAAGTATTAAAGTAAGAACACATAATGGGGTAATTATTTTTGTCAGTCTCATTATATTTTAAATATTATGAATACATTTGATCTTATTGGTTTCTAAGATGAAAATAAACCATTTGACTCTAGTGTTAATTTTTTTATTAATATAGACATAGTCATATCACAACATGAACATTATAGTGTAATTTTTTCTTTAATGTATGTGATATAATATAATAAACCCAATATCGCATTTGTGGTTTGTCAAATGCATTAATATTCTATTAATTCTAGAGTGGATCATTGGAAATGTATAATTAGAATCTCTTTAAGCTTAATGAAGGATCAAAAAAATGACTTTATTTTATAATGATTACTTGACTACATTAAGCATGCACTCATTCAAGTTGAAATACTATCATGGGATATTATGAATCGCAATTTGGATGTATATTTACTCTTAGAAATTGTGTCATTTCTGGGGTGAGAAATAAATAGGCATTTCACATTCAACATTAGAGTCAGAATTTAATACTTTAACAACTTATAGAACCAAAAAAAATGATTCATAAACTTATTAATGGAATTTAAGTTATATAATATTCCAATGCCTCCTACTTCCATTAATTATGGAAGTGAGGTAATAATGTAAAAAGATTATAGTTTCATGTATAATATAAAGTCTAAACAAATTACTTATAGATATGATATGTGAAACAATTATTATAAAATGGCACCATAATAATTGTTTATGTAAAACCATGTATGAACCTTGAAGATCCATTTATAAAATATAAATCAAGGTATAATGCTAAAAAAATTAATTGATAAATTGGGATAAAACCCTTGAAATGAACTATTTAGTTAAAAGCATGATCATACACTAGTGAAAAAACATGGATGGCATTTTAACAAACACATCATGTGTGTTATTTCCATGGAAGGAAGTTCAAAAAATTTAAACTTAAGAAATGATCCTTTGATGTTAATGAAAACTTAAGAAAACACTTATAAATCCATAACCCCATCATGAATAATTATAATAAAATTTGATTTAGATAAAAACATGGATTCAAAAGAAACCAGCATTCATGGATCCACGTTTAAACGAAAGTGAATGGATCTACCTACTAGAATGGATGAAATCAATGTGTGGAAGTCTTAATATGCTAAAAGGAAGTGAGCCAATCCCTTAAAGGGTAAATATAAACCCAAAATCATAGAAACCCCCAATTACATATTTATTCAAGAAGGGAAAGCAGTGATGGATAACGAATAGAAAGAGATAATGAATGTAAAAATATATCACCAAACAAGAAAATGAGTGAGGGGGAGAATAAAAATTAACATACCTTTGATTAATGCTTTGATTCATCTGAGTGAAAGTAGAGATATCACCAAATCTTGGATTAATTTGAGCCTTGGATTCATTCGAGCCTTGATTCATTCGATCCTTGGATTCAAGCCATAGATTTGTTTGAACCTTGATTCGAGCCTTGATTCAAGCTTGGATTCGATGAGGACGAGCGACGGTAGCATGGGGATTTTTTGGAAAGCTTTAGATATTGTGACCGGTTGCGACTGGTTAGGGTTCTTTAAATAGATCGAGGACACTTTTATCAATGCTTCTAGAAAATCACTGATAAAGATACCTTTTACTAGCGCTAAATTAATAAGTGCTGATAAAATGCATCATCATCAATTCTTTTAGCACTAATAAAGATAGAGCTTTATCAGCACTAAACAAATGCTAAAAAAGTTTTATCTTTATCTGTGATAAAAAGGCACTGATAAAAGTAATCTTTATCAGCGTTAAAACTTTAGTGCTAATAAAGGATTTATAATTATAATTATAAATAAAAAAATTTGTAAATATGTTTATATAATCATATATTTATTTATTATAATTTTATAATTATTTATTTATATAATTATTTATTTATAATTATATAAATACTTTTTAAAAAAATATATATTTATTTATTTATAATTATAAATATATAATTTTATAAATATAGTAAATATATATTTATAAATATATTTATAATTATTTATTTATAGTTATAAATATATTTGTAAATATATTTATAATTATTTATTTATAGTTATAAATATATTTATATCATTATATATATTTATATAATTATATATATAATATATATATATATATATATATATAATAAACATATTCATTATTTAAATATATTTATTATAATTTTTTAATTATAAATATATTTATATCATTATATATAATTATATAATTATATATATATAATGAATATATATAAATATAAATATAAATATAGTAAATATATTCATTATTTAAATATATTTATTATAATTTTATAATTATTTAAATATATAATTTTTTATTTATAATTATATAAATACTTTTTTTTTAATATTTATAAATTTATATATTTATATCACTATATATATATTAATATAATTATATATATATATATATAATTATATATATATAATAAATATATATAAATATAAATATAATATATAAATATAGTAAATATATTCGTTATTTAAATAAATTTATTATAATTTTATAATTATTTAAATATATATAATTATTTATATATAACTATATAAATACTTTTTAAAAAAATATTTATTTATTAATAATTATAACTATATAAATTTATAAATATAGTAAATATACATTTATAAATATATTTATTTAAAAATATTTACAAATGTATTTTTATCATTATTGATGAATATATAATATTAAATGTATTCATGTTAAAAATGATTGAAATTGAATAATTAAAAATGAGTATACTTTAAAAATATTGAAAAAATGGACAAGTTTTATTAATTAAATATAAATTATTAAAAACAAATATGGATATTATTTAAAATAAAGATGAATATATGTTGAAAATATTAAAACATAGTAATATATATATATAATATAAAATGATTAAATTCTGAAAAAAGTAAAAAAAATATTAAAAATGAATTAATACCTAACGGTAATATTATTAAAAATAAATAAATAAAATTTACCGATTAAAGTTATATTATATTAAATGTATCATTTTATAATGAAATTCTAAAATTAATACTAAAATTTGAACAAATTACATAAATATTTATTATATGTGTTTCTATATAATATGTTGTTAATTACGTAAAAAATTTTGTGTGTTATATATAAAAATGAATTAATTAAATATATGTATGTGAAATCAATGTAACACGCATTTGATATGTTGAATTGAAAAATAAAACAACATTCAATTATTTCCTTTACTCGATGTAATTAGTGGGTATTTTTAATTAATGTTAATTTTTAATTATAAACCATTATTCACTAAATATATGACTAATTTAATGTAAAGAATAAATATTTTGTATTATATAAATCATATTTTAGGAAATATTATATACTTTCATATATATGTATATAGAAATATATATGAATATATTTCTACTTATTATTATTTATAATTTATATATATTTATATTAAATTTATTCATTTTTATCAATAATTATTTAATTAATAAAAAATTTAATATATTTTTTCTTAATTTATTCATTTTAAATTTTTATTTATTTAATTATTTCATTTTAATTGGGAAATTTATCGGCATTAAAAAGTAGTGATAAAGGTTACCCATTATCAGCACTAAAAATAAAGCACCGATAAAGGGTACCCTTTATCATTACTAAACATAAAGCACTGATAAAGGGTAACTTTTATCAATGCTAATGAAAATAACTGATAAATATTACCCTTTATCGATGCTAGAAAAAAAACGCTGATAAAGGATGCCTTTATCACCACTTTTTGCTGGCACTGATAAAGGTCAGCACTGTTAAAGGCATGTTTTGTAGTAATGCATCCTAAAGTGATCCAAAGAAGAGGGACAATTTACTGTAGGAATTAAAAAAACATTAGTATGATTTGGATTTTCTAAATAATCACCTGAATTAATAATATAAATAATAAAATTAGCAACATCATGACCAAAAAAATGAAAAAAAAAAATTGAAAAACAAAAGGCATACCATCAGGTCCCAAATAAAGATTACAAAGAGCAGCATTCATATCATCTATGATTTTAGAATGTAAAATTTTTAATGTTTCATCAATCGGTGAGGAATAAAAATGAATCATAAATCATTGCGAATCAATTTGACTAACAATATTATATTTTACATCATCTTTAAACGATTCCAAAATTAAATATTCCCAGTTTTAAAGTATATTTTTTACTCAAATTGAATGACACATCTCACTACATTTTTGGAATGAATTTCAGTGCATATTAGATTAATCTAATTATAAATTTGAACTTGTGGTGTAAAAAAATGAATTTTTACCCTATTTTTTTGTTAATCTATTCAATAATGATTTATCCCCCGATGTTTCTTCTCCTCCCTCTGGGGTTGTCATTTTATTCGGGTTTGTAGCATCTTCCCATTCGTGTCGCTTGGAATGGAGATAGTTATAGAGGTTGTGATGACCCGACCCCAGAATGCCTGAAGTCGGTGCCTTCATAACATGATGTGCAATTTTTCACCAAAAACATGCACTGATAAATTACACATCATGTCCCATATAGAGGGTCGAATTCAGTTCAGGTTCTGGGAAACCAGCTACTTCTGAAACACTTCTTCTGCTAAAAGTTGTCACCAGAAAATTTTATTACAAAAATGTAGGGTGAGCATACGAATGACCAGTAAGGGGTTTTAAAACATAATACTATAAACCAATATAATTTTTGAAAACATTATTTATAAATTTCCATAAAACATTTTCATAAGAATGTTCTAACACATGTAACATACCATAATAAGTGTCTAAGAAATATAAGTGCACAAAAAAAACATACTACAAGGGAACATGATTTAATTATAGGTATGCTCATTCATAATTATAAGGTAAAGACATTCTAACTTTTATAAGTATGACATGTGAATATATAGGTACAAAATTTAATAACTAAGAGTATTACACGATCAAAGTTGCGCTTAAACAAAATTTTCAATTTCATTCTTTACTACTGAGAAACATACACTTGATAAAGACTCTCTGAGTACTGCATAAATACTATGCCATAACATTTACTTCTTCTGATTCTCATAAACATAAGCTCTTTAACCAAGAATATTATACTAGTTGAATATTCTTCTGGTTGATTTAATTTCATAGCCATAATGAGTAAAGTGCATATGTTAGACATCATAACCATACTATCCAGGCCTCATGCCAGGACCATAAATAATCATTTTGTCAAGGCATTGTGCCATTACCGTATTTTGTCTCATGAGACCTACCAATGCATCGAGAGGCTATAGCAGGCCCGACCTGCCACATAATAAGTCCAATGCATTCCTCGTCATTCTAAATCAAAGTGCACATACCACTCTGATTTAGTAAATTACATATTAATTATCATTTCAAGTGCCACATATTTTGTGTTTCCTTATTTCACATTACTCAAAGTGTCCCATACCACCTTGAATAATTTAATTTATCATTTCATATTATTTAAAGTGTCTCATATCACCTTGAATAATTAAATTCTTATTTCATAAATTATCATAAGTGATAAATAATAAATTGTTTGATTTATCACATAAATTAATAACTTTACAACTCTTCCAAAAACTTTCAATGCATTATAATGCATTTTTATAACTTCGGATAGGTATTATTCAGGCTCAATTCATGTGCTGATAAATAGAAAATGACAATGGACTAAATCCTAATATGTTAGTTATTATTTAGATAATAATTTTCCCAAAGACATGCATAAACTAGTAAACATTCTTTGTGCATGTGATATTAATTTAAAACACACAAGTAATGAATGGATAGGGTTACCATATAAAATGATAGTTCCTTAATTTTTAAAACCCTTGATTCATGGAAATTAATATTTATATTTTAAAATGACTAATTTTAAATAAAGACAGGTGTCATTTGTACACAAGCATGCACTGATAAACGGTCGTGTCTTAATAAATGGCCATGCCTTATGCTTTATAGCATATAAGTCCAATTGATTTGTAGTGAAACGTTTTTTTTATGTAATGCATAAATTCATGAGAATTTAATTAAACATATAAAAAACATACTTTAACCACTGAAGTTTATTTTAGCCCAAGTTAATTCAGATTATGGTTCAAACTTATAGGTGCATACACATAACCATATATATGTATATATATATAATATGTATATGTCGCACCCACTTACATTTCTTTGAAATAAATAGTCGTTGAGTTTACAATCAAATATCATAATTAAAAATAATTTCCACCCATCACATTCCAAAACATCATTGTAAATCGACACTTAGTATATTTAAAACCGTGTGGAATAAAACTATATGAATGTATATATATAATTTATAATAGTGTATATTCAAGTTTTCAAAAGGAAGAAAAAGTGTATTGGACCCTTATACAGGACCTGAAAATATAGAGTTCAACTTTTACACAAATAAATAAATAAAGTTCCCTTCCATAACTTAATAAAAATCATGAATCTAAAATAATTTTTAGTGCACCCTTACTTTATATATTCTGAAAACTAAAGTCATGTATATATATGAAAATCTTAAAAGAAATGTAATTTGTTTAATAAAAATTAAACCCTTGGCATCATAAGAGTAATTCATAACTTAAGAAAATGAAATCCCTTACATCAATTATAACACTTGAACTCCAAACCCCAAAGGCACGGGTTCAGCACAGAAGAACTTTTAAACTAAACCACAAAGTTATAAACATAATTTTATGAATATATATGTGTATATACTCTCAAAAAAACAAGACAAGGAAAATTTAAAACCCTTACTTGAAATGTAGCCACATGCAGCAGTTGTAGCATCAAAGCACACACCCTCACTCTCACCAGACTAGCAGAAATGGTTTTTTCTCCATTGAAAATGCACAATGAAGACTTATAAATCCATTTTTTCAACAACACACACACACACACACCGAGGAAAAAGCATATAGGCAAGAAAATTGTTACAAGGCATCTATCACAGACAAATTTCCTATTAGAAAAATCAACATTTGAAACCAACATTGGACAAAAACACTAAAAGAAAAGTAGGAAGCCTACTTTGGTAGGTTGAAGAAGAATCGGATAGAATTATCCTACCGTTTATGAATAAAACACAACCTAGATCTATTTCAACATTAGGACCGGACTCCACCGCAAGGTCGCACCTCCCACTATTTGAACCTGACTCAGTCTTGGCATCATGCTCGATGACTGCAATAGATCTTTGTGCGCGACACCGACCGATGCACGGACTTCTGAGAACCTCAGCTTCTTTGGTCCAAAACAGAGCACCATGGCCACACGACGTGGGGACTTCGACCGACTCCTCTTTGCACGCCGCTGGACCCGCTTGAAGCCACCCCCATGCGTGATGAACCCCGACCACAACCTAATGAAACTAATGGCATCCCCCTGACTCTCCCTTCTCCAGATCAGCGCCTACTAAAACCCTAAGTCGGGTTTCCAAAAATCGGGACCCTCCTCACGGATCTCCTCTTTTTTTACCTTCTTTTGATTTTATTATTATTATATTTTTATATTTTTATGTCCTTATTACCTTATCTTTATTATTTTAAATCTTTAACTTATTATTATCATATATTATCAATAAGTTAAAAAAATTAAAAAGTTAGAAAAAATTAATAATATATGAGACTTATTTTATCAATACTTTTAAAAAGTAAAAGTTATTACTATTAAATTATTTTATAAAACATATATTTATATATTTCATATTATACACTTATAATTTTATAAATTAAATTAAATTAATAATTGAAAATGTATTATCATAGTTTGTACAATTTTAATCATTCTATTAAAATGGTTATATATTTATAATAATATTAAACAAATTTCAAAATGTTAATAATGTTATGGAACTTTAATTAAAAAATTTATAATCAAATGTATATATCATATGTTCGAATAAATATATAAATCCCATATAATTATTTGTATAATCAATTAATTAATTGTATGCATGATTAAAATAGTGCACCTTTACAAAATAATATCATTAACATACGTTAAAACAATAATTTTCAATATTATTTATAACCTCAATATAAAATTATAATTTCATAATAGTATTGTTTTTATATCATAATTTCATATAATTCAAAACTAGTATACATATGTGTGTGTGTGTGTATATATACATATATATCACATTTTGGAATTAAAAAATAAATTAGCTATATATATATTAGTATCATTATTATATTAAATAATTATCTGATAAAAATAAATTATGTTTGATAATAATAGTTATTTTTAAATTATTATACAAAAAAAGTGAGATAATATTTACATTGAAATTTGTACTTATGATAAAAAAAATATTAATTTTCGATTATTATTTTAAGGAAGACCATTTTAAAAATGTTTGAATTAAAAATATATCTATTTAATAAAACACTAACGGTCATCTGATTTAAACTCTCATGGCCATAAAAGAAAACAACGGTCACCTTAGGGGAAATGGTTGAATTTAGGATCTTATAAATACTTGAATTAAGGTGTTTGAAATTCAACAACTTGGTGAATATGGTACACGCCATTCCATTGATGCTTAGTGCAGATGTCGTGGATATGGCCATACTAATGTTCATTGTGACATATCTGAAAGACCCATATTATCTTCATGGGTTTTTTTCTGTTTTGGGTGGTCTCACTGTAATTATAATAGGCCTTTTAATAGGAATTTCTAGATAGTATGGTTTTTCTTTGGTCTTGGTGTATTTTAAAACAATTCGGTGTTTTATTCAAATGAAATGTCTGGTATTTATAGTTTGCAAATTTTTTCGGATAACAAAATAAAACTTCAATATTACTATTACATGAGAAACAAGTTTTGTGGCGTTACATTATACCCCCTATAAATAATTGCGTCCTTGAAACTCTAAAATGCTCATACTCAACCACACCAACACCAGACACACGTCACTCACAAGGTCTATTTATCGAGAACACCACTGATGGTAGGGTGCTGACAACCTCAAGTTGATTCTTAAGGTAGTATTCAGCTGCTTGATTTCCTTGGCCAAGACACACTACGAACAACTAGGGTCGAACCTGTGCCTAAAGCACTCGGTCTTCCATAAAGAGGCACGAGAAGTGTGGAGGTCGGAAATTTCAGAGTGGACTAAATCCCTGTAAGTCCCACGCACCATGTCGTGCTTGAAATTATTGATGTCATAGAGTTCCCCATACATACTAAAACTCGGGACCTGGAATAGGTAGTTCGCTCGATGGTCACTATCCAAAGAAGCTTCTATAAATTTACCTAAATCTTGGTAGTTATCAGCCAAAGTGAAACATTGAAAAATAGCTTCATGATACATCCCTCTTTTCCTATATGCTGCAAATTGTGCAATTTCAATACCGTAATAGACCAGATTGCTTTCTTGGTAAATATGGAGGATGTTTGGGCAGTTCGACACACGATGGAGTTGTTTACAAGACATATGTAAGTTGGCATAGGGATGGTACTCCTCAGAGCATGTCATGAAGATTATGATCACTAAAAGTTCGGTAGGAAGAGATAAAATATTGGTTAGTGAACTCATTTCCTCTGTCTGAAAATTTTAAGAAGTCGACCTTCAGTATGGAAAATCTATTTTAAACAGAGTCATTGTTTTATATAAAAAGCATATCAAAATAGAGAACACAACATCATCCACTTAGACATGATTTATAAAACTCGTGATATTACATAATATCTTTCTACCTCTCATAAAACACTAGTATGTATTTCCTGACATCCTCTAAGATGATTCCTCAAAGATTCCACCGATGTTGGGGACTCCCCCAATTCTCAGATAAATGGATTCCCAAAGCAGTTTTAAATTCATCTATCTCCTTGGTCCAGATGAAATGTGTGCAACTAGGATCAACCGCATGTGGGAATCTAAAATTTAGGTTGAGAGAATCATGTTGGGTATCAAGTTGAGTGACATCAGTATGAACTTGATACTAATAATGCAAATGAGTAGGCTCGTCCTTAAGAACATCAAAGTCTGTCACTTAACCATGGAGACCGTGGGTCAAAATTTGACATAGATATACTTCCTGGAGGTCACCCCCTTAAGCAGCATCCTCAAAGTCCTCAAGAGAAAAGAAATTATTGTCTAGGGTAAAACATTTAAAGATACCCTCAAAGTATTTCCCTTTTCGTGCATAGAACGGGAATTGAGCATTCATCATGAGATAATAGACAAAACCTGCTCCTTGGTGAAGTTGGAGTACACGAGGGGAGTTGGATACTCGGTAGAGGGTTTTGCATGATAAATGAATATTTTCAAAAGTATCATAGTTTTATACACATTATTTACCCACTATGGTCTCTAATAATTCTGTTGGAAGAGACAAAAGACTAGTACTTTCGTTTTCTATCTAAAAATTAAGAAAAACCTCATATTTAGTAATTCTTAAGTAAATTTTTCTTTGTTTCAGTTCTAGTTTTCTAGAGTTACCTAAACTGAATCCTATGATACCAACTGTGATGACCCAACCCCAGAATTCCCGAAGTCGGCGCCTTCATAACATGATGTGCAATTTTTCACCAAAAACATGCACTGATAAATTAAACATCATGTCCCATACAAAGGGTCGAATTCGGTTCAGGTTATGGGAAACCATCTACTTCTAAAATGCTTCTTCTGCTAAAGTTGTCACCTAAAAATATTATTACAAAAATGTAGGGTGAGCATACTAATGCCCAGTAAGGTGTTTTAAAACATAATATTATAAAACAATATAATTTTTGAAAACATTATTTAGAAATTTCCATAAAAAACTTTCTTAATAATGTTCTAACACATGTAACATACCATAACAAGTGTATAAGAAATATAAGTGCGCAAAAAAACATACTACAAGGGAACATGATTCAATTATACGTATGCTCATTCAGAATTATAAGTGAAAGACATTATATTTTTTATAAGTTTGACATGTTAATATGTAGGTACAAAATTTAATAACTAAGAGTATTACCCGAATGTCCTAAAGGCCTTCATTTTTATTGATTTTTGATAACCACCATTTCAAGGGATGAGGGGGAACCCTTAAAAGGCCCGTAGGCTTAGAGATTACATGGCCATAGGCTTAGGAAATTACATGACCTGAAGGTCTTAGGGAATTAAACCAGACTATCTACAAGGAACTGCCCCTCCCCAGCATCTGCATCCACCTTCGTATGGTTGTCTGGATAGGCTATCTGTGCAAGCACAGGCTGGTCCCAATGGCATAGTCATACCCTCTCTTCTAAAAAATCCATTTGGCTATGCTCTGGTGAGTTCACCTACTCTGAATCCTCTTTTGGGGCTGCTCCTTTTTTGTAGTGTGTCTGGGGCAATTGCATGTGGCCCGAAGGCCTTGAGGTGGCCCGAAGGCCTTAAAGGTGGCCTGAAATCCCTATTGACCCGAAGACCTGGGTGGCCCAAAATCCTTAAGGACTCCAAGAGCAAAATGGTGGCCCAAGGTGAATAGTTCCAACTGCTACAATACTGAACAGTACCTGCTATAGTGCCTACTATAGTGCCCACACAGTGTACAGTACTACTACAGTGCCTGCTACAGTGCTGCTACAGTACCTGGAAATATGCCTCTACTTGGTTTTGAACCTGGGTCTTGTGGATACACTTAAGGATACCTCACCAACTAGGCTGAGGCTTATGTGCATAACTAAGAGTATTGCACGATCAGAGTTGCTCTTAAATAAAAACATCAATTTCATTCTTTACTATTATGAAACATACACTGGCTAAAGACTCTCTGAGTACTGCACAAATACTATACCATAACATTTACTTCTTCTGATTCTCATAAATATAATCTCTTTTACCAAGAATATTCTACTAGTCGAATATTCTTCTGGTTAATTTAATTTCATAGCCATAATGAGGAAAGTTCATATGTTGGACATCATAACCATACTGTCCAGGCCTCATGCTAGGACCATAAATAATCATTTTGTCAAGGCCTTCTTCCATGACCATAGTTTGTCTCATGAGACCTACAGATGCATCAAGGGGCTATATTAGGCCCCACCTACCACATACTAAGTCCAATGCATTCCTCGTCACTCTAAATCAAAGTTCACATACCACTCTGATTTAGTAAATTACATATTACTTATCATTTCAAGTGCCACATATTTCGTGTTTCCTTATTTCACATTACTCAAAGTGTCCCATACCACCTTGAATAATTTAATTTAACATTTCATATTATTTAAAGTGTCTCATACTACCTTGAATAATTAAATTATCATTTCAAAAATTATCATAAGTGATAAATAATAAATTGTTTGATTTATCACATAAATTAATAACTTTACAACTCTTCCATAAACTTTCAATGCATTAGAATTCATGTTTATAACTTTGGATAGGTATTATTCATGCTTTATTCAAGAGCTGATAAATTGAAAATGACAATGGAATAAATCATAATATGTCAGTTATTATTTAGATAATAATTTTCCCAACGATATGCATAAACTAGTAAACATTATTTGCGCATGTGATATTAATTTAAAACACACAAGTAATGAATGGATGGGGTTACCATATAAAATGATAGTTCCTTAATTTTCAAAATCCTTGATTCCTGGAAATGAATATTTATAGTTTAAAATGACTAATTTTAAATTAAGACAGATGTCATTTGTACACAAGCATGCACTGATAAAAGGTCATGTCTTAATAAATGGCCATGCCTTATGCTTCATAGCATATAAGGCCAATTTATTTGTAGTGCAATATTTGTTTTATGTAATGCATACATTCATGAGAATTTAATTAAGCATATCAAAAACATACTTTAACCACTGAAGTTTGTTTTAGGCCAAGTTAATTTGGATTGTGGTTCAAACATATAGGTGCATGCACATAACCATATATATATATATATATAATATATATATATGTCACACCCACTTACATTGCTTTGAAACAAATAGTCGTCGAGTTTATAATAAAATACTGTAATTAAAAATAATTTCCACCCATCACATTCCAAAACATCATTGTAAATCAACACTTAGTAGATTTAAAACTGGATGGAATAAAACTATATGAATGTATATATATAATTTGAACTAGTGTATATTCAAGTTTGCAAAAGGAAGACAAAGTGTATTTGACTCTTACGCAGAACCTGGAAATATAGAGTTCAACTTTGACACAAATAAATAAATAAACTTCCCTTCCATAATTTAATAAAAACCATGAATCTAAAATAATTTTTAGTGCACCCTTACTTTATATATTCTGAAAACTAAAGTTATATATATATATATGAACATATTAAAATAAATGTAATTTGTTTAATAAAAATTAAACCCTTAGCATCATAAGAATAATTCATAACTTAAGAAAATGAAATCCCTTACATCCATTATACCACTTGAACTCGAAAACCCGAAGGCCCGAGTTCGGCACGGAATAAATTTTAAACCAATCCGCAAAGTTATAAACATAATTCTATGAATATATATGTGTATATACTCTCAAAAAAAACAAGACAAGGAAAATTTAAAACCCCTACTTGAAATGTAGTCACGTGCAGTATTTGCATCCTCAAAGCACACACCCTTTCTCTCACTGTACTAGTAGAAATGGTTTTTTCTCCATTGAAAATGCACAATGAAGACTTATAAAACCATTTTTTCAATGACACACACACACACACACACACCGAGGAAAAAGCATATAGAAAAAAAAATTGCTACAAGTCATATATCACGGAAAAAATTTCCTATTAGAAAAATCAACATCCAAAACCAAAATTGGACAAAAACACTAAAAGAAAAGTAGGAATCCTACTTTGGTAGGTTGAAGAATAATCGGATATCATTATCCTGCCATTGATGAAGAAAACGCAACCTAGGTCTGGTTCAGCATTAGGACCGGACTCCACAGCAAGGTCGCACCTCCCTCTATTTGAACTTGACTCAGTCCCGGCCTCCTACTCAATGGCGACGATAGACCTCCGTGTGCGACACCGACCGATCCACAGCCTTTCGATAAGCTCGGCTTCTCCGGTCAAAAACGGAGCACCCCGACCGCACGATGTGGGGACTTCGACCGACTCCTCTCTGCACACCTCCAGACCTGCTTGAATCCACCCCCATGAGTGACGCACCCCAACCACAGCCTGCTGAAATGAACAGAATCCACCCAACTCTCCCTCCTCCAGATCGGCGCCTACTGAAACCCTAAGCTGGGTTTCCAAAAATCAGGACCCTCCTCACGGATCTCCTCTTTTTTCCCTTCTTTTGATTTTATTATTATTATATTTTTATATTTGTATATCCTTATTACATTATCTTTATTATTTTAAATATTTAACTTATTATTATCATATATTATCAATAACTTAAAAAAAAGTCAAAAGTTAGACAAAATTAATAATCTGTTAGACTTATTTTGTCAATACTTTTAAAAAGTAAAAGTTATTACTATTAAATTATTTTATAAAACATATATTTATATATTTCATATTTTATACTTATAATGTTATAAATTAAATTAAATTAATAATTGAAAATGTATTATCATAGTTGTAAAGTTTTAATCATTCTATTAAAATGGTTGTATATTTATAATTTTATTAAAAAAAATTCAAAATGTTAATAATGTTATGAAACTTTAATCAAAAATTTATAATCTAATGTATATATCATATTTTTGAAAAAATATATAAATCCAATATAATTATTCATATAATAAATTAAATAATTGTATGCATAATTAAAATAGTGCACCTTTATAAAATAATATCGTTAACATACGTTAAAACAATAATTTTCAATATCATTTATAACCACAATAAAAAATTATAATTTCATAATAGTATTGGTTTTATATCATAATTTCATATAATTAAAACTAGTATACATATGTATATATATATACACACACACACATACATATCACATTTTGGAATTAAATAATAAATTATCTATATATATATTAGTATCATTATTATATTAAATAATTATATGATAAGAATAAATTATGTTTGATAATAATTATTATTTTTAAATTATTCTACAAATAAATTGAGATAATATTTACTTTTAAATTTTTACTTATAATAGAACAATATTAATTTTTGATTATTATTTGAAGGAAGACCATTTTAAAAATGTTTGAATTAAAAATATATGTGTTTAATAAAACATTAATGGTCATCTGATTCTAAACTCCGACATCCATAAAAGAAAACAATAGTCACCTTAGGGGAAACAGTCGAATTTAGGATCTTATAAATACTTGCATTAAGGTGTTTGAAATTCAACAACTTGGTGAAGATGGTACACATCATTCCATAGATGCTTAGTATAGTTTTCATGGATCTAGCCATACTAATGTTCATTATGACAGATTTGAAAGACCCATATTATCTTCTTGGGATTTTTGTTGCTTTGGGTGGTCTCCCTATAATTCTAATAGTCCTTTTTTAATATGCATTTTTTGATAGTATGGTTTTACTTTGGTCTTGGTGTATTTTAAAACACTTCGGTGTTTTATTCAAATAAAATGTCTGGTATTTATAGTTTGAAAATTTGTTCGGATAAAAAAATAAAACTTCAATATTAATATTACATGAGAAACAAGTTTTGGGGAATTATAGAGGCCTTGAAGGGATGCTTCGGCGCCGAAGGACTTCATAAAATCACCACCCACCTCTGTAGGGGCCACCTCTACCTCCTCCAAGATCCCTTCAATGGGCACAAATAGGGGGTTTTGAACCACACCCAGGTAGTTGCAGGATAGCTTCCAGAATGCTGATCCAGCACTATATGACATCTGGATTTGCACATCCATTTTGACCAGTCTCAGTAGCACTACATCCAGTTTCTTGTTGGGATCAATTTTCTCTAGCCCTGGGCCTTTCAGGCCCAATTCATAGGCCCTTTTGAGGATCCATCCTAAAACCCATGGGTGATATGAGGAATTTCCCATCCAATATTATATATGACTCACCATCCTTGGTGGAATCGGATGTGGTGTTTGGTTTTGTACCAAACAATTCTCACCTAAAACCAACGACCGCACAATTGGTCCTCCACTTCAATGATAATGCATTAGATCCAACCATACTGCACCATCGTTTTCTCATCACCATGAATCGCTACCTAACCATCACAATTAGGAATACTTTAGACACAAGGAATCATGGATTCACATGCTTAAAATGATAAATTACTATCATTTTCAAAAAAAATGGATAATACTCCACCCCGCATCACACCTGAGCTACACCATGCCTCTAATACCACTTTTTGGGACTGATTTCTTCCATCCCTATGCCTTCCAAGCCCAATACATAGGCCCTTATGAGTTCCATCTTAAAACCCATGGGTGATAGGAGGAACCCCCCATCCAAGATTATATTTGATTCACCATCCTTCATGGAATATGATGTAGGACTTGGGTTTGTACCCAACATCACTCATGGTGATTTATCATCATCACCACAATCCGCATGAAGGACCTTGGAACACCCTGAGATGGGATGGAGAATTAGGGTGTCAAATTTTTCTTGAAGAGTGATGGATCTTGTTCCCACATTAGAAGGAACCTATTAAATCTATCTGATGAGAAAGATGAGTAAACAAACAATCACATGCAAAGAGTCAGCACAATGATTTTTACTTGGTTCGCCACTAAGGGCTAGTCCAAGGAGCATATGCTGACGGTGTGTTGGTCGTACCTAAATCCACTAAACATCACAAGTTGTGGAATATAAAATTGTAGGCATAGTCACTATGTTCTAGGAACATTGCCTTTACAATATTTTAGGGATAGCACACTGCGTCCCTCAGAACACTTTTGTTGACTCCCCCAAGCTCATTGCCTTGGGAGGAATCTAAACATAGTTTGTGGACTTATAGGCCCATTTTTCTTCACTAAAGCACACATCCTCAACTATAGAACGATTCTCTATTGAATTCTTTCTTCTACCCATATATTTAATCCACTTTTCAGCACTGATAGTTCATGAATTGTTCCTCTGCGAACTGGCCTACTTCCTTCACATACCACTTCCATGAACTGCCTCTGTGTACTACCTCCACGTATGGCCTCTGCATACCATATTCGTATACCACATATGGGTACCACTTCTATGTATTGCCTTCGTGTACTACCTTTATGAACCACGTCTGTGTACTACCTCCACTTCTACAGAATTATTTCTTCCGCGGACTACTTCTTCTCTGTAGACCGCCTCTCCTCCGCCAAACTTTTTCCTTTGTGGGATATAGTGTCCCACAAATCCATTATACAAAATTTATTCATGGATCACTTATCCTTTTGAGAAATCCTCCTCGTGAACCTCTTCTCCTTCATGTGGTTGTCTTCCCATGAACCACTTTGTACTTCACTAAATTTCTCTCAGATATCTAAAAATTACACTATTTAAGGATGGGATAATTCTTCCTTATATAGGAAAATAGATCTGAAAATATCACTAATACATTTTACTTAAAAATTCTATGTGGTACCACCTTCACCATGTACTGAGTTCCTCTAAGAACTATTGTTTCCTACACGGTCCATGTAGCATCTTCGTTCCATCGCGGTGGTCGATCTCTTCTGCGAACGAATCCTTTATGGATCCACAAATCATTTCCTCATTTCTGCCAATGACAATCCATCCTGAATACCTCAATACTTTCATGAACCATTTTCCTCCCATGAACTGCAAGCCTCCCCATGAACCATTTCCCTATTTATTCTATGTACCATGCTTTGTGGTTTGTATATCACTTCTATGCGGAACCCTTCCCTTTGTAGATTTTCAACATTGTTCCTAGAACTATGCTTCACGGTCCGCATATTGTTCACTCCAACATAGAAATCCTTCCACTTCCAAAAAAACTCCTAATTTTGAGGCCCAAGAATTTTGCAAACACTGTTAAATTATGCCACCTTAAATATTTTTGTCATCTTTAACTGTAAGATCTCTTTCTTTGTAAGATCCCTTTCCTTGTAAACTCCCTGATCTTCCATGTGAGGAATGTCAGCAAACAAAAACCATACTCAATTTCTAGCTAAGAATAACCTTGGTTCCATTAATCACCCCCTTTGGTTTTTTTGGAAATCTGAAGATAAATTCAATGAATCTCCAGTCGCAATTAAAACCTGATGCACGAGAAAAAAATCATCCAACACTCTATGGCTACGTAAGTGATACTAGGTGTAAAAATAGAGGATCAACATGAATTGGGTTCTCGTGTCACGGAAATCTTAAAGATGACCAATCTAGTTTTCAAAATCCTATAACCAACAAACCATAGATTCCATGTTGTTTCTCAACTCTCCTCCAGCATCTCATGTCTCCTCCTGTAGTATCTCATGTCTCCTCCAACCACATAGTATTGAATTTATCTATTCTCCCCCATTGGAAATAAACCCAAATAACATGTTATAGAACATGTGGAGCTCAAAACACACTCCCCTTAGATCGTATCTCTCCCATAAACCTGTATCAATTCCACAAATAGATTAAAATAGTTAACACAAAAGGGGAGAGGGGAACAATTGTAACCACCTCATGCGATGGGAGGTGTTTGAACACTAAGGTTCAACTGATGCTTCTCAAACACATGTGTTGACAATTTCTTGGTCAGTATGTTATCCAATTGAAAATTAGTTCCAATATTATCCATTTTAATCATGTATTGTTCAACTTTTTCCTTGATAAAGTGATATCTAATTTCAATTTGTTGCATATGAGAATTCTGAATAGGATTCTTCGTAAGATTAATTGTGATATTGTTATCATAGTGAATCACTATTGGATGTTTCACCTCATCACCAATATTATTCAGTTATTGGTTCATCAAAATTTTTTGAGTTAAATCCTTTATAGCTAAGATATAGTTATCTTCAACAGCACTGAGATAAGTAATTTCATGTTTCTTACTTAACCAGACCACACATTTCTTACCAATAAATAATGCTCCACCACTTGCGGAATTTCTATCAACAACATCTCCAGCCTAGTCAGCATCAAAAAATGTCCACAATTCATTATCTCTTCCTACAGTAAAGTATAATCCATACTTTTGAGTACCTTGAATATAACTTATTATTCTTTTAACTTCCTTCATATGTTCTTCCTTTTTATTACATTGAAATCGGACCACTAAGCATGTTAAAAAGATGATATCTGACCATGTTGAAGTTAAGTATAGTAAGATTCTGATGATTCTCCTATACATGGTGAGATACATAGAAGTCTCGTCCACATATTTTACAAGTTTATTTCCAACTGAAATCAGAGTTGACATTAGTTTTGATTCATCCATATTGAATTTATTCAACAACTCTCTTACATGCTTTTCCTGAGAAATGAAATTGTAGTCTTTCCTCTGAATCAATTTCAGCCCTATTAAGTATGTGATTTCACTAATCATAGACCTTTCAAATTCATATTTCATGTTATTGGAAAATTCATCCACTAATTCATGTCTTATTTTACCAAATATAATATCATCTACGTACACCAGTACCATGAACCGATCTTTCCGAGAATTCTTCACATAGATATTGTGATCCACTCATCCTCTTTTAAATATGATCTTTTTAAATAAGAATCCATCCAAGTGTTCCATGCTCGTGGTGCCTTCTTTAGACCATAGAGTGCCTTCTTTAATATTCAAACATTCATTTAATCATTACCAAGTAGAAAACCCACTATTGTTCAATGTAGACTTCTTCTTCACAAACACAATTTAAGAAATCTATTTTGACATCCATTTGATATACTTCATATCCTATTTGAATTTTCATGGAAATAAAAAGTCTGATTGACTCTAGTCTATTCACTGGAGAAAATTTTTCTTCAACATCAACACCTTCGATCTGTGAGTATCCTTTACACACCAATCGTTCCTTATTTATGATCACATTTCCATGATTGTCAAATTTATTTTTAAAAATACACTTCATACTAATCACATTGGGATTTTCATGTCTCTTAACTAGATTCCATGTTTAGTTATTATCAATTTGATCCAACCCTTCATTCATGTCCTTAACCTATGATTCATCTTTTATATATTCTTCAAATGAGGATGATTCCACAATTGATAGGAAGGCAGATTGTGAATTATTACTCATTCTTCTTATTTGTGTTGGTGTAGTCCAGTCCCTAATGATGTTGGATTAATCAATTCTACTCTATGATTTCTCATATGAGGTTCAGAAGAATTTTCTTCAGTCATGGTCTTATATTCTGATTCTTCTTCTAAGTTAACATGTTTTTGTGACCTCTAAATGTTTTACACTCATTCCTCTACTTCTATATTTGAATCTTTTCCATTTCCACTACCTTCTACATCATTAATCATATCAGCATAACATCCACTCAAGGTATTTGTGGTATTATCTTCAATAATATTAACATCACTACTTTCCACAATTCTTCCAAAATGATTATTGAAACATTTTTAGGATTTTTTATTCTTTTAATATCAAAGGAATATTCCTTCATCTATAGCATCACCATAATTCCCATGATTTCCTTATTTATTTTGAATAAATCATTTACTTCTGAAAACACAAAAATACATCAAATATGGATTCCTTACATGCCACAAATCATATTGTGTCTTGGTTTCTACCATATAAAGACCTGTTCAATTTTGAGTATACACTATAGCTTGAACAACCTCTTTCTAATAATGGTGAGGGATACGACTCTTAATTAACATAGTTCTAGCTGTATTGTTCACCTGTCAATTCTTATGCTCAACAACTCCATTTTCTGTGGGGTTCTCACAGCATCATCCTCATGTTGTATTCCATGTTTCTCTATGTAATTTTCAAACTCAATGGATGTTTATTCTCCTCTATTATCATATTGTAGAACTTTGATTGTCTGACCAGTATCATTCTTGGCTATTCAGCAATACGTTTTCATGCAATCAAGCACTTTTCTTTTTCCATGTATAATCATCACACAATATATTATACTACAATCATCAATGAAAAGAACAAAGTACCTTTCTCCACATGTTCCAGAAACATTTATCAGACCACATACATTTGTATGAATGAGATCAAGAAGATTTGATTCCCTTTTCTTCTTCAATCAATATGAATTGTAGTCTAACTTCCCTCGTATGTATGCATCGCAATTTTTTTCCCGTTCACACTTTAGAATGGGGATATTCATGACTATATTCATATTAGATATCTTTTCCATGTATTTTTTATTAATTTGACCCAATATTCAGTGCCATAAGTTATTTTCTTCTTTTACTATCATGTATCAAATGTTATCTTTACTATCAAATTGATATAAGTTTTCATCTGTTCTACATCCTTTAATAAGATAAATACATGTATTTACTATGATATTTCACCCATTTTGATTAAAATTCACCATCAATATTGAGTCACATAGTTGAATCACACTCAATATATTATGACACAGACTATCTATATAGATAGATTCAGTTTTCTTCATCTCTCCATTAGCTAGTTCAGTACTTCCACTTTCTTTGATATTCAAAGCACCATCATTAATGAACCTTACTATTATATAAACCCTTTTAATAACATTAATTAATAGTTATTTATTTCTTATCACATGGGATGAGCATCCACTATCAAGAATCCAGGTGTTTCTGCTCTTTGTAGCTTTGAGGGCTACTTCTAAAAGATTGGATTTTTCAATTTTCATCTTTTTCTTCCATGAAATATTATATTGAATGAAGGATGGAGATGGAATTTAAAATATATTTTCCATTTGTATGGGTTCATCATTCTCATACTCTTATTCCATAGGATAAAACATGTTTGTGATAGCAACACCATCTGGTTAACAAGTATTAGATTTTCTATGAGTTCTATATGTATTTTTCATGCCTTTCCTCTACCTGTAATAAACAGCTTTATGGCCAAAGTTAGGTTAATGAAAATAATATCCATATAAATTATTTCTTTTATAAGAAGTAGGATATGAATTCATTTCCCTTATTTGACTTCCTAGATCTTCCCCATCCAAATAGCTCCTTACCTCTTTATAGTATGACATGGTATGGACCAGATAGCCACAGAATTGACATTTCATAAGAGGAAATGTTTTATCACTTACATTTTTTCCCATGTCTCCTTCCTTAGTAAAATAGTTTGGTTTCCTATCATTTTAGTAAACTCATGGATAGGACATAGGTCTCCTTTCAGTTTTATTTGAGGATCTCTTTTTTGGGACTTCAGTTGACTTTGTGATATGTTTATCTTTTGATTTCCCTTTACTGAGGTTTATCTTATTTCCAACTTTTGATGATTCAGCATCATAACCAATTCCACTTTTTCCCATGCATGTGGACCTTTGATCATTCAAAGCCTTTTCTACTCCATCAAAACTTTATTTAGCTCTCTCTAGTAGCTCAGCATCTGAGAATCTTCCAAAATATATTTTTCTCTTTGTTTCTTTTGAATTTGATTTGCTTTCAAGTTTACTCCTAAGAGTAACAACATCTTCTTCAAGAACCTAAATATTCTTGTACTTATCCTCCAGTCTGGATTTAAGGTCATTGATGACCTTTGCCTATTCTTCAATTTTGTACCTCAGTTCCACTACACTTTATGTGCTTTCTAGGGTTGTTGACTTTTCTTTCACCACTTATTCCAGTCCTTCAATTTTAGATTCAAGATGATCAACATATATTGATGATTCTTCTACAATTTCTCTCCACTTTTTTGCATCTATTACTTTGATCTTCAATCTTTCCTATATAATACTTAAGTAGAAAATTGAGATCAACATCTACAATCAACTAATAATCTCTAGCTCTATATTTTGATGGTTCTAACTTTTCAACTATAGCCATCATAGACACCTGAGTTCCATATTTAAAATCTGGTTCTTCTTCCCCAAAGAGATCATTATCATCATCTTCTTATTCATATACAAAACTCTTTCTTTGTAATTTTTTTACACATTTTAAGTCTCCCTTTTGAGATAACCTTTTCTAAGTATTTTGTGAGTTTCTAGTCTCACTTTCTTTATCATCAAACTTCCTTGAGCACTGAGATGCAATCTTCACAACTCTACCACAAATAAATCATGAAAAAGGTATATTTCCTTCAAATCTCTCTTTTCCTCTCTTAAATTTCATGGAAAATAGAGAAATAATTTTGTATTCCTCATTAACTTCATTAAAAAAATATCCTAAAATTTAAAAAATTTCCATGGCATTTAATTCCATCACCTTTGCAACATGACTTGTTGCAACCTCTGGTTTGACACATATTTCATATGATACCAAACTACTTAGGAGATCATCCAAAGAAAGTTTTGAAAGATCTCTTTCCTCAAGGGCTGACACATTTGGATTGTAAAGAGGTGGAAGTATTCTCAAGATTTTATTTACAATGTCAATGTCTTTTATTTATTTTTTAAGCCCTCAATTTTCTCCTATAACTTTAGTAATTCGATTGAAAAAGGTATCTAAATTTTCATCAGATTGCATCTTCAGATCATCAAACCTATAGTGAAAAACTTAAAGTTTGGTCTCTTTCACTTTTTTATATCCTTCATATATATTTTCTAGATTTTTTCACATAGACTTGAATGAGGTGAATCTCATCATCTTCATATATATTTGATCGTATAAAGTTGTAGTGTGGTAATTTTGTGCTTTAGAGTCTACATCAAGCATTTTACTATTTATATTAGTCGTAGAAAGCCATGTTGGATCAGTTAATTGTATTCCTTATGCAATGGAAAAAATGACTTCCATTCCAAATGATCTTAGATGATATCTCATTCTCTTTTTCCATATCTGAAAGTTGCTTCCATCAAAATTGGGAACTCCCCTGACATTAGATATGTTCTCCATGAGATCAAAGAAGGAAAGATTTAAACTAGTATCATGTACCCTCTAATACTACTAAAAGGACCTCGGAACACCCCAGGAGGGGAGGGGTGAATTAGGGTGTCAACTTTTTCTTCAAGAGTGACAGATCTTGTTCCCAAATTGGAAGGACCTTGTTAAACCTATCTGATGAGAAAGAGAAGTAAATAAACAATCACATGCAAAGAGTCAACACAACTATTTTACTTGATTCACCACTAATATTACAAGTAGAATACGCCAAAAATGTTTCGGTCATACATAAATCCACTAAACTTTAGTAGTTGTGGAGTAAAAAAAATTTAGGCACATTCACTCTGTTCTAGGAACACTACCTTTACAATATTTTAGGGATAGAACATAGAATCCCTTAGAACACTTCCATTGACTCCCCATAGATCAATTACTTGGGAGGAATCCAAACACAGTTTATGGACTTGTAGGTCCCTTCATATTCATTAAAGAATTCATCCTTAACTATATATAGATGCTTTGTTGAAGTCTTGCTTCTACCCATAGATGTAATCCACTTTTCTGCACTTACAGTTCATGAATTGTTCCTCCATGAACCGGCCTACTTCCTCCACATACCACTTCCATGTACTGACTAAGAATATTACCTCTACATACCTCCTCCACATACCACCTTTGCATACCACCTCTGCATACTACCTTCATGTACCACCTTCACAAATCGCATCTACGTACTGCCTCTACTTCTACAAAATTATTTCTTCTAAGAACTGCTACTTCTCTAAAAACTATCTCTCCTTCGTGAAACATTTTCCTTTATGTAATATAGTTCCCTACAAATCCCTTCCATAGAATGTATTTTCAGATCACTTCTCCTTTCGCAGAATCCTCCTCATAAACCTCTTCTTCTTCACAAGGTTGTCTTCCTACGAACCACTTTGGACTTTACTGAATTCCTCCTAGATTTCTGAAAATCACATTGTTTAATGATGCGATAAGTAGTCCTTATATATAAAAATAGATCTGAAAATTTCACTAATCCATTTTACTTAAACATCTAATGCAGTATTATCTTCACTGTATACTAAGCTCCTCTGCGAACCATTTTTTCCTTTACAGTATGTGTAGCGTCTTCGTTTCTTCATGGTGGTTGATCTCTTCTACAAAATAATCCTTCAAAAATACGAAAATCACTTCCATGTTTTCTTGAACAACAAGTCATCCCACATACCACAATCCTTACAAGATCCATTTTCCTCCTACGAACCACAATCCTCCCCATGAACCATTTCCTTGTGTGATCCGCGTACCGCACTTTGTGGTCTACATAAATATGCTTTGTGAAATCCTACCCTTTTTCAATTTTCAAAAATGCTATATGAATTATGATTCATCATTTGTGTATTGTTAAATACTAAATAGAAATCCTTCCATTTCCAAAAACAAACTCCCAATTTTGAGACCAAAAAATTTGGAAAACTTTGGGAAACGATGCCACCTTCAACATTGTTGTCAGCTTTAAATGTAATATCTTTTTCCTTTCTAACTCCCTAATCTTCCATGTGAGGATTTTAAAAAAACACAAATCATACTCAATTTCTATCAAAGAATAGCCTTGGTTCTAACACCGCTCCTCTGCGCAACTCGACCATAGGCCATCAATAAAATTGAGCACCCTAGAAAGCGACACCTTCCCAATGTAGGAAGAACGTTGACATGTAAGTTAGGGAAAGATATTAAGTTGTTTCTAAAGAATTGAATTAGATACGATTCCCTATATTGACTGAACTGGTTTTTTTTAGGATCTATGGTTTTGTTGGATTCTTGGTTCTTCAAATCGATGTTGTTGTCAATTTCTTCGATCAAGAGCATTGATCGACTGGGCATGAAAATGCGAAAGAATTTCAAATCCTTATTTCTACTCATGTCGATGAGATCCAAGTCATAGATGTTGAAACCCAGGTAGTTGTCCATGGCTGTGATGAACTTGTTAGGATTGAGCTGATTTTCAATCCATTTTATCCCTTTATACTATAATCTTTGGTATATTTCATGATTTTCAATTGAATAAGTGTGGGGGAATGATCATTTTTGCTGGATATGGGAAACTTACTACTAAGGAGATGTGTTGTGGTATTTCTAATATATCTATGGAACATGGTTTATGATTACCTTTGTTGTAATTTTATGATTACTTTATTTCAATTAAAAAAATGGGTTGTGTATTAAGAGGTTCAAAATCACCATTAACAGACTGATGAATCTCATGAAATATTTTGTGTAGTTAGGTGGTGGATGTGAGATCTATCTTGAAAATAACTTCCAAAAAATAGAAAAAGTAAAGAAATAAATAGGGTAACTTCTCTATGAATTCATGACACATTTGTGGACCTACTTTAATCTATTGGGAGTGAAGATACATTACTATCCAGAGGAGGTTATTCATCACACTATTCATGATTAATATTCATAATGGTTTATATTTTACCCTCCTTTTGAGATTTATTTTTATCATTTACCCACCTACCCTCAGCCTTAGAGTCATTTGAACTATAATGTTAAAGTCCTCATGATTAATTATGTTTTTTGTCTTTATAGAGTGGAAATTTTAGATCCAATGAAATCCTATGGTTAAGAATATGTATTCAATATTGAGAATTACTCAAATTCTATTTTACCTTGAGTGGTGATAGAAAATTCAGGGTGAGGTAAATTACAACATGGGCATAATTATCTAAGAAATAATTGAGAAATTGATATTAAAAGAAGGAACGGTCTGAATAAAGAACTTGACCATGAGACATGACTAATTGTTTTTGCAGAGATGATTTTTGGAGAACTATAACCTTCCTACTAATACTTGGTTTCATTTTCATGGTTTTAATGGTTGTTTCTTGTGAAAAATTGTTTCCTTTGAGATTCTTGTAGAGATTATTTTTTAGTGAGGACAAAAAATCATTCAAGTGTGGTGGAATTTGATATTCTTAATTCCTATATATATATTTTAATCAATTATTTCATATTTTTTCATGTTTTACACGTTGATATTGTGATATTTTATTGATATTTTTAGGGAATTTTATCTCAATATGCAATGGAGGTGTTGTGGTAAAAGTGCAGAAATTGCAAATGATTCACATCATGAATAAAATTCATGGCATGTATTAATTTAAGATAGGACTCTGAAAAGATGAAGATCAAGATATAAATATAGTATAAGTCATGAATTATTCATATGAATAAAACTCAAGATGTGAATCCAGTTCATGACATGAAAGTATAGTTCTCGGTCTCTGATCAACCTCCCTGAAGATCCCACAAATTCAATTTGAGTTGTGAATCATAGAAGATACCAAATCATAGAAGTCTTGGAATTCCCATTCATGACATAAAATAGAGACTAATGACATGAAATTATCCTGGAATAATTCCATGATGACTCAGGATGTGAAATACATTCACGTCGTGAGTTGATCTGACCTATTTATATTACAAGCACCTTTATATTCTAAATATTTTTTGTTTTACACCCTCTTTATATTATTTCTATCTCATTTAATATTGTTTAATTTTGTTTCACTATTGTTATTTTTTTCCAATGAATTTTATCAATCTGTATGATCGAGCACTTCCTAGGTGAGGAATAAAAATCCAAGGTTCAGATTTTAAGAAGCAAATACCTTTTAGAAGGTCTATAGTCAAGGTTACCTTGAAATTGGTCTATGTACCCCTTGTACTTTGGGGTAAAACTATGTATTTTAAAATCCATTAGGAGTAATTTATTTGTAAAGAATACTCCATGTTTTTGTTATTTTTGATGTGCTATTTCTTTTAAAATTATTTTATAAAAAATTATATTTTATTTTCTGTTGTAATATTACTGTTATCAATAATTGAAATATTGATTTTTTTTTACCACACATCACTTTGATATTACTCTTATTATTTTATTGGATTTATTAGAAGTTTTATTTATTATTGTTTAAGTACTTGAATTGGTTTAAAAAATTTATTTGTTTCTCAAACTATAATTCATCCCCCCCCCCTCTTGTAGTTTTTTCCATACATATTATGATCCTACAACCTACTAGGTTATAGAGCACATACCCTACTCACTCCACTCAGTGTTTGTAGACCTAGTGGAATTTTTCAGGTTCTAGATAAAGATCATAAGGATGATATATGATTTTGGTTAGATAGTGACCTCAAGTCACATGATATGTTCTATTTGAAGTCAGTTTCTATTACATTTATCACATTGGACAATTGTGTCTCTTAAATGATTTTGTAGGAATTTTCATTTTATTTCATAGAATTTCCAACCAAGTGTTCCCTTTAAATGATTTTTTACTAATTTCCATAACTTTAATCGATAATTCACTAAATTTTTTTTGGTCACGGTGGGACTCGAGGCTAGCTATAAGAGAGGTCATTTTGGGGTGAGCCGAGGGATTTTATTTTTGTATCTGTGATCTTTTTTGTGATTTAAAATTGTAAAGTTTATTTTAAACTGTTATTTAAATCTTATTTATCTAGGTTAAATCATACCTAAAGATTTTATTGATGCCTATGATGATCGTTATCATCCTGGGGGGTCAAGGATGCCTCTCAGGTCAGAAAAGGAGGGTCCCTTGGATGTGGCTATGATGAAACTACCAGTTACAAACAGCCCTATCAAGCAAGGTGAGGTGAACATGATAGTTAGTGATGTCCAAGGTCTCGGAAGAACTCAAGGTCGAGGCCAGGAGGACACCAACAAGCAACCACATTTTATGGGATGTAGATATGAGCACCCCACAGGCTCAGACATGTTGCAGGGGAAGTCCTTCCTATTGGCTGAAACATAACCTCATCACGGACAAGGGAGTTTGGACGAAGTGAGTGTATTGGGGACCTTATACCCAAACACCCTCAGTGCCAACTCCACAATCCATCTAAAGTAAGGGAATGGGGGAATATTACTGGATTGGAGAATAAAGTAGGAAAGGAGGATTATATGCATAGGCCCCTTAAATAAGGCTCGACGATTAAGCTGGGGAACCGATTTGAAGGACTAGATGTTCAACAACAACCATTAACTCAAGAGGAGGATGCTTCAGGTGATGATAACTATAGTCAAATATCAGTGGATAGCATGGACTGAATTCAAGGTAAAGGTCCTCATAGACCTAGAAGGAAGAAAGGGAAAAAGGGAATCTGAGACTTAGGGAAATGTATTGTGGTCCAAGGGAAAAACCAAAGGGACGCAAGGATTACTCCCACTTTACAAAACTGATGGAGACTATATCAGCCAAGGAGGGTAGAAATAAGGAAAGAAAATCCCTACAAAATGGGGAAATTGAAGAATCTAGTAGGAATACAAGAGACAGGGAGGAAGAGGATGGGGAGTGCTTAAAACTAATCCTACACTCCAAGGAAGAAATGCTAGAAAAATTTGTCTAGCCCAATGTCTCAGAAGAGGAGATTAAAAGAATTTATGAAAGAAGGTTTCAAGTTAATGCCAATGAGGAGAAAGAAGTGTGGATATATAAACAAGACTAAATCCTCGCTTGGGGCTTCAATCAGAGAAAAATCAACTCAGAGTAATTTATTCAGACAATGGAAAGGATGATTACACACCTTGAAGAGCTTATCATAGAGGATCCAAATATCCAGGTTAGTATGCTATAATTGGAACTATATAGAGTATTTGGGTCAAGTAATCCTATTATTGTGTTTAACTATTTTGTGATCTCTTTCATCATGTAGTGGTATCTTGTTTGTGAACTATGGTTTCCCATTTTTCCTTAAAATGGCTTAATAAAAAATTAAATTTGGATGGTTCATGTGGAATCTTAGGCCAGTTCGTTACTTATAAAATGCCCCATTCTAGAAATTTTCAATCCAGTAAAGTTATCCATTCCTTGATCGTGTACAAACTATGAATCTAAACCCTGTGTACATATTAAAAACAAATAAGATAACATATGATCCTCTTATCACATACCCCAATGGGGTATAACATGATTATGTATCTCTCTATTAATAATAAAAGACAATGACACTAAATAAATATAGCACATTTCCAATGTAACAAATCATCTGTCAAAGACCAGGGTCGCTAAAACTTTTTCCAAAAAAAATCACTCAATCATGACACAATCTTTGATGAAATCAAGATTTATAATGTATTATTTTTCCATTCCCTCTAGACAAATTTTTAAATTGATGCATAAATTTTGAAACAACAATAATATTACTTGATATTTTCTAAATTTTAATAAATTCACTCTTCATAGGAGAAATAATATTTTTCAATACCTTATTCAAACAATCAACAATCATTCTTTAAAAAATCTTATACAACACATCACTCAAACTAACCATCCTAAAGTGATCCAAACACTATTACATATTGTTCCTTTAACATCCCAAAAAAGGGCTTTAACAGCGCTAAAAAGAATTATTTTCCTCAACGTCATTAAAGGGGGGTCCCCTTTATAAGTTCTAAAAAAAGTACTGATAAAGGCCCAACCTGCTTCAGTGTACTGTTTGAATAACAACACACTGTAGAAAATACACATGTAACCTGTATGAAAATAAATTTGTATTCAAATATATAATTTAATTAAAATAAATTTTACATCATCAATAAAAACACATTACTATATAATTTTAAAATAGTCTTTTGTATAATTACATTTACAATTACTATCCAAAAACATTTAAAAACATTAATGGTTCATCATATTTGGCACCTGCAATCCCCTCTCAAAAAAGCCAAACCATGGTATCAGTTTCAAAAAAATAACCCCAACCCAAGGAAAAGAATCCACCTATATAAGAAAAAAATCTTATGACAGTAATACTGTAAAGAAATAAATTAAACTTAAATATGAAAAAAGTACATTAATGAAATGTAAATTAAAAAAGACACACATGAAGTTATGTAGGTCACACCATACATTGTATTTAGGTGATGTTGATTCCTACACATCAAAATTGACTTATGGATCATTTTCTTAAGGTATCAAAACAATACGAATATTTTTTCTTGGTTTTCAGTATGTCACTTGTTCTTTTTACAAAAATTAATGTCAATTTTAAATAAAAAGACACATTTAGAGTTATATCGATCACACCTTTTATTGGATTGAGGCTAGGCTGATTCATAAACATCACAAATTACTTATTTATTGTTATACTAAAGTATCAAAACAATACTAATATGTTTTCTTGGTTTTGAGTATGTCACTTGTGTTTTTAACTAAAATATAATTTCAAACTAGAAACACGCTCTTTGGGTCATACCAGTCACATCATGCATCGGATTGAGGTGTGGTCAATTCTTACATGTAAAAAATTACTTATGAATAATTTTCCTAAAGTATCAAAATAATTTGAATGTGTTTTCTCAGTTTTTAGTATGTCACTTTTTCTTTTTATTAAAATTAATGCCAATTTTAAATAAAAAGATATACTTGGAGTTATACCAGTCACAATGTGCATCGGATTGAGGTTTGGTTAATTCCTACTTGTCAAAAATTACGTATGGATCATTTACCTAAAGTATCAAAACAATCTAAATGTGTTTTATTGGTTTTGATTATATCACTTTTGTTTCTTACTAAAATGTCATTTCAAACTAGAAACACGTAATTTGAGACATATCGGTCACATAGTGTGGAGGTTTGATGTGAGAATACTTCCTAAACGTCATAAATAACTTATGAATCATATTTCTAAATTATCAAGACAATCAGAGTTTGTTTTATTTTTTTTCAGTGAGTGACATGTTTTGAACTAAAATGTCTTTTTTAAACTGATAATGAACACATTTAGTCATACTAGTCACACCGTGCATAAGATTTAGGTGAAGTTGATTCCTACGCTTAAAAAATGACTTATGGATAATTTTAATAAAGTATAAAAACAATCCTAATGACTTTTTTTAGTTTTTAGTATGTCACTTGTTCTTTTTATTAAAATTAATTTCAATTTTAAATAAAAAGTCACACTTGGAGTTATAATGGTCACACCATGCGTTGGATTGAGGTGAATTTAATTCTTACGCATCAAAAATTAATTATGGATCATTTTCCTAAAGCATCAAAACAATATGAATGCATTTTATTGGTTTTGAGTATGTCACTTGTGTTTCTTACTAAAATGTCATTTCAAAGTGGAAACTCACACTTTGATCCATACCAGTAACATCATGTGTTGGTTTGACGTGAGAATGGTTCCTACACATAAAAAATGGCTTATGAATCATTTTCTTACATTATCATAAAATTAGAGTACATTTTCTTGGTTTTCAGTGAGATACGTAGTTTGATCTAAAATATCAATTTTAAACTGGTAACAGACACTTTGAGTCATAATGATCATACCGTGTGTCGAATTGAGGTGTCATTGATTCCTACACATCAAAAATGACTTATGGATTATTTTAATAAAGTATCAAAATAATATAAATGTGTTTAATTAGTTTTTAGTATGTCACTTGTTCTTTTTATTAAAATTAATGTCAATTTTAAATAAAAAGACACACTTTGAGTTATATCGGTCACACCATACATCGGATTTAGGTGTGGATAATTCATATACATCAAAAGTTACTTATGGAGAGTTTTCCTAAAGTGTCAAAATAATCAAAAAAATCTTGATTTTGAGTATGTTGCTTTTGTTTCGTACTAAAATGTCATTTCAAACTAGAAACATGAACTTTGAGTCATACCAATCACATCATGTGTCAGTTTGATGTGAGACTACTTCATACAGGTCAAAAATGACTTATAAATCATTTTCCTAAATTATTAATACAATCAGAGTGTGCTTTCTTTGTTTTTAGTGAGTGGAATATTTTGAACTAAAATGTCAATTTTAAACAGATAATGGACACTTTGAGTCATACCAGTCACACAATGCATCGTATTGAGGTTTGGTTGATTCCTACATACCAAAAAGACTTATGGATCATTTTTATAATGTATCAAAACAATCTAAATTCATTTTATCAATTTTTAGTATGTTACTTGTTATTTTTACTAAAATTAATGTCAAATTTAAATAAAAAGATACACTTGGAGTCATATTAGTCACACTGTGTTTTGGATTTTGGTGAGGTTGATTCATACACATCACAAATGACTTATGGATCATTTTCCTAAAGTATAAATATAATCTAAATGTTTTTTCTCAGTTTTCAGTATGTCACTTTTTCTTTTTACTAAAATTGATGTTAATTTTAAATAAAAATACACACTTGGAATCATATCAGTCAGATCATGCATCAGATTGAGGTGATTTTGATTCATAAACGTCAAAAAATAATTATGGAAGGTTTTCCTGAAGTATAAAAATAATAATAATGTGTTTTCTTAGTTTTTAGTATGTCACTTGTTCTTTTTACTAAAAAATGTCAATTTTAAATAAAAATCCACACTTGAAGTCATATCTTCCACACAATGTCAGATTGAGGTGAGGTTGATTCTTACATATCAAAAATGACTTATGAATCATTTTCTTAAAGTATCAAAACAATATGAATAAATTTTATCATTATTTAGTATGTCACTTGTTCTTTTTACTAAAATTAATGTCAATTTTAAATAAAAAGACACAATTGGAGTCATAGCGATCACACTGTGTGTTAAATTGAGGTTTGGTTGATTTTTACACATCACAAATGAATTATGGATCATTTTAATAAAATTATCAAGAAAATATGAATTATTTTTCTTGGTTTTCAATATTTCACTTGTTCTTTTAGTAAATTAATGTCGATTTTAAATTAAAAGATACACTTGGAGTCATACCAAACAAACCATGTGTCAGATTTAGGTATGAATGATTCCTACATGCCACAAATGAATTTTGGAGTGATTTAATATAGTATTAAATCAATATTAATGTTTTTTCTTGGTTTTGAGTATGTGATGTGTGTTTTGAACTAAAATGTAAATGTTAAACTAAAAACATACAGTTTAATTCATACTAATCACATTGTGTATCGGATTGAGGTAGGTATAATTGAGTATGTGATATGTGTTTTGATTTAAACTATCTATAAAAATCCATAAAAGAGAGAACATGTTTCATTCTGATGGAATAGAAACTCCATACTCCCTGAAATACTTCACATTTCAGGTAGCATGGGGTTTCCTATTCCATCAAAAAAGAACATGCTCTCTCTTTTATGGATTTTTGTAGATAGTTGAAAGAAAAATATGACTTCCCAAAAGAACAGTGAAAAAAATAAATATTAGATAAAAATGATAAGGAAATTAACTTACAAATAATAGATAAGATAATGAAAAAATAATTAAATAACTAGCAGTAATTCACCTTTTCATGATTTATGTATACATTCTTGACCCATTTCCTTATTTTCATTATTTTAGTTTCAGTCTTGAAGTCCAATCTCAAATAATCATGAGTAGCTTTGAACAAACCACCCCAACCAGAGAAAAAGAATCCACTTATATAAGAAAATAATTCTTATGTTAGTAATAATATAAATAAATTAATTAAACATAAATATGAAACAATACATTAATAAAGTTTTAATTTTAAACTAAAACCATACAATTTGAGTCATATCAGGTACATCATGAATCAAATTGAGTGTATGATCATAGTACAGGAGTGAATCATCCTTGTTGATGAAGTCATTTCTTAATTATCTCTATGAAAATTAACAAAATAAGTTTCAGATATAAATTATCAAGAAATTAACTAAAAAATAGATAAAATGATGATGAAATCATCTAAATTATAAGTAGGAAGTCACATCTTCATGATATATGTTTACATTCTTCCATCAGGTGTGCTTCCCATTCATTTCTAAATAAATCTATTTCATCTTGTGAATATGAGGAATTTCAATAGTCATACTAAACTAGAAAAATATAAATACACAAAGGATTAATAAATATTTTAAATAAAATAGAAATTATCTTCGAAAAATACTTCTTCAAGGATTCTAGTTTGTTTATAGCATATGATATCTCTCAAAAATTTACAAACATAATAACCAAAAACTTTTCCATTTGTTTATTTAAAAAACTACATAAACATTGAGAAAAATAATTATTTTTTTTATATGTGGTTTGATAGTGAAATATTATTATATATACCCTGATACTTTTCTACTTTTAAAAGTCGACAGACTCCTTGTTTTTAGGGATTATCCTCATTCCATGATTTTTATGATATTTAAACACCACCATATCATAATATAATTCTCATTAAAACACTATATAAAATATATAACTTGAATTTTAGTTCTAAAACATTGAATTTAGTGTATTTGAAATGGAAAAACATCATCATGTGTGGTCAAATTTTTGGGTATCCATGCAGTGAATCTAGGAAATAAATATTTAGAGTATACAAATTGATAGCAATGAGTACCCAATGATGCCTAAAAACAAAAAAGGTAATAAGTAATGAAAGGAATGAAAATAAATTTTATATGATTAAATTGTATAGTTTTACCCCTACATTTTTTTTATTAATAATATTTTGTCATCAATAAGTTTTATGTCAAACGATTTGGTCAATTCTTTCACTATTTCATCCATTTTTTATTAAATTTCTATTTGGTCTATAGAAGTGATGTGAGGACTAATGGGTCCATATTTATGTTCATGGGTTAATCCCTTCAATTGGTATTAATATATATTCCTAAAAAAATATGAAATATATTTAGTCATAATTAACATAGTAAATCAGTTATTGGAAAAACAAATCATGAAAACATGCCTTTTGTATAAATTTACAATTGAGACTCCTAACCATTCATACTTAAATATTTCATTTATATTATCAAGAGAAATGTAGACTGTAATGGTCTCTCCATGCTTTTTATTTTCAAAATAAACTATGGGATTACTACCACTTTGTAACTTTGTGTCTTCTAGAACCTTTATTGTTAGTAAATGTGGATATTGAATGGGTGGGGTAAAGGTGATTTCTGAAGATCTTTTTGATCAATTGGTTGATATTTTAGATAGTTTTGATTTTACCTTTCATTTCACCCACTTCCCTTTGTTCATTTTTAATAACATTCATCAGTTCAGACCTTTTTTTCATTAATTGTTAAATGTTTTTCTTAAAAAATAAATTATAAATGAATGCCTCCTTTTTTAAATGTTTTTTACAATATCTTATGGCTATTCTATGAATGTTTCAATATATTTATCGACTGTATGAATATCCACATCATCAAGTGGAATAGGTATCTCGATGCTTGGCTCATGAGCTATGGTAATTCCTACTCTCACATGACTTGTTGGAAGTGGTTTATTACGTAGACTGTCTTCTTGGATATTGACATGGTAGCCCTCATAACAAGGTGATGGGTGGGTGTGGGTAGATATAAATCATAATCGATTTCAACATATATAATATCAGTATAGGAAAGGTGTCAATGTCTGTCTGATTCATATTTCACAACAAAAATTATTAGAATATTGATAACCTCATCTAAGATAGATCTTTGAGGGGAATGGTTTGCCTTAAAGATAGTGGGGGTGGGGTGGGATTTTCATGAAATGGTTGTTCTTGAGTTTTTTCTTCTATTTGATCCTTCCAACCCATAACATTTTCTAGAAACTCATACTTCCAATGAATTTTTTTTCAATGTTACATAATATTTCTTTCATCTCTTCCATTTCTTTATCATTATCCCCCTATTATTTTCTTTTCTAAAAATATATTCAGGATGTCACCTGAAAACCCACACCTCTAACGTGACCATATTTTTCTGGCCACTTCAAGGACACCAATAGTAAGTGTTCATCTAGTACAGTTGTTGATGATTCCTGGGTCTAATTTAGATAGAAAATATAGGAAAATAAGTAATCAATGTTATGTAATAATGATTTAAAGAAAAAATTACTATTATGTCATACTTATACATACTTCCCACACTTTTTGTGTGTTTTCAACTATTAGTATCTCATATTTATTTACACATGCCTCCTTCCATAGCATGTGACATAGGATGGAAGTGGATTTGGATTTAGATTCATCAATCTACATATAAACATAGGAACATAGTTATGTTGTTGTTTAATATCACATAAAAGTATTACAGTATATTTAAAATACGTAACAATTTTTTTCAAGTGAAGAATATCCCATCCATTATTTACAATAGGGGTATGTTGGTTTTATTGCTCATTCCTTATTTTCATCACTCAAATTATATTTCATAAATTAAAAATTCTTAATCAAAGTGATCAATGCCCATATTTTCAAACAATGTATTACCAGCTACAATGTACCTAAAAATATATCTCCCCACGAAGGATAGTTAACCCATCCTGTGCTGCTTGGCTTATTAGGTGTGCATACATATGCAGTGGGTATGGGTTTATTTTCCCTTTAGCATCATTCAGATGAATTTTTTTTAGAATTTTTTTAAAGACTCTATGAGACTTTCTAGTAAGAATTAATACAAATTTCTTATGGAATTAATATGATATAAATTTACTCTACAAGGGATAATGAAGAGTAATTAAGTGTTTCATTATTTTATTTTTAGTAAAATAAAGAAAGGATGTCATAATGTTACCCTAATGTTTTCCCAATTCAGTGTATTGAGCATGGGAACAACATGGTTCTATGAAGCTACATCAATCATAACATGCTTCCGAGTGGTGAGCCCAATTAAACTACTAAACATGGCCTTGTTGGGGTAAATAGGTTGGATATGCACATTCTGTCTGACCACAAATTTTATCCCTTTGAGTTTCGCCTTAATAATTTTTTCTAAAACCGCCATGCTACAACGCTCCTATTTTTTTAGTGACATTGGTTATTTTAGATCTACCATTTCCTCAAGTTCAATATCATAAATATATTATTCCTCTATATTGGTATCATCTTCATTTGTAGAGGTTCATTATTCCTCTTCAATGGGTGTAGCAATAGGATGAGAAACTAGTTATTCTTTAGGATTGGGAGCATCATCATGTGCAGAATTCATTATCTGTGGAAGTGGTTCAATATTTAACTTAGATTTCATAAATTAAATAGTGAATTGATAATAACATGAGGTAATTCACTTCATATTACAAAAAATATATAACTTAGTTAGTGAACTATTTTTTTAAGGTTGAAGGGATTTGACCCCTTTATCGAGTATCCAAATATCTTCAATGTGGTCTTCTTTGATATAAAAGACCCCATCTACATTGGAATCATTGTGAAATGATTGCAATGTCCCAATAAAACGGTTATCCTCATTTGAATTTTCATCAGACCCTTCAGTGGTTTTGGTTGATAGCAGAAAAATTAACCACTTTTGGTTCACGGTATTTAGAACATAAAATACTTGTACTGCATATGATGCCATTATAAACGGTTTATCTTTATACCCTTCCTTACTGAAATCCACTTTCAGGAATCCCAATTCATATATTTTAATAGCACTCAAGTTATCAACCCACTTTCATTGAAAAATCATCACTAGAAATGTTTTATAATCAAACTCCCATATTTTTTTGACGATGTCAATGTATGACATGTTCACATAAATTGGATTTTTTGTCCATGGTATCATATGCATGTATCTCTTCAACCACAAGTGTAACTCCACTATTTTTTATGGTACACTCTTCATTATGTTCATCTTTTATAGAATGTATAACCATTAATTACATAACCATTATAAGATAATACATTCACAATTGTTCCTCTAGATTTCCATCGAAGTCATTCTGAAAGTGAATCTAGATTTTTATCTGACTCTTTAAAAATATGGTCATGAAACCATACTATAAACTGTTGATTGTGTGTATTTGATATCCAGATTTTATCCCTATATGGATTCAAATTCCTAAAAATTTATTTATGGGTTTCAACATATGGGGAAACCTCTAAATTGTTATAAAAAAACATAAAGGTGGTTCTGGTACTGATCTGTAATAGTGATTGTGAAAACATTTATTCCATAAATTCCTTCACCCACAAGCCTCCCATTGTGAATAGATTTTGGTATACCAATGCTTTCTACTCTGGATAGGTAGTTGATACAAAATTCAATGGATTTATCAATAATATATCACTCCACAATGCAACCCTCTATCCGACTTTTATTTTTTATATAACCTTTCAAAATCTTCATTTATCATTCAATGGGATACATCCATCTATAATGTATAGGACCACATAGTTGAATCTCTATCACCAAGTGAACCATCAAGTGAACCATCATATCAAATAATTTCAGAATGAAAAACATTTCCAATTCACATAATATGATGGAAATTTCATTTTCCATTGTTGGAGATTTCGTTGGGTCTATAACTTTGTTGAAAATAGTTTTGAAAAATAAAAATGTCTTGGTTAAAGTATGATGGACATTCTTATACAAAATACAAAATAAAGGTACATGTATTAGATCTTTCATCAAAATATGATAGTTATGTGAATTAAAGCCCTTTAAATGTAAATAATTCATTGAAACGATATTCTTGATATTTGATGAATACTCCTCTGGAACCATTACACCATTCAATAAGTTGAAAAACCAATATCTCTCCTTCCTAGAAATAGTGTAAGTATCTGGAGCAAGAAAATTCCATTTTTCATCTTTCAATGGAACAAACTCTTCCTGTATTATCATGTCAATCATGTACAGTCTAGCCTTAATTTCATCCTTTTTTTTGTCAGGTACATTCATTAACATGCCAATGACACTATCACATACATTTTTTTCAACATTCATAACATCAAGAAAATTTCTAACGTATAGATAATTCTAGTATAGTAATTTTAAAAAAAATGGTCTCTTTTTTAAAGCAGTTTTTAAAAGGTTTTTCAAAAAAAGTATACCAAAAGTATTATCCATATCTTTTACTTTCTCAAATAGTTGATCACTTATTAGTGGAGACAATGTTGTACATTCTTTTTAACTCTCATCGAATGATGTCATCCAAGATTGGTACTTATGTCTCCAGGGTTGAAATATGTGATGTCCTAGAAACACAGTATTTGATGAATGTATCAACCAAATTGATTATGTATTGTCACGAACCAGCTCAAGTACCCTGGTAACCTGATAACCAAGCCGGCCCTGACATAGCCCGAAGGGCATTCCCGATCCCCACGGGTTGGCGACTAGCACCTGGCATCGTACAAAATACAAGTGGGAACGATTTTTCCACAAGAATGTGAAAGTAAGAGTAAAACAAAACGGTATGCATAGCAAAAGAAACTCCACTGGGAGTAATGTACCAGATTACAAAGAGGCATAAAATTCCAAAGTACTTCAACCCAAGTACTAAAACTGGGAAAAACAGCCCCAAGGTCCCTAAGGACACAACTCACCAAGTCCAAAGATCAACAACTGGATCCACCTCCAAGAGATCCCTTCCCTTTGATAGAACCTGGAAGGATAAAGTCTACAAACACCCGAAGGAAAAAATTAGGGTGTGAGCCTAAGCCCAGTAGGATATCACCAAAGATTCCATAAGATATGCCAAATATCTATTATCCAAATAAAAGATTTCAATTTTCAAATAAACAGGTTTGGAAATTCAAAATCATATTTTAACAAATCATGCTATACATTTTCAAATGATGGAAAATTCATCAAGAAAGGCTTTACAATGATGAAATATTTCTAAAACAATGTCTTAAGTAAAACATTTATATAAAACATTTTATATAAATTCAGCAGGCATGTAAGCAGTTCAAAAGCATTGGCATACATTTATATCTCATATATAAATAAACAAGCGAGCAACATGGTCATATGCCAAAAGGTACGATAGTATTAACTAGTTATAGGATTCTGCACTCTCTATGTGAACTCAAAAAAATGTGTATACACACATCCCTATGACACTGGACAAAGGAGACTCGTCACCAACCCATAGGGGATGTGACCCGCCGCAAGTATGTTTTAGAACGTTGTCGTAGCGTAGAGTGTATCCAAATAACTCACTAACTACCTAATGCTTGCATGAACTCTTAAATTATGGGAGAACTATTTTAAGAACGCTTAAAATATGATCAATCCCATTCTCCCATTTCAAAAGTACCAAATTCATTCCATTTAAAACCAAAATAGGTTTTATTCAAAACATGCCTTTCCACAAGATAAAACCAATGGGTTTCTATCAAATCCTTTTTAAGCCATTTTCATAAGTTTGAAATCCATTCAAAACCAATTCCATCATCACACATTTCTTTTCCTAAATTAAATTAAACAATTTAATTGAAAACATTTCCATAAAATCCGCCATTTAAATTAAACAATTTATATCAACCAAATTTTCATAAACACACCCAATTCAATGGAATTGGGGTTTTCCCACATTTCTATGCCAAAACCATTTCAAATATCTTAATTCAATGGAATCGAGTTTTTATCAGTTAATTGAAAGAAAATTTGAGAAATTTAATTTAAATCAATAATTGAAATAAATCAATCAAATACAATGATAAACCATTTGGAAAGTCGGGACGGAACCACCTACCTCGAAGGTTTTGACCAAAACCACAACAGTCAAGAACGCTCAAGAAAATCGGGTTTCTTATTCAAGAACCCTCCTTAGATCTCTTATTCTAGAAAGATCAATATCAAATCTCATCAAATTTGGCATCAACACACTTAGATCTACCCATAACGGGTGTGGATCCAAGGAACCAAGTGAAGAAGTGAAGTAGATCTAAGTAGATCTAAGAAACCAATCAAGAACAATTAAGAACGATCACATACCTCAAAAATCTGGCTTCGATTAACCAAGTGGAGCCTTTCGATCGCCACCAGAACAATGGTAGAACCCTCTCTGACCTTAGGAGAAGACAAATCCCGAGTTAGGGCTGCTTAGAAGGAAAAACGAGGCACTTAGATGCAAAACCGAGCGAGATCCATAATTTAAGGATCTCATTTAAGTGACCGCATAGTTTGGCTGCACGGTTTGACAAACACTGTGCTAACCCTGCATGATCTACTGCCTTAGCCACCCTTCTCGTACGGCTTGGCCGCATGGTTAGATAAATTGTGTGCCGCCCGTGTGGAAGCTTCTGTCTAGGTTTCAAGGCTGGCAGGGTTTGATCGAACGGTTTGTCAAACCGTGCGCAAATCTTTCACAACACACTTCCCTCTAGTTTTTCTTTAAAAGATCACCCAAACGCAACCCAAGTCTTTACTCCAAAACAGAGGTAACTTAAAAACATCAAAATTACCTGAAAACATAACGTGATGTTACAACCTCCCCACCATAAGATCTTTCTACCCCCAGGAAGCCTATGAAGAAACCTCCACGTCAAAAAGATGAGGCCACTGCTCTCTCATTAGTGCCTCCCTTTCCCACGTCTCATGAGAATCAAGACCATGCTACCATAGTACATGGACTAGAGGTATCATTCTCCCATAAAGTACCTTGGTCTCATAATCAACAACCCTGACTGGTCGTTCAGTAACAGATAAATCTGGTTCAATCTCAAGATCACTCCAGCTCACAACATGATATGGATCAGAGAGATACTTTCGTAGCTGCGATACATGGAACATGTTTTGTATCAACGTCAGTTGTGGTGGTATATCTAGACGGTAATCAACTTTAACTACAAGACCAATAACCTCAAAAGGTCCTACAAAATGAGGAGCAAGCTTCCCTTACCTCCCAAACTATCGATGACCTAATCGGGGTGAAACTTTCAAGAACACCTGGTCACCAACTAAGAACTCTAACAGTTTATGGTGACGATCAGCATAAGACTTGTACCGACTATGTGCTGTCAACATCCTCTGACGAATCAACTGGATCTTAGCTGTCGTCTCTTAGACCAAACTTGGTCCTGCCAAAGAACTTTCACGAGTCTCCGACCAACATAAAGGAGATTTACAAGGACGACCATACAAAGCCTCAAAAGGATCCATTTTGATTGCAGACTGGTAACTGTTGTTATAGGAAAACTCAACTAGCCCCATATGATCATCCCAAGACCCATCAAAGTTGAGAACACATGTGCGGAGCATATCCTCAAGGATCTTAATAGCTCTCTCTGTCTAGCCATCTGACTGTGGATGGTAGGTCGTGGTCAAACGAACCTGAGATCCCAGTGCCTCCTGAAGGCCTCTCGAAAAGCGAGAAGTAAACCGAGGATCCCTATCAGAGACTATAGCAGATGGAACTCCGTGCAAACAAAAAATTTCTTTCACATAGATATTTCCCAACTTCTCAACTTTGGTTTATCTCGAATAGGTATAAAGTGAGCCAAATTGGTCAGTATATCGATCACAACCCATATTGCGTTCTTCTTTCTATGGGTTTGAGGTAACACAACCATAAAGACCATAGAGATTTCATCCCACTTATATATAGGGACTGGAAGTGGTTGAAGCAAACCCGGAGGTTTCTGGTGCTCGGCTTTCACCTGCTGGCATGTATAACAACGAGACACAAACTCAACAATGTCTCGTCTCATACCTGGCCACCATAACTGTTGTCGCATATCATAGAACAAATTTGTGGTTCCTGGGTGTACATCCCACTGAGAGTTATGGAAATCCTTTCATCACCTCCTTCCTTGACGCTAACGGAACAACGTAACGGTTTTGATAACACAGAACACCCTCTTTGGAGAATGACCACTGAGTGTTGGTCTCCCCACAATAAAGAGATTCCCTTATGCTATGGAATTCATCATCCAGTTTTTGTTCCTGAAGAATTAACTCAAGGAGAGCAGAAGTTAATTGAACACTAGATAAAGAAACTTTATTCCCCTTCCACTGAACTCCAATATGCAACTAAGAAAAAAGATCCATCAAACTCCATTCTTCTAAAGATTCTTTCACAGCCTGCGATGGAAGTTTCCTGCTTAATGCATCTGTAACTACATTCCCTTTCCCTGGAGTATAGGCAATGTCAAAGTTGAAGGATTGCAGGTACTCCACCCAACACCTTTGGCGGAGATTCAAATCTTTCTGAGAGAAGATATAACTCAAGCTATTGTGGTCTGAATACACAGTAAACCTTTCTCTAAAAAGGTAATGTCTACAACACTTAAGTGCGTGCATTACAGCTGAAAGTTCAAGGTCATGGGTAGGATAGTTCTTCTCATGAGGATTAAGCCGATGAGATCCATAGGCAACAAAATGAATACCTTGCATAAGGACACATCCCAAACCTGAACCCGATGCATCACTGAAGACCACATAACCTATCCCATACTCAGGAAGAGTTAACATCATCGCAGTAGTTAAAAGACACTTTAACTCAATAAAAGAACTCTGATATTTATCATTCCAGGAAAACTTCACTCCCTTTCGAGTCAGAGCAGTCATTGGAGAGGCTAACTTTGAGAATTCTTTAACAAACCGGTTATAATATCCTGCTAAGCCCAAGAAGCTCCGAATCTCAAAAACATTTTGTGGTTGTTACCAACTCATAACAGCCTTCACCTTTTCAGGATCAACTGATATTACTTGTTCTGACATGACACGTCCCAAGAATTTCACTTCCCGAATTCAAAAATCGCACTTCGAAAGCTCGACATAAAGTCAGTGATTTCTTAGAAGACTCAGAACTGTTCTCAGATGAAGCACATGTTCCTCCTCAGACTTGGAGCAGACAAGAATAACATCCACAAATACTACCACAAAATTGTCAAGATACTCATGGAAAACCTTGTTCATCAAATCCATGAAAACTGCAGGAGAATTTGTTAAGCTGAAGGGCATAACTAGGTACTCATAATGGCCATACCTACTTTGAAAATTGGTCTTATGAATGTCAGATTCTTTTATCCTCAACTAATGGTAACCAGATCGAAGATTATTTTTTGAAAACCACTTCACCCCTTTCAATTTATCAAAAAAATCATCAATTCGTGGTAGCAGATATTTGTTCTTTATCGTAACTTGATTGAGCTTTTGATAATCAACACATAAGCGAAGAGAACCATCATCCTTCTTGGTGAAGAGAACAGGTGCTGCCCAAGGTGACACACTCGAGCGTATAAAACCTTTCTCAAGAAGATCATCTAACTGAGACTTCAGTTCTTTCAGTTCTGCTGGAGCCATCCGGTAAGAGGGAATAGAAACTGGTTGAGTACCAGGCATTAAGTCAATATAGAAATCAACCTCTCTCATAGGTGGAAAACCAGATAAGTCAGAAGGAAACACATCGGGAAACTCAGCGACGACTAGAGAAAGATCACCACACATTGAATCTCTCTCCAGATCAAAATTGAACACTGATATAACTTTCCCCAACTCTGGATAAGAGAGTCCGGCTCTGCTTGACCTTGGGTCCCATTCTCCTTGAAAAACAAGAGACACACCACTAGGTGTATTAAGGTAGAACCATCACAGATAACAATCGATCTGGGATTTATTGGAAATGATCCAATCCATTCCAAATATGATGTCAAAAGACATCATGTCAAGAACCAAGAAACTACAAGCAAGCTTGACATCTGATAGAGAGAAGACACAAGCAGGACTATGGAGGCCCTTCTCTCTCATTGTACCAAGGGGTGTATTAATATCCATTGCACAAGATAAAAGTTCTGTAGGTAGATTAAGAAGATTAACAAGATGGGTTGAAATAAAAGAGTGAGATGCACTAGTATCAAAAAGAGTTGTCACTAAAGATGAAGCTATAGTAATGGTACCTCTCAAAGTTGCAGGACCTGTATCATCTACCTCTAGAGACTCTTCCACTATGTGAAGAAGATTTGTTCTGGATTCCTATGGCTGGAACCCTTTTGTACGTGAAGAATTTGATTGCCCCGTAGTTTCTGGAGGTGCTAATGATCCTGTTCCACCACGTGGAGTAGATAAGTGATGGCAGAATCTCTGTAAGTACCCTAAACGTCTGCAGGAGCTACAGTTCTTGGGTGCCTTAGTGCAAACCCTCTTAGAATGTCCTGGATTTCCACACTGATAGCAAGTCAAAGAATCCCCTCCTGTTTCTAATGGAGGTCTAGAATAACTCTGTTGTCGAGAGATACCATGAGAAAAGTCACACTTTTGTTTTCATTTAAAGGAACCAACGCTGCCACTAGGAGGGAAAAGAACCTCCTTCAACCCTGACTTTCCGGCCAGGTCCATCTCAACCATCATGGTCCTATCCAGTACATCAGTATAAGTGGGTAGCTTTAGTAAGAAAACATGAGAACGGATATCTGATTGAAGTACCAACTCGAATCGTCGAGCCTTTATCCTCTCATTAGATACAATCTTAGGAGAAAACTGTACCAACTCAGAAAAATGATTTGAGTACTCAGTCAATGTTTTGTTGGCCTGCTCAAGCTTGAAAAACTCCACATCCTTGGCCAAAACCATTGATTCTGGATAGAACTGGTTAGTGAAAAGAACCTTAAAGTCTTTCCACTCCAAACCCTCATGTTTCCCAGCCGTCACCATTGTGGCCCACCATCTCCTACTTGGTCCCTTCAGTACGATGGTGGAACACTTCACCTTGATCACATCAGGTGTCTCCAAGAATCCAAACAGACGTTCAATCTTACTCAACCATTCCTCAGTATGTTGAGGGTCAGTGGAGCCTTTGAAAACTGGTGGCTTCTGGAATAGGAACTCTTGAGAATGATTTAGGAGAATATCACCATGAGGATCTATAACTAGAGTCTGAACAGGAACTGGAGGTGGTGTCTATCCTAGAGCTTGGACAGTACGAACAATCACCTCAACCAGACTCGGATCCACAGTGGGATTCGCTTGCTGCGATTCACCAGCAACATCTCTTTGAATCCTATTCTCATGTCTTCTCGGATTCATGTTGCAACACAACACAAAAATACATTTGATTAACACTCAAAAAGAGTAACAAGGAAAACTATTCTTAACATAAGGGATTAAAAATATTTGGATTCCACTCAATCCAAATCAAAACAGGTAAAATACTAGAACTAATCCACAAGTTGTATTTCCCTAACCAACCCTGGTGACTTAAGGTTCATTGTGGTGACAGCTAGCCAGGAACTCAATCACAACTACCTCCTAAGTCCGAACAAGAATACTCAAATGCATACTGTCATCAAGGCAAGATGTTGAACCTGCCTCTGAAACCACTTTTTCATGAACCAGCCTGGGTACCCTGGTAACTCGATAACCGAGCCGACCATGACATAGCCCGAAGGGCATTCCCAATCCCCACATGTTAGCAACTAGAACCTGTCATCGTACAACATATAAGTGGGAACGATTTTTCCACAAGAATACGGAAGCTAGAGTAAAACAAAACAGTATGCATAGCAAAAGAAACTCCACTGGGAGTAATGTACCAGATTAAAAAGAGGCATAAAATTCCAAAGTACTTCAACCCACGTACTAAAACTGGGAAAAACAGCCCCAAGGTCCCTAAGGACACAACTCACAAATTCCAAAGATCAACAACTGGATCCACCTCCAAGATATCCCTTCCTTTTGCTCGAACCTAGAAGGATAAAGTCTACAAACACCCGAAGGCAAAAGTAGGGTGTGAGACTAAGCCCAGTAGAATATCACTAAAGATTCCATAATAGATTCCAAATATAGATTATCCAAATAAAAGCTTTTAATTTTCAAATAAACAGGTTTATCAATTCAAAATCATATTTTAACAAATCATGTTATACATTTTCAAATGATGGAAAATTCATCAAGAAAGGCTTTACAATGATGGAATATTTCTAAAAAAATGGCTTAAGTAAAACATTTATATAAAACAGTTTATATAAATTTAGCAGTCATATAAGTAGTTCAAAAGCATTGGCATACATTTATATCTCATATATAAATAAACAAGCAAGAAACATGGTCATCTGCCAAAAGGTACGATAGTATTAACCAGTTATAGGATTCCGCACTCTCTATGTGAACTCGGAAAAATGTGTATACACACGTCCCTATGACACTGGCCAAAGGAGACTCGTCACCAACCCATCGGGGATGTGACCCGCTACAAGTATGTTTTAGAACGTTGTCGTAGCGTAGAGTGTATCCAAATAATGCACTAACTACCTAAGGCTTGCATGCGCTCTTAAATGATGGGTGAACTATTTTAAGAACGCTTAAAATATGATCAATCCCATTCTCCCATTTCAAAAGTTCCAAATTCATTCCATTTAAAACCAAAACAGGTTTTATTCAAAACATGTCTTTCCATAAGATAAAACCAATGGGTTTCTATCAAATCCTTTTTAATCCATTTTCATAAGTTTGAAATCCATTCAAAACCAATTCCATCATCACACATTTCTTTTCCTCAATTAAATTCAACAATTTAATTGAAAACATTTCTATCAAATCAACCATTTAAATTAAACAATTTAAATCATCCAAATTTCCATAAACACACCCAATTCAATGGAATTGGGGTTTTCCCACATTTCTATGCCAAAACCATTTCAAATATCTTAATTCAATGGAATCAAGTTTTTATCAGTTAATTGAAATAAAATTTGAGAAATTGAATTTAAATCAACAATTGAAATAAATCGAGAAAATACAATGATAAACCATTTGGAAATTCGGGACGGAACCACCTACCTCGAAGGTTTTGACCAAAACCACAACGATCGAGAACGCTCAAAAAAACCAGGTTTCTCCTTCAAGAAACCACCTTAGATCTCTTATCCTAGAAAGATCAAGACCAAATCTCATCAAATTTGGAATCAACACACTTATATCTACCCATAATGGGTGTGGATCCCAGGAACCGAGAGAAGAAGAGAAATAGATCTAATTAGATCTAAGAAACCAATCAAGAATGATGAAGAACGATCACATACCTCAAGAATCCAACTTTGATTCACCAAGAGGAGCCTTTGGATCTCCACCGGAATGATGGGAGAACCCTATCTGGCCTTAGGAGAAGACAAATCCCGAGTTAGGGACGCTTATGAGGAAAAACAAGGCACTTAGGGGGAAAACTGAGTGAGATCCACAATTTAAGGATCCCATTTAAGTGATTGCATGGTTTGGCTTCATGGTTTGACAAATTGTGCTCTAATAGTGCGTGAGCTACTGCCTCATCCACCTTTCTTGCATGGCTTGGCCACACGGTTAGATAAACTGTGCGCTGCCCATGCAGAAGCTTCTGTCCAGGTTTCAAGGCTGGCACGGTTTGGTCGCACGATTTGTCAAACCGTGCGCAAATCGTGCACAACACACTGTCCTCTAGTTTTTCTTTAAAATATCACCCAAACACAACCCAAGTCTTTACTCCAAAATAGAGGTAATTAAAAACATCAAAAGTACCTGAAAACATAACGTGATGTTACATGTACCTTGTTCACAAATGGTACACCCTTGAGTTCCTTTAATTATATATCCTGAAAAATTTCTATAATCAGGAAATTCCTTTATTATCCCATAAAACATGGATCTCAAAATGAAATATTCATTTTTGTAAGCATAATACAATATAACACCCAAATCCTACAATAATTTCAAATATTTAATCAATGGAGCCAAATAAACATCAATATCATTACTTAGTTATTATGTTCCTGATATAAGCATATATAACAGTATTTATATTAATTTCATGAATAACCAGCATGGAAAGTTATAATTTACCAACATAATTATCCATGTACAATGATTTCTACTTTTAAAACCAAAATGATGCACTCCATATATATATAACAAAAGTTGAATGTTTCTTGGATCATTTCCAAATTCAGGTGGTTTTCAATTGGAAGTAAAAATGAGCACTTTCTCTCCCGGCTCTCCCCCTCCCCTTCTTTGCCCCGCCTAGGGTTTCCTTCTGAAACCCTATGATGCGGGCTTGGTAGTGAATCTGAGCGCGTCTCCTTCCTCCCATTTCTCTATTCTCCTCTTCTTGACTCTTTCTCCTTCTCCCTTCCCTATTTGGAGGTCAGATCAGAAGCGGGGTTTCTAAGAGGTTTTGGGATTTTTCGGTTTGGTGGATATCAGTTATCAAAGCACTCCGGTGTAGGCTGTTATTTTATTTTGGTTTTCTACCCCATTATTATAGTGTCATTCGATTTCCTCATCCTCTCTGTTCCCTACTCTGGCCTCATGTCTATCTGTGCATCTCCGAAGAAGATCGGGTGCGGGGTGACGTTGAGGTTTTGGGATGTGGGTTCGGAGGTTGTCGGAGTTCCTGGAGTATACTTTCATTGGGGAGGTGGGCCTTGTTGGTTGGTCTCTCTGGTTCTGGTGTGGCGTTCGCAGTGTCTATGGTGTACTCCAGGGGTTCCATTGCTAGAAAATAGTTTTAACAGCAGATCATTGTTGATGATGGCACAGTCCGTAGGCAGGTGATTCCTGAGAAGGGCTAGCAGTTCGTGGTCTCATGAGGCTTTTCAGATCTAGATGAGTCTCGGTGGTAACAGTGTTGGCTTCTCTACAATAAAGATGGTTTCTATGGTTCAATGGTAAAGATGGTTTCTGGTGGTTCGATGTTGATGATGGTGACGATTGTTTCTATTAGTGAGAGTGGCCAAGGCATGATGATGGCCGATGGTGTCAGGTATCTCGTTAATATGGAAACTGAGGCGTGATGATGGTTTTTATATTTTCAAATTTCAAATTTTTAAATGGATTTATATTTCGGGGCACTATGGAGTCTTTGGACAGTGTTGATTGATGCAGTTGATTTCTTGAAATTTTAATTTTTTCTGGATGGTGGGACTTTTTGGATTTTGAAGTAGGTGGGGTTGGAGGTTTTGAATCTCTTTCATGTTTTTTCTGGTAGGAACTTTGTTAAGTTTCACACTTAGCCTTTAAAAGTGTTAGAAAATAAAAAAATATATGCATTGTGGGTCTCCAAATTCAGGATATTCATGATTAATTCTTTTTCACTAAGAAGAGTTTTTTGGGTGATGAAGTTTCCCATATTTATTTTTTGTATATTCGTATTCTGTCAATTGTATTTTAGTATATTCACTTTTATATAGGCACCTAAACCTAGAAATGATTGCAAAGTACCATACAACTTTCATAGGTTCCAATTAATCTTTATTGTATCAAGAAGAACCACACTTTGGGAATTATTTAAGTGATTTTTGTTCCTTTAAAATGGTATAAAATCATTCAGACAATCATGTATTCTTTCAGAGATCATACCCATTGAACATAGAATTAATTTAGAATCATATGTTTGGAAAGGAATCTCATTATATTCTTAGAGAATATCATTCAAAAGAGAAATTAGTTCAGAAAAACTTGCATCTCTCCATCTTTTTCTATCTTTTAAATTATACAACTTCATTATGGCTAATAATGATTTATATTTATTATAGTCAGCATACAATGGAATCTTTTCACAACTCTTTAACTTCTTAAACAATTTTGGACAGTCATGAAATTCATCTTCAACTGTCATTGTCATTTCCTCAATGTAATATTTATCTTCATTCACACCTATAATCACATACTCGATATAGTCTTCTTCATTTTCAACACTTGTAATCATATTAGATGATCCATAAAACGTACTAGTGTTATCATAGTCACTAGTTACATTCACTTTTTCTCCATGTTTAGTACAACATTTATAATTTCAATCTATTTCATAACAGATCAAGTGGTCTTCCAACTCCTCTAGACTAATTAGTCTTGAATAACAATAGTTTAAACATGGAAAGAAGATTTTAGAAGGTTCATATGCTTGATCTTTATAAAATTTGATGAACTCTTTCACCCCGTCTTCGTGCTCTTTTTTCATACGATTAACATCCATCCATTTTTTATTTACATCCATCCTATTTTATTTGGTAATATTAATATTTAACAAAATAAATAAACACACAAAAATGGGTATTTCAAATAAGTGGAACCCAACAATTAAATGTTTCAAATAATTTCATCATGCTTTGAAGGAAATGAGTAATTGAATTTATGAAAAGAATTACACCACTAGTGGTGGGAGTTATCCCTTGAATTCATTTGTAATGTTCACTGGTACATAGTAAAGGATGACTAATGCTTATAATAGTTCAAGAAACATAGGTGCATGTCTAGAAGAGATGGGGGATGAGTCTCAAGAAATAAAATACAGTAATAAATGTTTGGGAGATGAAGCTAGTGAGGATGATGGTTATTATTTATTTTTTTTCTAAGACTCATCCCCTCAGAATCTAACACCAAATCAGATGAAATATGTAGTTGTGGAGGACTCCCTAATTTAAACCATGCAAGTGATGTTGGATAAAAAGTAGGTTCAAGAGTTTCAATGGGGTTAAACCTTAATTCACCTTTTTCGAGAGTGATTTCATGATGGATATCCTATGGGTTGGATAGAGTTAGTGACATTACCTTTCCATGGTATTATTATAAGTCTATATTATATAGGAGGTGATATTTTTTGTATCTTGGAGGTCTCTGAAAGTTAATATGATCATATAATTATAGATAGCACCCTTTATGAGTAAACCATAGTCTAATTATGCAATTATAAAAACGAATCAAATAAATTCTCCCCTTAGATACATTATTGAACATGAAATCCAAAAAAAAACAAAGCTAGTTTTGAAACTCATCCAACACTCAATTAAAAGCATACATCCAACTTCTATATATTATGATTTAAAACATAAAATGTCGCATATAATAAATTAACTCTTAATTAGACAAATGAATTTGTTGAAAAAATAATAATCATATTACAAAATTATAAAAATATAAAAGTATAATTTATATAAATAAAATTTATGAAAGTATAAAAGTATTAAACTATTGATAAACTGAAAAAAGTATACAGGTATAAAATTATAAATTACAAATTCATATATGTTTATATCAGTGTATAAAATTATATATATTATATAGAAGTATAAAATTATATATAATTTTTAAAATAATTTATATTTTAAAGAAATGTACATAATTTATAAATATAAATAAATTTATAAAACTATATAATAGTACATATATTTTATAAAAGTATACATGATTTATAGAAGTATATAGTTTTACAAATTTATAAAAGTATAAAAATATTAAAGTAAAAAATTATAAAAGTAAAATTTATGAAATTAAAAAAGTATAAAAATTTATAACAAATAAAACAATAATTGTATTTTAATTTATAAATATAGAAAAGTATAAAAGTATAAATAATTAATAAAATTTTATATTTAAACTATATATGTAAATATGATATACTATAAAATTCATAAAATTATTTAAATTTATAAATGATTAAAATTAGAAAAGTATTTAACCACACTAGGATATATGTGTGTGAATCTAGAGTTTACATAAAGGTCATCGGGTCGTACATAAGAGTCATTTCTACTAATAAGGGATGATATGTAAGATTCATTTTCATGATTGAAGGGAGATTCATAAGTTTCGTTCCCTTTACTATTTGAGGTGAAGAGTCGACCGAACCTTAGACTGGTGGCCATACTGATGCACACCTGAAGTAGGTCATGGAAAAAGAAATTTAATTTTCCTAATGTAGCACAGAGGCTAACCCGGGTCATCTCACTTGAGGAGCGTTACAGTCGGTTCAAACACTAATTTTTAATTCACTTAATCAAATTCTTTTTGTTTGTTTTTATTATTTATTAGAAATGATGGTTTTAAGGGTTTTGGAAAACATGAAGTTAAAATAATTTAATATTAATTTAAAACATAAATAAAGATGCAAATAGAATGAATATTATAAAGAAAGGTCTTGGACCAAGGTTTGATAACACAAGTTCTTTCATTATTTAATTTTTGTTTAAATTCAATTTGATAATTTTCTTAATGAAACCTCATTAAAAAATTAATTTCCTTTGATTTATTTAGTTTATGATTATATAATTATTTCTGAGAACCTAACCATCCTTCCTCTAATATTCAAATATGATAACACCTCAACTGAGAATGCTATTCTTAAAAAGACTCAGCTCCACTGTATTTCGTTTCAGTGCTTAATGCAACACCATCTCCACCGTATGAACATTTTTTCAAAGAGAAGGTAGGGAGAAATAGTGAATCAAATAAATAAATGTAATTGGAATTAATTTCATAGTATACGACCCCCACACCCCTGTAATACTCTTGCATCCATTACAAATAGATTAAAAACATGTTTCATTGAAGTGAAATAATTAAGAACTCCATGAATCCCCCCCCCCAGGGCCAAGACTCAGGTTAGTCACTTTACATTGCAAAGTGAAAATTGATCATGATGGAAATTTGGATGAGAAAAATATAATTAAAGTTGGAATCTAATGAAGTATATAAGAAGAAGTGGAAACACTTTAATATAAAAAAGATGAATGTGTTACATGGGAAAATAAAACAAAAAAATAAAATAAAAGAGAAGAGAAATTCTAAAGCATGACCATCATCTAGATCTTCCCTCTCCAATCGATATCCTTTTCAATACACCCTTGGAATCTTATTTATAGGAATGGAAGTGGTTTTGGGGTGTCATAACGAGCCATTAATGACATAGGGGTCATAATGGGTCTTCAACGGTTGAAATTTCAGTTACATAATATTCTTTCTAAAGTATCTACATGTTACCCCAATAAAATGGCTGGATTGGGGATATATTTATTCATTAAATTTTTTCTAAAATATTTTTTTAATTGTTTATAAAAATTTCACATAGATTGGATGCATCTATAGGAAGTTATGGAATAAATACTGATCATGAATTTTTTTATCTGAGAATTCCAAAAATCTTCCTCCAATGTATAACATCCAATGGACCACTTAATGAGTAAAAAACTCCATAAAATTCATTTTTGAAATGATTCTATGTTTCATATTTAAAATTAATTTTTAATCACCTAAATTAGAGATATGTACCCCAATTTATGCCTCATTTCTGGAGGTGGGGTCCACAATGTCCTTCGGAACAATATATCAACTTGATTGATTTCTTCAAGCCTTAAGTTGTTCGAATAAGATCTTGGTCCAGAAGACAAAGTTGAAGAAAATAAATCAGGAAATCCTACAAAAAAATAATCACCCAAATGAGAATAATATTTTAAAATTTATGCCCAAAATAACAAAGCGACTAAAACCTTCTAAAATTCTAGAATTAACCAATTTTTACATTTTAGAAAAAAACACACCATTAATCCAAAATTGTTGTAAATAATCTCAAATTTATAAATTGGTAGGGTTTGAATAATTTAAATACATATATAAGATGAGTAAAATATCGTCTCTATAAATTCCCACAAACTTAAATCATGATTTTCCTCAAGCATAAAATATCAACATGGAATTAAGATGGCATCAATGTTACCAATATTCAAATTTCAAAGCAATAAAATCAAACAATTTTCAATGTCAAACCAAAATTTTAAAAATACGCATAAAATATCAATTCAATTTCTCAATTTTCAAAGAAATTATCAATTCATGTATTTACTTTTCCCTTTTGAAAAATGATTGAAATTCTCCTTTCATCCATTCAAGATCCTCAATTTAGTATTATTAAATGTGTCAAATCACAGTATACCTCTCTTTTTAATCTTTTCTCTCATCTCTCATGATAAAATTCAAGTAGGGTTATGATCATATAATTAGAACATGATCCTTATCCATAGGCTTTTGAAGGAACTAATTTCTCCACTTTGTAAAGACAAAATGCACATAAAATCATGAGTACATGCAATAAAGTTTCAAATGACTCTAAATATTAAGGTTGGTAGGATTTGATTCTTTTAAAAATTAAGGCTTAGGAATGAGGTTTATCTCATAATTAAAATGCATGATGTCAAAAAAAAAGTTGTAATGAAATTATCCCCTTCAATGTAGCAACTCCTTATTCCCCCAAACATTCAAAGAAAAGGTCAAGGATAATGAAATCATAATGAATGATGTGCACCTTCTTGAATTTTTATCTAATTTTATACTTTTTTTTTCAAAGTATATTTTTTTTCATTTTTTATAAATTTATTCTAAGAACAAAACTCACATCCACCTATTAACCACATATGATAAAAATCATAGGTCTAGTGATAGTGATTTTTTATTCTTCTAAGTCACAACCTATTTATTTATTATTATTATTGTTGTTGTTGTTTTCAAGAAGGGAAAATAATTAAGTACATTTAATGAATCAAAACCTTTATCTATTCCCAAAATAAGCACCCCCGCACTTTTTCCGTATAATGTATTTCATCCCTTTCACCATGACTCCCTTCACCCCCACACTTCAATTTTAAAACATCGTGTAAATATTAAGAGGAGGGTAGTAATGGATAAAAATGTCTTGAAACATGGATCATTCCTATAAAGGTCATGGTATCTATGGTATAAATAACGATTGATGTAAAGGTGGTATTTAAAGATAAAGTGGTTTATCAAAATATGCCTCAGTAATTTTCAATTTCATGCACTATCATAGCTTTGATAAGTTCCAATAAAATTTATGGTAGGTGACATGTCCCAAAATCACAGAATAAATATGCTCAAAAAATAGGAAGTACTTGGTCTAGAAATACCCTCAGGAATGTGAAATATGATATTAGACAATCACTCAAGGCAATATTAATAATAAAAAACCAATTCACATAAATTTCAGAAATTCAAAGCATGAAAAAATGTTTGGGAAATTTTATATACATGAATCAATAAATTCCATCAAATCATGAGTCCTCATTTCAATGTCAATGCTTCAATTTAATCATTTAATTTTCTATTTTACTCATTAAATTTAATTAACATTGAAATATAAAACATGGCATCATAGGATTACTAAGAAACTCATGTCTCTTAGATAAGTCAAGTAAAGAATAAATTCAAATGTGTGTATGGAATTTTAGTTTAAATCTCAAATCAGAATCTTAGAGAAAATTTTATGAGTTTTAAAAGATAAATATTAAATTTGAAATTCATTTTTAACTAAATATTTGGTTCTCCTCCTCCACTGTTTTGGGTCTACCTTCTGTCATCATGGTCCTATAGAAGAGAATTACTCAATTAATTACAAGGATCATGTCATTTAAGATCAAAAAATATAAGAGGGAGTGGGATGCATGATTTAATAATCCAAAAAAGGAAATTGCAATCTAAATTACAAGAAATCATGTAAAGATAAATATTGGTATGATCCCCCAAGTGGGCCTTGAATTTTTACTACCTCTAGAAGGGAAGTACCATCTGTTATCCATAATCAGATAGTGGTTGGGGATTCTTGGATTTGAACCACCACATTTTGTTCTTCCCAACATTCACATCATGATTTTTGGTGTGTAATTATCCTTGGATAGAGTACACCTAATCCTCCCCCTTCACAATTAGGTACAGATTGCATAGCAGGGGTAGGATGAAGTATGGATCATCCTCCTTTTTTGTTACATGTGAAACTTCTTCTTCTATGTACAGTGGTTTCTCTATATGTGATTTAATGTTTATAGCTTCTATATTTTGTTCTTCAAGTAAAGCCAGTGGGATCTCTTCTTGTACTCCCTCTGGTAAATGTTCAACATGTTTAGGGAGCTCCAAGTTGTCCTCAACGGGTTTAGTTTCTTTTTTCTCTTCATCCTCTAGTGAATAATAAGATTCGTCTGATTATAAAAAATCAAAACTATTAGGAGTGATATTCAAATTATTTTTAATAAAATGAAATTAATTTGAGTTCAATAATGTATTATCTCCCTGAGTTTGTTCGAATTGAATATATTATTCGATAGAAAGTTCCTCTTTGGGTTGTTTGGTGGCTAGTGAAGGTAGGTAGTTGGGTTCCTCTGCCTAGAGTTTAGCCTCAACTTCTTGGATGTTTTTAGTGAAATTAGGAAAGACCAGTGGCACTTTCTTCTTGGCCTTAAATATTTTCAAGTCAGTTTTGAGTTTATCAACCATGACCATCAAATATTGTGGTGGGATCCATGTCTCTTGGCCTCTTTGAAACTATTTGAACATTATCATAATAGAATCTCCCCTTTGTTGGATTTCCTCCTTAGTATAATATATTTCTTTTTCTTACACCTGTGAGTAATTATTCCATGAATTAAAAAAATTAACATTTTAAAACATCATGGAAAAAGAATGATTTATGGTTTTTAATAAAGAAAGCAATGAGTTTTTTTTTTTAATGTGAATTTCAAAAAAGTGATCAAAATAACTATTTAACTCCCCGGAAATGGTTATATTTTTGATGCACACTTATCATAGGGCATATAAAAAGCAATTTAATTTTCCTAATGCATCACAAAGGCTGTCCAGGGTTGTCTCACTTAAGGGGTATTGCAGTCGGTTCAATTAATAATTTTTAATTAACTTAATCAATTTTTTTTATTTATTGAAAATGATGGTTTTAAAATTTTTGGAAAACATGAAATTAAAATAAGGTAATTTTAATATAAAACGTAAATGAAGATGAAAATTTAATGTAGACTAAAAAAGAAAGGTCTTGGCGTGGGGTTTGATAACATGGGTTCTTTCATTATTTAATTGTTGTTTAAATTCAATTTGATAATTTTTTTGATGAAACTTCATTAAAAAATACTTTGATTTATTTAGTGTATGATTATATAATGCCTTAGGTGCACCTAACCATCCCTCCTCCAATATTCAAATAAGATAACACCTCAACCAAGAACGTTATTTCTAAAAAGGCTCAACTCTACCATATATTGTTTCATCCCCTATGGCAACCCAAGATTCACTGTATGAAGGTTTTTCCTAAGATAAGTGAGGTATAAATAGTTAATCAAATAAAAGAATGTAATTGTAATTAATTCCATGGTATACGACCATCGCAGTTGTGCAATACTCTCGCATCCATTACAAATAGATTAAAAACATGTTTCATTGAAGTAAAATAATTAAGAGAACCATGAATCATCCCCTAGGGACAAGCCTCTGGTTAGTCAATTTATATTTAAAAGTGAAAATATATCATAAAGGAAAGTTTTACGATAGAAATATAATTATATTTGGAATATAAATAAGGATAGAAGAAGAAAAGGAAACACTTTAATATAAAAAAGATGAACATGTTACATGGGAAAAGAAAACAAAAAATAAAAGAGAAATCCTAAATCATGACTATCATATATATCTTCCCTATCCAATAAATATCCTTTTAAATCCACCCTTTTACTCTTATTTATTGGCATGTAAGTGGTTTGGGGGTGTTATAACGGACCATTAATGACATAGGGGTCATAATGGGTCTTCAATGATTGAAATTTTAGATACAGAATATTCCTTCCAAAGTATCTGCATGTTAACCCCACAAAATAGCCTAATTTTTTACATGTGTCTTCATTAAATTTGTTCTAAAATATGTTTTAAATTGGTCCTAAAATTTTCACATTGACTAGACTTGTCTATAGGAAGTTATGGAGTAAATATTGAGCATGAATTTTTCTAGCCAAGAATTCCAGAAATCTTCTTTCAATGTATAACGTCCAATGTCCCCCTTAATGAGTGCAAAAACTCCATAAAATTAATTGGAGAAATGATTATATATTTAATATTTCAAATAAATTTTTAATCACCTCAATCGGAGGTGTTTGACCTGATTTATGCCCCATTTATGAAGGTGGGGTCAACCATGTCCACCTGAACAATATGTCAACTTGATTGATTTTTTAGGGCCTCAAGTTTTTCAAATAACCTCTTGGTCCATAAGAAAAAGTTTAATAAAATAAATCAGATAATCCTATAAAAAATAATCAATCAAATTGGAATAATATTTTAAAAGTTATTCCCAAAATAACAAAGTGATTAAAACTTTCTAAAATTCATGAATTAACCAATTTTTACATTTTATCTCAAAATACACCATTAATCCAAAATTATTGTAAATAATCTCAAATTGATAAACTGGTAGGGTTTAAATGATTTAAATTAATATATAAAATGAGTAAAATATGATCTCTATCGCATACCGTAAAGGCAAAACTTAAAGGTTTATCAATCTTGAAATATGATTGATATTTCAGACAAAAGATCATGGATGATCTAATTGAATTTGAGTTTAATAATTATTTTCATTTATTAAGAAATTTTAACCTGAATTTATGAATCAATAATAATGTTTATTTCGAAAATTTAGTAAGATGTTTCTTTATCAATTAACTTTTTAAGTAAAATAAATTAATGTTTAATTGAATTTTATATTACTAAGATTTTCATTCAATCCTTTTACATATAATTAAATAATAATATTCATTATATAGAGTTTTAAAATATATAACTATATTTAACGATAAATCAAAATATACATTTGAATAAAACATATAATGTTATAAAATATTTCAAAATTTATTTAAGATTTGCATTAAAAATAATATTATATAACACCTATTGATATTTTATTTTAGTTGAAATTTCTTGTATTTTATTCATATATTTAATATGATGAAAATATATTCAATTCATTAATATAAAGATCCAATAATAAAATTCTCTTTAAAATTTTAGAATGATTTTAAAAAATATATGTCAAGAATATATAATTGGAAATTTAAACATATCTTATTAAATTATTAGTTAAAAATAAATATACATGTAGAAAAGAAGACATATATTTTGATAAATTGATTATTTTTCTCATTTCAATGTTTTATATCAATCATATTTTGTAGGATCAAGCTAAATTTCAGTTTACTAAAATTCTTTTGTTTCTTTAAAAATATTGCAATAGTAAATTCAATTTAATCTGTCAATACTAAAATTAAACTATAACACTTAATTTAATACAATTAAAAAATATAAAATAAGTAATATATATTTGAAAACTTATATGGGATGAGGGTTTATAGGAATTAGGAACCGTTGACTACATGCCTCAGTTGTGCGGTCATGTGATCTCATTTCAGCCATGGAATCGTAGGAAAAACCTCTACTTTTGAGATCACTCGACTGCATATGAATCATGTGATTTGCTAACATAGTTTCATGATTTCCTAGCCCTAATCCTTCACATAGGCACTTTATTAATGCTATCTATGATGAGTCCCTCCCACAATCGCTCTAACTCACTGGAGCACTCACCTTCCCTAACGGTATGCTTTTCATGCAGGAAATAGGTAAGAAGGGGTGGTGCATATGGTGCAAGGGTGGTGTGATGTGGTGCAGAGGTGTGATGAGGTGCAAGGATTCATGTGATGTAGGGGTGGTGTAATGTGGTGTATGGGTGTGGTATGGTGTAATGATTTGTCACATACCTTAGATTTGGAATGAAAGTGACAGTGGTGGCGGGAGAAGTGTTCGGCAAGAGTGGCGGTGTGAGTAGGGTTCGAAGAGAGTGACGACCGTTGGCTATGTATGAGGTCTGATCGGTAGGTGCAGGATGTGGTTGGTGTCATCTGACACTTACATGGATGATGCGGTGGTGGCTTTGTGTGGGGTTGATGGGGGTACCTATGGGTATCTCATATAATATATATATTAGTTCAGGGTATATTTGGTATATCCCTTGGGAGGTGCTATAGAATCAGTATAACCTTGACATGTGTGTGTGTGTGTGTGTTTGATGTAATTGTACCCCCAATCACTAATAATATATTATTTAAATATATTTATTGTAATTTTATAATTATTTAAAGAAGTATTTTTTATTTATAATTATAATTATAAATAAATATATTTTAAATGTATTTATATATAATTATAAATATATAATTATAAATATAATAAATATATTTATTATTTAAATATATTTATTTTAATTTTATAATTATTTAAATAAGTATTTTATTATTTAAAATAATCATTATAAATATATATATTTAAAAAGTATTTGTATATAATTATAAATATATTTATATAAATATATATATATATATATAATTATAAGTATAATAAATATATTTGTTATCGTAATGGCCCAGACCTCCCCAGTCCATTACTTTGTGAAAATTCAGTGGTTGAAGTATTCTGGGAGGTCACGGTGACTTATTTCAAGAATTTTCCAAAATTCCATTTTTCCAACAGTAGGCCACTAACGGTAGGTCACGATGGTGAGTCTCAATGGTGACTTTCACCAGTAGATCGGAATGGTGAGTCGCACCAGTGAGTCAAGATAGTGAGTCGCGATGGTGGGTCACGACGGTGGGTTGCGACGGTGCGTCACAACGGTGGGCCATGATGGTGAATCGTGATAGTGACTTGCAATGGTGAATCGCAACGGTAGCTTGCCGAACAGTGACTCACACCGGTGCCTCCCACCGGTGACTCCCACAGATGACTCGCATCGGTGACTCATCTAACGGTGAGTCATTTCCAACAGTTTTCTATTTTTTTAGTTTTTCCAGTATTGACCTTTTGACATCTTTTTGACGTAAAATGAGTTTAATGCCATATTTAAGTGGTTTTGATGACATTTCAAGGGCTATTAGTCATATCTTTAAATCCCTAAGATTTCGGGGGATTTTAATTGGTCAAACTACGTGGTTTTGTTGAGATTCATCTTTAATGGAAATTCAAAACCATTCCATATTCCATGAGTCTCGGATCTAATCCTTCTAAGTTGGAGGCCTTCCCTTCATTCACTACTTCTCCTATATCTTAATGTGAGACACACCAAACCTTTATTCCCTAAGGAGTCGTGTGATTGTGTTGTATCCTTTGGACTGTGTTTTCCCTGGAGTCTCTTCTTACTGCATGCGCGCCCCCTGCTTTGGTGCAATAAGGAAGTGTCGATCGTCTCTTCTTCCAAGTAGGTTTTCCTTAATCTCTCTCTTTTGTGTATCATGCGGGGTGGGTGTATGAATGTCTCCCTTATGAATATAGAGAAATACAAAATTAATAAAGATAATTTAATTGGTTCGAGATCAATATGTGGGGTCAGGGAAAAGTGATGTATGATCTGCTTGTTATTTGTTTTTGGTTGTTGTTGTGAATTATACGGGCTCAGCGCCCCGATGAAAATCATGGTCATTGGGTGTCTTTGTTTACGCATTGAGTAATGATTCTGGAATGCATGATGTTTGGTTTTCTATCGAACAATTTTTATGAAATCGATTAACCACATACACTCAGCTAATAAATGGATGCTTCGGGGTCAAATTGTTTCTATGATAACCCCAGAAGTTAACAAGTGGAATTAAAGAATGAATGACTTGTTAGATCTGAATATGTTTTGTTTGGTTTGTATGGTGGTATAGTTGTGAGCATAATTATGTGTTGTGGGGTGGTTCAGAAGGCGTAATGGAATCTTAGGTTGAGAGATTGATTGATTGTGGAATGGATGGGCAGTGTTGTGCAGCAGAGCTGTGATCGGGTTGTGCTATGTTGTGTTGCTGGATGTGATGGGTGTTGTGTGGTTATGCAGTAGGGCTACTGAGAATGGTTATGATGGGTGTGTTGTAGTTGTGATGAGATGTGTTGTTGTGTGTGGCTGTGATTTGGGGGGTTTGCTTTGTTGAGAAGATGGATTGGGCGGAATGACTTTGAAGAATGATGATGGAAATGGTTGGCATGGGTGCTTCACCATTAATAACCTTTAGGAAGATTTCCCGTATCTCAGGATCGGTATGTTATTTCATGAATAGGTGTTAAAAGGAGAGGAATGTGAAGTGGGTTAATTTACCATGGTTCTTCTTCCACAATGTGACCTTTGTTGTGCTGATTATGGTGCCTTGTAACTGGTAGTTTCTTGGGTAGTGATGGAATGATTAAATAAGTTTTTGATAAAGAATGAGAATTGGATAAATTAATTGGTTGGGGGTATGAATTGAGTTTGTGGCTGGTTGTGTGGTTGTGCATTTAGAGGTAGCGGCAAAGGTGGTTTTATGAGTTGGTTGTTGGTTGAAAACTCATAGGTTAATCTTGAGTGTTTGGTATCATATATATATATATACACACACACATATATATACATATATACATACTTGTATTTTCCTTGTGTTTTCTACACACCCACCCTAGTTGAGCACTATGTGTCGAACACCCCCATCGTCACAGGGGAGGGTGTCTTTCCGAAACATCTCGGTGAAAGGATGGATGACTAGCCACCCGCTCTTCCCTGCTCCCTCTTCCAAACGGTGATAGCCCAAGATTCTTCGGGCAGGTTGTGGTTTGTGGAGACCAGGTGTGTGTGGGCGAGTTTTGTTTTTCTCAGGGGTCTACAGGATGAGATGGGTTGTTCTTTCTTAGGTGTCTTCAGGATAAGATGTGATTTGTGAGGCCTAGGTGTGTGTGGGCAGGATGTGACGAGCTTTGTTTGCTCAGGTGATGAGACTAGCTGTTAGGCCCAGGTGTGTGCGGGCAAGTTGTGTTTTTCCCAGGGGTCTTCGGGATGAGATGAGTCGTGCTTTTCCAGGTGTCTTTGGGATTAGACGTGGTTTGTGAGGCCCAAGTGTGTGTGGGCATGATGTGATGAGCTTCGTTTTCTTAGGTGAAGGGACTAGATATGAGGTTTAGGTGTGTGTGGGTGGGATGTGATGAGCTTCATTTGCCCAGGTGATGAGACTAACTATGAGGCTCAGGTGTGTGTAGGTGAGATGTGATAAGCTTCGTTTTCCCAGGTGATGGGACTGACTGTGAGGCCCAGGTGTGTGTGGGTGGGTTGTGATGTGGTGTGTTGGGAAGAGGTGGGAGTGCGATAATGTTTGTCGTTAAACAAGAGTGGTTAAACCAGTGGGAAGTGGTGTTGGGTACCCAAATCATTGATGTGCTTTCTATGTTACTTCACTTGACTTGCGTTACTTGGTGAGTGTGTCTTGGTTAGGTTGAGGTGGTTAGTATACCTTGTTAGGTGCTTTTGGGTTCTTTTGTTTTCTCACGGGAGCATTAGTATGCTTCTCTCACTTGTGCACGAGAGACTGGTTTTCTATTGAATATACTTGTATGCTCACCCTACGTATATAAAACCGTTTTCAGGTTTCCAAGAGGATTACGTGGATCGTGCTGGACTTTACTAGCTCGAACGTTGGGACAATTGTCGTGTCGCTGTTTAGCCTTAGTTTTGGTATTTACTTTGGAGTTTCATTGTATTTGTAACAGTTGTATTTAAAACATGCATGTGGGGTGGATTTTGGATTTCTTTTATATATGTAGTACTTGGAGTTGTTTTGGGATAGATCGTCTTATCTCCCGATCTTGTTTTTCTTAAAAAGGGCAATGCCGCCAATTTTGTGAGATTGTACACTTTTGGTGTTGGTCGCCACCTCGGGGTTTGCTAGAGGCGAGACTCGGGGGTCATTATCTCAATTTCTTCATTGCCAGCCTAGAAGGGGCATCTTTGAAGGGAGGGGTTGTGACAATTATAATTTTATAATTATTTAAATATTTATTTATTTATTTATAATTTCATAAATACTTTTTTAAAAAAATTATATATATTTATAATTGTATAATTAAATATTTAAATTAAAAAATTGTTTTAAAAATTATTTAAATATGTTAATTATATAAATTTCAAACATATTTTAAATGTTAAAACTTAATAAATAAAAACGAATAAATATTATTCATATAACTTATATTGAAAATGTTACATGTATATATAGTAAATAAATATATGTATAAATAAATATTACAAAATGATTAAATATATTTTTAACATTATTAATGAATGTATAATAATAAATAGATAAATTAAATTAAATAAATTACCAAAATATTAAAAAATGAATTCATAATATTATGTGAATTACAAACATCCATATGTAGACATACACATCTACACGCACATGTACACACACACGTGTAGTTATAGATGTACATGTATTTTAAAATATTTAATATCAATATCAATATATTCATTTATATATATTATATTATGTGATCTGGGGTACAATTTCATCAAACATATGCACACACACTTACCTGCATGCCCAATGTTAAACTCAGTCCATCCCCCCCCCCCCTCATGCGCGCGCGTGTGTAGGGATAAATCAGAGAATGCCTTGCATTTATTTATATTATATATATATATATATATGGGAGCCCCACCGTTGGTGGTGGGGTGGTAAGAGTTTTGGTGGGTGAGGGGCAGGTCGTAGGGTCAAGTCCCCGAGCCTGCGATTTAATGCATTTTTCTTCCTTGTGTTTGTGTTCTGCGGTGACAGATGTAATCTACTTGGTATATACATGGGACAATCCCCCCACCTCCTTTATTTTATGTCGCCCCTCGCTGTCAAGTGAGGGCATTATATGCACTGCCCACATAGGTGAACGCATCATCCATGCCAGCGTTTGTTTGGTGCCACTTGCGATCACCCCCCCCTTGATGTTGGGTGGGGGCATAACGTCGTCAGTGCTAAGAATAACACTGATAAAATATACTTTTATCGTTGCTTTTAGCTAGTGGTGATAAAGATAATTCTTTTATCAACGCTTTATGTTTAGTGTGGATAAAAGTTAGTGTTGTATAGATGATGATTTGTGGTAGTGAAAGAAGTTGGGCATTTTAATGCAAAAATTAAAACAACATTAGTATGATTAGGATTTGCCAAAGAATCACCTGAATTAAGAATACAAAGAATAAAATTAGCAACATCCTCACCAACAAAATGAAAAAAAATTTGGAAAAAAGGGCATTCCGTCACGTCCCAAATAAGGAGTACATAGAGTAGTATTCATATCATGTATGATTTTAGCTTGTATAAATTGTAGTGTTTGGTCACCAGATGAGGATTGAAAATGAAGCATAAACCATTGAGAATCAATTCAACTAACAATATTAGATTTTACTATCAAAATGAAATAAAACTCAGTTTTATAGTAAAATTTTCACTCATATTAAATGACACTTCTCACTACATTTTTGGGATGAATTGTGGTGCATGTTGGATTAGTCCAATTATAAATTTGATATTGTACCGTAACAAAATGATTTGTTTACTCTGTTTTTTGTTAATCTATTCGATAGTTGTATTTATTTAAATATAAAAATAATAACATATAAAGAATATTTTTGTGTAGGAGATGTCCCATGGATGCATAGATAATTTCATGTTATCCCACCAAAATAATTGAGCATTGAGTAAAAAATATTATATAAAAAACAAAAAAGAGAGGAAACTCATTTGGCCCCCTGAGTTTCTTCTCCTCCCTCCGGGGCCATCGTTTCATTCGGGTTTGTAGCATTTTCCCGTTCGCGCCGCTTGGCATGGAGGTAGTTCTGGAGGCCCCGAAGGGATGCGTCGGCGTCGGAGGTCTTCATCAGCTCCCCACCCGCCTCCGCAGGGGTCAGCTCCACCTCCTCCAGGAGCCCTTCGATGGGCTCAAACAGGGGGTGCTGAGCCACGCCCAGGTAGATGGAGGCTAGCTGCCTGAACGCGGAGCCGGTGCAGTACGACATCTGGACGTGCACGTCCATCCGGCCCGGCCGCAGCAGCGCTGGATCCAGTCGCTCACGGTGATTCGTGGTCATCACCACGATCCGCCCTTCTGCGCAGCTCGACCAGAGGCCGTCGATGAAATTGAGAACCCCAGAAAGCGTCACCTGCCCAAAGATGGAAGAACGCCGAGGCGTAAGTTAGGGCAAGAGATTAAGTTGTTTGTGAAGCATCGAATCGGATATGATTCCCCATAGTGACCGACCTGGTTTTCATTGGGATCTCTGGTATCGTTCGAATCTCTGTTCTTCAAGTCGATGCTGCAGTCGATGTCTTCGATCACGAGCATCGATCGGGTGGGCATGCGGACGAGCAAGAATTTCAGCTCCTTATTGCTACTCACGTCGGTGAGATCCAAGTCGTAGATGTCGAAACCCAGGTAGTTGGCCATGGCCGCGATGACGCTGGATTTTCCCGTTCCCGGCGGGCCGTAGAGCAGGTATCCCCGCTTCCAGGCCTTCCCGATCCTCCTGTAATACTGCTTCCCGCTGATAAAACGCTTCAAATCCTCCATCAGCTCGCTCTTCACCCTGGAATCCATCCCCAGGCTGTCGAAGGTCATTGGATGATCGAAAGGCAGGAATCTGGGATCCCACTTCCAATACTCCACCGTATGGAGCTTTAATACCTTTTTCCCTTCTTGGATGGCCTTGTACCTCTCCCTGATGTATGGAATGTACCCATCAAGGACCTTCTTCATGTGCTGTTTATGAAATGTCAGCTGGTATGATCGTTCCTCCGATTGCGAAGTTGCGCCGGGATCACCCTGATGTCGCCGACGCCGGTGATTACAAGACGGTGGCTCCGCCCGCACGCAGTCCAGTCTCCACCTCACTCGCACATCCTCAAACACGTCATCCAGCTCTTCGTTGCGATCCAAGCTGACCGCCATATCCTTCTCCATCTCGACCTTGCTCAGTCTGATCCTGGTGGTGGAGGGGCTGATCTTGGTGCCCAAGTAGGCATCGACGGCGCAGAAAACCTCGTTGAGGTGCACCTCCTGCAGCTCTTCAATGACGATGGTGCGCTGGGAGGAAAAGTGGCGGGCGAGGGCGGCGAAGGTGGACGATACGTAGTCCTGAACGCTTCCCGGGATGAAGTCATTGGCGAGGGATCGAAGGAGCATGGCCGAAGCTGCAATGGAGGCCGCGGTGGAGAGGACCGTTCCTGCGCTGGGCATGTTTCCGTGGGACGGCATGGTGTGGCGCAGAGGAGAGGGAAGTTTGTCGAAACGTTCTAGGGATTGAATTTTATAGGGAAGGAGGCGGGATTTGGGAAACACCCGGGCAGCTGCAAAGAGGTACGGGGCAGAATGCTTCTTTTCAAAAATGGCCGGTTATCTTTTCCCGACCGCGTTCAATGGTCACCGTCCCTAATGGGTTTGGTGAAGAATTTTCCAACTTCTCACTTTCATGATCATATCAAATAACAATTTTAAATAGACAACATATATTGAAAAAAAAAAAGGTAGTACATAACACACCTCAAACAAAATATTATGCAAGTAATGCATATGATAAATTGGATAAACCTTAGCCCAACTGTTTAAAAAAACATATAATATTATAAATGGAAAGGTCTTATGAGAAGTCATGCATGAGAAGTCATGCATGAGATTACTCCTAAGGGTATATGGCTTAAACTTGATCATTGGTACATGTATGAGTCTCTTCTTGGTTGTTTATATAAGAAAATGCAACTTTACACTTTTAAAATGAACTTTGGTTCCCTTGTTCGAGTTCATCTTGATGATTTTAATAAAGTGTTGCTTGACTTAGCTAATATAGATATTAAAATAATTGATGAAGATCAAGCCATTATTTTTTTGACTTCTCTTAATGATTCTTTTAATTATTTAAAAGATTCTATGATGTATGGTAAAGAATCATTCACCCTAGAAGAAGTTAAATTAGCTATATTATCTCGAGAACTTCAAACACATCGTTTGAAGGATGATTTTAGTGGACTAAAATCTAATCCTCAACTAATGAATGTTAGGGGTCAAATGAAAAATAACAATAAAGAAAAGAAAGATAAGACCAGTTTAAGAACTTTTAGTGTTTTGAGTGTGGCAAGACCGACCATATAAAAAGATATCATCTTGACTTTAAAAATAAAGACAGTATGACCTTGTCTCATGTGGTATGTCTCGGGTTCGTCACTGCAGATTTTCTTTAGTTCTTGTTTTGCAGCACTTAGTTAGAATTAAGCATATATTCAAGGTTTTCTCCTTTCAACATTCCTAGGACTATCCCTACTACATTTGTAGGGGCCACCGGTTTGGGGGGGGGGGGTCTTTGAGCTGGTATAAGATGTTCAGGCTTAGGTGGAGATTCTTCTCATGTTGGATTCTTGGTTTTGGTTGCTACGTGATCTATTGTTTTCTTATTGTTGCATTATATTGAAATTTTATTTTTCTGAGTTTTCATGTTCACTATATTTTACCTCCGAGGAGGGCTGTGTATTTACAGGTCTCAAAATGCTCGGGAGTACATCAAGCTTTGGGTGGAAGCTCAGTTATTATTGGTAAGTTTTGGTTTAATGTTGGTGCTTAGTTTTGTAATTTCTAAGCATGTTTAATCAGTATAATAACTGTAGATGGGTAGTATGGGTAGAACATGTGCTACTTCTGACACATACTAAGTGGTATTCATGCTGGGTGAATATTATGTAAACTTAGGGTTTTACATTTTAAAAATCTACCTGAACTAACCGATTGTCTAGGATAGTTAGGTTGTAAGAACACCATTTATATGTTTTTTTTATTTAATTCTAAAAATGTGGAGATTTGTTAAATTTTGTTTTCAAATTAACATTTTCTATGAAATGATGTTTTATTATTCTACAAATTATATTACATGCTTCTATTTGTGGATCTCTTCATGGGCTTACTATTTGGGCCTCCATCTGTGCTAGGCATTGGGCTTTGGGAGAGGCCTGGTTCCGCTTGCTTAATCCCCATCCTTCTTCGGTTCTTCTTCTGGTCATTGATTAAGCTGCATTCGATGAATTTTCTTTTGGGCATTGTGCTTTCTCAGCGATCTGTGTCCTCTTCCTGGTATCCAGTTGCCGCCTGCTGCGTGTACCGTATTAAGCGCGATTTGTGGCGCCTGCCTGATTTTCTCAAACTAGCCTCTCACCCTCAGTCCACCATGCGTCCACCTCGCCTGTTGCACCTATCAGCACATTGCCTCACCTCTGCCTTGCCTCTATTGTGCCTTTATCACTGGCCACAACCCTTCATTTTCTAGTGTGCGGTTCTTTGGTTTTATGTGGATCCCAATTAGAGAGAATAATATTGATAGGATATAGACCCTCCCTTCCCCCTTGGCGCTCTGTGCTACCCCTTGTTTCGGTGGTCCCTTCTGGTGGAGAGTTCATAGAGCGTGAGGTTTGTACGACCCCAACATCTTCAAAGAAGATCAGCCCTGACGGTTCCTCCTTTGATGAGCATCCTTATGAAGTTTATGGCGTTGGATCAGGGTTGTAAGCTGCTTGTGTTTTTTTTTCTTACTTTGGTTTTAGGTTGTATCTTCTTTATTTTTTCGATCGGTGATAGGGTTGTGTGCGTGTCTCTGCCCAGTTAGAGGGAGTACATTACCATCTTCGGGCCATGATTCACTGCTAGCTCCTGGAGTGACGAGGTCCCTATGCTCAGATAGCTTCTTTAATCCGTGTGTGTTTCCTCTTTCATTTATCTTCTTTGTTATATGCTTGTTCCTTATTTTGCATAATAATAAAAGACTGTAGTGGTGTTCTCTCCATCAATGTAGGATCAATGAGATCCAAAGCACATAAATCCATTGTGTTTTTTACTTTTATGCATCAATTTTGTTGTATGTTCGTTTCTCCGACTCACTTTTTCTTTATCGTTTACCTTTTCTTTTCTGACTGCTTTGATTCTTAAATTTATTTGTTGTTTCCACATTGATTCTGGTTTTTTTGTTTGATTCTAACACCCTCAACCTCCCTTAAAAACATGACTAGTATTAGTTTAAACCACTGTCGGATGGTTTTTCAGCGATTAACTAGACCATCATTTATATCAATGTTGAAAACAACTTGGCAGCTGTTTGCATTTATTTAGCATTTAGACAAGTTCCGTTTTTTAAAATTTAGAAAAAAATTTATTCCTTATTAATGGTGGTTTATATCATTACATTAATTAAATTGAAAATATGGGAGAAATTAAAATAATCCTTGATAAAGAAATTTGTGGCGGTTTAGTTTAGAGGTGGTTTTCAGAAATCGCTCCTAAATGCATAATTTTAAAAAATTAAGAAAATAAATAGACAAATTTTCAAAAAATTATCTATACAAAAAACATAAAAAAAATATGAAAAACCATAATTTAACTAAATGTAAATCAATTAAAAAACATAAATAATATATTCAAAACAACAATACGTACAACGTGTTGGATTTGGTTCCTTAGAACCAACTTCTATGTACTTTATGATAAACAGTATTCATTGTTTTGAATATTAATAAACTATTAATCACATCATGATTGTTCTTCTGTGTGACATAGTGCGCGATAATATCCTAAGAGTAGGTGTCACACTGAAAGGTCATAACAATTCCCCGCTATGATGAGAACCCGGAAGTTCCACGATAGTATTCTTAAATATATTTTCTATAGCTGGATGAAATCATTTGAGGGACACAAATGATTCAGGCTATCAGGGGTGGAGACTGATAATATTTTGAGGCATCTTCTTAGGATGTACGCTCTTGGTAATATACAGTGTAGGATATTATGAGAACGAGACCCGCATGTAGGAAATCCACATTTATATGTGTCATTGGATGTTCCTATCTGTAGATGTGTGTATTGATCCTTAGACTTTAATATTATTATTAACGAGCATTATAAGTTGCATACTTTGATATATTGACAAAAACCATGATGACATATGTTTGCGGTGAGGTAGAATACAATGGTTTCATCACGAGTTATATTTCATTAATGAATAATGTGAGAAATATTTTATTCCTTCTATACTTTAAATGAAAGTTGACATCTCAAGCCCTTTAATGGATATGATATAAAGTAAATAAATCCATGGTCATGGTGTTCTATAGGAAAGTTTGATTTAAGAAAATTCAAATAAAGAGACATCAATCACATAGTTTTATGGCACCAGCATGAAACCATCTTGATTATCAATATCGTGATAAAGAAATTATATTACACAGTAAGCTTACATATGTGGTATTATGTCATTTCGACATTAACTTCTTTCTCTATTGGTGCCTTGGCATGTTGCTAGAAGTTAACCTTGGACTTTAGTCTACTTCACCTATTTCCACTGAAAAAGAGTCCTAGAGGGTCACACATTGAGTGTATCCAAAATCTCAATTAAATAATATAATATTTTTTATTATTTAACAAGTTGAATAAATATTATTTCCACATATAGTTTAATAATTATTCATGTTTGCTTGATCTCATATATTATATCACCAGCTATTCGATATAATATTATGTGAGCGGAATATTTAATAAATGTTTATTTTCTATTTATTGGATATAATATTTATTTATTTATTGGTGTATAATGTAGTGATGTTTATTTATTAAATAAATAGTCATTATTCAAGGTCCAATAAATATTGTGGAGGAATAACATACCAAGTTTAATGGTCCGGTGAGAAATAATATATATATTGAATATTATTTGAATAAAAAACATTTAGATTAATTCACGAGTTTATCACATGTCAAGCAATAATAATAATATTATTATTATAGACATGGGGTTCCACAAGTATTAAATAAATAATAAAAGAAACTTGTGTAATTATTTATTCTAACCCTAGCGATATATAAACCCAATTATATTATTTTTCTTAAGAGAGAAAATTAATTTTGTGTTGTGCAAAACAATATTCAGATAGAATCCTCTCAATACCTAGAGAGATCCCTCTCCCATAATGCTCCTAAGAACAGATGCTGATATTCCTCCACCTTCCACTCTCAAGTATATAGAGATCAAGGAGAATCTTTTGGAAGTGATTCTTTGGGAAATCAAAAGTGAATGAAACAAGTGATAAGATCTATTGTTCTAGCACCCAAAGATTCCTACGACGATGTTCGGAGATTTGTGGAAAATGTGTAGATCACCACTAACAGGAATATATTCTTAATTCATAAAAAACAATGATGGTACGATGTAGATCCACTGTAAGATCCATCAATAAAGAAATAATTTATCACATGGTAATTCTTTAATAGTTTAAATTAATTATAAATAATATGCGATGATCCTTCTCTTTGGTTCTGGCATTTATCCATTATCTATATTCTTTGATTAAATTCCATTGATCATGATGTTCATCATCATGTAAATCTCATATTAATCATCGATCATGACAAAAAGCAATGTTGGGCATGAACCATCTGACGCTTCCACTTCACATGGAACCTTCAAGTGATATCAGAGGGGTTGCATAATTATTTATAATTATTTAAATATCATTAATTAATTTACACATTTTTCATTAGTTTTCAATTCCATTTTTATCATTATTTAATATGGATTGTGAGATCTACTTTCTTCCTCTTCATTTCTTGCAAATATAATCAATTTGATTAATTTTATGAATGAAATAAATTTGAAGATCTCATCCGTAGGTGCCAAGGAGTCTAGCCAGATAATAAAAAAGTACATGCCGTGAAACCCAGAGGTACACACTGTGTAATAGTGTTTAATGCACCAATAATTAATTCAAAATTAATTCAATATGTGTGCATTTATTAAACGTGGTGAATTTAATTATACACTGTGTTTTGACTGGACCGACCTAGCACATAGTAATCCATAGTACATGTAGTGTAACTTTAGTACATGGCGTGTAGTCCCTTAGTCGCATAAGGGACATGTATTCTCTTACACAACCTATATTATTGTTGGCTGTATAACTCATAGACGACACACCGTGTATCCCATGTACATGATGTGTACCCAACATTTTCCATGGCATGTTTACCCATTCAGTCCCTAGGCATGTGTTGTAGATAGACAATGAGAAGAAAAATACACATCATGTAGCTCTAATGTACACACCTTGTATTTATACCAAATTATGCAAAATTTAAAATTAATCTAATACACCGTGAAAACCTTATCAACATGTGTTTTGTGTGGTCATTAAGTTGATTGTACATGCCATGTGACGAGTTATATATATATATATATATTTAAATGTCTAATTAATTTCGGTATAATGTTCGAATATACATATCATGTATAAGTCATATTACATTTATTAATCTACCCACATTGAAGCATTACATGCTCCATAAATACCATGAGTTCCATGTATTCATTAAGTTGATGGTACACACTGTGTAATTACATGATAAGTCATGTATTCCAAATGTCATAAGAGTAAACCGTTTATGAGTATAATACACATTGGGTAGTTTGGACGGGAACCCACCATGTTTCCTCCAAGATACATTTTTTACATAGTTAATTTTAATTAAATTTATTAAATTTGTTTAAAATTATGATGGATGAGAATCTCAAGAAAATTTGAATGAGAAGTAAGATAAAAGAATTGATTAATTAAAGAATATAATTAATTGATTCAATCAAAATTTATCTTAAATAAGAATTATTATAATTGAATTCTAATTTTATTAAATGTGTAATTCGTTGCATACATGTGGATGATAATGAGCCTAGAACAGACCTTTGTATGTGATTGATTTTATTTAATTTATTATGAAATCAAATTGTTGGCCTGTGTGTCATCTCTCATCTCGTTATTTAAGGGCCTGCGTGCCCATGGTTTCTTTTATGTAAACCCATTAACCAATCCTTTGGTTCCGTCACCTGTGCGAGTAAAAACATATGTAATGGATGGAGCTCCCAAGCTAGAGGATTCAGTTCAAGTTTGGAACCAAAGTGAAACCAATCCAAGAGAGATACATAGGTGGATAGGTGGAAAGCTACAATATAAGCCATTAATGGTTCAATGTGTTTTCCCCCTAGGTTGATGGTTAGTTTATCACCCTATAAATAAACTAACCATTAGTAAAAGCTCATGATCATACTACTTTATTATTTTATTTCTTTCAATTTGTATGGTTATTTCATTATGGATGTTTTGTCAAGATCACATGAATTAATGAATTAACAAGCAAGCAAGATATAACTAAAATAAATTGGATTATGCATAAATATTTTCTAATACATGGTTAATAACTTAAGTAAATCCACTTAATATTAAAAATCATGAAATAAAGATAATAATTGTAAATTTATGCATAAAATATAAAAACCTTCAATTATATATATCAAGTCGGTATAGCCTTCCACTACTTCAGTTAAAATCAAACCATAGTTCAAAGTGCTTGAGCAACCAAAGTTGGGATGCTTTCAGTTATTAGGGAATTATAACTTGAAGTTTTGGGTTAAATTAACTTAGTTTACATCTAGGGTTGACTGCCAAAAAAGGACATGGTGTAACAAAGAGGGAAAAGTTGAGGAAATCCAATTTAAGGATTTTAGGATTGGGGAGTCCACTCAAACAATTAAGGAACTGTGAGTTAATGTAGGTGTCATTCGGAATACCTACCTAAAACCCTTCAAATTGCTTGATCGACCAAAGTTGGGGTGATGAGAAGGGGAATATGGATCATTTCCACTAGAATGTGAAATCAACAAGATATTCTAAATCCAATAGCGAGGGATATTAGGTTTTGGTAACATAGTGGGAGATTAATAAATATAATATTTATTTATTTTTCTATATTTTATCATATAAAGTACTAAAACTCTACTCATCTTATTTGTAGAAACAATAATAAGAAATGACTTCAAACATATCACTATGATCCATACTTGAGAAGGATAACCTTCTCATCAAAACAAATTTCCAATAGTGGTAAAGGCACTAACGTATTATCCTACGCCATGAAAGGAAATTGTATGTGCTAGAAGAACTTATTCCTGATGCACCTGGTAATTAGGCTAGTGAGGAAGAGTTGAATCTCTATGAGAAACATTTGAATGATGCTATAGATGTTCAGAATTTTATGATATCATCCATGACTAATGAGATTTTGAAGCAACATGAGTACATGGATGCATATAACATGATGTCTAACCTTTGGGATATCTATCAAGAGAAGGCGAGACAAGAGAGATATGATACATCCAATGATATGTTTAAAACTGTGTTTGGAGATTCATGTCATGAACCCATCCCTACAAAGATACCCCTATTGGGATGGAAATGAAGAAATGGAGATAATGACCCTCAATTCCAGCCTCTAGTAGGCCCCAGGGTGGCGACTAGTACCAAGGGTATACAATCTCACAAAATGGGAGGTATTTCCCTTTTTAGGAAGACAAGATCGGGAGATAAGAGGGTTCATTGCAAAAAACTCCAAGATATATATATATAAAAGAAAACCAAAATCCACCCCACATGCATATTTAAAATAAAACTATTACAAGTGAAAAATAATCCAAGTAAATACCAAAAGAAAAGCTAAGCAACAACACAAAAACTATCAAGATCTGAGCTAGTAAGGTCTAGAATGGTCCGAAAAGCCCTCTTGGAAACATGAAAGCAGTTTTATATATGTAGGGTGAGTATATAGATATACTCAGTAAGAAAACCAAAGTATATCATGCACATGTTAAAGGAATCATACTAATGCCCCTATGAGAAAATAGAAAAACCAAAAAACATCTAACAAGGTATACTAGCCATACCATCCTCACCATGGAATGCTCACGAAGTAACGCAAGTCAAGTGAAGTAATATAGTAAGAACATTGATGATTTGGGTACCCTATACCACTTACCACTGGTTGAGTCTCTCTTGCCTAATGGAAAATATCCTCGTGCTCCCACATATTCCAAAAGAACGACATCACAACCCACCCCCGAACACCTGGACCCTACAACCACACCTCATCACATTGCCTGGGCCACGAGCCACATCACATCCCACCTGCAGACACCTGGTCCACACACCACATCACATCATACTCGTAGATACCTAGGCCACATACCACATCACATCCTACCCGCAGACACCTGAGCCACATACCATATAAAATCCCACCCACAGACACATGGGCCATATACCATATCACATCCCATCAAGAAAACACCTAGTAAATCACAACTCATCTCATCTCGAAGACACCTAGGAAAACACAACCCATCTCATCCCGAATACACTTGGGAAAGAAAAACTCACCCGCACACACTTGGGCCTCACAAAGCACAACATGCCTAAATAATCTTGGTCTATCACTAACTAGAAGAGGGATCATGGAAGAACAGGTGGACAACCATCCATCCTCCCACTGGGATGTTTAGGAAAGACACCCCCTGTGATGATGGGGGTGTTCTTCATGTAGTTCTCAACTAGGGTGGAGTGTGTATAGAAATAACAAGGTAAAAATACAAGTATATACATATATGATACCAAACACTCAAGATCAACCTATGGGTTATCAACAAAAAACCGTCTCACAACACTGCCAACTTTGCTGATACCTATAAATGCACAACACTACACATTAAGCCACAAACTCCTTTCAATTTCCATCCAACTTGATTAACCATTACCATTATTTATTCACAACTAATTTATTCATTTCATTAACCGAACCAACCCAATCCATTTCCAAAATTTATTAATCAATTATTTATTCATTTATTCCACTACTATCCGGGAAACTACCGAGCACATCACACAATAATAAACACAACAACAAATCACCGCACAACCTGATCATAGCCTTGATATGAAATAATTCTCATACATTCCACAATAAATCAATATCTCAACTTGAGATTTAATTACATGGTCAGGTTGATGTATTTTCGACAAGTTCGTCCACCACACCACCCAAACCAACCCACAATACACACCTGTGCTTCACAAACATACCACAGTACAAACCAGAGCATATCCACACATCACAACATAGTCACTTCACATTCCATCTGCCCCCCACACACAACCAAAAATATCCCACACAACACATCACCCCACATACCAAATCATAACACATTTTCACATTTAATGAGGAATCCCTTATTTAATTCCACTTGTTAATTCAGGTATTTTCATAGAAAATGGGTAATCCCAAGGCATCTGTTTATAAGGAAAGTGTACATGATATAAAAATCTCCTTATACAAGTGTTAAATAGGAATAAACCAACATGAAACTAGTTTAGTGTAAAACCAAGGACAACCAACAACCACAATTTTCAGCAGGGCATTTAGCCCGTATAGTTCACAACATCACAATAACATCAAATCCATAAAAACATGCACATCGGATCCCTCTACCCCTTTAAAATCATTTAACCAGTTCTTATCTTTGATTACTGTGGAAAAACTATGATCTACAGGGTAAACAAAAGTAGACCCCTCCCACATGATTCACAATCAAATAGAAATGAAGGAAAACCCCAACTTGAAGAATCTTTTCAACTCATCTGTGCACCAAAAGGCAAAGAAGAATGCCCACAAGCGACAATCACACCGCTAGTAATGCAGATCAACCTATTAAACACCAGAAGATTATCAAAATGCTTCCCAAACATCCAAATCAGGCCAAACCATACCACAACAGTGACTCCCGGGGAAGGAAAAAGAGGAAACAAATGAGAAAGAGGAGAAAACTCACTATGGATCAATCACAAATCTCCAATAGAAAACCACCAGGATTGGTAGATCAAGGAGGTAGGAGTAGGGCTCGAAGGAATCCTCGAGGCACCTAGGGTTTGCCTAGAATGAGAGGAAAATAAAACCACGAATGAATGAATAATGGTTTATATGAAAAGAATTATTAAAACTACACATGATCGGGGGGTATTACACGACATGTAATACCCTTTCATGTTGTGTAATACCTGGGGTTATGTTTCCACTAAAAAAATGCATCACCTCTCAATTTTATTTTATTTTTTAAACCACAAAATAATACACACCATGAAAATTACCAAAAAATCATGAATCATAGTTTCACATCATGTAATAAGGTTACATGACATGAAATCCCCCTTTTTCCATCCATTAGAAACCAAACTCCTCCAAACTCCCTATGATTCTCTTGAGAACACTTCCAACCACCAAAAATCACTAAGTAACAGACCGGGAGGACACAAATTGTTACATTAGATACCTCTCAAATGATTATCGCCCTCAAGAATCCAAAACCAATCCCAGAAGAAAGAGGGGTCTAAACAATCACCCCACGATATACCTCTTAAAGATTTTTCTATGCTTAAAACACCACTAATAGCCAAACACATTAACATTCAATGATAAACCACCTTGTATTGTTTGAAAGATGGAGTGGAAACCCCCACATCCAAGAACAACTCCTCCAACAGTTGTTACCCAATGAAAACAAGGCACACCACACAAGCACAACAACCACACTATCCAAATATCTGAATCAGGTAATTCCATCCTCCATGTCAAGATACTATCTGCTTTGGGTAGCACTGACTCACCCACATGAGTTTAATCACATCGCATTTAATGTGTCTCAATTAGGAATCTAATCTTCTCCTTTTCACATGTTAGGAATTTTATCACAAATTGAACCACACACATCTCAACCTAAAGGAAAACAACTCGTTTCATAAAACAATGTTCAAACATTACATTTTAAAACAAAACAGAACAAGAAAAAACTCAAAAGAGCTCCAAGTACTGGGAATGAATCTGCATTTCCGACTCCCATGTACTCTCCTACAGGACACCATGCCTCCAAAAAACATGAACCAAAGTAATGTTCCATCCACACAACACCTTCTCACAAAGATCTTGGATCTCTGCCAACCGCTCCATGTATGTCATGTCTGAAGAACCCTGGAACACCATGCGAGGGAAGGGGTGAATCAGGGTGTTAAATTTTTATTTTAAAGTGATGGTTATTTTTACCATGTTGGTAGGAACTTATTAAATCTATCTTTTTTTAATGTGTAGTAATTTATTCATTCACATGTAGAAGGGCCACACAATAATTTTACTTGGTTCACCACTAAGGGATAGTCCAAGGAGCATACACCGATAGGTTGTCGGTCATACCAAAGTCCACTAATCTTCACTAGTTGTGGATTACAAAAGTTTAGCACAATCACTCTATTACAGGTGAAATTCCTTTACAAGGTTTAAGGGATAACACATTGCATCTCTCAGATCACTTCTTTTGACCCCCATTACTCACTACATTGAGAAGAATCTGAACTCATTTTATGACTTGATGGTAACTTCAATGGGTTGGAATTAAATCATGAATCCTAAACTATAGATAGATGCTCTATTGAAGTAACATTTTCCCCTATAGAAGTAATATACTTTTCTACATACTGTTCTTTTGCAAACTTTTCCTCTTCGGATTTCCTTCTTCCTCCACGTACTACACTGAACTGCATATTGCGAGTGCTTTGAGAACCACCTCTCCTTCCACGCACCGTCCTGATTCATGGACAGATTCCTCCTTCATGAACTACCTCTCTTTTGTAGACTGTAAGATATTCCTCTACATACTACCTCTCATATGCATACATTTCTTCCTGCAAACTACTTCACACTTCATCGACTTCCTCCGAATTTCTAATCAGAATCTCTTTTGCAAAGTTTTCTTCCCACGAACCACTATAGACTTCACCGAATTCCTCCTGGATTTTTAATATCATCGTCATGCCTTAATGAAGGGATTAATTATCCTTATATAGGCAAATATATCCTCATAATCCGCTAAATCGAGATTTACCAAATCTTCGATACAACACCGCCTTACCATGTACTATGCATCTACCATGAACCATTTTTCCTACATAGTCTGCATACCACCACTCTTCCTTCATGGTGGAATAACTCTTCCAAAAACCAATCTCCACCTAGTTTTCACTAACAATAATCCATCCCATGTACCTCTAGCATTCTGTGAACCATTTGCCTCCAGCGAACCGTAAGCCTTCCCACAAACCATTTTTCATTCTGAAAACCGTTTCTTGTATGTTGCTCATGTATCGTAATTTTTGGTCCACATACCATCCTTCACGATCCATGAACCATTATTCGTGGTATGAATACTATTCACTCCTATGCAAAAATCCTTTTCTATAAACAAACTCCCAATTTTGAGGCCCAAAAATCTGGAAAACACTAGGAAACTGTGCCACCTTAAACAACTGCTTCAGCCTATACTGTAAGATCAATTGACTTGAAAACCCCTCGATCAACCCAATGTGGATTGAAAAAAACACAAACCATACTCCATTTCCAGCAAATAACAGCCTTGGTTCCAACAATCTCCCCCTTTGGGTTTGTTGGCAATCTGCAAATAAATTCAATAAAGCACCAACCAAAACCTGATAAATGAGAAACAACTCAACTAACTCTCTATGTCTACATGAGTAATAATCAATGAAGATAACAAGAGGGGAAGCATGAATTGGGTTCTCTTGATACCAAACACTAAATTGTTTTCTCCATTCTCATTGTCTTCAAACTTTTTTCCCTTTTTAAGTCATCATTCTCCCCCATTGTAACATTTTTGAATTCCTCTATTCTCCATAATCCTACCACCAAAAAAACATTTCATAATTCATACTCCACATTTGAACCATAAAACATTGAATTTCTCCATTCTCCCCCATTGGAAATAAACCAAAAGAATCAAATTTTGACTTGTAGAGCTCAATGAACACTCCCCCTGGATCGTACTCCCCCATAAACCTACAATACTTCAACAAAAAGATTAAAATAATTAGCACAACTGGGGAGATGGAAAAAACTAGAACCTCCTCATGCACCAGGGGGTGGTTGAACACTAAGGTTCAACCGATATTTCTCAAACACATGTGCTGAAAATGTCTTGGTTAATATGTCATCCACTGGATCATTAATTCCAACATGATCCATTTTAATCATGCCTGGTTCCATTTTTTCCTTGATAAAGTGATATCTTATTTCAATGTATTTCATATGAGAATGCTGAAAAAGATTTTTTTAAGATCAATTGCACTCTTGTTATCACAGTGAATCACCATTGGTTGTTTTACCTCATCACCAATATCAGTCAATTTCTGCTTTATCCTAAGTAGTTGAGTGCAATCCTTTGTAGCAGATATATACTCAACTTTAGTAGTACAGAGAGAAGTGATTTGATGTTTCTTACTAAACCAAACCACACATTTCTTTCCAATGGAGAATTATACACCACTTGTGGAAATTCTATCCACTACATCTCCAGACCAGTCAACATCAGAAAATGATGATGGTTCATTATATTTTCCTACAACAAAGTATAGTCCATACTTGTGAGTACCTTGAATGTACCTAATGATTTGTTTAGATGTTACCATATATTCTTCCTTCAGATTTATTTGAAAGTGGTCCTCTATGCGTGTTGCAAAGACAATATCTAGTCATGTTGTAGTCAAGTACAACAGGCTTTCGATTATTCTCCTATACATGGTGGGATCTATAGAAGTCTCACCCTCATGCTTTACATGTCACGAACCGAATCGATCGCCACCAAAAATGAAACCAAACCCAGCCCATGACAAGGCTAGAAGGGCGTTCCCGATCCCCACGGGCTGACACAAGTTCCCAGGTATCATAAAATGAAAATTGGGAACGATTTACCCGAGTTTATAAACATAAAACAACAAAAGAATCCAATGAAACAAATCTGGATTTTTCAAACCAAACAATCTTTTACAAAAATTCAGAACTGAATTACATAGATTAAAACAACTCAAAAGGTCTATACCAAAGGTAAAAAACCAAATAAGGACAGCCCAATAACCCTCATGGCAAGGGGCACCGCCCTCAAGCCACCTCCACAAGACTTCACCACCAAGGACCTGCTAGAAACCCGAACCACTGGAACAAAAAACTGTACCCAACCTGCGACAACAAAAATAACCAAGTCTACTTACACCCAAGGGTGTAAGTAGGGTGTGAGCCAATGCCCAGTAGGATACCACCACTAAGAGATTCTATGTGATAATCATTTAAAGATGAAAAGCATGCATGTTTTAAAAAACATGAAAATCTAGTTACAATTTCTAAAAGATGCAACTTTGAATAAAAACAGTTTTCAAGTGGGCTATCATTAAGAATAAACACTTTTAAAAATAATGTCAACACTAGTGAATTTTCCAGCCAACTATACCGTATGCCGATGGTAAGTACAAAGTAAATAATGAGCACAAGAAATAGGAAATAACCCCTGGGCACTAGCTAGCTGTGGGTCCCAGGTACCTCGTATCTCGGTGAGAGTAACCATAAAAAATATCCATTCTCATGCACGAGCCACTAGTAGGGAACATACCCATAACTTAGTGGTCCCCAATCATCATCATCATAGTTTAGTTAGAGTTTTAAGCGTCAATCTTGCTAAGTGAAACTGAGGCCAAACCCCACGGATTCACTAGCATACTAGTACACGTCCACCCACCTAGATACCCGGGTTTTCCCCTTGTGCTCAAACAAGTTCAAAAAGTCAAGAAATATACATTGAACATGAAAATATCATTTCCACATCACAAATTCACCAAAAATCCCATATGTATACCACAAAAGTCACAAAAATCCATTTTTCATTCAAAATGATTTTGAAATCCGAATCACACAAAAATAGCCCACAACACATTTCACATTTCTTCAACACTTCCACAAAACCATTAAACAATTTTATAAAACAATTATAAGATATTTAAATTCATATAACATCCCACACACATGGAATATAACACTTCTTTCATAATCAAAAATTCAATTTTTCACATCACACTCACACAAAACACTCCACATCACTTTCACATCACTTTCACTCCTCAATATCTCCTTCAAAAATTTAATAAAATATTTCCAAGATGATACATATCACATAAAAGCCTTTTCACAAGCGAAATGGACCTTTTAAAAATATAATCCTACCAAAACAGTTTGCTGATATAGTTTCACCTATTACACAACCCAATAAACCATTCAAAACTTTCATAAAACAATTATAAAGAGTATACCCAAACTTTGCACATAAAATCCATTTCAAAAACCTCTTTTTAAGCCAAAAGCACACCAAGACCCTACCAAAACAGAATTGGCAACCCAATCAACATGTAATAATCCACTTTCAAATGTTATATAATCACCTTGAATAATATCACAAAAGATACCCATGAGAACACACAAATCCATAAAACACTTTCAAGGAGTATAACAAGGTTATACAAATAAAACCATTCAAATACACCCCATTTTTAGGCCCACATGGAACTATATCATTACCCAACCATAATTGGCAGCCCCTTTCAACAACTAATAAATCACTTCCACATTTTACAAAACTACCACAAGAGATAACACATGAAATACATTTGAAAAATACACACTTCAAGCAAAAATGTAACTTTAAAAACAAATGCTTTACTATTGATACCAATAATGGTTTTCTCATAATTAAAAGCACATAAGGAACATGTAAAATTATTTAATCAATAAAACTAACTCATCATTAAATGGTTACCCACGAAATCACCTACCGAATGTGTCGAAACCCTCAAATATTGGGGCGAAACATCAACTGCACGACCGCCGCACCTCAAGGAAGTTAAAAGAAACCTAAAACCTCAATATTTCACCCAAAATACAGTAATTTATAACCTAGACACGAAACCTAACTTCTGGAATTTTTATAATTCAAGAATTAGGGAAGAAACCCTAAACAATTTGAAAGAGGAAAGAAATAGACTCACCTACTTGAAGTATCCTGAATTAATCACTCCAAAAACAATAGTTTCTGAAATTGAAAATATGTAAAATTAAGGGATTATTAGAAAAAGATTTAAGAGGTAATTTAGGAACTATAATGGAGGGAAAAGAGTAATAATTGAGAGAGTTAAGAAGGGATGAAGTTACCTCTTCAATTATTGCCGATTTGAGACACCCTATGCAGATATGCCCTAATTCGAGATTTCAAAGAGCTCCAAGGAGGGGGGAAATACAATGAGAGCGCGCCTGAGTTTCTTAGGGTCGAGAGGGAGGTGGAATCACCGAAAAAACTAAAATAGTGAAGGAGATATAAAAAAAGTAAAATTTATTTTTAATGCAGGAAATGGGCCTTCGGGCAGGCCCAATATCTTAAATAAAAACCCATATCCACCATGATTATGGATTTATAAAGGCTCCAAATTTATATTTTGGTGTTAATAGGTCAGAGGAGACCATTTAGGAATTGAAATTAGGGAAAAATATTAAAAAATGAAAAAGTTATAAAGGAAACAAAATTTATATTTAAATCTGGAATTGGGCTCACGGTTTGGCCCAATTCATGAAAACTCATCTATTTCTCCATAAAACCTTTGGAAACCATACAAAACAAAAAATGAAAGGAAAATAAATTAAATTTAACTTCAAAATAATTCATGTATGTGAAAATTCTCTCCACCATGAAAACTTTCCGTCCCCGGAATGCTACAGAAAGGCCAGATACGAAAGCCAAACCCAACTGATAAACCAAGATGTACTCCCTTTCCAGGTTTCACCCCCAAAGGTCAAAACACCTCCATTGATCAATTAAGGAAGGAATACTTCACAAAAAAATCATACACCACTTTCCTGAAACAATCAATCACATTCAGGCTTTATCCGAAAGGAAAACTCCTCAAACACTATCCGAACAAGACTCAAGCAATTCACTCAAACGAACAACAACATCGAACAAGGTTACACATACCTTGCTATAACTAAACCATTGGGCACTCTACAATCTCAATGGTTACCCAAGGAAGATTTAGGTAGCTTGATAGATTCGAATGAGACTACCTACCAACAATCCTTGACCATGGATAAGACTAAGTTATTGGTACGGGGGAAAAAAATAGGCTCCCCACCATAAGAACCAACAATCTTAATCGACCAGCATGGGCCGGTATAGAAAGACCCCAAAATATAAAGTGTTGGGACGACCACATGGTGAGTCTGCATGGTTTGGGAAACCATGAACTAACAGTGGATATTCTTCTATCTACATGGTTTTTTTGGGGCCTGGTCACTACTAACCAAGTGCAAACCGTGTGGTCAACCTGTCTAGCCAAACTTCATACCTTTCTATAAAGACTCAATGGAAACCAAAGGGGGAGGGAATAACATTGGGCGATGACATGGGTACAAGGCCCTCCACCTATTTCCACCGAACATGAACAATAGAAGAAATATGATGACACCATAGGTTTAAACTCTTCTTATCTTTCATATTGAGGATAGGACTTTGCACAAGGGTTAGTTTCCCCTGACTACGCGCCAGCTTCTCTCCGGGACCTATGGCTGGAGCTCAAAATATTGAAGCATCTTCAGCCTTGCAGTTAGGCTTTGGAAACCACCTGAATGAGAATTCTTCTTTTGTTGCAAACAAAAACTACACTGCAATCCCCGATAAGTTTTTCCAAGACATAACACATTCCAAACTCACTTTACCCTAAATCGATATTTCACTGAAACAAGGGATTAGAAGATGTACACACATCACACCTTGTTTTTTCGGGTGAGAAACAATAGAAGTAATGAACACTTATACTCACCTTCCTCTAAAATGGAATATTTTTTTATGTTTTTTTTCAAGGGAGACATTCTCCCAACATAATAGAGACTCTTAGATGATTGCCCAACTTTCACCTTTACAGTCAATAGAGCACATGACATCACAAGGAATCACCGAACATGACCATTGCAACTGATATAAACAATGAATAGAGAGGGAACTTATACAACATCCCAAAACAACACACAATTCTAGAATGTGGCCATAATATCCACTCATGACCAGATTTCCCACACTAGTAGTTTAACATGAACTCCTTCTTCGAAGAGACTATGCAGGAACGAGAGTTCCTCTTAGACACTATCCAAATACTCATCCATGCTAACAACCCCATAACACTTCCACCTTCGAAAAATTAGGAAACTTAAGAGGCTAAGGTCACTTTCAACCATCCATAATCAATCTCCCACTACAAGAGGATACAAAAAACCAATAAAGGAAAGGGTTTATACTCAATCTAAAAAGCTCAAGAAATAGATTCCTTATATTGATCAACTGGAGGATTTTCCAATGGAGAAAAAATCAGGGTTACGCTTCAGTTATGCATTAACCTTTAATGGGGGCGTACCTTATCCAATGAGAGAACCCAAGGACCCAACCAATCTGGTCTATTGGTCAAAACAAGCCATAAACCAGCTCCAAACACATGAAGGGAACTACCGTAAAGGCATCCCAAAACATTTTTCAAAAGAGACCACTAACCGTCCCTACAACATAGCTTACCGACCAAACACAAACCCGAAACACAGTTCAAACAGAAGGGGTTCTTGGAATCAAAACATCCCACAACATCAACATTTTCAAAAACCCATAATACAAACCATACAAAAATATTCATCAAGACATCGTGTTTTTCTTTAAAAGTAATTCTTTGAGAATAAACAGTTTAGCAGTAAGCGTATCCACCAATGGTACCCCATGGGCCTCACACATGAATGTTTTTGTGCCACACCAGACACCCTCCTCATATCCGTCCCGGCACTCATCCAGTCATGCCATCAACCATCCATCATCCCATATAACCCCATGCATGTGGTCACTAATGGAAATACCAAAGGTTAAAACAAAAATTCTTTCCACTTTTCAAAACCAAAACAGTCAACCAACACATCCTTTTTTCTCATAACTGCTAACCACGAGATCAAAATCCCAACTCACATCTTACAAATTTTTTCAGAAAGTCACAAACAATTAGAAAATAACTCACTTTCAAGATATTCACATCAATTTCAAAACACCTCATCCCATTAAAACACACTCTGATTGTTTGTAAAACTCTATTGGAAACACTTTTCAAAACCAACTTCAATATAGTTTCTGCTTTCAAAGAGGTGTAAACGCACCATTTTACATTTCAAAACAATTCTGAAAATTTAGTTCTGCCATTTCATAATCCAAACCATTCCCTCTTTATTTTAAAATCATTTTACAAAAAATTTACACTTCTTAAAACCAAAGTGCCAAGATTTCAAAACCTAAGCACAAAACAGTGCGAGAGGAAAATAGTTTCATTGGGTGACTTGGAAATATGGTTGGCGGCCATATTATAATCACTTCACTATCACAAAGAGTGTTCTAGGGAATATCCTTGGCTCCACATGGCTTTTCAGGCCCTGCGAGCACACTAGGACCATTAACCCAACTCTCTTTTCATTTCCCTTAATCATCATCGAACCAAGAAAACCGAAGGACTTAGATAAATCCCGAATTATCTTGGAAACATGAATCCCATTATAAGGTGTGGTGATTAGGCACACTACCCATAACTAGAATTCCATGTCCCAACAATCCTAACTCCAAACTATCCTGACTCTTCCCCAAATAACATGACCCAAAGAGTTAACCTGAACCTCCTCTGATACCATTTTGTCACGAACCGAATCGATCGCCACCAAAAATGGCACCAAACCCAGCCCGTGACAAGGCCCGAAGGGCGTTCCCGATCCCCACAGTCTGGCACAAGTTCCCAGGTATCATAAAATGAAAATTGGGAATGATTTACCCGAGTTTATAACCATAAAACAACAAAAGAATCCAATGAAACAAATCTGGATTTTTCAAACCAAACAATCTTTTACAAAAATTCAGAACTGAATTACATAGCTTAAAACAACTCAAAAGGTCTATACCAAAGGTAAAAAACCAAATAAGGACAGCCCAAGAACCCTCATGGAAAGGGGCACCGCCCTCAAGCCACCTCCACAAGACTTCACCACCAAGGACCTGCTAGAAACCCGAACCACTGGAACAAAAAACTGTACCCAACCTGCGACAACAAAAATAACCAAGTCTACTTACACCCAAGGGTGTAAGTAGGGTGTGATCCAATGCCCAGTAGGATACCACCACTAAGAGATTCATGTGATAAACATTTAAAGACGAAAAGCATGCATGTTTTCAAAAACATGAAAAGCTAGTTACAATTTCTAAAAGATGAAACTTTGAATAAAACAGTTTTCAAGTGGGATATCATTAAGAATCAACACTTTTAAAAATAATTTCAACACTAGTGAATTTTCCAGCCAACTATACCATATGCCGACAGTAAGTACAAAGTAAATAATGAGCACAAGAAATAGGAAATAACCCCTAGGCACTAGCTAGCTGTGGGTCCCAGGTACCTCGTATCTCGGTGAGAGTAACCATCACAAATATCCATTATCATGCACGATCCACTAGTAGGGAACATACCCATAACCTAGTGGTCCCCAATCATCAACATCATAGTTTAGTTAGAGTTTTAAGCGTCAATCTTGCTAAGTGAAACTGAGGCCAAACCCCACGGATTCACTACCATACTAGTACACGTCCACCCACCTAGATACCCAGGTTTTCCCCTTGTGCTCAAACAAGTTAAACAAGTCAAGAAATATACATTGAACATGAAAATATCATTTCAACATCACAAATTCACCAAACAGCCCATATGTATACCACACAAGTCACAAAAATCCATTTTTCATTCAAAATGATTTTGAAATCTGAATCACACAAAAATAGCCCACAACACATTTCACATTTCTTCAACACTTCTAAAAAACCATTAAACAATTTTATAAAACAATTATAAGATATTTAAACTCATATAACATCCCACACACATGGAATATAACACTTCTTTCATAATCAAAAATTCAATTTTTCACATCACACTCACACAAAACACTCCACATCACTTTCACATCACTTTCACTCCTCAATATCTGCTTCAAAAAATTTAATAAAATATTTCCAAGATGATACATATCACATAACAACCTTTTCAAAAATGAAATGGACCTTTTAAAAATATACTCCTACCAAAACAGTTTGCTGATATAGTTTCACCTATTACACAACCCAATAAACCATTCAAAACTTTCATAAAACAATTATAAAGAGTATACCCAAACTTTGCACATAAAATCCATTTCAAAAACCTCTTTTTAAGCCAAAAGCACACCAAGACCCTACCAAAAAAGAATTTTCATCCCAATCAACATGTAATAATCCACTTTCAAATGTTATATAATCACCTTAAATAATATCACAAAAGATACCCATGAGAACACACAAATCCATAAAACACTTTCAAGGAGTATAACAAGGTTATACAAATAAAACCATTCAAATACACCCCATTTTTAGGCCCACATGGAACTATATCATTACCCAAACATAATTGGCAGCCCCTTTCAACAACTAATAAATCACTTCCACATTTTATAAAACTACCACAAGAGATAACACATGAAATACATTTGAAAAATACACACTTCAACCAAAAATGTAACTTTAAAAACAAATGCTTTACTATTGCTACCAAAAATGGTTTTCTCATAATTCAAAGCACATAAGGAACATGTAAAATTATTTAATCAAGCAAACTAACTCATCATTAAATGGTTACCCACGGAATCACCTACCGAATGTGTCGAAACCCTCAAATATTGGGGCGAAACATCAACCGCACGACCGCCACACCTCAAGGAAGTTAAAAGAAACCTAAAATCTCAATAGTTCACCCAAAATACTTTAATTTAGAACCTAGGCATGAACCCTAACTTCTGGAATTTTTATAATTCAAGAATTAGGGAAGAAACCCTAAGCAATTTGAAAGAGGAAAGAAATAGACTCACCTACTTGAAGTATCCTGAATTAATCACTCCAAAAACAATAGTTTCTGAAATTTAAAACATCCAAAATTCAGGTATTGTTCGAAAAAGATTTATGAGGTAATTTAGGAACTGGAATGGAGGGAAAAGAGTAAGAATTGAGAGAGTTAAGAGGGGATGAAGTTACCTCTTCAATTCTAGGAGATTTGGGACACCCTATGAAGATCTGCCCTAATTCGTGATCTCAAAGAGCTCCAAGGAGGGGGTAAAGGCAATGGGAGCGCGCCTGGATTTCTTAGGGTCGAGATGGAGGTGGAATCACTGAAAAAACGCAAATAGTGAAGGAGATATAAAAAACGTAAAATTTATTTTTAATGCAGGAAATGAGCCTTCGGGCAGGACCAATATCTTAAATAAAAACCCATATCCACCATGATTATGGATTTATAAAGGCTCAAAATTTATATTTTGGTTTTAATAGGTCAGATGAGACCATTTAGGAATTAGAATGAGGGAAAAATATTAAAAAATGAAAAAGTTATAAAGGAAACAAAATTTATTTTTAAATCTGGAATTGGGCTCACGATTTGGCCCAATTCATGAAAACTCATCTATTTCTCCATAAAACCTTTGGAAACCATCCAAAAAAAAGAATGAAAGGAAAATAAATGAAATTTAACTTCAAAATATGTCATGTATGTGACATTACAAGTTTAGTTCCAACTACAATTAGAGTCGATGTTGGTTTGGATTCATGCATATTGAATTTATTCAGAAACTCTCTTACATACTTTTCCTTAGAAATGAAAGTGTAGTATTTCCTATGAATAACTTACAACCCCAAGAAGTATGCAAGTTCACCAATTATATACATTTCAAATTCTAATTTCATGTGATTGGAAAACTCATCCACCGATCCTTGCCTGATTCCACCAAACATAATATCATCTACATACACCATAACCATGAACCGATCTTTTTAAGAATTATTCATATAGATATCGTGATCCACTCTTCCCCCTTTTAAATTCAAGATTCTTTAGATAAGAATCCATCCAAGATTACCATGCCCATGGTTCCTGTTTTAGATCATATAGAGACTTCTTTAATCTGTAAACATTTATTTCATCATTACCAAAAAAATACCACTGGTTGTTCAATATAGAATTCTTCTTCAAGAACACCATTTAAGAAAGTAGTCTTGAAATCCATTTGATACACTTTGTATCCTCTATGAATTGTCATGGTAAGAAACAGTCTGATTAACTCTAGTAGTGCCACCATAGAAAATGTTTCTTCAACATCAACACATTCAATTTGTGAATAACCTTTACACACCAGTCGTGCCTTATTTCTAATCACATTTCCATTCTCATCAAATTTATTTTTGAAAATCCACTTCGTACCAATCACATTATGTGTCACACATCGACTTCAGACACCCACTTATTTTATTCTTTTCTCAGTCTTGCATTGTTTGGACGAGGTTTAGTTTGGTCCCGATTTGAATTTTTTTGAAGTTTGATATTTTGGTGGGTCTCGAGCCGGTGCACGGTTACCGCACTACTAGGGGTGACCATGCATTCGGTCCTAGAGTGTGTGTGGTTGACCAATCATTTGAATAAAAAAATTAGATGAATAAATTAAATTGATAGAAAAATAAACCTAAATGATATTTTATAATGATAAAACAAGGTTAATGTATAAACCATAATAATAATAATATTATTGCGCAGATGATAATAATATTATTATTTAATTTGTTAATAATAATCTTATTATTAAATTGTTATAAAAAATATGTTATTATTATTATTCAAAATTAAATGAAACAAGGTTTCCATTTTAATTATCATTAAGTTTGATATTAGTACTATTTTGTTATTTTTGTTATTAATATTATTAATATTATTGTCATCATTTTACTAATAATATTATTAAAATTATTATTATCATAACAAATTTTTTAGGGTTTACTTTGATTTGATTTTAATTTTAATTTTAATTTATTATTTTTTTATGGGTAAAACCTCAAGGGGGGTCACCTTTCACCCCCCCTTTCTTCCTCCTCCACGGGACAACGCCCCCCTTCTGGTTTCCTCGTTCGTAGCCTCCCAACTTCCTCCCCTGCGTCGTCCACCCGCCGCCCGCCGTGGCTCCTCCCCTGCACCGTCCGACCGCCTCCTGACCTCCACCTATGCCTTGTCACTGCCGTCCAGCCCCACTGCGCCTCCACCTTTCCATTGTCGTCTGGCCATCGCCTACCTCCCAGCCTCCCGGCGCACCGCCATCGTCTGCCCCATCGCGACCTATGCACCTCGGTCGTGCCTCCGCCTCGTCGCTGTAGTCCAGCCGACTCCCTTTCTGACGACCTGCGACCTCCAGATCCCTTTCCATACAGTCTCTTCCAGTGCCACCCCCTGTCCAATGGTCTTCCGGAACGAACCCGAACCCCATTGCATATCACCTCCGCCTTGCTTCGACATGGCCGTGAATCCCCTCACCAGGTTTGTGGAAGGTGTCTTGGGTCATGTCAAACCACGTTCTGTCCACCGCCGCCGAATCTGAAGTGGTTCAGGTCACTTCGAACCACCCATCATTATTCAAGGGGTGCATTTGGTCTTGTTGCATGTTTTGGTTCGCCGCCACCATTTAGGGTGATATTTTTATTATCATGCACACATTTAATTTAGTGTCATAATTGTGTTTTGAAGTTTTAGTATTCTATGTGTAGTGTGGATAATTATTTGGTATGAAATCTAACCTCTCCGCACTTTCAAGGCTGATCACACCTACATGCCGAGGTGAGGGTTACACTGCTTCTTCATTTAGATTATTTTAAATTAGTATTTTTAGTTATTTTTTCAGTTGTTGTAGTGCATTGGTGAGGCAGATGGACTCGTTTCGCTATGCCTCTAATGTTTCAGGTAAGTTTCTAAACCCAATTTTTGGAGCCACACCTTTATTTAAGGGTATTAAAGTGTTTATGGTCTCTTAATACTTTAGTTATCTGTGCATTGAACCTTTCCAATGAGTTTTTATGGTCCTTGTAATTATTTTAGTGAGTTTTGGCCAACTTTAAGGTGTGTGCACACATATACTAAGGTATGAATATATATAATATATATGTATCTTACATGTATGTATTACCTCACAAAATGGGGAATACATGAATTGGGTTAAGATATATATATATCTATATGAAGGTATGTGCGTGTGTGTGGAGCAGTTCCGAGCGATCGCTGATAAATCAGTCAACTACTGAATGTTAAATTGGTCTTGCTTTTTAGGTACATGAAACCATGCTTTCTCCTTTCCATTTCTTGTTATTTGATACTTGGTATTTCAAATTAATTTATTAACATGTTTCACACCTCTATGGTACCTCTAGGTAATTTTCTATGAAACTTTAATGTTGAATGATTATATTAACAATAGAATTTTACATGAAACTTGATTTGTGATCTAGTGTGTTTGTGTGAAAAGTATTTGATGAAATGTCAAATTAACTTTCAAAGGTAATTTGGAAGGGTGAGTGGTGTTTTCCCCATTGAAATATTTGTTTAACTTGGTTTGGAACATGTTTTGGGTTTTATGTGTGAAGTAAGGTGTTTTCCTTTTATGTGGTTTGAAACCTGATAAGTAGCCGACCTCATCCAGTTCTCCACCTCCAGAAGTTCCTCAAATGGAAGGGCAGGTTTTTGGTGGCAGTTTAGGGAAGGTGCCTATATCTGATCCTGCTAGGATGGATCAGAGTCCCTTACCTCCGCTTGAAGAAGCTATGGTGGCCAGACAGGCTATAGTCTCATACCTCCCAAAAGGAGTGCCTACATTCCATGTTGGGCTGGCCATACCCCCAATCACTATTTTTAAGTGCCTAAAAGGATTCTGATTAGAGGAGAGCATGCTAGACTATCTACCCAAGCCCTCGGGATTCCTGGTCCTGCCACCCCCTCCTACAGTTCTGTCCTTCTCCATTAGTGAAGTTTCTGATCTGGTCTGGACCCCCTCTGGTGATTTTCCTGCTACTACTACCCCTGAGTTGGATCAGACACCTGAGGTTATCATCCTTAGTTCCAAGGAGACATAGATAACTCCCTCTCCTAGTCCCATGGTCCACTGCCTGCCCAACACCTACCCCCTTGTTTCTGTTTCTCCCACTGGTATGGAGCTGCCCAAACCAGAGAGAGTATGCACAGGTTCTAAATCAAGGAACCTAAAGGAGAAACAAACCTCCCTTCTCAATAAGTCCAACATATCTGGAGACAAATCCAAGGCCCTCTCCTTTCAATGATCCCTATTCTCTTATGAAATGCCTAAGGCCTGGGTGCCCGGGTCAATTGCAACTTTCTCTACTCTATAATTAGAAAACACAAGGCCATAGTTGTATCCATCATTGATCATAAGAAAAACCCTTCCAGAATAATATATTATTCCTAGAAGATCAGGTATCAGGGATCCCTGCATGTCAACCCCTCTAACAGGCACATTTGGATTTTTTGGGACAAGGACTAATTTATTGATCTGGTCCAACATGGTAATCAATTCATCACTGCCAGGGTTACCAAAGGCGACACATCCTTCTTCATGTCAGTTGTGTACGGAAGCTGTGGCCCTCACCAAAGGAAAACTTTATGGAGTGAGTTAAATGATTTCGATCTCAAAAACCATCCATGGTTTTTTTGTGGTGATTTCAATGTGGATGCTTGTCCTGAAGAAAGGAAATTAAGAGTCCCTTTCCAGAGTAAAGATAGAAGGGATCTCTCTCTATTCATGGCCAAGAAAGGACCCATCGACCTTGTCTTATTAGGTGACTATTTCACCTAGTGAAACAACCGTCGAGGGCCCAATCACTCGTGGAGTTGGCTGGACAGGTGCATGGCCAACATGAAATCAACAAACACGTTCTCTAATACCAAGGTGAGCCATTTGGAATGAGGGATATCTGAACACACTCCATTATTGGTTTCCATCTCTTCTAGGAAGGACTATCGGGAACGATTTTATTTCTACCAACAGTGGGTTAAATGGCCGGGGTATCGGGACATGGTTCGTGAGACATGGAACAATCCCTTGCAAGATCACACATGGGTTTCCATTCATGAGAAAATAAAGCACCTCAAAACCCATCTTCAAACATGGAGGAAAGAAATCCCCCCAGTTACAATGTCCTAAATGATGCCATGAAGGAGGTGGAAATCCTTGAGTCGAGGTTGGAAGAAATGTGGGTCGACCAAACTTTCGAGGATATTTCCAAGAGGAAGGAAGTGGTGGTGGAAATGCTAATGCACTAAGAACGCTTGGAAAGGGAAGCTTCAAGTATTAAATGGCTCAGAGAGGGAGACCGAAACACTGTGCATTTCCAAGCTAGAATCAAATAAAGGAAGAGGCCTATCAAACCTAATATCCTTCTGGAATATGGCTCTTATACAGATGATAGAGACATTTTGGGGAACTTGGAACACTCTTTCTTCAAGTACTTTCTTTCTGGACCTAACCCTCGAATGCCTAATGGGCATACAGGTGGGGATAATTGGATCTTTGAGGTCATTCTTAAGTTTGTTTCTGATCAAGACAATGAAGGGTTGAGCACTGTGCCAGAAGAGAAGGAGATCTATAATGCCATGATGAACCTCTATCCAGAGAGTGACCTAGGACCATATGGATTACCAGGTTTTTTCTAAAAGTCTTCATGGGATGTGGTGAAGGTATAAATAATGATGGATATCTAAGAATTATTCAAATGAGGTAGTCTACCAAGGGTTTCTTGTTCCACCACCATGGTTCTTCTCCCTAAAAACAGGAAACCCTCCTCTATCATGCAATACAAACCGGTAAGTATGTGAAACTTCCCATATAAAATCCTATCAAGCCTCATTAATGTGAGGCTGTCCTTCCACCTTACATGATGGATCTCTTTGGAGCATCATGGTTTCATGAAGGGTAGTTCAATCTAAGGGTCCATTGATATTTCTCAAGAAACGATAAGAAACATTAACCACAAAACCCACAAATCCAACATTTCTATCAAAGTGGATATAAAAAATTCTTATGACCGTGTGGAGTGGGGATTCATCAATAAGGTGATGGCAGGTATTGGCTTTTCCTCATGGAATATTGATCTTATTTTCAGATGTTTCAGCTCTCCGTGGACGACGGTCTCTTTCATGGGAAATTCCTATAGTTTCTTCAAGGTTACTCATGGATTGAGGCAAGGTGATCTAATTTCTCTGAGGATATTCATCATGGCCCAAGATGTCCTCAACCGTCTCATATATAGGAGCATCAACAATGGAGATATTATGGCCTACCGAAGGATTATGAGAGCCCATTCCATCTCTCACCTGATGTTTGAGGATGACACTCTCATTTTCATTAATGATGGGAGATCTTTGATTAGAGGCCTTAATAAGATGTTGGAGTCATACTACCACTGGAGTGGCCAAGTCATTAACAAAGATAAGATCCTTTGCTATATATAAAAAAATTCACCCCCAGATGAAGCTCGGAGGTTCTATAGTCCCTAGCCATGCAAGGAGGGAGTTTCCCCATAGAATACCTCGAAGCCCCTGCTATCCCTGGTAGAGTAAATATCTGGGACTTTGATTTTCTCACCAGCAAGATTTCAGATCACATCCTCAACTAGAAGAACATGGAATTGTCTTTTGGTGGTCGTATTTCCTTCATCAATATTGTCCTATTGGACACCCCTCTCCATGCTCTCTATTCTATTCAAGCCCCGAAGGGTTTCCTCTACAATATTGATAAGCTTCTGGATAACTTCATATGGGATCCTCTTGTGGAAGGGAAACGACACTATGAATTATGGAGGAGTATGGATAGGCCTACAAGGGAAGGAGGTATCACTGTGCATATCCTTGAGGATACTATCTCATGCATGCACACAAAGTTAGACTGGGAAGTATTGGAACAACGCTCGCTGTGGGGGAAAACCACGCACTCACAGTATAGAATCCAACCTGCATCGGAAAGTCATGGATCTCCCTTCTAATTTGCAATTTCTCAAATAACCTATGATCTTAATCAACACTCTCGATGGATTATAGGGAGGATAGACATATCATTCTGGAATCATAACTGGGCTGGGGAGGTGATCAGCTTCCCGGGCTATCTTGCTCCAACTCTTATCTTTAGGGAGGTCAGTGTGTAACCAACCCTCATCAACGCTGTGTTGGATGAAGAGTAGCAGACCACTTTCAACCTCATCGATCTGTATCTAGATTCGGATTGTTGTGTGTTCACTCTTTCCCAGTCGGGGGTCTTCACCACACAAGATTATCGCCACACCTGGGAAATACTGGAGAATGAAAATTCCTAGAATAACACCCTATGGTCTAACATCACCCCCTCAAAATATATTTTTCTTTTATGGTGGATCAGGAGTAGATCCATTCCCATGGAAGATAATGTCAAACGATGTGGGATCCTGAATGTATCCAGATTCCCTTATTGTAGAGATATCTAGGAGGAAAGCACGAAACACCTCTTCTTCCAGGGTGAATGGGAATGCGCTGTGTGGAGATACTTTAAGGAGTTCACTAGTTTCCAAGATATCAACATGGAAGACCTCCCATTTTTAGACAGGTGGTTTCACATCTTGAGGGACATGGCCCCGGATAAAGTGGCTCATACCTTGATCCTGCAAGCTGGTTGTTGGTGTATCTGGTAGGCTAGGAATAATCAGAGGCACAATGGGGTCCAATCCTTTGTTAAGTCTATCATCATCCACATGAAGAACCCTCTTCTTGAATTGGTTTGTATCTTCAATAATTGGTGAGAGGCTCATTATCTTTGTTTGATGCAGGCGAGGCATTAAGGCACCCAAGCAGTGGACACTAGTGCAAGAGGCCATTGGGTCCAATAGAACCCCCCTTCCAGGGGTCTCAATCTTAATACTGATGGGTCTTGCAGTATGGGGCTCTTGCGAGGGGGTGGGGCTATCCGGAACTTATATGGTTAGGTCTAGTTGGGCTTCTCCTCTCACCTCAACCAAGGTTATTCTCTTCTGGCCAAAGACAAGGCTCTATTACTGGGTCTCAGCCTCTTCCACCAGGAAGGTATTGTCATTTAGGAGGTTGAAACAGGATAAAAAATTCTCCATGATGTCTTACATATCCTTTTCCCCACTCCTTGGTCTATTACCTATATCATTAGAAAATGTAGAGGTATGATCACCAACACCACCAAAGTGATGCACTCCTAGAAAGAAGGAAACCAAGTTACAGACCACCTTGCTTATTTGGAGGTCATTGGGTCGGACCCAATTTATTTACATAATGTCAATACTCTCAAACCCAATGGGGTTAACCTTATCAGGGGGGATGTCCTCATCCTTCACCATTTTAGACCTCCTTAGGCCCCTTTCTTGAGGGGTTGTGGGGTTGAGGGTTTGGCTTGTGTTCCTTTTCTTTAATAAAAATTAAAATAATGATGATGATGATGATTAATTGTGATTGTTAATTTTCAAAATGTATTGTATATATGAAAATCATATTTTTATAACTATAGTTCAAACTAGTATTATTGGATTCTTTTGGAATTTGGAAATTCATGGATTATTTGGTTCAATTTTGGAATTCCTACTGAGAATTTTAATTCTCACACCTATCCTCCCCTTTCAGATGCATGTTTAGTTGCTTGGTTGAGGTTATTGTTTCGTTTTCCTGTGAGAGGCAGGTTGTTAGTTGTTGGAGGTGACCAAGAAGTCACTGGAGGTATGTGCAGTCATGTTTTCTTGTCACTGCTAGTTTTATTTTTCTTTGTTTAGTTTTTATTAATTTATTTGTCTTTATTTTTTGGTCCAAATAATTCCCAACTGTTTAGTTTTGATGCCCGACACTAGTTTCCATCCCAGGGGGATCAGGAACGACCTTCAGGCCATGTCGTGGGTTGGCTCAGGTGACCGGTTCAAGGTCGACCCAGGTTGGTTCATGACAAAATGGCATCTTAGGAGGCCCTTAATATTTGGGATGTCTGGTATATGGATATTAGGATTGTTGGGGCTCATGAGGTAGGTTATGGAATGATTCCTAATCACTACCACTCGTGAAAAGACCTGAGTTATCAGGGGTAGTCCAGGTTTTGAGTCTTTTGTCTTGGGTTGTTTTGGATTGTGGGATGACAATGGTGGAAAATTGGTTCAGGTTGTGACCTCACATGAGGTGGTGACACATGTGAATTCAAAGTGCCCAGCTCAAGGTCCTATTAGTGTTATGCCTTACTAGGGGAATGGATAACCACCATGTCGCAGAGTTAGGAATATGCACTAGTTCCTCATTCCAGTGGGTTGTTGTTGGTTGTGTTTCGTTTTGATCTCAGTTTATGTGAGTGTGTGTTAAAAATGAAATTGGTTTAAAAAAATGGAAAATTTTTTCTTTCAAATTGTTTTGAAATTGGTGAAGTGGGTTTTTAAAGACCAAGTGTTTTGATTTGGAAAATTTTTGTGTGTGTTTAGATTGATAAGGAAAAGAAGTGTTCGAACCTTGGTATTCTTTATGGAGGGTCACATGTGTGTGCATGCGTTATGGAGAGTGTGTAGGGGGAACTTATTCATAGATGATGTAAGTAGGATTGAATAAACGTACATGTGATGGTTCATAAGGTTCCATAGGTGAGTTTTAAAAATTTAAAATAAATGGCAGTTTTTGGAAAAGAAAATTTTAGTTGTGTTTGTTTATGATTGGATTATGTGCCTATTTCCCTTTGCTTGGGATGTTGATTTGACTAGGATTTTTCTTGATGCCGATTTCAATTGCATTTTTCATGTTGTTTTGAGTACGCCGCATAGAAAGGTCGCTAGGGTTTCCAATGAGTCATGCCTAGTTTTTGGTTCTTTTTGTGTGTTTCTTATCTTTCAAGGTAATCAAAGTCCATTAGAGGCAGTTGTGTGATTTGTGTAATTAGAGTGAGAATTTGGGTTATTGGGAACTCCTGAGGGTGTTGAAGTTCGTACCATCCCAGAGTTATTTGAGGGTTCAGTTTTGGACTAGTAAAGGTGGGATGCCTCATCATTGTTATAGTTTTGGGTGTGGTTAATAGTGGTTGGATTTAGCGAAGGTTCCCCATCTGAAAAATAATGTATGTCGGTAGAACCTGTTTCCATGAAACCATTTTTCTTGGTGCTGGAACCCTGTTGGTTGGACCCTTCTCTTGTGTGCCACCAGTATGGCCAGTTCTGGCATTCTAATCTATCATGTTACATCCTTTTGAAAATAGTAATTTGAATCAATAGAAGGAAGAAGAAGTTAGGGACCAGAGGATGAAAATTCCTGACCGTGAGGCAAGATATTCTTCAGCCATCAGGGCCCCTACCACAGGTCTCGGGGTGAAACTCGCTCATAGTGAAGAGTTGTTGAGGGTGTGTGGAACCTCTGCCCAGATCTTGTTTTCAACTTCAGATGGAAATATCCAAGGTTTTCTTGTTTGATTATTTTCACCTTCATAAGCTCATCCTCATTGTGGTGGTGTGATGATACTATTAAACTGAAATCCAAGTGACCTTATTTTCTCTTAGCGTGGTTTCTAGACCATTCATATTCCTTGAAGGGTGTTGGGCTTGGGGATAAATGAACCTGTTATAATTTTGGGTTTGGTCTCAGTTGTGTTTGTTAGGAAGATGTTTGGTGAAATCAATGGGTGCCGTCTCTGGGATCTTTCTTAGTTTGGGCGCCTCTCTGGGTTTTCCTCCAGTGTGTTTCGATTCTGTGGGGGGGTGGATTCCTCTGTTCAGGTGTCCCGATGTATCAGTTGTCCCTATAATGGTTTCAAATCCTAGTTATGATGGTGGAATAGTTTCGATTGTGCTATAAAAGTTGGATTGAACTAGTTGTAAGTTCCTGCATGCTTCTCCCCCCCTCTAGGATGGTATATTGTGTTTTTTCTTTTCATGATAGTGGAATCCTTGTGGTGGGGAGAACCCCTCATGTCCTCCCCTTTTTTTGAGTGTAGTTTCATTTGGGTTGGTCAGGTGTGACTTGGGGAATAAATAGTCACCCAAAAACTCCTTGTTTCTTCTGGATTCATTCGGGCATGGACTCAATTCTTGGATATATTCAGGCTTGGTGACTTTATAGGGGTGGAAAGTGTCTGTGGTGGGGAGAATTGTCACAACCCGACTTCATATTCTCACTTATTTTATTCTTTTCTTAGTCTCACATCTTTTGGATGAGGTTTAGTTTGCTCCTGATTTGATTTTTTTCGAAGTTTGATGTTTTTGGTTGGTCTCGGGCTAGTGCACGGTCACCACACCACTAGCAGTGACCATGCGTTCGGTCCTAGAGTGTGTGCGGTTGACCGATCGTTCAAATAAAAAAATAGATGAATAAATTAAATTGACTGAAAAATAAAGCTAAATGATATTTTATAATGACAAAACAAGGTTAATGTATAAACCATAATAATAATAATATTATTGCGCAGATGATAATAATATTATTATTTAATTTATTAATAATACTATTAATATTAAATTGTTTTAAAAAATAAGTTATTTTTATTATTCAAAATGAAATGAAACAAGTTTTTCATTTTAATTATCATTAAGTTTGATATTAGTAATATTTTTTGTTATTGTTATTAATATTAGTAATATTATTATCATCATTTTACTAATAATATTATTAATATTCTTATTATTATAACACATTCTTTAGGTTTTATTTTGATTTTATTATAATTATAATTTTTATTTATTATTTTTTAGGGGTAAAACCCTAAGGGGGTTGCCTTTCTCCCCCCCTTTCTTCCTCTGCCATGCGACAACACCTCCTCCTGGTTACCTCTCGCGTAGCCTCCCGACTTCCTCCTTTGCACCATCCGCCCTCCACCCACCATGGCTCCTCCCATGTACCGTCCGGCCGCCTCCCGGCCTCCGCCTTACCTCTTCCATCTGGCCCTACTATGCCTATGCCTCACCGCTGCCATCCAGCTGCTGCCTACCTCCCGACCTCCCATTGCGCCGCAGCCATCAGCCCCATCATGACCAACGCACCTCTGTCGCGCCTCTGCCTCACTGCCACAGTCTAACCGACTCCCTTTCTGGTGACCCACGACCTCCAGATCCCTTTTCAGCCATCCTCTTCCGGCACCACCCCCTATCCAGTAGTCTTCCGGTGCGAACCTAAACCCCATTGCGCAGCACCTCCTCCTTGCTCTAGCGTGGCCACGAATCCCCTCATCGGGTTTGTAGAAGGTGTCTCGGGTCATGTTGAACCACGTTCTATCCACCACCGCCGAAGGAGAAGCAATTCAGATCACTTCAGACCACCTGTTGTTATTCATGAGGTGCATTTGGTCTTGCCGTAAGTTTTGGTTCACCACCACCATTCAGGGTGAGAGTTTTATTTTCGCGTGCACATTTAATTTTGTGTTGTAATTGTGTTTTTAAGTTTAGGTATTCTATGTGTTGTGTGAATAATTATTTGGTATGCAATCTCACCTCGTCGCATTTTCAAGGCTGGGCACACCTTCGCACCGAGGTGAGGGTTGCACTGCTTCTTCATTTGGATTATTTTAAATCATCTTTTTTAGTTATTTTTTGTGGTTGTTACAGCGCATTGGCGAGGTGGATGGACTCGTTTCGCTATGCCGCCAATGTTTTAGGTAAGGTTCTAAACCCTCTTTTTGTCGTCACACCTTTATTTAAGGGTATTAAAGTGTTTATGGTCTCTTAATATTTTAGTTAGGTGTGCGTTGAACCTTGCCACTGAGTTTTTATGGTCCTTGTAATTATTGTAGTGAGTTTTGGCCAACTCTAAAGGTATGTGCACACATATACTAAGGTATGATTATATATAATATATATGTATCTTCCATGTATGTATTCCCTCGTGGAATGAGGAATACATTCATTGGGTTAAGGGACAAATATATATATTTATATGAAGGTATGTGTGTGTGTGTGGAGCATTTCCAAGCGATCGCTGATAAATCAGTCAACTGCTGAATGTTAAATTGGTCTTGCTTTTGAGGTAGGAAAACCCATGCTTTCTCCTTTCCATTTCTTGTTCTTTGATTCTTGGTATTTCAAATTAATTTATTAACTTTTTTCACACTTATATGGAACCTATAGTTAATTTTCTATGACACTTTATAGTTGAATGATTGTATTAACTATAGGATTTTACATGAAACTTTATTTGTTCTCTTATGTGTTTGTGCCAATAGTGTTTTATGAAATGTAAAATGAACTTTCAAAGGCAATTCGAAGGGTGAGTGGTGTTTTCCACATTGAAATATTTGGTTAAGTTGGTTTGGAACATGTTTTGGGTTTTATGTGTGAAGTAAGGTGTTTTCCTTTGATGTGGTTTGAAACTTGATTTTGAAAGATCTTCTTGATTTGGAAACATGTGTTGTATTTTATAAATGAGTGAAATGTATGGTTTTGGGAGGAAATTAAATGGTGGATTTACGAAATTGGATTTTAAATTCTTTGATCGGTTTTAGAGCGTCCCATTGGATGATGGCATAACCATGGGTGCATTAGGTGCACATATGGTTGTGCAATCAAGTGAAAATGTCACTCTAGAGCTAGTCTCCCTCATGAGTACCTCTTCTCCCCTTATTTTTATTTTACCTAAAATGATTCCATGTTTTCAAAAAATTGGGGAAGTGGTACTCTTTTTGTTCCAAAAATAACTTCAAATGGGTTCCTGTGGTTTGGCCCGGTTGGCCTTGAAACATGGTTGGGTGTGTGTGTGTTTGAAAACTATGACCCATTTGGTATCTTGTGAATGTTTGGTGTGTTTTAATTTTGTTTTAAAGATAACTTGAGAACTGTTGGGGAACACTTGATTTAAGGGCCCGTTTGGCCACTTTTGTATAAAGATGGTATTTGGGGTTTTTTAAATGGTTAATTAATGTTTTAATAAAAGGTCAATCATTGTGAAGCTAAAGGCATGGTTGGAATTTTAAATTGGCTATTTATAAAAGGTTTGATGTGTGAGATTTGTGTGAGGCCCATTTGGAATTTTTGAAACATTATGTTTGGAAAACCCATCTTTGATTAGGTCTCTCGCCTTAGTCTTTGATCATGAGACAGGAGGGTCCTCATTATAGGACCTCCTTTGGGTAATTATTATTTAAGGTAGGGGACTAACCATGAGGTGGTCGGGTGGTGCCGGATTGTGTAGTGTGCTTGGATAGACATGAGGCTTGTTGTTTGAATGTGTGGAACACCCCTTTGTGAACATAGCAAGAAACTTGGCATAACAAGGAGGTTTACTGAGAATGATTGTTGCACTGGAAGTTCATATACTATCTAGTGGCCCATAGTAGGTGGACATTTTGTATTATTGCTATGGGATTGGGCCCCTCAGCCTGACATAAGAAAGGGGGGCTAGGCATTAGGGTGTTTGATTCTATCATGTATGGCATGCTACTGGGGATAGAGTCATAGGTATTAGTATGTTCTGGTCTTCCTCCAAGTTCCTAGGTTTTCTATGATCCTTTGATATGAGCACTATTAGTACCATTTCCCTTTATGTGTTTAGAATCATAATCTTGAACTTGGTTTTGGTATTTTCTTGGAAAAACCTTATATGTATGGTTGGTTTTAAAAAGGATTTCAAAGTTTCTATTTCAGAAAAGTTTGTGTGCACCCCTCTTTATTTCTTTTCATTGTTTTTGAATTATAAGGGAAATGAAATTTTGATTGTTAGTTTTCAAAATGCATTGTATATATGAAAACCTTATTTTTATAATTGTAGTTCAAACTAGTATTATTGTACTATTTTGGAATTTGGAAATGCATGGATTATGCAGTTCACTTTTGGCATTCCTACTAACCATTTTAATGATCATGCCTATCCTCCCCTTTCAGATGTAGGTTCAGTTTCTTGGTTTAGGTTCTTTTTTCATCTGCCCGTGCGAGGAAGGTTGTTAGTTGTTGGAGGTGACCAAGAGGTCACATGGAGGTATGTGAAATCTTGTTTTCTTTCCACTACTAGTTTTATTTTTATTTATTTTATTTTTTATTAATTTATTTGTATTTCTTTTATGGTCCAAATCATTCCCACCTATTTAGTTTTGATGCCCGACACTAGTTTCCATCCCGGGGGGATCGGGAATTCCCTTCGGGCCATGTTGTGGGCTGGATCGAGTAACCAGTTCAGGGTTGAACTAGGTTGGTTCGTGACATTATGGTTTTTAGGTATCTTAACTAGATCCCATGTTTTGTTCCTATCGATCTGATCCAACTCTTCATTCATGGATTTAACCCATGATTCATCCTTTGCAACTTCTGCAAATGAGGATGGTTCTACAACTGATAAGAATGTAGATTGTGCATTATTACTCATTCTCCTTGTCTACGTGGGAGCTATCCAATCCCCAATAACATTGGATTGATCAATTTATGCTTTAGGATTTCTCTTGTGAGGTTCAAGATATTTTTCTTCAGCCATGGTTTCCTCTTCCTATTCTTCTTCCGATTCAACATCATGATGTTATTCCTAAGTGTTTTCTATACCTTCCTCTACTTCTATATTTTTATCTGTTCAATGTCCACATTATTCCTCATCTTCCATCACATTAGTAAACGAATTTCTCGAGGCATTTTTGGTTTTATATTCAATGATCTTCACATAAATACTTTCCACAATTTTTCCAAGATGTTTATTGAAACATTTTTTTGGCTTTTCTATTCATTGAATATCTGAGTAATATTGCTTCATCTGTATCATAACAATACTTTCCTTGATTTAATTATTTGATTTAGACAAATCATTTACTTCCAAAAACACAAAAATACTTCAAGGAGGGATTCATTCCATGCCATAACTCATAGAATGTATTGGTTTCTACCATATAAATCCCTGTTTAGTTTTGAATTTAAAATACAGCTTGAACAACCTCTTTCCAGTAATGACGATAAATATGACTCTCAATTAGCATAGTTCTGGCCATATTATTCACCTGTCGATTTTGGTGCTCAAAAACTCTATTTTGCTGCGGAGTTCTCACAACAGCCACCTCATGTTGTATTCCATGCTTCTCTAGGTACTTTTCAAACTCAATTTATGTGTATTCCCCTCCATTTTCAGACCACAAAACATTGATTTTCTGTCCAGTATCATTCTCAACAATTTGGTGATAAGTTTTCATGCAATCAAGTGATTGCCATTTCCTGTGTATAAACATCACATAAGCTATTCTAATATAATAATCAATGAAAAAGACAAAATACCTTTCTACATGAGTTCTCAAAATATTTATCAGAACACATATATCTGTATGAATGAGATCAAGAATATTTGATGCCCTTTTCTTCTTTGACCGATATGAACAAAAGACCAACTTCCCTAGAATGCGAGCATCACAAGTCTTTTCATGTTAATTCTTTATATTGGGTATATCCATGAATATATTCCTCTTAGATATCTTTTCCATGTATTGTTGATTGATTTGACCCAACCTATGGTGCCACAAGTTGTTCTCTTATTGAACTATCATGTAACAAATGTTCTCTTTACTATCAACCTAATATAAGTTTCCATTTGTTCTGGATCCTTTCATGAGATAATTACCTATTCTTCCTTTTATAGTTCACACCTTTTGATTGAATTACTCTATAATTCTTGAGTGATATAGTTGACTCACACTCAAGAAATTGTAAAATAACCCTCCCACATAAAGAACTTTAGTCTGCTTTGTCTCACCACTGGCCAATTCAGTACTTCCACTACCTTTGATCTTCAAAGCACCATCATTACTAAATCTCACTGTTTCATCAACCTTTTTCTTGAAATTCATTAATATATCTGCATTTCCCATTATATAGGATGAGCATCCACTATCAAGAATCCAAGTGCTACTATTCTTGGTAGCTTTGAGAGATACTTCTACAAGGTTTTATTTTTCAATTTTCTTTTTTTCCTTCCATGAAATATTAGTTTGAGTGAAGGATAAAGATGTATTTTAAAATATCTTTTCCATGTGCACAGGTTCATCATACTCACACTATTCTTCCAGAGGATAGAACCTATTTATAAGAACAACACCATCTGGATGATGAGTATTAACTTGTCTCTGATTTCTATACGAATTGTTCCTGCCATTCCTCTGCCTGCAATCAACATCTTTATGGCCAAAGTTAGAACAATGAAAACAATATACATAGAATCTGTTTCTTATATAATAATTATGATATGAATTTGTTCTCCTTTTTTGACTTCTTAGATATTCCCCATTCAAATAGATCCTTGAATCTTCAGAGTATGACATGGTATGGACCATATAGCAATAGAATTGACATTTCATAGGTGGAAATGTCTTTTCACTTATATTCCTTCTCATGTATACTTCTTTAAGAAGATAGTCTGACTATCTATAATCTCAAGATACTCAAGGACAATTTTTAGTCATGCTTTCAGTCTAACTTGAGACTTTCTTTGTTTGGACTTTGGGTATCTTTGTGATATGTCTGACTTTTAGCTTGACTTTATTTTGGATCATTTTACTTCCATCATTCAATGTTTTAGAATCCCAACCAAATCCAATGTTTCCCATGAATTATGGTATTTTATTATTTAGAACCTTTTTAAATCCATATAAACCACGCTTCGCTCCCTCTAGAAGCTTAGCATCTAAGAATTTTCTAAACTGAATTTTCTTATTTGTTTCTTTTGAACTCAATTCACTTTCAAGTTTACTCCTAAGAGTAACAACTTATTATTCAAGTCCCACAACAGTTTTAGACTTCTCCTCTAGTCTATATGTAAGGTCATTAATGAAAATTTCCCATTCTTAAATTATGAACTTTAGTTCAAATATATATAATGAGATTTCAAAAGTTGTTTAATGTTCTTTTACTACTTCCTCAAGTTGACCAATTTCATCTTCTAGTATATAAACATATTCTAATGACTCTTCCATAACCTATCTCCACTTTTTGAATATCTTTCATTGATTCTCAATCTTACCAAAAGCATCCTTAAGTTGCAACTTGAGATAAACATCAATGATCAAATGATTATATCTAGATTTATCTCCCAATGGTTCTAACTTTTTAATGGTATCCATCATTGGCACATGGGTTCAAGATTTAAATTCTGGTTCTTCTTTCTCAAATAACGCACTATCATCATAATCATCATCTTCACATACAAAACCCTTTCTTTGTAATTTCTTACTAGAATTAAAGTATCCCTTTTTGAAAAGCCTTTTCCAAGGCTTCTGCATGTCTCCAGCTTCACTTTCTTCGTCATCAAACTTTCTTATGCACTGATAGGAAATGTGCCCAACTCTTCCACAATTAAAACAAGACAAAGGTAACTTGCCTTCAAATTTACCTTTTCCATTCCTGAATTTCTTGGAAATAAATAAGTTATTTTTCCTCATTATCTTCATCAATAATATCTCATGAAATTTCATGTTTGTCCATGGATTTGAATTCCATTTACTTGCTTACTTGAGTCATTGCATCTTCTAGTTTGACTCGCATCTCATATTCCATCAGGCTACTTAGTAGATCATCTAGAGAAAGTTTGAAAATATCAATTTCCTAAAGGAAAAAAACCCTTTCATTGTAAATAGGTGGAAGCCTTATCAATATTTTATTTACAATATCAATGTATTTGATTTCTTCACCAAGTCCTAATATTTCTCTAAAAACTTTAGTAATTGGATTGAAAAAGGTATCTGTATTTTCGTCAGGATGCATATTTATATCATCAAACCTATTGTGAAAAGCTTGTAGTTTTTCCTCCTTTACTTTGTTGTCACCTTCATAAATATTCTCCACTTTTTCACACATATACTTTTCTGATGTAAAACTAATAAAATTTATATATATCTGATCAAAAAGAGCTATAGTGAGGGTATTTTGTGCTTTTACATCTGTATCAAGCATTTTCCTATCTGCACTAGTCATAGACAACCATGTTGGATCAATGACCTATATTCCTTACGTAGTCACAAAAAGGAATTCCATTCTAAGAGATCTAAGATAAAATCTCATCCTATTTTCCCAAATCTACAAGTTACTTCTATAAAAGAGGGGGACACCCCTAACATTTAATGAGTTCTCCATGGAAAAAAAGATGGAATGATTTAGCATCAACAAGATTTACCCTATGATACCACTTGAAGGACCCCAAAATACCCTGAGAAAGGAGGGGTGAATCAGTGTGTCAAATTATTATTTTAAAGTGATGGATATTATTCCCACGTTGTTAGGAACTTGCTAAATTTTTCTATTAGTAATATGTAGTAATTTAATCATTCACACATAGAAGGAACACACATCAATTTTAATTTTTTCACCACTAAGGTCTAGTCTATGGAGTGTACACAGATAGTTTGTCGGTCATACCAAAGTACACTAATCTTCACTAGTTTTGGATTAAAAATGTTTAGCAAAGTCACTCTGTGATAGGTGCACTGCCTTTACAAGGTTTTAGGGACAATACACTACATGACATAGATCACTTCTATTGACTCCCCCTTACTCACTATGTTGGGAAGAATCTGAACTTATTTTATTGAATTAAAGGTCGCTTCAATGGGTTAGAGTTAAATCATGAATCCTCAAATATAGATAAATGCTCTATTGAAGTCATATTTTCACCTATATATGTAATATAATTTTCTGCATACTATTTGTTCACAAAAGTTTCCTCCTAAAACTGGAATTCTTCCTCCATGTACTGCACTACACCGCGTACAATTAGTGTTTTACAAACCACCTCTCCATCCACATACTATCCTGCTTTGTGGATAGAATCTTCCGCTGTGAACCGCCTCTCTTTCGTAGACTGCAAGAGCTTCCTCTGCATACTTCCTCTCTTACGTGGACATATATTCCCACAAACCACTTTACACTTCACTGAATTACTCCAAATTTCTAATCAAAATCTCCTTCGTAGTGTTGTTTTCCCATGAACCACTCTAGACTTCACTGAATTCATCTTGGATTTTCAATCTCAGTGTCACACCTTAATGAAGTGATTAGTGATCCTTATATAGACAAATAGATCTACATAATATGCTAAAATGATATTTACCAAATCTTTGATACGATACTGCCTTTATCGTGTATTGTGCATCTCCCTCAAACCATTTTCCTGACACAGTCCTCATACCGCTACTCTTCCTTCGCAGTGGATGAACTCTTTCAAAAACCAATATCTACCTCTTTTTTTCCAATGAAAAGCCATCCTAAATACCTCTAGCATTCCGTGAACCATTTCTCTCTCATGAACTACAAGCCTCCTCGTGAATCATTTTTTTATTTCGCGAATCATTTCCCATACGTTGCCTATGTACCATGCATCGTGGTCCATGCACTATTCATTCCTATGTAGAAATCATTCCTTTTCCAAAAACAAACTTTTGATTTTGAGGCCCAATAATTTGGAAAACACTAGGAAACTAAACCACCTTAAACAATTACTTTGGCCTATATTGTAAGTTCACTTGACTTGCAAACCCCTTGATCAAACCAATGTGGATTGACAATAAACACAAACCATACTCCATTTCCAGCAAAGAACAACCTTGGTTCCAATAGTTCCATCCTCGATATCCAACTCTCCCTAGTCAAGGACATGGTGGTCATCATGAAGATACCGATGAAGTTGAGAGATGTGGAAGACGTCATGGATCCTCTCCAACTGTGGTGAAAACACCAACTGGTATTCCACCTCACCAACTCATCCCAACACCTCAAAGGTTCCAATGAACCTGGGATAAAGTTTACTCCCTCTACCAATCCTCCACTTCTCACATCGAGGGAAAAACTTCAAGAACATATAGTCCCCAACACCAAACTCCAATGGCCTCCTTCTGTAATCGACATATGAATTCTCCCAGTATTGTGTTACTTTCATCCTCTCACGAATGAGCTGAACCTTCTCTGTCATTCTCTGTACTACCTCATGATGAAGAATAGCTGTCTCCCCAACCTTCGTCCAACACAACAGAGAAAAATAAGGTCTTCTATACAATGATTCAAATAGATCCATGATGATGGAAGAATGATAACTGTTATTACAATCAAACTCTACCAAGGGTAAGTGTTTTACCCAAGATCCACCAAAGTCCAAGATGTATTCTCATAGCATATCTTCCAATGTATGGATAATCTATTTTGTCTTCCCATCTGTATGAGGGTGAAAGTTAGTGCTAAGGTGTAACTGGGTTCTAAAAGTATGCTACAATCCCCTCTAGACTTGCGAGGTAAAAGTTGTGTCCCTATCTGAGACAATGGTATTCAAAACTCTATGAAACCGAACCACCTCATCCACATACCACTTATCCAAATCATCCATTGTGCTTAAATCCTTAATCGCTAAGAAGTGGTTCGATTTAATCAATCAATCCATTATCACCCAGATAGAATCATATCCTCCCAGATCCCTGGGTAACCCTGCAATGAAATTCATTAAGATTTTAGCACACTTCCACTCAGGGGAATCCAAGGGTTGTAACAAACCACAAGGAACACTGTGCTCAACCTTCACCTGCTGGAAAACTAAGCACCTTTCCAAGAACTTCGTCACTTCCCACTTCATCCTAGGCCACCAAAACTGCATTCTCAAGCCACAATACATCTTAGAAACTCTTCTGTGTACCACTAAAGATAATTTATGAAACTCCCGAAAGACCCCATCACACACCTCTATCGAAAAAAAACTTTCCACAGAACAACATCCGGTTCCAACCATCCTTCTACCATCCCTCCAGAGCATCACCATAGATAACACGATCACGCAATACCTATACCTCTGAGTCTCCCCACTGAGACTCTTCCACCTGCTACATTAGAGAAGACTGAACTATCATCTGAAACCAATAGCCTCTACCACATTACACTATTGTATCTAAGTTCAAGGCATCCAACTCCTCCATCACTCTCCAAGCATCGGAAGATTCCCGACCAACCTTCTTTTATGAATCTATTCTCAAAGCATCAGCCACAAAATTTCCCTTTCTTAAGGTGTAGGAGATCTCAAAATCATAGTCCTAAAGAAACTCCATCCACCTTTTCTGCGACAAGTACATATCTCACATGGAAAATATATACCTTAAGATATTGTGATCCGTAAAGACCACAAAGTGCTCCCCGATGAGGTAATGCTGCTACAACTTTAGTGTAAACACAACTGCTGCCAACTCCTGATCGTGGGTGGAATAGTTACATTCATGGGGATGTAACTAACTAGACCCATAAGAGATCACTACCCACTTATGCATCCAGATGAATCCCAATCCCAGATGGAAATCATCACAAAACACCTCAAACATCACCTCTTTCTCTAGAAATTGGGGCACTAGAGCACTAACCAAATTACCCTTCAGATAGATGAATACTTCCTGGCATTACTCACTCCACACAAAAGTTTAGTCTTTCCTAGTAAAATATGTCAATGGAGTTTTAAATCGATAGAAATCTGATACAAACTACTGATAATATCCCATTAGACCAAGAAAATTGTGAACTTTTTCCACATTTTTGGGTGCTTCCCAAAAAACAACTACTTCAACTTTGACAAACCCACTTCCAAAACCTACTATGACACCACATGCTCGAGGAAATGAACATATAACATCCAAAACATATACTTGGAAAACTTTACATAGAGATTGTGGCATTGAAGAATCTACAAGACAGTCCTGAGATGCTCGACATGTTCCTCCTCTAGCTTCAAGTAGATCAATATTTCATCGATGAACATGACAAAGAACCGGTCTAGGAACTCACAAAAAATGGAGTTCATTAGACCCATGAACACGACTGGTGAATTCGTAACACCTAACAACATGACTACAAACTCTAAGTGCCCATAACTTTACCTAAAAGCAGTCTTCAAGATATCAACCTCCTTCACCCTCAACAGGTGGTATTCAGACCATATATCGATCTTTGAAAACCAAATTTCCCCTCTCATCTGGTCAAACATATCTTCTATCAATGGAAGAGGGTAAAAGTTCTTGATCACCACCTAATTAAACCTCTAATAGTCTATGTACAACCTTAAACCACTCTCTACCATCCTTGAAAAAAACACCATAACACCCCACGATGACACACTATGCTGAAGAAAGCCCTTCTTTATTAGATCATATATTTGAATCCTCAACTCCCACAACTCAAAAGGTGTCATATGATAAGGAGCCATCAAAATTGGAGAAGCATCGGGCTGAAGGTCTACCCTGAACTCAACATCATGTTGAGGGGGTAACATCACAAAATCCTCAGAAAAAACATCTAGTAGCTCCCCAAAAACTACGAGAACCTCTATGATTTCAGAATACACTGATTCTATTGAAAGATCAACTAAAAAAGAGAGAAAGGGATCCATACACCAATTGCCCACCTAAAAACCCTGCTCTCCAACAAAAACCACACACCAACCATCCACATCTAAAAACACAAATCTCCACTGAAAGCAGTCGATAATATCATGCATGAAATACAACCAGTCGAGGCTAAAAATGGAATCATATGTCTATATCTATAGTAAGAAAAGATCCATAAGGGACTGATGTTATCCCTTTATTAGTCTACTTCCTCAGCACACATCAAACAAGTGGGTCTAACCTCCGAATTTCATACTCAACACCAGGGGAATGCGAAGCCTCTATATGTCTAGACTCAGATCATGGCCTAGAGTGGGTGAAACAAAGGAGTGTGAAGCTCCCGAATCAAACAAAGAACAATAAGGGTACTAAAAAAATGATCATACCTCTAACGACCTCTGGTGTTGCTGGAAATACTGCCTTTACTATGTGAAACTGACCATGCCTAACTCCTCTACCTCTCTACTAATGACCGACTCCACGAACATGCCCAGGTCGAGGTCCTTGAGGGACATCCCGAGGTCCTACCCTACCTGTTCCATCTCCCCTTAGTGGAGCATGAGCCTACTATCCCTACTACTGAAACAACCTAACTGGAAATTGCTACTATGGCTGGTGCTGAACTTTTCCACCTCCACTATACTGAGCTTGAACAAATGATGGACATTGATTCTGAAGATGGATGCAGACTCCACAGAAGAAACACCTCAGCCCCAAGACCACAGAAAAATCACAAGGACTATATGTGTAATGTACCAAAAATTTCATGTAATTTTTTTTAAATTATATAGAATTATTTCGAGACCAGACACTCTGAAGAAACCTGATTCCGAGGTCTGATAAGCCAAGAATAGAATTTTGAACTTTCTTTATGTTTATTTAAGTAAATGTGCTAGTGAGTTTTTCTATCTTTTAAACTAGTGATCAGATCCAAAATATGAGGGCACTGTTGAAATCAGAACATTGGGATTCACCTAGAAAGGAATTAACTTTGACCGGCTAGGGTTTAACGGAAAAGTAAATTTTCATAATTTTTGGAAAAAAAAAAACAACTTAAAAAGTTATTTTATTTGTTTTTCCCAATCGTTGGGTAGTGGCACGACGACACTGTGGTGTGATAAAAAAGTGGTGAAGATTCACATTAAATGAAGTTCATTAATGGCTCATAAAAGTTCAGTGTAATGAAGCATTAAATGAAGCATAATAGATACACAGTTTCATAAATGAAACAATGTAATGATGTGACGACACAGTGTAACAGATTCACTGTGAAGTGTTTTATTTTAATGGGTTAATGCGTTGGAGAAATCAAGATCAAGTGGTGGAATTTCTATGATGAACCTATCGTAAGAGACCCTCTCCAACAATGAATGAGGAATTCCAGTTAATCGCCAACAATATCAACACACTTCGAAGAATAGGAACGAAGAGCATCAAACACCAACGAAACTTGAATCCCCGCCGATAGATCATTTAAATAATGAACTCCTATGTGGTAGGGGTTATTGTTTTTGTGGATTATCTTTAATCGTTCTTCATTCTAAAATGAAGAACGTGGTGTGGAATTCTCTTTAATGCCGGAGGGTGCCCCTTTCTCAGGTTTTGTATCATGAATGATTATTATTATTATTGTAACCTTGAACGTCAAACCCCAAACCTCCCCCTTGTTTATAAGCCTCTAACATAGAGGGTGCATGCTGACATGAACAAGGCTCGGGCCCCTCCACCTTGTGCGTTCTTCATTGTTGATCTTTAAAAATGGAGGCAAGAGGATTCTGTGGCCATAGTAGAGAAGGTAGAACCCCACAGAGGCCGGATGCACAAACGACGCGAAGAACAGACCACCGAAGTGGACCCGGTGGTCTGCGGAAGAGCCCACAAACAATGGTAGCATGCTAGAGGGAGCACCGTGGCCTGATCAAGCCGTGGAAAGGCAGTAGGGGTTGTCGGCTATGTCACTGATTGGTGGAGAAACACGACCTACAGTAGTGGGCCGCGACTTCTCATGGCTTGCAGTCCCATGACCACGTGCAGAACCTAGATGACTAGGTTTGACTGGCTGCATGATAGCACCCCGGACACGTTACATGTTTAGGCTGAAGAAAGCCAATATTCCATAGGTGAACTAGGTAGGGCAGTAGGCCGGACCTGCCCCCAGCAGGCCGGACCTGCCCCCAGTGGGCCGGACCCACCCCCAGTGGGCCAGACCCACCCCCAGTGGGCCGAACCCACCCTCAACAGGCTAGAACTACACCCTTTGGACTGGACCTATGCTCTATGGTCTAGACCCTCCCCATCGGGCTAGGCCGGATGAGACTGGGTCGCTGGGCAACCCGACGGGCTGGACCCCAGGCCGAACTAGGTCAAGTATAATGAGGCCCAATGGGCCTGGTCCACTAGTCCGGACGGTTTGGGCTGACCCAGACCCAAAATGGGTTGAGTCGGGGTTAGTTGAACTAAACTGGGGCATGTGGGGCCCCTGGGCCGGGTTGGTCTGGTCGGTCTGACAGGGTCGGACCTGGCCCAGACGCAACCGACCCCTATTTACTAAAATTCCAATAACTTTCAAAATGGGCATCTGATTAATGAAATGTTTGTGGAATTGGAACCCTCATGACGAGGTAGATCTTTTGGCATACTCTAAGGAGGATTTTTATGAAAGTTGAAATATGATGAATGGATTGAGGTGTGGTTCTCTCGGAATAAAGTGCACTATGTGCGGAGATCCTATAGCTGACTAAGACCTGAATATTGCTGACAAGCAACCCTGGGTGGATCAGCTATGATAAACCAGTGGGAAGCAACTCTGTGAGACCTGGAAGGCCCATAGTGGGGAGCAACTCTGTGTGACCCAGCGGACCCACGATAGTTGATAGGAGGAGTACCTCAGTATGATAGCCAAGTTGGGAAGTGACTCTGTGTGACCCGACATGCCCACAATGGGGAGTGACTCTGTGTGACCCAGCATACCCATGATACTTATCAGGGATGAGTACCATAGTAGTACATGGTTAAGGGGAAGCAGCTTTGTGTAACCCGGCAGGACCACAGTGGGAAGTAGCTCTGTGTGACCCGACATACCTAGGGTACTCATTGGGAAGGAGTACACTAGCAACCTATGGTGTTCAGTGATTTGACTTATGGTCTTACTTTACTACTCTAGATTATACCCGGTGTGAGCTGTCTTACTTCGTGATCATACTTTTTAGTTTGTTTGTGGATTTCTTTGTGGTCTTTCATTTTTGGTTTCAGATCCCTATTGAGTATTTTGTTACTCGCCCCTACATGGGCTCCGCTCACACATGTTGTGTCTGGTGCATATGACCGACGACTTGGTGGAGGACTTAGTGGCCTAGGACCAAGCAGTTCCCTAGGAGATCAGGCAGGTAGGACGTACTTCTACAGTTTCTAGCAACTACTCTACACTTACCCATCAGGTGGGGTTTTCAGTGGATGACTTTTAGGGTTTCCTTGTACTTTCATGTTTTCAATTTGTCTTTTTTTGGGTTTGTATTTTGGCCCATTTAACCTACAATTTATACTTTTACTCAGTGGTTGTTTAGTGGCATGCATGTTTACCTTTCCAGCTCTAGGATGTGGTTGTGTGTTCATGCGTATAGGTACTTAGGAAAATGCCTCCCACTTGCAGGTTGATGCCTTCAGCGCTAGTCGCTAACCCTTTTCCTTCAGGAGGCGGGCTTGGGGGATGTCACAACAAAGGCCCTAGGGGACGAGTCATGACAAAGTGGTATCATAGGTGGTCGGTTCCACCTCAAAGACTGGGTGTCTATTATTTTAATTTTGGGAAACAATGTTAAATGTTTCGAGTTTGAATTTCAGATTCAGGGAGTCTAATGCTGGTGTGGTGGCCGACGTATCCATACACCATGACCTTAAATTCTACTTTTTGGCTCTATACATAAAAACACCGATTGCATGAATCATATAGGAATTGTGTGTTTCCTTATTCTCTTTTTGTAATAGAGTCAGGTCACTAGGTATAATCTATTGACCATGGTCCATCTTGATCCATTTCAGGATGCCTCTACATGGATGGCTATCTAGGATTCCAATACATGGTTGTGAGGACAACCCACCTAGTGACGAGGCATCAATTTAGAGACTAGTGATAGAGATAGCCCCACTGGGTGGTGCACCAGTGTTACCACCACCCGTTGATCAGTAGTTACTACCAGAGTTATCGATAGAGGACTCACACATGCTCAACGCCTTACACGAGTTCCAAAGATAGAGACCTCCCAGGTTCATGGGAGAGACAGATCCTCAGGCTACTGAGGATAGGATGGAGGCAGTGACACAAGTTTTCCGCTTATAGAGGATGCCACTTGACCAAATGGAGATCTTATCTGTGAGCCTTCTTCATGGATAGGCAAGGATATGGTAGATTTTGACGATTCAGACTCATGATGAGGTGATCCTATCTTGGGCTGACTTCGAGCAGCTTTTCCAAGGGGAGTTCTTCCTTGAGACCTTGCGTTCGGTGCACATAAAGGAGCTGCTTCATCTACAACAAGGAAAAATGTAAGTGGCTGGGTACTCTACAAGGTTTACAGACCTCTCCCGCTACTTTACGAACATGGTACGAGACCCTTTCTTCAGGGCCCAGACCATTGAGGAGGGACTCTAACAGGAGATTAGGGCATCAATGATTTCCCTCAGCATCCCCACTCAGGATAGAGTGCTAGAGTGAGCTCTACTAGTAGAGATATTCCTCGCAGAGCAGGGACTGACAGTGGAAGCTACCACCATGAGATAGGTGGCCGAGTCATCTATGGTGGGCAGCTGACAGATGAAACAGAGGTCCAAGTGGGCCAGATCATCCAAAGGGTGACCCTAAGACACATGATCAGTGGTACAAGGCCACCGGGGAAGTGAGGGTCAACAGAGGAACAGGGTGTGCTACTCGTGTGGTGGGAAAGGAAACATGACTTGTGACTACCTGACCTTCCATGTATACGATCAACAGACGGTTGAGGGACCTCCAAGGCAGAGGTCGAGGTTTGAGCAAGGAGGTCCACAGGGCGACAGATGTGGAAGGGGATTAGGCCGAGCAGCAGGTGGTGGATGAAGGTTCTAGGTAATACCTCCACCACCCCAGGTGGTCCACCATGGCCTCAGGTAGTAGGTGGACAAGGGAAAGATCATCTTCAGGCATTGGAGGCCTATGACCACAGCGCTCTAGAGATGATCAGAGGTGTGATTTGTGTCTTATCCACCTTAGATATAGTCCTTATAGACATAGGTTTCAGTCACTCTTTTCTTTCCACAGACCTTGTTTGAGGCTTATAGATTCTAGTGGATCTGTTGTCTCAATACTTATGATTAGAGAATCCTACGAGAGGAGATTTGACGATCACACACTGGTTTCGACAGTGTGAGATTACTCTAGGAGGAGAGATCTTCAGCTGGGATCTCCTAGTAGTGGTGTCGAGGCCTTACAATATCATCTTGGGTATGGAATATTTATCTAAATTCCATGCTCAGATCGACTATATTAGGCACAAAGTGCGGCGTGTTCGTGAGGATTGGACCTGGTTTTCCTTAATCGGCGAGAAGGGAACTTTTGCAGCACATGACAGACTTTCTTAGAGGAGGGTGAAACTGATCACTCACCAATTGGATAGAATCACCCTCAGTGTGGTGGATGAGAGGAGTCCAATATTTCCTGTAGTGGTGTATGAGTATGAGGATGTCTTCCCTGAGGATGTTCCAGGACTACCTCCTCATAGAGAGGTAGACTTCTACATCAATCTCTACCTCAGGATGACACCGATATCCGAACCATCATATCAGATGGCTCTCGTGGAGCTTCGTAAGTTAAGGGTACAACTGGAGGACTTATAAGAGAAGGGATTAGTGAGGCCCAAAGTTTCACCATGGGTAGCCCCAGTGTTGTTTTCTAAGAAGGAAGATATGAGATTGAGGCTATGCATGGACTTCTAGTGCCTGAACCAGGTGACTGTGAAGAAAAAGTATCCATTGCCGAGAATTGATGACCTTTTCTATCATCTAAAGGGAGAGAGGTGGTTATTGAAGATAGACCTTAGATCGGGATATCATCAGCTTCAGGTATGGGATGAGGATTTACTGAATATAACCTTTAGATATCGATATGGACACTATGAGTTCGGGGTAATTCTCTTCGGTGTAACCAATTCCCCAATAGTGTTCATGGGACTCATGAATAGGATCTTCCATCCTTAACTTGACCGGTTCATTGTGTTCTTCATTGATGACATATTTGTTTACTCGGCGTTAGAGGAGGATCACACTACACACCTACAGATAGTCCTGGATACACTCCAAGAGCACTGGCTTTATAGTAAGCTCTCAAAGTGGTAGTTCTGGATTTGAGAGTTCCACTTTCTAGGACACGTCATCTTGGAGGATGGAGTTTTAGTGGATCTGGAAAAGATAGAGGCAGCGCTGGCTTGGGATCTACCCAGGAGCATGAATGAGGTGCAGAGTTTCTTGGGGTTGGCGGGATACTATTGGAGATTCATGCCTGACTTTTACAGAGTAGAATCACCTTTATCGACTTTAAAAAATAAGGGATATCCCTTCGTGTGGACGGAGAAGTGCCATCAGAGTTTCCAGGAGTAGAGGTGGAGATAGATGAGTGCCCCCATCTTGAGACTACCAAAGGATGGAATTGGGTATGTAGTTTTCTTCGACTCATTAGGGACCTGACTGGGTTGTGTCTTGATGCAGGAGTGAGTGGTGATCGCCTACGAATCACGACATTTGAGGCAGAAAGAACATAACTATGTGACCCATGACCTAGATTTAACAGTAGTGATATTTTATTTAAAGATATGGTGGCACTACTTGATGGGTAAACAATTTACCATCTAATATGACCATAAGATTCTCATGTATATCTTCTCATAGAAGGACCTAAACTTGAGACAATGGTGATGGATGGAGTTCCTCCAGGACTATGACTTTGAAATAGTCTATACTCCTGGGAAGGGAAACGTGGTGGCAGATGGAATCAGTAAGAGGTCTGGTTTATAGCTACTAAGTGAGGTGACAGATTAGCTAGCTGCGATGTAGATATTCTTTATGGATGATGATGGAGCAACTTACCTTTAGTCGATGACTATCACTCCTCTACTCTTACATCAATTCAGGGAGGCACAACTTTTGGATTTTGAATATGAGGCTCAACATGCTCAGTTATCCTCAGGACATGCTCATGATGGATTTTCGATAGGTGTAGAGCACATCATACTTTTTAGAGGATGCACTGTAGTACCAGTGACATTACAGGAGGAGGTGTTGAGGGAGTTCCATACACCTACTTTAGCAGTACATATTGGTGTGATGAAGATGTACTAGGACATCCAAAGTTAGTATTGGTGGACAGAGAAAAAGAAAGTAGTGAATGAGTTCATTTTACGATGCCTCAATTTCCAGCAAGTGAAGGCTAAGCATCAGGTTCCAGTAGACTTGGACCAACCACTTGAGGTACCAAAGTGGAAATGGGATGGTATCTCGATGGAATTTGTGATGGGGTTACAACACACATCTATGGGCCATGATTCTATTTGGGTGATCATTTACCGACTCACCAAGTCAGCTCACTTCCTACCCATCTGGGAGAAGGGATTGGTAGAGGGATTGAGACACCTATACATCCAAGAGATAGTAAGGCTACACGGGGTGCCTTTAATGATAGAATCAGACCATTATGCACATTTTACATCCCAGTTGTGGAATGGATTGCAGGAGGCATTCGGGACTCAAATGCACTTGAGCACAACCATTCACCCTCAGACAGATGGTCAGACAAAGAAGACCATAAAGACCTTGGAGGAAATGATTCGTGCTTACATCCTTGATTTTGGTCATAGTTTGGAGGACCACCTGCCACTGGTGATGTTTTCATACAACAATAACTATCACTCCACCATTGGCATGAAATCATTTGAGGCCTTGTATGGGTGTCCGTGCAGATAACCTCTATGCTGGACAGACCCAGGGGAGTCAGTACTCGTAGGTCCAGAGTTGGTATGGGATACCACTGAGAAGGTTAAGATCATCCAGGAGCAGACGAGGACTGCACAGAGTAGGTATAAATATTATATGGACAGAAGGTGAAGGCCCTTGGAGTTTGAGGAGGGAGATAATGTTTTACTTTGGATCTCACCCAATGAGGATTATAGATATTTGGACAGGGTAGAAAGTTATCTCCGAGGTTCATCATACCTTTCCATATTTTTATCAGAGTTGGCGAGGTGGTGTACCACCTAGCTCTCCCCCCATATATACATTGGGTGCACAATTTTTTTCACGTGTCATAGTTGTGGAGGCATGTGCATGATCCATCACACGTCATCAAATGGGGTGAGTTGGACATTAATGATGGGGCGATGTTTGCGGAGTTCCCAATAGTGATAGAGGATAAAAAAGAGTGAGTCCTTCATGGATAGTTGATTCCTCTGGTGTGCATTCAGTGAAAGCACAAGAATCTCTAGGAGAGCACATGGGATTAGGAGGCTTATATTCGTGCTCAGTACCCCCATTTTTTTGTTTATTCTTGTTTTTTATTACAAGGAAGTGAATCGAAAGGGGGGGGGATTAATGAAATGTACTAGAAATTACATGTATTTTTTTAAATTATATGGAATTATTTGAAGACCAAACACCCTGATAGAACTTGATTCCAAGGCTTGGTGAGCTCAGAATAGAATTTTGAACTTTTTTTAAGTTCATTTAAGTAACTATGTGATTGGATTTTTCTAACTTTTAAAATGGTGATCGGATCAAAAATTTGATGGCACCATTGAAATCAGAATATCTGGATTCACCTAGAAAGGACTTAACTTCGACCGACTAGGGTCGACTGAAAAATTTAATTTTCATACTTTTCAGAAAAAAATAAATTAACTTAAAAAGTTGTTTTATTTGTTTTTCCCAACCATTTTCTGGTGGCATTGCAGTGCTGCGGTGCGACAACAAGTCGAATTAAATGAAGCTCATTAATGGATTGTAAAGGTGAAGTGTAATCACGCATTAAATTAAGCATAATAGATTTAGAGTTTCATAAATGAAACAGCGTAACGACGCGACATCACAATGTAATAGAAATGCTGTGATGTGTTTTATTTTAATGGGTTAATGTGTTGGAGAAATTAGGATCAAGCGGTGGAATTTATATGATGAACCTATGGTGATAGAACCCCTCCAATGATGAATGAATAATGTCGGGGAATTGCCAGTGACATCAACACACTTTGAAGAACGGGACCAGAGAGCGTCAAACACCAAGGGAACATAAATCCCCACTGACAGATCGTTTCAATGATGAACTCCAACGAGGTAGGGGTTATTCTTGTTGTGGATTATCTTTTCCCATTGTTCATTCTAAAATGAAGAATGTGGGTCAACCCATGAACATGTTGATATAAAGATCACTCGATAATGTGGGAGGGTGCTCCTTTATGGGATTTTTCATAGGGAATGATTATTATTATTGGAATCTTGAACCTCAAACCCCAAACCTCCCCTTGTTTCTAAGCCTCTAACATGGAGGGTGAGGCCTAGAATGAACAAAGCCTAAGACCCTCCACCTTTTTCTTTCTTCGTGGCCGAACTTTAGAAATGATGGAAAGAGTATTCTAAGGCCTTAGTAGAGAAGGAAAAACCCTATAGAGGTCGGAGGCACAAACGATGTGAAGAACGGACCACTGGAGTGGACCTGATAGTCCGCATTGAGGAAGCAGGGGACGCCGACCAGGTCAGTGGCTGGCAGAGGGATGCAGCCCGTAGTTGCAGGCCATAACTTTGTGTGTCATGCGGTCCCCTGACCGTGTGTAGAACTCGGGAAGCTGGGTTTTACTGACCACGTGACAGCACCCTGGGTGCGCTACGCATCCAGGCTGAAGAAATCCGATCCTTCAAAGGAAGATCGTGCAGGAAAGCAGGGCAGAACCTCCCCCAGTCGGCCAAACTCACACCCTATGGGCTGGACGTGCGCCCTGTAGGAGGGATGCGCGCCCTATGGGCAAGACCCGCCCCATCAGGCCAGGTGAATCGGCAGGTCGGGTCTAGCTTGGCCTAATGGGCCTGGTTCACTGACCAGGTTAGATCAGGCTGACCCAGACCCAAACCAGGTCAGGTTGGGTCAGTTGAACTAAGACGAGGCATGTGGGGCCCTTGGTCCGGGTTAGTCAGGTCGGTCTGATTGGGTCGGACCGGGCCCAGACACAACCATACCCTATTTACTAAAATGCCAATAACTTACAAACTGGGCATCCAATTTATGAGCTGTTTATAGAATTGGAACCCTCACAACAAGGAGGATATTTTAGAATACTATATTGATGATTTAATGGAATTTTAAATATGATGAATGGATTGAGGAGTGGTTCTACCAGAATCAAGCGCACTACGTGAGGAGATCCTATGACTGACTATAACCTGAAGACTGCTGAAAAACGACCCTATGTGGATCAACTAAGATGGACCAGTGGGAAGAAAATCTGTGTGACTAGGTAGGGCCATGGTGGGGAGCATCTATGTGTGACTCGACAGACCCATGGAACTCGATAGGAGGAGTACCTCAGTATGATGGCCAAGGTAGGAAGTGTCTCTCTGTGACCCAACATGCCCACGGTGGGGAGCAGATCTGTGTGTCCTAGTATACCCATGATACTCATCAGGTATGAGTACCTCAACAGTCCAAGGTTAAGGGAAAGTGGCTTTGTGCAACTTGGTAGGCCCACAGTGGGGAGAAACTCTGTGTGACCTGGCATACCCATGGTACTAATTGGGAAGGAGTAATCCAACAGGCCAAGGTGTTTAGTGATTTGACTTATGGTCTTACTTTCCTACTCTAGATTTTACCTGGTGCAAGATGTCTTGCTTCATGACCATGATTCATGATCATGATTCATGGTTTGTTTATGGATTTCTTTGTGGAATTTCCTTTTTGGTTTGGGGTCCCTACTGAGTATTTTGTTACTCACCCCTACACAGGCTCCACCCACACGTGTTGTGTCTGGTGCAGACGACTGATGACTTGGTAGAGGACTTGGTGGCCCAAGACCAGGCAAAGCCCAGTGAGATCAGGTAGGAAATACGTACTTATATGGATTCCACCATCTACTCTACACTTACCCATCAGGTGGGGTTTTCAGTAGAAGACTTTCAAGGTTTCCTTGTACTTTACTATTTTCAGTTCTTCTTTTGTTGGGTTTGTATTCTGGCCTATTTAACCTACAGTTTGTACTTTTAATCAGTGGTTGTTTAGTGGAATGCATGTTTACCTTTCCATTTTTGGGATGTGTTTGTGTGTGCATGTGTACAGGTACTCAGGAAAATGGATCCCACTTATCGGTTGATGTCTTCGACACTAGTCTCTAAACCTTGGCCTTCAGGAGGTAGGTTTGGGGGATGTCACGGAACGTGCCCCAGGGGATGGGTCATGACAATATAGTTGAAATAGAATCTACTAGGGTCGAATCTACGCCGATCGAAACCATGAAGGTCCTAGTGCCTGAGACCTTCCACTAGTAACCCTACCTCTCGAAGAACCCTGCTGGCTCCTCTCTCTTGGTAAACCTCCTTGTGAGTGCATCAGATCGATCACCTCCACCTTTTTCTAGACCTCCAGATATGTTGGAAACATAAAGGTAGTAACAACATACTAGATCAAAGGACAAAGTTCCTCCTATATACATCTCATACGAGACTCCTCATCCAAAAAAAGATTTGAAAAAAAACATAGGAGATACTTAAACTTGATCCCTAGCTCTCGTACTGATATACTCCTTTACTAGAGGGAGAGTAACTCATACCTCTTCTCAACCTTCGTGGTTCATGAAAGGAATTATTCTGGGAAATCCTTCTCAAAATCGATCCATATAACATCAAACTCCTTCCTCTCCCCTAGGTACAATGCCCACCACTAACATGCAACTACTCATATCTGACTAACCACAAAAAACCTAGTACTCCATCAGGGACCAAATTAAGTTGAAGGTGATATCAAGATCCTCAAGCTAGCTCTCTACTTCCATTTATGAAACACTGCCATCGTACTTTCCCAAATCCTACTGCTAGAAATCATGTAACATTATCTACTACTCGTCCTCCTCCTCCATTGGATTAACCCTTTTCTAATAAACCAGATCACCCTACTGAGCCTCAACCACTTGATCCAAACATGGATAACGACCGAGTTCCATAGCTAAAAGGTAAAAAAGAAATTCCTAATCCCAAATAGTATGGAATATTATTTAATATTCATTTCAAATAATTTTAACTCATTTATTGTCATTCATTACTAATTTCTAAAAACACCCAATTCAGACAAGAACACAAGTCATTATGATGCATGTACATTTACTAGGGTCTCTACCCTACAATAGGTGTAGCCTCACTTGGTCATTCGGTAGGCTCAGAGTCCTTGAATCAGATCATAAGGGGCCTTAAAATCCCCTTTCCTAACCAGTCTTCCCTTTCCTATGTCACACACCTAGATCACCTGACACTGTTTCCCTACAACCCATGAAATCCTCACTGTGAATAACTCTAAACTCTATCTATCTCTCAACCATTACCTATGATATCATCCTGTCATGACCCCATCCCTCCAAAGATACCCATCTAAGGATGGAAATGAATAAAGATAGATAAAGACCCCCGAGTCTTGCCTCCAGTAGGCCCTAAGGTGGAAACTATCACCGAGGGTATACAATCTCACAAAATGGGAGGCATTTTATTTTTTTGGAAAACATGATTAAGAGATAATATGGTTCATCCCAAAACAAATCCAAGAGATATATATATATATATATATATATATATATATATATATATAAGAAAACCAAAATCCATCCCACATGCATTTTTAAAATAAAACTACTACAAGTGAAAAATTCTCCAAGTAAATACCAAAAGTAAAGCTAAGCAGTGACACAACAACTCTCAAGATCTGAGCTAGTAAGGTCCATCACGGTCTGAAAAGTCCTCCTAGAAACCTAAAATAAGTTTTATATACATAGGTTGAGTATAAAGATATAATTAGTAGGAAAACCAAAGGCTCTCATGAACATGTGAAAGGAAGCATACTAATTCCCCTATGAGAAAATATCAGAACCAAATAATACCGAACTAGGTATACTAGCCATCCCATCCTCACTAAGTCATGCTCACCAAGTAACGAAAGACATATAAAGTAATATAGTAATCACATTGATGATTTGGGTACCCTGAACCACTTTCCACTGGTTTAGCCTCTCGTTACTAACAATAAATTTCCTTGTGCTCCCACATATTCTGAAAGAACCACATCATAACCCGACCACACACACCTGGGCACCACAACCACACCTCTTCCTATCATCTGAGCCCCGAGCCACATCAAATCCTTCCTGTAGACACCTGGGCCACAAACCACATCACATCCCACCCGTAGACACCTAGGCCACATACCACCTTACATCCTTACTGTAGACACCTGATCCACATACCACATCACACCCCGCTTGTAGACACCTAGGTCACATACCAAATCACATTCCATCCTAAATACACTTGGTAAATCAAAACACATCTCATCCTGAAGACACATGGGAATACAAAACCCATCTCATTCCAAAGACACCTGGGAAAGAACAACTCGCCTTCACACACTTGGGCCTCACAAACCACAACCTTCCCAAAGAATATTGGACCATCACCACCTGGAAGAGGGAATGGGGAAGAGCAGGTGGCCAACCATCTATCCTCCCACCTTGATGTTTTGGAAAGACACCCTCCCCCATGACGATGGGGGAGTTTGGCACATAGTGATCAACTAGGGTGGGGTATGTATAGAAATTAAAAGATAAAAATACAAGTATATACATATATGATACCAAAAACTCAATCCCAACCCATGGGTTCTCAAAAAACAACCAGCTCACAACACTTCCAACTTTACTGCAACATCTAAATGAACAACACCACACATTAAGCCACAACCTCCTTTCAATTTCCATCTAACTTGATTAACCAATACCATTATTTATTCAAAAATCATTTATTCATTCCATTAACAGAACCAACCAAATCCAATTCCAAACTTTATTAACCAATTATTTATTCATTTATTCTACTACTATCTTTGAAACTACTGAGCACACCACACAATAAGTAACCCAACAACACATCACCACACAACCCGATCACAGCCCCGCTGCACAACACTTATCATACATTCCACAATCAATAAATATTTCAACCTGAGATTCTATTACATGGTTAGGTTGATGTATCATTTACAATTTAATCCACTACACCTCCCAAACCAACCCACAACACACACCTGTGATTCAAAAATATACCATAACACAAACTAGAGTATATCCACACATCACAACATAGCCACTTCACATTCCATCTTTCCTGAAAACAAAACCACATCTATCCCACACAAAAAATCACCCCACATACCAAATAATAACACATTTCCATATTTAAAAAGGAATCCATTATTTAATTCCACTTTTTAATTCAGGGGTTTTCCCAAAAACTCGACAATCTTGGGGCATATGTTTATTAGCCAAGTTTAAATGATTTAAAAATTTCTATATAAAAGTGTTCAATTGGAATCAAACAACATGAAACATATTTAGTGTGAATCCAAGGACCACTAATGACCACAATTTTTATTGGGGCGTTTAGCCCATATAATTTAAAACATCACAATAACATAAAATCCAGAAAAACATGCACATCAGATCCCTCTATCCATTTCAAATCATTTAACAAATTCTTATTTTTGATTAGTGTGGAAAAACTATGATCCATAGGAAAAAAATTATATCCCTCCCACATGGTGAACAACCAATAGAAATGAAGGAAAACCCTACATTGAAGAATCTTTTCAACTCATTCGTGCACCACAGGGTGAAGAAGAATGCCTACAAGAAACAACTGCACTACTAGAAATACAGATCAAACTATTACATACTTGAAGATTATAAAAAAGATGCCAAAAAATCCAACTCAGGACAACCCATACCATGATAGAAAATCCCATGGAAATAACAAGAGGAAAAATATGAGAAAGAGGAGAAAATTCACCACAAATCGATCACAGATTTCCAACGGACAACCATCGGGATTGATAGATCAAGGAGGGAGGAGTATGGATCGAAGGAATTCTTGAGGCACTTAGGGTTTGTCTGGAATGAGAGGAAAATAAAACCACAAATTAATGAATAATGGTTTAGATAAAAATAATTCTTAAAACTGCACATGATCGGGGTATTACATGACATGTAACTATCTTTCATGTCGTGTAATACCCGGGGTTCAGTTTTCACCCAAATATTCATCGCCTATAGATTTTATTTTATTTTTCAAACTCTAAAATATTAAATTCCATGAAAATTATCAGAAAATCTATGAAACAGAGTTTCACATCATGTAATATAGTTATATGGCATGAAATCCCCCTTTTTCCAGCCTTTAGAAAATGAACTCCTCCAAACTCCCTCCGTGTTTCCTCCAAACACTTCCAACCACCAAAACTTGAAAAGTAAAGGACCAAGAGGAAACAAAGAGTTACAATTAAGCTCAAAATGGGCCTAATGTAGTCAAAATTATTGGCTGTATTGAATTATTAGACATCCTAGGGATTAAATTCTCAGATGAGTTTCACACAAATCTCATACGTTCCTCACTACCAAATACCTTCTCCAATTTTATTATCAATTATAACATGAGTAATAATGAGAAGAGTATTTTAGAAATTCTTACTCTAATTATCCAAGTGGATAAGGAAATTGGTTGTGACAAACCCATGGTTCTTATGGTGAATAAGAAAAGGAAGAACAAGGAAAAGGGACCCAAGAATAATAACAAGTCTAAATATTCTGAGCACCGTCTTTCCAAGATGAGGTAGATCCAAAGGCAGGGTAAGAAAAAGGAGGAAATATGTTTTTCTTGTGGAAATAAAGGACAATGGAAGAAGAAATGAACCCATAAACAAGGGTAATATAAAGGTGTATCTGTTATTGAGTATAATATATCAATATCTACACATTGAGTATTAGATACAGATTATGGTGCTCACATCTGTATCCAAATATAGGGACCAAGTAGATTCTAAAATATTTATAAAGGAGAGGTGGATTTAAGAGCTTAAAATGGTGTGAGTCTAGATGATCTATCTATTGGTTACCATCACCTTTCATTACCAACATGAATGATATTGGTTTTAAAAAAATGTTTTTATGTACCAACTATTACCAATAACATAATTTCTGCATCATACCTAGATGCAGATGGGTTTATTTTCAAATTTGGAAATAAAAGTTATTTATTTTATAAATAAAACATATGTTATGGTATGGAACATTTAAATAATGGTATTTATGTATTAAATTATCAAAACCAAGTATTGGAAATAGATAATGAATCATGTTCACATGACTCATATATCACCCATTTATGGCATAACAGACTTGGTCATGTAAACAAGAAGTGTTTGATAAAGTTCTATAAAATTGGTTATTTAGACTCTTTTGAGCTAAAACCACATGAAATATTTCAGGATTCTTTACAAGGTAAAATGACTGAACAACTATTTGGTGGATATGGTTAAAAGGCCATTGAGATTTTAGGATTGGTACACACAGATGTGTGTGGATCATTTACAGTAGAAGCTATAGGTGGATATTCTTACTTGATAACTTTTACCGATGACTGGAGTAGATATGGATATGTCTAATTGATGAGGTATAAGTCTGAGTCCTTTTAGAAATTCAATGAATTAAAGAATGAATTATAGAATCAACTTGTAATGAAGACAGAGAATCTTTTATCAGATCGAGGTGGTGAATATCTTAACCAAGAGTTCATTGACTTTCTACAGGAGTTTGGGATTCTATCTCAACTCACTCCACCTTACACAATATAGTGTAATGGTTTTAGTGAAAGGAGGAAATGTACCTTATTTGAGATGGTAAGGTTGATGACGAGTCATACAGATCTTACATTATCCTTTTGGTGATATGAATTACAAACTATGGAATACACACTAAACCGAGTACTAACTAAAGTGGATAAAAAAATTATCTTTATGTTAGGGAGTCGAAAGAAACCTATTATATCACATAAATGTGTATGGGTATGTGAGGAATTTTTAAGGCCTTCTCAGGTAACAAACTATCACCCCGAGATAAAAATTTTATCTTTATAGGGTATCCTAAGGAAATAAAGTGATACAACCTATAAAACCCCTCAAATTATAAATTGATTGTCGCCAGACACGTCATCTTTCTTGAGAGGGAGAACATCCTAAAAAGGATAGTGGGGGAAAGATTGAATTCGATGAAGTTGATACTCAGATACACAAGATTTGGTATAAGAATAGATTCTATAGGTCCCTGTGAAAGAAGTAGTTCCTGAAACAAAAGTACCACATAGGAGAACTGAAGAGGTAAGAAAACCAGATAGATATGATTTTCTATTCATCGAAGATGGAGACTCATTACTGGTTTATAGTGATGAACCTATCTCCTAAAAAGAGGCAGTAGATAGATCATAATCTACATGATGGAAAGAATCCATGAATTATGAAATGGATTCCATGCATTAGAACCAAGTTTGGGTTCCAGGTGATGTTCCAGTTGATGTAAATCCTATAGGGTTCAAATGGGTATTCAAGAGAAAAACTATCCATGGAAGGTAAGGTAAATACCTATAAAGCAAGTATAGTGGATAAAGGGTTTAAATAGAATCAAGGAATTGACTACGATGAAACCTTTTCACTAGTTTCCATGCTTAAATCCAGCAAAATTATACTTTCTATAGTATATTACCATGACTATATAATTTGGAAGAGGGATGTCAAAACAACTTTCCTTAATGGGAAACATTAAACAGAAGGGTTTATTACTCCAAGTGATGAAAAAAATATTTTCAAGTTGTAGAGATCCATTTATAGATTGATGCAAGCATTCAGGTCATGGAAAATTTGATTCAATGAAGCTATAAAAGAAATTAGTTTCATTAAGAATGAATATGAGCCATGTGTTTACTATAGGTTTAGTGGGAATGCAATAATTATCCTAGGAGTATATATTTATGAAATATTACTTATTATAAATGACATAATAGTCTTACAGTTTGTTAAAAACTAGTTAAATAAGTGGTTCTCTATGAAGGACTTTGGTGAAGAATCCTACATTCTAGGGATCAAGATCATTCATGATAGATTCAATAGGCTTCTTTGAATAAGCCAAAGTATATACATTGACCAGATAATAAAGAGATTTTGTATGGAAAATCCAAGTGGGGATTAGTTCTACTGTCACATGGTATACATCTTTCTAAGAAAATATGTCCATAGAAACAATAGGAGAAAGAGACAATGAGTAAGATCCCATATGCTTAAGTGATAAGATCAATCATTTATTCCATGTTATATACTAGAATTGATGTTTACTATGCATTAATAATGGTAGAAAGATATCAATCTGATCTAGGATAAAAACATTGGACTACTATTAAGGCCATCCTTAATTATCTAGGAAGAACTAAGGATATGTTACTTATGTATGGAGGAGATGGTGAGGTGGTCATCAAAGGTTATACCGATTCTAGTTTTCAAATAGATCATAATGATTTGAATTCATAGTCAATATATGTTTTCTATCTCAATGGAGGAGCTATGAACTTGAAGAGTTCAAAGTAGCAATTTTTTGCTAATTATATAGTAGAGTACAAGTATATAGAGGCTTGTGATACAACCAAGTTAGTTGTTTGGATATGAAAATTTGTTCCAATATCTTGATGTGTTACCTAGTAGTAAATACCCTATCACATTGTATTATGATAGTACTGCAACAACAGATCTTGTACAAGATCCAAGGTAACACCAATAGGCAAAGAAAATACTACAAAAGTATCACCTCTTGAGGGATTTTTATTATAGGTTTGAAGTTGTAGTAAGTAGGGTTACCATAATAGAAAATGCGGTAGAACCCTTGATTAAAGGACTATCTGAACAGAATCATGAGTATCATGTGAGAGCTAGCAGACTAAAGGTTGTTTATAGTTTTCTCTAGTGTAAGTGGGAGTTTTTTGGAGTTGGTGACCTAAAAACAACTTCTGTGTACTTTATGATAACCTGTATTCATTTTTCATGAATATTATTAAACTTCTTATCAGATCATTATCATTATTATGGGTGACATAGTGTGTGATAATGTCTTAAGAGTCACTGTCACACTGAAATTTTGTGATATCCGGGACCCAGATTCCATTTAATAGGATCCTCAAGCCTGGTGGGACACATGGCCTCAAGTGAATCTCCCCAAATGCTAGAGGATATTGACTAGTAGTGAGGGCCTAGGGAGTGTATATGGGGAGACTATTCCCTCATTACCAAAGTGTAGCACAACAGATAAATATAAACAGAGGTAAATAGAGGAATAAATATAAGCAAATAGAAGGCACAACAGAAATAGGGACAATAATAACAATAATTTAATTAACTAAAATAACCTATGATGATATGTCATGTCATTAGAAACTAGAAAATATGGATACAAGATAGTAGTAATATCATGTTCCACAAAAGTATAAGGGAAACAAAATACTATCCCAAGAATCCTGAGCTCCAGCTCGACCATCTACTATCAAGATCCATCCTAAACAAAAAGAAATCATGTGTTTGTATCCACATGATTCCCTTTATAAATACCTTAATTCATGTAATCTACCCTAGGTACCAAAAAACTTCTGAAGAGGGTGTGAGATAAATCTTAGTGGACCACCACCAACAGTTTCTATAACATCCGAACCATGTAGTGGAAATGTAACAGTGTGCAAGCATGCATATATAAAGTAAATTAGTGTAATGTAACTAAATACCCAAGTACCTGATTCAACCCTTGGTTGGTATTTGAACATATATACAAGTAATTATTTGATTATACCAATTTATAAATAAGTCACACATTTTAAATGGTTAAGGTTCCAAGATGTAACAAGGCAACCATAATTGATAGTTAATAAGAAGTGGTTCCAGGGTATTCACTAAGGGAACCTAGAACTTAGGGATCATTAACTCAGTAGTAACTGTGTCTAGCTAAGGGTAAGAGTATAATCCAAGGATCATAGTACAAGTATCTCCACAATAAGATGCCTACAAAATCCAAGGTGATCATTCAAGGTAAAATGGGGATAAGTAGTGACTCGGCCCTATGGGATTTAACCATGACACCTACTTTTCAATTCTAGATCCAAGGAGTGTATCCATAAAATCCTTTAATACTATATGAGGGATCCTATGGTGTCATACTTAGAATCTAAGAATAGACAAGGATCAAGATCTAGGTGGGTATCAACCTAATCAAGCCACATCCTTGAACACGAATGGGGTTCTGGAGTGATCAAGGCATTCCCCAATAAGAATACAAGGTGAGATCAAGTCAGGCCACTAATTTTTAATAATGAAGTCATATATAATTTCAATTACTTCAATCCTTTCCTTTAATTAGAATGAATAGTCCAAGCAGCATGCAACCCATTAATCGAGTCATAATTAATCAATAAGTACATTTGGTTCACGCCTTGCCTTTCATTAGTGTGACAAGGAAAAGTATCATTCATCCTTTATTAAATCCATTTAATGCATATTTGATAATTTATTCCCATTATACTACCTTCCATCAATGTGGTAAGGGGTGCTATGGACATGAAACTTATTAGTTATTTATATTTAATCCGGTCAATTCATATACTTAGTATACTTGCCAATTTCCATTTCACATTTAATTATCAATTGAAGCACTTACCTTAGGCGAGTAAAGTGGTGATTATACATGGTAATTTCCATTATATAATTAATAATATAAATCAATAAATTTAATATATAAAATATTACCCTTAGAAGGGCCAAGAAAAGTCACACCCGAATGATGGCTCAAACGTGTCAAATAATAAAAACCCAATTATGGCATAACATCCTACATGGGATGGATTGATTTGTGGGCCTAACCACTAAAAATTAATCACATATTTGGAAAGAGGATAACCATATGATTCTAATGAGTATAATAATGGAATATAAATTCAATAAATGACACCTGATGAAATCAATGGGCCCCACACGAAAATTCCAAAATCAACAGACCTGAGGGATGAGTTATAGACCATCCACCTTAGGCTTGTATGAATCTCTTCCTCGGGTATCAACCCTTGATTTGGATAAGATCGGAGTAAATCTAAGAAAATAGGGAAAATTCTCATACCTCGATAACTAGGTCGAGAGCACGGGAGACTAGGAAAGGCTCAAAAGGACTTGATTACTTACCGTTACACATCCAATGTGATGAACAAAATCTCAATCAGTTCTCGGAAAAAGGAGATCTTTCAATCCCTACCTTAGGCCTTCAAATAGATAACAAATGAGATAAAAATAGGTTAATACTATATGAACTCAGATTAGGAGGAAGGAGGAGAATTAATTAGATCACTAAGGGAAAAATAGTAAAATCAACCATAATTTAGCATGTGCATGGTTTGTTCGGTTGATTTTCCAAACTATGTGCAAACCATGCATGGGTACTTGGGGAAAAGGGGCACTAGCATGGTTAGGCTACATGGTTAGGGAAACCATGCACCAACCATGTGGTAAGGATTTATTCAAAAAGGCACCACCCACACAGTTTGATCTAAACATGCAACCTTCCCACCCGATTTACTACAAACCTTACGTCATGCATAGTTTTCTCAAAAAGCCATGTTTCTGAATCCGAACAAGCCTTGGAAACCATTATAAACTTCACTAAATAATTAGGAATCCATATTAGGTCCAAAATAAATAATTATATTGAAATTTAAATGATCAATAACTGATTGAAAAATTGGGTTCTTATAGTCTTCCCCCCTTAAAAAAATATATCCCCGAGTTGACCTTCCAAGGGTGGAGGAACATAGTCTGAGAACAACTTTGGCCACTAGGAATGAATGTAAGCTTCCCTCTCCCAAGTCTCATCCTTCACATGACCATGATACCATAGCACCCATACCAGAGGGACAAACTAGCTTCAGAGATCCTTCATGATATGGTTAACGATGCGTACTGGATACCGCTCAAAGGTATCATCAAAATCTAACTCCACTTCCTCTGGATCAAAGGTATGAGATGGGTATGAATGATACTGGTGAAGATATGAAACATGGAATACATCATGTATTACATGGTACCTTTGAGGTAGTAGCAACCGATAGGCTACCGAACCAACTCTCTCTAGGATCTCAAATGGCCCTACATAACGAGGTGATATATTCTGTTGCTTCCACAACCATCTATTACCTAACCCGAGTGATACCCAATGGAATAGAAAATCCCCAACCTCAAACTCTAGAGGTCATTGATGGTGATCAACATATGATTTCTATTAACACTAAGCAGTAGTCATACACTTTTTGATCAGCTGAACCTACTTCGAAGTCTCCTGAACATGATAAGGACCTAGTAAGGCTACCTCACCTACCTCCATCCAACACAAAGGTGAACAATGTGGTCTAACATATAAGGCCTCAAAGGGATCCATCTGAATTGTCACTTGAAAGATATTATTATAGGTGAACTCAATGAAAGGAATATGATTCTCCCAAGAACCACAAAAATCATGGAAACATGCTCGAACCATGTCCTCTAGAACCTGTACCATCCTTTCTAATTATCCATCAGTCTGAGTGTTGAAAGCTGTGCTTAGAAGAATATATGTTCCCATATACTTCTACAATCCCTGCTAGAACCGTGATGTGAAACAAGAATCCCTATCTAAAATGATAGTTTGAGGGACCCCATGCAGTCGTATGATTTCATGGACATACAATATTCCCATCCCATTAACTGAGAAAGTCTCCTGAATAGGAATGAAGTGAGATGATTTCGTTAGTTGGATAATAACTACCCATATAGCATCGTTACCCCTTAGTGACCTAGGTAATCTGACTATGAAATCCATAACAACATTTTCCCATTTCCATTATAAGATTAGAAGAGGATGTAACAAGTCTATAGGTCTTTGGTTATTCGTCTTCACAATATGATAGGTGGGGAACCTCATGATAAAGCATACTGTACAGGACACCAATACTAACGTCTCATGTCTCGACACATCTTCAAGATGCCTAGATGAACTTCCCACTAAGAGGTGTGAGACTCTTTCATCAACTCCTCTATCATATCTGTAGGGATCTAGACACGTCCATGAATAGGTAGGATGTTGTCTCTGTCTACAGACCAATCCAGAGGTGGGTTATCTTCTGATATACTCTCATATAGTACCAAGACTTCAGGATCTGAAAATTTTATACCCTTCACCTTCTAAAGGAGGGAAGAGAAAATTGTTAAGGATGATATTTAAGACTAATCATGAATATCATGAAACTCAAGATGTATCTCAGATAACAAGGCCATCAATTTACATTCATCACTGGCTTCCCATACAGTTTGTGCCTCAGTTTTCCTACTCAGTGCATCAACAGCCACATTGCCCTTTCCAGGCATATATGCAAGATCAAAATCAAAGTATTGTAGATAATCAACCCACATACACTATTTTAGGTTCAATTCATGCTGATTAAAGATATATTTTAGGCTCTTGTGGTCCGTGTACACCACAAAGTGCTCACCCAAAAGATAATGTCTCTAGAAACATAAGGCATGGAAAAATACTTCTAACTCAGGGTCGCGTGTTGGGTAGTTTCTCTTATGAGCCCTCAACTGCCGAGAGCCATACACAATGACTCTATCCTCCTGCATTAGCACTGATCCTAGTCTAATTCATGATGCATCACATAAGATGGTATAACCTCTACCTAGATCTAGAATAATTAAAATAGATGCCGAGACAAGCCTCCCTTTTAGCTCCTAAAAGGATTTCTCACATGCTCTTGACCACAAGAACTTAACACCCTTCTTGGTAAGGATAGTAAGAGGTGAAGTAAGGTGTGATAAATCTTTTATAAAATGCCTATAATATATAGTCATCCCCAAGAAAATATGTATATAAAACATGTTCTTGGTATGCTCCCAGAAAGCTACATCACTAACCTTTTTTAGGTCAATAGATACTCCTGATTCTGATATAATATAACCCAAGAAGTGAACTTTTTCAATCCAGAAGTGGAACTTATCAAGCTTGACATAAATCTGATGCTATCTCAGTGTACTCATAATGATATCAAGGTGTTTATCATGGTCGTTACGAGTATGAGAATACACCAAGATTTCATCCACAAAGACCCTGAAAAAATAGTCAAGATAGGGATGAAAAAACCTATTCATCAGAGCCATGGAAATGGAGGGTGTTTTTGTAAGACTGAACAACATAATAAGGTAATCATACAGACCATAACTACTAAGAAAATTTGTATGTGGTATGTTTGATATCCTATCTTGCAACTGATGATAACCCAATCTCAGTTCGATCTTAGAGAAGACCCGAGCTCCTCAAAGCTGGTCGAAGAGATCATATATTTGAGGTAGAGGATATTAGTTCTTGACTGTAAGCTAGTTAAACATTATGTAATCCACTTATAAACATAAGGTTCCATCCACCTTCTTGGAAAAAAGCATGGGAAAACCCCAAGAGGATGTACTGGGCTGTATAAAGCCTTTGGCCTCTAAATAATCTAACTGCCTCTTGAGCTCCGGAAGCTCTATAGGTTCCATCCTGTATGGAGGAATGGAAACTAGAGCTGCTCCTGAAACAAGCTTGATTATAAACTCTACCTCTCTCTTATAAGGTAATCCAAAAAAATCATTAGGAAATACATCCATGAAACAATACACTACTTGAGGGAAATTAATTTGATGTAAAACTTGATCCTCCATGAAGAGATTTGTAATCTGGGTGGTCACTGTCCTAATAAGAAACCTCAAGGGAATGTTTCTTGCCACTGGGAGAACTACTGTCCTGCCACAACACTGGTCCTCTATGCCCTGTATTATTGTCGTACCTTAGGTTATGCTCAGTGATAAGATCTTTATTGACTATTGTAGAAAATGTAGGAAGGTGAAATAAATTCACCTACATACAGATGGAATACTGAAACCCATCCTTGAAACATCCAGCACTTGAAATATCATCACCATCTAGAAGGGGTGAAAAGATACGAAACTCTGTGAAACATGCTGAATATTAAATAATTAACATGGAACCCTACTCGAGATGCATGAACTCTCTAGACCTATCATCTATCAATGTATGAGGAAATAAATTATCACAGAAGGCTGAAGTTACAAGGATGAAATAACAACTGAGATGAGGGGGGGGGGTTGAATCATTTGTTTAACTTTTTATAAGTTTCAAAACATTAATAAACTCAACCCTTGAAATCAGTTAAGATTTATTTCCTTATCAACCTTTAGAAAGAAACTCAAGCATGCAAGAAAGGTAAATCAAGAAAGCACACAAGATTTACAAGGTTCGTCCTCAATAAGAGAACCTACGTCCTTGCCATAGACACTTCTGTGGGTCTATGGAAATCCACTATAATAAAGAAGTGAATACAACTTATATCAACTCCTATTAGACACCCTCTATCTCTTGATAAGAAAGATTATACCAACTCCTGTCAGTTTACAATATTTTCTTAAAGAAGAAATGATCCAAACACAAGAATAAGAACTTTTTTGAAGCTTCTCCACAAATTCCCACTCTGACTCTTCAGTCTGATTTTATTGAATCTGATTTTTTGAAACCGGTCTTCTCAGCTAGGTAATGATGGTTTCGAATTCCTTCTTCTAAAAAACTCAAGAAAACTTCTTCAAGATAATTATGATATTCTTAGAAAGGTAAGATAATTTTGATTCTATTATTCTCAAACACTCAAGAAAACTTCTTCAAGATGGTAGGAACTTTTCAATTTGAATTATCCAGTGCTCCGCCTTTTCTGCATATATGAAAGTTACAAATAAGAAAATGATATGGGCACATATTTATAGGAAACTTCAAAAACAAATACAGGAATCATGAAAATCTTTCCTGCTTCCTCAAATCTTAAAAACTCTACAAATCTCTCGCATTTAATCATCAATATCTGACTTATTCAAACCTCCTTAAATTTCTCCGAGATTTGTGAAAAGTTGAAATTCAGGATTGAATTCTTGAAATCTTCATTTCTTTCTCAAGGGATATCTTTTCCTTAAGGAAGATCTGTTTCTTACGAATCCAGGTTTCGGTTTTCTCAACATGTTGCTCAGAATTGTCATTCTGGTTTTCTCAACATATTGCTCAGGATTGTCATAAGGTTCCAAATTTAGGTTCCGGTTTTATCAACATGTTTCTCAGAATTGTCATTCCGTTTTTCTCCACATGTTGCTTAGGATTTTCATAAGGTTCTGAATTTAGGTTCTGAATTTTTCTTGATCTTCCTTTGACTTCTTCAACTCTCCAATCTTCTTGAAAAACCTTTTCTATAAGAAAATTTTCTTTCTCAAAGGAAAATTTCTTTCTCTAAGGAACTTTTCATTATTTAAGAAAGTTTTCTATAAGAAACATTTCCTTTCATAAGGAATTATTCTATAAGAAACATTTCCTTAAGATCAACAACATCCTTAGTTTGCAGGATCTGAGTTTCCCAGCAACATGATCATAAGTAGGATCCAAGTTTCCCAATAAAATGCTCAAAAGTACGATCCATTTTTCCTAGTAACATGCTCAAAAGTAAGATCCGAGTAACATGCTCAAATGTAGGATCAGATTTTACCAGTAACTTTCTCAGAAGTAGGATCTTGGTAACATGCTCAGAAGTAGGATCTGGGTAACATGTTCAGAAGTAGGATCTAGGTAACATGCTCAGAAGTAGGATTCAAGGTAACATGTTCAAAAGTAGGATCTAGATTTCCCAGTAACATTCTGAGAAGTAGGATCCAGGTTTCCTCATAAGGTTCCTCAAAATCCAGGTTCTGAATTTCTCATAATGTTTCTCAGAAAACTTCAACCCTTTATACAACATTTCTTCAACAACTTTTATCATGAAACTTTTTATGATTTTTGAGAACTTTAATATCAACAAAGCATTGTTTATTTTTTTTGGAAAGTTTGAGACACTTTCTTAACTTCTGACTTCATATTCTTAAACAACATCCTCTTTAAGAAAATATTCAGCCACCAACAACTTCAACTTTCTGTAACTCAAAAACATTCTTCATCCAAAATATTAGTTTTCAACAAATACAAAACTTTGTTAAAACAAAACACCACAAAGGTTCTTCAATCTCCCCCTTTGGATTTGTTGGAAACCCTATTTAACAAGTTTTCACCTCTCAAAAATTTTCACATATCAAGTTCTTGAACTTTACCAAAACATAAACTTTCTCAAAAAAGAGTGTCTTGATAGCACACTACTGTGTAAAGTAATGTTTTTAAAGGATTTCCATCCCTCAATGACAAGCAAATTTTGTGGCCATGTAAGGATAAACTTCACCTTACTCAAATTCCCCCTCAAATTTTATCTTTCTCTTTCTCACTTTTCTTTTCCTCTCTCATTTTTCTTTCTCTCTCCCCCATTATATGATAACCACAACTTTTGATTCATAAATTAAATCCAAGTAAACACAACTTTCAATGTAGAAAGTTGTTACTTACTCTCCCCCTTTGTCAACATAAATAAAAGCATGGTGGGGGAAACTTCCTTTTGAGTTTTTAGGAAGTCACGGGAGGAGGATGAACATGGAGTTGTAGACTTAGTTCAAAAAACCTTTCCCTTGACATTGATTTTGTAAAAATATCAGCAATATGATACTTTTTTGAAATATATTCCATCAAGACTTCTCCAGCAAAAACTCTCACTTTTAAAAAGTTATACTTTATATCAATTTTTTTGATCTTTAATGTTGAACATGATTCTTAGAAAGATAAATGACACTTTGATTATCATAGAGTATCTTCAATGGTTTAGAAACTTTCACTTTCAAATATTTTATCTAAACCTTCATCCACATCATTTGAGTACAAGACTGAGTAGCTGCAACATATTCAGATTCAACTGTGCTTAAATTTACTGAATTTTGTTTCTTACTGTGCCAACTCACACAACATTCCCCAAAGAAAAATGTTCCTCCTGATGTTGATTTTCTATCATTACAATCACCATCCCAATAAATATTAGTATAACCATGAAACTTCATCTCATTGTTTCTATTGTATAACAACCCATGTGAAGTTGTTCCTTTAACATATATCCTAATCCTCTTAACTTACAACATTTGTGATTCTTTTAGATTAATTTGATACTGGTAACATAAAGACATAGTATAAGAAATATTAGGCATTGAAACTGTAAGATAAATAAGACTTCCTATCAATTTTTGAAAGTCTTTCTGATTCACACTGTTCCCTGATTCATCTTTTCTCAACTTTTTTCTCACTGAGATAGGAGTTGATACTTCCTTTGATTCTTCCATCCCAAATTTCTTTAAAAATTCCTTGGAATAATTTTCTTGGGATAAGAAAATATAGTTTTCTTATTGTTGAACTTGTAATCCAAGGAAGAAATTTAATTCTCCCAACATTGACATTTCAAAAATTTTCTTCATCTCTTAAAAAAACTTTTCACAGACCTTTTCTTCATCCCCTGAAAAAATTATATCATCCACATAAATGATTACAATTAATGTTCCAGAGTCAACAACATTAACATACACGTTGCTGTGAACCTTTCCTTTAGAAAAGTTCATCTTTATCAAAGAATTTTCAAGCTTAGAATACCATTCTCCTGGATCTTGTTTCATCACATACAAGGCTTTATTCAATTTGAAAACTTTGTTTTTGTCCTCATCAAGTAAAAACCACAAGATTGTTCAATGTAAACTTATTTCTCAATCTAACCATTTAAGAAAGATGACTTTACATCGATCTGATAAACCTTGTAATTCCGATGAGCAACCACTACAGGAAACATTAGAGTAGTTTTCAACCTTGCAAAAGGGGATAAGGTTTCATCAAAATCTACACCTTCAACCTATGCATATACTTTACACACAAGACCTTATTTGTTTCTTATAACTTCTCCATGCTCATTCAATTTATTTCTATAAACCCACTTGGTTTCGATAAAATTTTTATTTTATGGACTTGGAACAAGTTCCCATGTTTCATTCTTCTCAATCTGATCCAGTTATTCATTCATAGTATTCAACCATTCTTTATATTGAATTGCTTCTGAAACTGATTCTAGTTCAACTTTTGAGATAAAGGAAGTCTGATTTTTCTAATATCAACTTCTTTCTTGTCTGAACTGGAGCCTTTTGATCCCTAATAAAATTTTCAGATTTAACATGTTTTTGTAAGGTATGAAAAATCACATTCCCTTTACCAGCATCACTTTCTTCTCCATGCGACTCATCAGAGTCACTTTCACTTTTGTGGGGATTATCTAATTTATCTTCCTCAGTATTCTTAATAGATTTTGTGATGGAACTCGGATTTTCAATTACCTTCACATCATATGAGTCCACCAACTTCTATAAATGTTTGTTCCAACATTTTTAACTTCTTCCATTTGGTGAATAACCCATAAATATTCCTTCTTCAGCTTTCTCATCAAACTTTCCTAAGTCTGGATTTTTGATTTTGAGACAGCATGCACTTCCAAAAACTTTGAAGTATTTCAATGAAGGTTTTTTGTTATACCACATCTCATAAAGAGTCACATTGGTTTCCGGTCTCAAAAAGCATCTATTTTGAACATGTACAACAATGCTAACAACTTCTCTCCAAAAGAAATTTAAAAGTTTGTATTATAATAACATACTTCTTCCCATTTCCACCAAGCTTCTATTATTCTTTTCTTCTACTCCATTTTGTCAAAGAGTATAAGGAGCACTATACTGATGTTTGATACCATGCTTCCTTAGATAAGTTTCAAAAGCATTTCTTGTGAATTTGGTACCGTTGTCTGTTCTCATTTTTTTATGGAAGCTCCCAATTCTTTCTCAACATCTTTTTTGAAGAATTTAAACATTTCAATAGCATATGACTTATGCTTCATGAACATGATGTTTGTCATTTGAGTGATATCACCAATAAAAGTGATAAAGTATAAATCTCCTTTTGTTGATTAATGTCTCATTGGCCCACACATATTAGAATGAATAAGCTCAAGTGGCTTGTTATATTGAATCTCACCTCTTTTATGACTTTTGTAAGTCATCTTTCCTTTTTGGAAAGTAATAAAAACATATTCATCTCTTATTTTTAGTTCTAAAAAATTCCAAACAGCATCAACTTTAGAAAAATTAATCATGTTCTCCTGACCAAGGTGGAAAATTATTCAGTTCCACAACTTATTTTCATCTTTATCACTCAAATAACAAGAGTTATTGGATTCTCCAATTTAAAAGAGATTACCACTGGTTATTTCTCCTTTTGTAATCACTTTTCCATTTTTCACACTTTTGATGATATAAGAATCCTTTAAGAAGATAAATTATTTTCCATCATCACAAAGTTGAATTACACTATGTAAGTTATGTTTTATCCCTTCAACAAGCAGGACTTCCTTAGATTTCAGTTTCTATGCTTCTATATTTTGTCATTCCGATTCCCTTAATTTTTAGGGAATTTTCATTGCCAAAAGTAACCGCTCCTCTATCACGACTTTAAACATGTTCAAATATTTTTATATCACCTGTAATGTGTGATGAACAACCACTATCAAGAATCCACCTCTTACTTTCTTTCAAATATGTCTTAAAAACAAAAGCTCTCTCATCAACCTTCTTATTTTCAAATTTCTTTTCTTTCCTATCATAAGAAAATTATTCTGGAAGGAGTGTCATACATCGTTTGGAATTATGACCAGACCGATCACATCATCCACAAACTTCTTCCAAAAATTCAAATTGATTCTTTGTTGGAATGCTTTTGACATCTTGAGAATTCATCTTTTCAACTTTCTATGAGTATAGAAAGTTACTCATTCTTCTTTCACTATTTCTTCCACTTTTCTCAAACCTTCTTCTGGGTAGAGATAAATTGTTCCAACAATTATAATCTATATTCCAATATATTCTGAATCACTAGAAATATCCCTCAAATATTTATTTTTTATTAAATAATGATATTTATTTATAGAAAATTTGTTGAGGTTAATAAATTCTTTCAGCTCTAGAAAAATTAAGATGTAGGCCATCTCTTATTTTGAGTGAGTTATTTATTTTTGTTGTATTAATAGGTTTCTCACATCCTTTATCCACCCAAGATTTACTAATACTTTTTCTATAACCTGAAATTTTAGAAGAATCAAATAAAAAATTATTTTTGATAGGAGAAGATTTCACCCGATTCTCATGGTAAGCCTTCTCAGCAATCTTGGAAGTCTCAGATTTTACTTTAGTGGCTTTGTTGAAGTTTTCATTCATATTACTTAGGGTATTTTTGGACTCAATAAATTTTTATTTCAACTTGTTAACCTCTTCTTATTTAGTTTCCAACTTCTTGCTAAGATCTTCAATCATCTTTCCATGTTCTGTAATTATAAGTTTGTAACGTAAAATTTCTTGAATGTATTCATCTTCCTTCTTGGTGACATATTTACTTCCATCATAAACTTCTTAAGGATTTTTCTTCATCACACTAATTTATTTCTTGAGAGATTTGTTTTTCTTAAGACATGAAAGAAGTTTGAATCTTAGCTGATATTCTATGTAAGATTATTCACCACCTTCTTCACTCTCTGAGGAAAAATTTTTTTTCTCAACTTTTTCAATGAAGGTTCTAAATATTTCTTTACTTTTATCTTCCAAGGAATCATTGTTGGATGATCCTGATTAAACCTTCTTTCTCTAAATACTTCTTTTCTTTCAAGAAAACTTCTTCTTCAGTTTTTTAGAAGTCTTCTCTTCTTTTTCATTCTTGTTATATTTCTTCCATCGAGGATTCTCATCAGAAACATCTTAATATTCTCAAAATTTATTCTTAGGGAAATTCATAGAAAAGTGTCTGATTCCACCACACTCAAAACATTTGAGATGAAGTTTTCCTCCATAATTTCCTCTTCCTCTTTGATAGTTCTTGGATATTAGAGACATGATTTTTTCATTCAACTCTTCATCTTCCTTATCATCGGACTCACAAGGATCAGCTTTATTATCATCTTAGATTTTCATCTTTCTCATAGCTTCAAAATTCATTTAATATTTAATCTTCTTCTTACATATTAGACATTTCCTCATTTCATAAGAAAAAAGAATGTTATGCAGTTTATCAAGAGATAAATCATCCTTATCTTCTAAAGCTGAGATTTTAGAATCAAACCTGTCTGGAAAGTTTCTCATAAGTTTCTTCACAATTGTAGAATCTTCCTAGTCTTCTCCAAATCCTCTGATATTGTATAAAATTTCATTAACTCTGGTGAATTATTAATCAATTGTTTCATCATATCCCATCCTAATTTCTTCAAATTTACTAAGCCATATTTGTATCTTGGCCTCCTTGACTTTTTTATTTCCTTCTAAAACACTTTATAGCTTGTCCCACATACCTTTTGATGTTGTGAGACCCATCACCTTATGATAAACATTTTTTGATAAGGTCATGAGCATAGAATTTCTAGCCTTTCCATCAAATTCTATGTTTATCTTATTAGAAAACTTCATTGGAGCATTTTTATCAATAGGTGGAAAGCCAATAGTAATAGCATTAACAACTTCAATACCAAGAGACAGGAGATCAGGAATCGTCCTATTTTTCCATCCATAATAATTATTTCCATCAAATGTAGGAATTACTCTATTGTTTACAGAATTGATATTATCCATGACAAGGATTAAATAAGAGAACCTCCCTCTAATAGCACTTTAAGTTCCATGGATCGAATAAAAATTGAGATGGGGGGGGGGTTGAATCAGTTGTTTAAATTTTTATAAGTTTCAAAACTTTAAGAAACTTAACCCTTGAAACCTGTTAAGATTTATTTCCTTATAAACCTTTATCCAAAAACTCAAGCATGCAAGAAAGGTAAAGCATGAAAGGTGCACAAGATTTACAAGGTTCAACCTCAATAAGAGAACCTACGTCCTTTCCATAGACACTCCCATGGGTCTATGGAAATCCACTATAATAAATAAGTGAATACAACTTGTGCCAACTCTCGTTGGACACCTTCTATCTCCTGATAGAAAATATTATACTAACTCCCATCAGTTTACAATGTTTTATTAAAGAAAAAATGATCCAAACACTAGAATAAGAACTTTTTTGAAGCTTCTCCACAAATGCTCACTATGAATCTTTAGTCCGGTTTTCTTGAATCTGATTTTCTAAAACCAGTCTTCTCAGCAAGGTAATGATGGTTCTGAATTCCTTCTACTAAAAAACTAAAGAAAACTTCTTCAAGATAATTATGATCTTCTTAACAAGGTAAGATGATTCTGATTCTATTATTCTCAAACACTCAAGAAAACTTCTTCAAGATAGTTGGAACTTTTCACTTTGAATTCTCCAGCACTCCACCTTTTCCTCATATTTTAAAGTTACAAATGAGAAAATTATCTGGGCACATATTTATAGGCAACTCGGAAAACAAATGCAGGAATCTTGAAAATCTTTCCCACTTCTTCAAATCTTAAAAACTCTGCAAATATCTCGCATTTAATCTTCAATATTTTAATTCTTCAAACCTCCTTAAATTTCATTGAGATTTGAAAAAAGTTGAAATTCGGGCTCGACTTCTTGAAATCTTCATATCTTTCTTGAGGAATATATTTTTCTTAAGGAAGATCCATTTCTTAAGAATTCAGGTTCCGGTTTTCTCAAAATGTTTCTCAGAATTGTCATTCTGGTTTTCTCAACATGTTGCTCAGGATAGTCATAAGGTTCTGAATTCAGGTTCCGATTTTCTCAACATTTTCTCAGAATTTTCATTCTGTTTTTCTCGAAATGTTGCTCAGGATTCTCATAAGGTTCCGAATTTAGGTTCCAAACTTTTCGTGATCTTCCTTTTACTTCTTGAACTCTTTAATCTTCTAGACAAACCTTGACTATAAGAAACTTTTCTTTCTCTAAGGAAATTTTCTTCCTCTATGGAACATTTCTTTCTCTACAAAACTTTTCCTTATTTAAGAAAGTTTTCTATAAGAAACATTCCCTTACATAAGGAAGTATTCTATAATAAAAATTTCCTTAAGCCCAACAACATCCTCAGTTTGTAGGATCCGAGTTTTTGAGAAACATAATCAGAAGTAGGATCCGAGTATCCCAGTAACATGCTCAGAAGTAGGATCCATGTTTCATATTAACATGCTCATAAGTAAGATTCGGGTAACATGCTTAGAAGTAGGATCCAAGTTTCCCAGTAAATTGCTCAGAAGTAGGATCTGGGTAACATGCTCAGAAGTAGGATCCAGGTTACATGTTCAGAAGTAGGATCCGGGTAACATGCTTAGAAGTAGGATATGAGGTAACATGTTCAGAAGTAGGATCTGGTTTTCCCTGTAACATTCTCATAAGTAGGATCCGAGTTTCCTCACAAGGTTCCTCAAAATTCAGGTTCCAAATTTCTCATAATGTTTCTCATAAAACTTCAACCCTTTCTAGAATTTCTTCAAAATCTTTTATCATGAAACTTTTCATGATTTTTTAGAACTTTAAGATCAGCAAAGCATCGTATGATTTTGTTTAGAAAGTTTGAGATACTTTCTTAACTTATGACTTCTGATTCTTCAAAAACAACCTCTTTAATAAAATCTTCAGCAACCAACAACTTCAAATTTCTGTAACTAAAAAATATTATTCAATAAAAATATTAGCTTTCAACAAATACAAAACTTTGTTAAAACAAAACACGATGAAGGTTATTCAAAGGTAGTTTGGAAATCAACCCATAACATGCCCTGATGATGACTAGTCTAGGTAATCACATCCCACCAATGCTTGGAAAAATCTTGAAGCATATATATGGAAAGCTTCACCCTCCACTCTGGAGGAATCTATAGATGCTCAAATATAGATATGGTGGATTATAGCTAAGACTCATTAGAATTTTGACCTCCATCCCCTAAGAAAGTAGGAGGATGATACTGATGGAAATCACGATTCAGATCAACCATCATAGGTGCAACATGTAGAGCATCATGCATGAACTGAATCATACATAGGAAACTATCATGAACTTGGGAATCGGTGTCCGGATCAAGTACAACAGGTGGTTCCTCAAGTGTCACTCTAGGAGGTAAGAATAGCGACTTAGGTCCCACCATGTTTAGAGCATGATCGTCTCCACCTTCCTAGAATATTATACAAGGATTTCATGGTGACATTGGTCTACAATTTCAAGGAACACACCTCAGAACAAGATTAATCAGAAGAAGAACATCACTAGAAAAAGCTAAACGTAAGAAAACTCACTACCTAAGGCATACTACCCCAACTACCCACTTAGATGGAAAAGTACCAGTAAGTTCTCAAGTATAAGTTTCATTTCATTTTAAATTAAATTATCAGGTTCAATTGTTTACCTTTAATAAACATGATAAGGAGGGATAAGGATGTGCAACCAATTCATATTATAATTTATGTTTCACTTTATAATGGATAGTCATTCCCATTGACTCAGTACCTATACACTTTATCAATGAAAATGACACCCATGTATTTATATCATAATGACTCGACTTAGTAAATTTCTCATCCCAATCCATGAGGGCCCATACACCTCATGAAATAAGAAAAAAAATTATTCAATCACAACCAAAATTTATACAAGCATAAGCTAACTATCAAAACATCACTCAACAGTCATAGGGATATTAAGCAATGTAAGTAGTGAAATATACCTATATAGCATGGCGATATGCAAGACATATGAATTATAGGTTCCTAATATAATGCATGTAACAATGCTCCTTTCCCTCATATCATTAGGCCAAGGATGAAATGAAATCCTTAATCAGAATAATAATAAAAAATTGTAATGACATATGTTTTCAATGAGGTAGGATATGTTGGGTCCGTCACAAGTAATATTTCATGAATGAATAATTTTTGAAAGGATTTATCCCTTATTTTCTTTAATGGATGTTGATATCTCATGAACTTTGATGGAAATTATATATCCCACATAAATCTATGTGCATAGTGTTCTATAGGTAAGTTCGTTTCCTAAAAAGTCAAATAAAGAGACATCGAGCACATAGGTTAATGGAACCAACATTCGGCCTACTTTATTAGAGATACCATGATAAAGGGATTATATTACATAGTAAGTGTCTATGTGAGGTATTATGTTAATGAGACATTAACATATTTCTCTATTGGTTCCATGAAATGTTTCTCGATGCTAACCTTGTACTTTAGGCTGCCTCACCTAATGCCACTAAGAAAGAGGCCTAGAGGGTCACACACTAAGTGTATTCAGAATCTCAGTTAAATAATATATTATTATTTATTATTTAAAAACTTGAATAAATATTATTCCCACATGTAGTTTAATTATTATTCATGTTTTCTTGATGGATTATATTCAATCACTAGTTATTTGAGAGAATATTATGTGAATGAATATTTTTTTCTATTTAGTGGATATAATATTTATTTATTTATCAGAGAATAGTGTAGAGATATTTATTTATTAAATAAATATTCATTATTAAAGGCTCGATAAATATTTTGTAGGAATTAACGATTGAGTTTAATGGTCTAGTGAAAAATTAAATATATATCGAATATTATTTGAATAAATAATATTTAATTTAATTCTCGAGTTTTTCACATATTAAGAAATAATAATAATATTATTATTATAGACATGAGTTTCTGAAAGGATTAAATAAATAATAAATGGAACTTGTGTAGTTATTTATTCTAACCCTGGTAGTTTATAAACCAAATTATATTATTTTTTTAAGAGAGCCAATTCATTTTGTGTTATGCATAATAATATCTAAAGAGAATAATCTCAAGCCCTAGAGAGATCCATATCCCATAACTCTCCCATGAATAGAAATCAATCTTCCTCCACCTTCTACTCTAAAGTCTAGAGATATTAAGAATAATCCTTTGGAAGTGATTCTCAGGGTGATCAAAGGTGAACAACACAAGTGATAGGATCTACTGTGCTAGCACACGAAGATTCCTATGATGACATTTGAAGATTCATGGAACATGTGTGGATCACCACTAGAGGTAATCTATTATTGGTTCCTACAATGAAATGATAGTACAATGTAGTTTCATTGTCAGATCCATCTATGAAGAAATAATTTATCATAAGGTAATTCTTTAATTACTTAAATTAATTATAAATAATATTTAATGATCCTACACTTTGGTTTAAGAATTTTTCCATTTTCTATATTCTTTGATTAAATTCCATTGATCAAAATGTTCATTATCATGTAAATATCAGATTAATCATTTATCATGACAAAAATCAATGTTGGGAACGACTCACCCGACACTTCTGCTACACCCAGAACCTTCACAATACACACATATATATATCAAAACCATTAAACCATCAGCCATAAACTCATTTTTCATAAAAAACACATATATATGTTGAAAAAACATCCACCATCAACCCATCACATATACTAATCCACCAATTCCATTTCATCCAACCACCTCTATATATATGTTTATCCTCATCATACACTAAGCCAACCACATCATCATCATATCAACTAAAACAAAAAACATGATATAAATAAGAACAAATGAGCATAATAAACAACAATTATAGTATAATGCATGATAATATTTATGAAGGAGATACTACCTAAAGATTTAAAATCATATAATGATATTTTTCCATATCATATAATATGATTGTTGCAAGTCATATGGTATGACATGCATCATATGTCATTTACTAGAATATTTATGATATCGTAATCACTTACTTGGTTTATTATATTATACAAAGGAAATGGAATGTTTAATAGTTAAAAATTTGAATAATTCCAACATGTTGTCATTATAAAAGACGTTTCATAAGATAAAACACATAGTGGTTGCATTCATATGATGAATACACAACTGGATAATACATTACTCATGTGTTTTGTAATTCATGACTAAATGCTTGTAGTTGTCAAGAGAGTCTGAAAGGATATATATATATATATATATATAGGATACTAATTTAATACTATGGTATATGATCACTTGTGCATTCTTGTCCAAAAATACCAAGATCTCATAGTTCTTTTCCTCTTTACCCTTAACCTACATGAAGCACTAGAATTATTGGGTGATAAAAGGATTCTTTTTGAACATTGAGCAATCCAACACAACCTATAGATATCTATAGAGGAGGGATGTCATTCAGATTCCTCCCATGAGATCTTATTTATTCACTTAAAGATGAATATCATAACAAAAATGACACAATGTAAGGTACACATATATAAATTTCTCTATTTTATAATTTTCATAATTCCATTTATCAAGCATGGTGTTTTTGGATTTGGGTTTCCAATTCATTTATGATGCTTATTATAAGTGTTATATGGTACTATGAAACCTAGAATTAGTACCAGATATTTACCATGCATTTTATTATTGAAATCTTGTTTTCAAAATGAGGAACCCATGTGGCATACTCTACAATAGTCCATATAATAATGTATGATATGATGTGGCTGAGTGTCATCATTAGATCTCTCTATATAGATTTAAAAAATATGTTATCGTAATATGTGATTCTGTTTTATCTTATTTGTAGGGTACAATTGGTTTTTATCGTAAGGTATGATAAAATAAGATGTTGTGGTTTTTTCTGTACCATATATCCGATATCGTTGGATATGATTGAAACTGAGGTTGTGTGAAAACAGAGTATTGAATCATAATTGCGATATAGGGGATATTGTCAATTGTGATTTGACCACATGAAAGGGTTACATTGTAGATACGTAAGGGTTACACCATTGGAGATCTTAATACCTAAGGGTTGGGAGGTGATGCGTAAGGGTTACATGGTAGGAAACTTTTACATATACCTTTGCGTAACAAGTAACCTTTACACATGCCTTTGCATCTACATAAGAGTCAATCCAGAAACCTTTACATATGCCTTTTCCTAGGCATAAGAGTCGATCTAGTAACCTTTACGCAATATTACACCCACGCATAAAGCTAATTTCCCCATACATAAGAGTCTTTCCATTATTGTAGAACTGAAAACCTTAATACATAAGGGTCACATTACACTAGATGCTGATCATAAGTGGTGATAGGGTTATCAATCCTAAAATATGATTAATATCACTTAAACGGTCTAAGTGCTACAACCCTATGAATCATATCATATAATTCCTCCTATATCGTTAAAAATGATTTGAATGAAAAATTATTTTTATTAGAAAATTAATTAATGAATTGAGTTATATAATTTATAAATTGTTTATAAATTATGAAAAAAGTTTTTTGGGATTTTTATTAATTTATAAAAGAGTTTTTAAATTAATTAATTATGAAGTGTTTACAATTAAATAATTAAATGTTAATAAAAAATTTATTAATAAATATTCCATATAATTAAATATTAATATTAAAATAAATTTTAAATTATATGCAAGGAATTATAATTTCAAAATAAAGTGTTTATTTAGAAATTATAAGGGTAATTTGTAAAGTGTTTATAAATTAAAAAAATAAGGAAAAAATAAAAAAAAATTATATTATCTTATGAATTATTCATAATTAATTTGAATTATTCAAATTAATGACCATGTTTGGAAATTATTTAAACCAAATCAAAAGAGGGGTTTTGATTATTGATTTGATCAAGGTTTAAATAATGTTCAGTATATGATATTTAGATTATGTAAATAGCTTACATAACAGAATTAAAATATCAAATGTTTATATTTCATGTAATATCATATATTTAAGTAAATTAAAAATAATAAATAATATGAAAATATCATATTAGGAAATGAATATAAGTGTTTATATTTAATATTATGGAATTTCCATAACGAATAACTAAAAATATATTGTGTTTATAATTTTCTTTTATTTATAAATTGTTTATAAATGTCTATTTCATGTTTAAATACTTGAATTGTTCATTCATTTATTTATTCCCCTATTTATTATTCATGAATATAATTGTTATGTTATGTATGGTTGTATAATTTAGTTTTAATTATTAAACTACTTCTATAGATTACCATATATGCATCTAAAGAGTTATATTCTAGGTTTGATAATGGATATAGTTTTTCTTCTATGTTGGATTTGGATTTCATTGAGTTATGAACTTAAATTAAATAGTTAATAATCATTGATACATATTATGTGTTATTATTATGATGGAATTTATATATCTATTGAGTAATGTATCCCTGGGTTGATGGAATTTGGGTCATACTTCTCACTATCCTGAAGACTTATGCCTTATCTAGAAAAGTAGGGGTTAAAAATTTGTGGCTCGAGGATTACTAATGCAGAGATTTTTGATTTCATATAATTATAAACCTTTACATGAAATGTTTTCATGAAACTTATACATGATATGAATTTGGATATGGAAAAATATACTTGGATTTAAATTTGGGTTAATAACACAAGCTATGAGTTATTTAAAGAGTTACACATAAATATGGTTTTAACATATTGATTTGGTCTGAAACTAAATAAATAGGAGAATGTATACATGTAAAGGGAATAACACAAGATAAAATTGTGAGGGTAAATCCCCTTTTAAAATAAAAAAGGTTAGATTACTTCCAAAGTAAACACATTCCAAGACCTCAGTTATATACTTGGGTAGATTCATTACAAAGAGAGGTTCCAATTGATTAACTTATGTAAATAAATGAGGAAATAACCAACCCTAAGAGTTTAATAACCAAATACCACTATGATCATTATGTTACACCGAAATAGGAAACCCTAAGAGTAAAAATAATGGATGAATATTGTTGAGTTAATACATATAATGGATTGGGAAATTATTTACTCACTCAAACATACACAATTCATATATGATATTATTAGGTTAATGATCTACCAAAATAACTATGTGGCGAGGCTTATGACAAATCAAAGTCATTTGCTTAGTGAAATATATATCTTTTCCCACTATTGGATATGGAAAGTTTAAAAGGGGTTACCATTTTAGTTGGAGCCCATTTATAAAAGTCCATATTAAATGATTGGAAAAAATGATAATAATTTGATAAAGAACTTTATTGTAGATAATAACACCACCATCATCAAAATTTTATTTGAAGATCAATTATAAAAAAATAAAATCTTAATGTAATCTAATCCCACTACTATCAATTTAAGAAATGTTTTTATGTAAAGAAAATTTCTATGTATTAGAGAAACCCCTTCTTGATTGAAAAATTATCGAAGTTGTTTTAACATCTGAATCAAGGGGATTTTGGGAGAATACAATGATTAACTTAGGATTTAAAAGGTATTAGATTCAAAATGTCCTATGTAATTTTAGTCTCCACTCATAGACTCATTAAGGTTGGGTATGTTAATGACTTGGTGAAAATAAAGGTTTCCTTGAGGCTTATTACAACTACGGAATTCATTCTATTTTCTTCAATGGAAATGTTATAATAATGTGAATGGGTTAAATAAAAGTTCATATGATATTATTAAATTGTTAAGGATAGTTTAATTTTGCATGTGATGTATGGGTTTTAGTGTTTTATAGATAATATGAGTGGGTAAAAGTTCAAACTTTAAGAAGAAAAGGTAGTTATAAAGTCCAACAACATTTCTTTGATATCCATTCAAGGTCATTAAAACCTAAAGTTATCAGTGAGGTGGAGTAATTATTCAATCAGATGGAATTGTTTGGAATACTTAAAGGAGTTTTATAAAATCCATGGAATGTCCATGTTAGGTATCAGTGTTATATAAACCAATTATTTTGTTTTGAAGGGAATATGATACCAATTGTATTTTTTACAAGTGTTGTAAATATATAAGAGTTAATAATAAAGGTAAGTATCGATATAACTTGTAGTTTTCCTTAAAATAATGAAGAAAATAGTTTCTACATCAAAGGATTGAATATAAATTAACATATAAAGATCAAAATGAATCTAAATAAATGTTCTTCATAACTATATCATTTCTCTTATATGATAAGAGAAGTTGATTGTTAACAAAATTTAGTAATAAACAATATGAGATAATGTATTCAATACACATGGTTTATGATTCATTGGATTCAATAACATATTTTGGGAATACGATAAGGGTAAAGATGTTTTATCTAGGATAAAGAAGTTTATCTGATATGTTTTTTAAAATATGAGGAATTGATATTCCACCACTATCAGTGGAACATTTTAAAGAATAATATCAATTTTAATAAAATTATCTGAACACATAGAATTTCATATAAGATATGGAAGCAATTGTTTATTTGTTAAATATTCCTACTAAAACAACTGTTATTCTCTTAAAACATTTATGAATCTTATCCTGATGTTATGATAATAATATAGTGCATAAGAGTCAAGTAATACTGTATTTAAACTTATAAAAGTTCAAAGATAACAAATAAAATACTATCCTTGAAAAAATTCAAAGTTAATTTAACTTAATATCATAATTTGTTTGGGTATGATAGTAAAGAGAAATGTAAAGTGTTACATTTAGTTACTATAACAAAGTGAATGTAACTTTATCCTAAAGGAGTTTAGTATGTGTTGGTAAGTGATAATGTAAATAGTTACTTTAGTTACCGAAATATTTCAAGGAAAAAGTTTGATGGAATGGGTTCCATGAATGATGATTATATTCTTAGAAAGAGTTTTAAGGAGACAATATAAGTTTACATCATATCATTTTATGTTGTGGAGTTAAGGAGTTTGAATATGTTAAAGGAGATGAATATTAGAAATATGATTCCTAAGTATCACCATTATTCAAACTAGATTACTTCATAGATGTTAATCACTAAATATTTTAGTGGGAGGGTTTTAACAGGTGGTCACATAGATATATGACAAGAATTACATAGAGATATAATGAGTTTAACTAAACCCCTGAAAGTGTAGAAAATATAAGGATAATTTGGTAGTTTATCATATATGATATGTTAGACTTTCTCTTATGTATTATTTTTTTAAGTATTATTAAATTTTTTTAAGAATATAAAATTTATCTTATTATATAAAATGTAATCTCCACTTTATTATTCTTTCACATTGGTTGGAAATACTTATATACTAATATATGTAGAATGAAGTGAAATGATAATTAATGTCTCTAAGTATGTATTTGAGATATTCCTAACATATGTTTTTCATGGAGTATTATAGGTCATGATGAAATTTTTAAGTTAGTGTGAGTAGGATTATTTTATTAGGATACAAAATATGCTCATGTGACATAGAACGAGTTTTGTGCACTAGAAGACCCACTAAGCATACCACATGGAATGTCATGCACTATGTATTTGGTATACTAGGGGTGCATGGGTCATATTTGGAGTCCCAACTACCTGAGGTTAGTGATATAACTAGTATGAGAACCATGGTCATATATAGATATTATATATGACATTATTATATATTCGAGTAAGGGAAATATTATACGATTATCCATAAAAGGGAATGACATGTAATTTATTCATAATCCTGTTCTTTTTAGACTTGGAGAATCTAGAAAATATGAGTTGGATATATGGGATTGACATACTTTGTGTCCAATGGTCACTCAGTCTCTTAGAAAATTAGATCATATAAGAATTCATGCTTGTATATAATGAAACTGGTGGGCATAGGTATAGATATACATGTGTTTGATAGAGATAATTTTAGATCCCTTTATATCTTGACTAGCAATAAGGCTTTGATAGAGTCTTCTCATTGAAAAAATTTATGGATCCAATGATTTATATTTGTTTTTAATTTTAAAAAGTCCCATGGGGATAAAGTTTATATTTTACTGAATGAGTATTGAGTTTTAAATATAGGGCTACTCTAAATTTTTTTAGAGATCCTAAATTATTTTTTGATGGGAATTCACAAGGCATTTTATATGATTTAATACATTGTTAAGTTTATGATAACTATTCTAAAAATGTTTTATAAGATATATAAAAGGATTTTTGGATATGGTTTCACAAGTTATTGAATATTATATAGTATAAGGTGAAATGATAGAACGCCTATGATACTTTAGTGTAAGTGGGAGATTGGAGGAGATACACCCTAATGCCTTTAAATCATATGATGTGTTTTTGACTGAAAATTATTATTATTTTTATTATATCATAATCCACTTTTAAGGATGAAGGGGAACCTAAAATGACTTCAAGGACATAAGACATTAAACTATGCCTCAAAGTACCAAAATGCATAAAACCAAATCTAAACAACAAGGGAAGCCCCTCCCCAGCATAAAACAATCAGTCTAGCTTCCACCTTCTCATCACTACTTGGCTAGCTGTCCCATGCGGTGATGCAAGGGCCTGGTACCGATGGAAAAGGCCATACCCTCTCAAACGTTCGATTCTAAATATCCATGATCTGATGAAAACTCAGCTCTAAACCTCATCTGGAAGAACCCTTGAATCAGAAATGGAATCATAGACCCTTGAACCTCTGACCGCATGGCAGAACACACCACTCAAGCATAATCAATCAGAATCACATGCTAGATTCATCGCAAGAACACAAAACACATCATCAAAGTGCAAAAACCCATCACCAACCATCATAAGTACCAATCTCAACACCATCCAAGCGTAAACTATCTTTCAACACCATACATCAAATCACTCACATCATCAAACAAGAAACCGGTAAAAAACTCATGAAAGACATCCAGGACATCCCCCCTCCGAGCTACTCCAGATCTGTCGCTAACCACACCAGAACCACGCCAGAGATGTCGCCAAGCCGCGCCGATTCGAGCCGAGAAGCAGAGAAACGCCGGGGCGCGACGTTGCTGAGACCGAGAAGCCACACCAAACCGAGCCGAAACGTTAGTGCCACTGAGAAAATATTTGAGAAGATAAGCCGATCCACGCCAATTCGAGCCAGAATCCAGAGCCACAACAAGCCTCGTCATCGTCGAGGACCCGAAGTCAATGACGATCCACATCGCAGCCCCATGAGCCACACCGATGCCAAGCTACACCATCTTTGAGAAGATCTAGAGGGCCGATGTCGAGACTAAATCACACCGGATGAGGAAGGGAGATAGGCTGAAGAATAAACCCTAGCCACCGCAAGGAGTGTGAGATGCCGCTCAGAGGCCACTTTGTCGGGATCCAGAGCCCATGTGTTTTTGGAAATATAATATTATTTTATTAGTGTAGGTCATATGGTATGACATTAATGATATATCATTTACTATGATATAGATGATATCATAATCACTACCTTGGTTTATTATTTTATACAAAGAAAATGGAATGTTTAATAGTTAAACATTCAAATAACTCCCACAACATTAAGTAATATTTTTTATCAGATTAAATGCAAGGGGGTTGCATTTATATGATGAATACATAACTAGCCAAGAAATTACTCATGTGTTTTGTAATGCAGGAGTAAATTAATGTACTTATTAGGAGAGTCCTGAAGGCTATATTATTAGAGCATACTACTATATAATAGAAGATACTCGCTCATACATTCTTGTCCAAAAATACCTCAATCTCCCATCTCTGTTTCTATTCACCATTTCTTTACATTAGGAACTAGTATATCATGGGTGATGAGATGATCTATATTGAGCATCGAGTGATTTGGCATAACCCATGGATATCTATGGAGGAGGGATTTCATTTGGATTCCTCTAATTCGATCTTCATCAAACAAACAAAGATGAATATCATAGTAGTAGTGCTATAGTTTAAGGTATACATACAAAAATTACTTCATTTTAATTTTTTCATGATCTTGTTTATCAAAAACAGTGTTCCTAGATTTGGGTTTCTAATTCACTTCCTTTATCTAATATAAGTTTTATATGGTCCTATAAAACCCATCAATCTAACCGCACCATAATAAATATAAATCATAATTAATAACTTCTAAAGAGTGTTAATGGTTATAAGGAAAACTCCCACATATTACTGACATATGTCACCTATAATATAAAAGCAGAACATTTAAGAAAATTTATAGTAAATAGAGTAGGAAGATAATATATTCAGAATTTTGTATATAACAATTTTTATTGGGTTAAAAAAACTAATGAATTTTTAATGTAAAAAATGATATTTTATAACACATATAAAGGATGAAATAAGGTACATAATATAAAAATTATAACACATAGAATATGTTACACTAATGTACAGAATGTATAGACCTTCAAATAGGTATCACACAAGACATTATATGGTTTTGACACAAAACCACACTACATATCAGTGTGAGTTTGGATCCCATAGGTCACAAATGATTAGAATATTTTTTTAGAGTTTCATGATAATATAATATGATTTGTAGGATTTTTAGTGTGCGATGCATGTTTCAAATTGAAAAATAATTTTTAACTTTAAAGTTTCATTTCTGACATTTTTTTTCAAACCAAGAACCTAATTATATTGATATTCATTTATAAAAGTAAAAAAAAACAATTTAAATATCATCTACATAAGCTTTCATAGGAATCCGAGCTTGTTTACTCAGTTTTTAGCATGTCACACATTTTTATGTTAACCTTTTCTAACTCAAAATGAATTTTTGGCCATTCCAATGAAACTGTAGGTTTAATTGGAATGCTGTTTGATCCTATAAGTAAAAAATGAGACAAATATAATTTTCATATATTTTCATGAGAATATGGGTATGCTTCATTCATTTTTAGTGCACGATGCTTGGTTTTAGTCTAAAAAAGCACCTCAAATCATTTTGACAAAACCATAGATCAAATTGGAGGGAGGTTGGATCCTAAAAATCTCAAATGATTCAAATATTGTTTTTATAAAGTTTTATTACAATTTGATCTTGTTTGATTGATTTTATATAGGTGGCACATGTTTTAATGTGAAAAAGTATTTTTAATTTTAAACTTTCATTTTTGGTCATTTTGTTCAAATAGAGAGTCTAATAGGAATGAAGTTCATTACTAAAATTCAAAAATAATTTTAAGATCATATAAATAAGTATTCAAGATAATATGATCATTTTTTCTCAGTTTCTAGAATGTCACAAATTTTTAAGTTAAAACCTTTTCTAACCTAAAATGTACTTTTGGTCATTTAAACTAAACCATAGGTTGGATTGGTGTGATTTTTGTTCCTACAAGTAAAAAGTTAGTTAAAGATCATTTTCATACATTTTATTGAGAATAAAATCATTTTCCATTAATTTTCAGTGTATTATGTACATTTTGAGTCTAAAAACAAACCTTGGATCGTTTAAAAAAACAACACCTTAGGTTGGAACATGGTTGGATATTACTGGTGGAAAATGATTAGAATATTATTTTTTAAATGATTCATTAAAATCTTATAGTTTGGTTGATTTTATACATGTAGTGTATGTTTCAAAGTAAAAAGTATTTTTATCTTGAAAGTTTCCCTTTTGGTCATTTTGTTTAAACTGTGAGTCTAATTGGATTGAGATTCATTCCCATAATTCAAAAATCATTTAAATATGATCTAAAAAATGTTTCATGGGACTTTCAGCTTTCTAGTATAGATTTAAACACATTTAAATTCTATTTAAAACAAATCTGTCAACATAATCACATAATTCCAAGAGAACAATCATCTCACGTCACCCCAACTCCATATCATAGAAACAACCCCAAATAGAATACAATATTATCATAACAATAATGAAGCTACTCATTTAAACATATCAATAATTGATTTTATAATTTACCCTTGAAGGATGATCTAAAATACTTGTAATTTATTCAAGTGTGAAATAGAATCAAGCACATTTAAATGAAAATAAAATCTAGAAATAACAAAACAAATTATTAGTATATTAATAATTTTGTTATGTATTTTAAATTAGTCATCTATAATTATTAAATTTGTATTACCTTTACTTGGAATTCCTACATTTTAAATGTGTAATAATATATTTAATGTAAATCATATGTAAGAAAATTAAAAACTTCGAAAAAAATAGAACTATATATATATGAAAAACATAATAATATAGTAAATTATGAGTAACACTATAAAATGTTTTATCCTTGATAGTGACACATTAAAAAATTTAAATGATAAATATTTATAATCTTATAAGTAAAAAATTTATACATTGAAAATATGAAAAAATTTATAGATGTGAAAGTATAATATAGTTTCATTACCAATTTATACATTCAATTATCTCCAACTTCATTGTCCACATTGTTATCAAGCACTATTGGCTAGATTACTTCTTCATTTTCACTCTCCCACATAAGTTATATTGTTTTGATATTGTTGGGGGAAAAATATAAAATATTTTGCGGTTAATGAGGCTTACTATCAAAAAATAATAATTGAGATTCAACACCCATATCATACAAGTATCTTTGTTTTAAGTATATAACAACACTATAAAATTAATATACTTCATCATATAAATAATAAACCATCGTCACTTGTTAGGACAAGGTTAATGGTCCATTATTTGCATGCTTATTGGTATTAATCATGTGAGATAATTTGAAACAATTAAAATGAAATAAATATTTCATTATACCCCTGTCAATGTTAACCCACTTGTATTTGAATAAGGCAACTGAAAATAGACCAAGATAGTTTAGTTTGATCATATTAACCAACTTTCCACAGTATCCCAACTTTTTTAGTGAAAATACACCACTATTTTAAGTTTTAAATCTTTCATTCGAGTTAGTTATATGAAACCTAAATCCATTAATATTGTATAAATCAAATCTCTTAGCCTTCCTTAGAGGAACTTGAGCCAAAAAATTCAAATCATTTGACATTTCATCTCAATTATAAACATTCATGATCTACACAAGAATATATAAGGTATATATATTAACATATAAAAAATAACAACACATTAATAATATGAATATGAGTATGTATTTACATGATGGTGGACCATTAAAAAATCACCTTATTAACAAATTTTATTAATTCCATATCATTTAAAGCTCAACCCCTTTTTTATCACTTTGTTTTAAATCTCAATTATTTAATAAATGGATATAAAATATGATTATTGGGTAAAATATATCTATAATCTTATAGTAACTCCAATTTCATTAGAGTAACATCTGATCCCTTTCCAACCGGTCTCCCTATTGTTAGAAAAAAATTACTATTTTTTGAAATGAGAATTATTAGAGATGTCCTCAACATGTACAACACGATTCAATATTGTCTCAATTACATCCAAATACCTAGAATAGAAGGCCAACAATATTTATAAATGTAACCAACAATAATAGATTATTCTGAATGAAATTTATTTCTTAGATAATACTTTAATCGATCCAAGTACCTGATAAAAAAACATAAGGAAAATATTAAATTTTTTTACATAATGATTTGATAAATTTGAATTTAACAATAAAAATAATATTAATATTAATGTAACTCTCAATTAGACACGTCCATTGATAGTACTGGTCCACCAATTTTAACTTTCTTGACCAAATGAATAGTTAAATAAATCATGACAGTGAAAAATGAAGGGGTAAATAACATCTCCAAATGAAAAAGATTCATTAAAAATATTTATTTAAGTTTTTTCTAGATTAGTTAGATTTATAGTTTTTTCACAAAGATTACTAAAAATAAGGTTCAAAAATCATTCACTACTACAACATCTTTTTAGGTACTATTTTACATAATTCTATGGGTAGAAACCAATCCATCAAAATATGTGATTCATGACTTTTCAATCCAAGTAACTTTCAATGTTTTAAGTAAACACACCTTGAAATTACACTTGAACTTCCATCTCGAATTTTTTACATTATGTAATGTTCTGTGGAATACATATTTCTCATGTTTTTTCATTACAAAAGCAACTAAAGGATACTTTAAATTCTCATTTTCTCACAAATCATTCTTTATTTTCATTTCTTCCAAGTCCTTATACGAATTTAGGTGATCCTTTGATTTACCGTAATCATTAAGAAATGTAAAATCACATTTTCACAGAAGTTCTTCTCAATATTAATTATATACTGATTATGACATATAATTTAAAAAACATACTCATTTTATTTCACTTTTGTGTTTGAAATTCTTTATATATTATACGTATCACCCTTTTCCCCTTATTTCAACTGATTACATTTTACAAATTCTACAGTAACATTCATTAAATGTATTAATATTTTTCAACTAGATAAAAAATTTAGTTAAATTATCAATTCAATATATATATTGAATTGTGTATTATTAAACATGAATTTATAAGATGCATCAAGAAACCAGTGATGACATATGGAGCACCATTTTTTCCATGAGGTAATTATTGGAGTTCATAATTAAAATTAAAAACTGGATAAGACAAACCGATATGAGTGTTCCAACCAGATGAGTTTCCTAGTATAGGAAAGTGAATCATTATATATTATATATATATATATATATATATATATATATTAATTTTTAATATTTTTCTCATTAATGAATCAAATTTTATAATTCCATCATTCTACAATTCTTTGAATTATTAGATTAGATGTTAAAGGTATAAATTAATTTAATTTTAAATAATTTTATTTCATAGAATAGTCATCAAAATAATGAAATAAGTATAATCCAAACAAATCTAAGGTGGTAAATTTCAAGGGATCAAAACAAGTAGCTATATGCTATAATTGGTATATAAAGTATAGAAATGGTTAAAACCATTAAAATCCAATCCCAACAACACATTCCTAGGATCCAAAGAAAAAATATGGATATAATGAATAAATCATCTTCCCTGAAATTAAATATTTCAGATATATCAATAAGACATCATTTTTACCTTCTAAATTATTCCACTTTATGTCCATTACAGTCTTAGATGACATGAATAATCTTTGTAAGAGCTGTTTCAAAAGAAAGTAACACAATTACTTCATGAGATTTTTCATCTTTTTCTTCTTCCCAATGTGACATTCATTCATACTTTCTCCAGTATTTATTTTCTCCATCTACTGGTATGATAACTTATACATTATTCTCTATTAATATATTCTATAAAATAAAGCATTAAATCATAAAAACAAGCCTGTATTTTTGTATAATAAAGACCAAATTTATTAATTATTTTCTTCATATCATAGAATTATGAAGTGATATTAGCTTCACCAAATTAATCATGGAGAAAATAAAAAATCATAGACATTTTATTATCAATAATTTCATATAAACACTTGATATGGTATAACATAACTATAAAATATATCTTTGAATACTTTCCACATTCTATGTACAATTCTTGATTTCTAACTTCAACTAATTCATAAAACTCATTTCTTTTGTCATTGAAGTTTTGAGAAGCATTAACCAACTGAGGATCAAATTAAGGTTTTATTGATCTATTAAAATCTTGTTCATTTTATCTTTAAAATCCAAATACACCATTCATCATGTTTTTAACTTAATTATCCTCTTGCGGGTAACTTTGTGTTTCTTTGAGAGGATAGTCGATGCTTTAACATTTCATAGAATTCAATTATCTAGTAAAAATACATCATAAATACCAAGTAGGAAACTATTTTAATATAAAGTGATCATATACTTTATTTCTATTAAACTATTTCCAAAATTTACAATTATGAAAAACACATTTTATTATACCATCCATTGATTGGTATTGAATTTCGTAATCTAAATACTCTTATAAATACTTAAAATACCAAGGTTTATTCTAGGGTACATTAATCCAAATTTTATCTATATGTATTGGATCACCACTCTTCACCCTATATATTCAAAATAAATATATAAAAATTTAATGAAGTATAATCAATTATTGACATCATTATAAAAAAACATGACCATAATAAAATTTTATATATATAAAAAAACACAATCATAAAAAAATCTCAATTAAAAAATGCATTCATTTGAAATCTATTTTAGCCTTTAAAAATATTAAAAATAATTTTATTAGAGAGATATTACTACAAAAAATTTTACCATATAAAAATCATCCAAAATCACGATTTTAAAAATTTTAATAATAAAGAGGATAAATAGACCATTATAAAGGATATTCATCATTACCCTCTCAAGATAAATGGATCATTATAATATATTTTATTAGAGTAACTAAGGATTATATAGTTCTTAAAATAGTTCACTAAATCAATGGTAGTTATAATTAAATATTAGAATAGTTATTTCATCACCATAGACAAACCAATGAGGAATATCCAACCATCATTATTATTTAGATAAACATATGAAGGAGAAAAGACAATGGAATTAGCCTTTTATGAATATTTTTCTATGTATCCATTATTTTCTTGTTATTATGAAATATATGACCTAATTCATATATAGAAGAAAATAATTATTTTTTAACTTGTAGTGGGCAAGAATGAATTCATCAAAATATTCTTGGACATGATGGATGTGAACAAGAAAGAGGCTGAAAAGTGTCACGAAGTTCTGAAAATTCTTGGAACTTGTATTTTACCTAATATATTTTTTATAGGAATATTTCTATTTAGAATCAAAATAGTTTTGTTTCACTATATATATAGTTAACTAAATGACTATGTTACCAAGTTAAATATGATCCCACATTAATTAATATGGTATTTACTTTATATAATTTTTATAAAATATTATTCATACATCATTTAGGTATAAATTGTTTCTCTTACATATAATTGAAGAATCAATATGCTTATATGCCCATTGGTCTATCTTAAATAAAAAATCAATAAAAAAATTGTTTATATTAGGAAACTTAAATATAAGGGCATACTTGAATGATAAATTTGGTATGATAAGTAATGAAACACCTGGAATTGATTACCAATAAACATTTTTAATTTGATGAATAATAATTTATTGAATGTGGCTAAACAACTCAATAATAAAACAAGTCCTATTCCTTTTATATTATTAGGAGATGGGGATGGTGTTGATGATCTACAGGGTGGATGGGAGAGCGGGGGTGGTGTATTACAATGTAGGGATAAGTGGTTGGTGTAGTACAGGGATCACGGAGGGAGGGGATTCATGGGTGGTCTATGGCTTATAGAGGGAGGGGCTCATGGGCAACATCAAACTCACTAAGAGGGAGGAATCTTGTGAGTGGAGTTGAAGAAACTGAGGTAGGGTGGGGGTGGGTTTAGGGTTTAGTTTTTTTAAATATAATGGTATTTTTTAATAACCATTGATAATTTTTTTAATTTTATATTTCATAGTGGATTATTAAAATCTTTTTTATATTAAGAACATAAAAATTGAATCAATTTTTAGAAGTGGTTAGGAAACACCACTGCTAAAAAAACACTACTAATACATGGTTTTCTTTTAGTGTGTAGGAATTTACTAAGTGACTTCTAACACATATCATTGTATAGTTGGGAATATAGGTGCATGTGTCAGGATGATTATGTGGGGGATTTTTCATTGATTATCATAATGTTTTAATGAAAATACTAAATGTAATTTTTATATTTGTATAATAAATTGCTTCCAAAATCTATCAAACAAATATATAAGAAGGAATTTGATTAAAATGTTATAGTAACAAAATACATAAAACTAATATCATTTATTAACAAAAATAATTCACCATCATTGTATATATATGATTATAAAAGGATATAATATATTCTATAATAACAAAATTTAGATTCACTAATAATCCAATTAATTTGTTTTTCATAAAAATGAATTCTCATATAATTAGATGAGACAAAATCAGTACAAAATGTTCATATTTTTTATCACGAGTTAATCTTCAGAGTTGGTATGACTAGCACAAAAAATATAATTAGTATTGAGTTTATAATAAAACATGAAGAATAGAAAGAAAATAGTAGATTCAAAATCAAGAAGAGAGTCACATGAAAAATAAAATCCATAAATATAATGAGAAAAAAAATAATTTACATACTTTGGACCTAATTTCATGTTAAAAACAGCACAAAAAAAAAATCCTTATTATGAAAATGAAATGAAATTAAATATATAATAAAACATGAGAAAGAAATAAAGAAAATATAACTAAATAAATTATTTGAGGAGTATTAATCATTAAAAAATATGGCACTGATGAACCATTACACAAGGAGTTAACATAATATTCATTCCTAAATAAACCCACTCAACACATCTATAGGAACCATATACATTAGATTTACAAATACAAAACCAAATAAAAAATAAATCTCACTTATAGAGTCAGGTTCTGTTACAAAAAAACCTAGTTTTTTCTTTATGATGGTGGTACTAAAGATCTGATAGTACTCTTCTATATTTGGATCACCCTCCTTCAATTATCACCTAGTACATATTGGGTAAGAAATTGTAGTTGCAGCTAAAATAAATAAAAAAACAAAAAACTATAGAATTAACATGGTTCAATGAAAAACTACCCCACTGGAGAATTTATAATTCTATTATCAAATAAAAATTACAAAATTCTCACAAATAAAAATCTCGACATGTTTTCTTCTCTTGGAATAGGTGAAACAATCATAGGCTTTCCTTCTCCACTATGGTCCTCTATTTCAGCTAGGATGTTCTAGATCTAGACTTCTTTCTCTTCCCACTCAAGATTACGCCTTTTCTTTGATCATTTCTTCTATCCAAAAATTTTCATTTATATAATTATTATGGATACCGATTATTAAAAAAAAACACCGCATCATTATCTTATAGGATTTTGGAATCAAATTATCTCACTAATTTTTTGCTACAACTCGGTCATAAAGATAAAATATAACACATATTTAAAATTTTAAAAATATGACTCCCAACATTAAGAATCTCTACTAGATCTCCACTATAATGGTAGATGATAGAAAAAAAATTGAGAATCAAAGATGGAAAACCTCTAGTAGTAGCTCCTTTCCCTTACCTCTCCCTCTCTCTAACAATGGGGGCCACTCCCAATTGTGGGATTATTTTGTTGGTAGAAGTATTATCCTTTTTTGGAAACCACTATAGTAGGTCTTACTTAGTGGGAACCCAACCATGAACGAGTAGATGATGGAGAGGATATTTTCATGGGTTGATGAACTACCCAAAAACTGAAAGAAAAAAATGGTTTTCCTTCCTCTATTTAATGGGATTCAATCTCATGGATTTTTAATCAGAGAAAAAACTCACTCTAACTCTATGTGTTATCATCTGATGTTTTATCAGGAGAGAATAAATAGAAATGGACCCCCTTCTCCCATGGGAATAGGCACAATACCGAACCACATTAAATCCTCACATGTTCTTTATTTTGAGTTTCTATTTTTGTTTGATTTTATCACCACTACACTCTGATATCCCAACAAATTGGTATGCGAGGGATCAGGGATGAAACATCGAAGGTGCAAATATTTTTTTTGGTGATCAAAAAAATTGAAGTTGGTTGGATTTTTTTGAGGTGAGATCCTTGAAGAGCTCAGCTGGATGATTTCAATGGTATAAGTGGCATAGAAAATGGAGTTGAAACTAACTCGATAGAGTCGGTCAAAGTTTTGGTCAAACCTAAGGTGCTAAAATATGCCCTTGACAAATAAGACAAAACCATTCATGCTAGTTGTGATTTTTCAATGATTTTTCCAGCCACTGTTATGGCGATCCATGTTAGCGACACGTCATTAGTCGATCTAAACAATTGAAATTATTTTGGCTATATCTTGGTCAACCAGAGTCCATTTTCAGCAATCCAGGAGTCAATTATAACTATTTTGATTTTTTAGGACACATCTATATGGTTAGATTTTTGAAATTATGAGTGTGTGAATAGAATAAAATACATGTAATATGATTAGGTTTACCAATTTTAATTATGATATCTAGAAACCCAAAATATAGGATCTTTTATATATTAAATATTTGTGGAAAAAAATAGTGGAGACCACTAATACCATTGCAGTGAAAGCATAGGAATTTTCAACAAGTGATCAATCAGATGAGAAGATGTCATCCAGTACCTCACTAGTTGATGTAGAGTGGGTTGTGCTCAATAGGAAGTGTGCTGCCCAAATAAGACAGTGGATCGACAAAATTATCTTCCAAAATTTTGAGAAGAAACCAGATACCTATGTTCTTTAGAGAAAATTGGAAAATATGTATGTGTGGAAAACTATATAGAACAAAGAAAGCCTGATACTCCATCTTTTCAACTTGAAGTACAAAGACAGAACCAAGTTATTAGAGTATATGACTGAGTTCTAAGGTATCATCGATAAGTTGAATTCCATGAAAATAATGATTGATTATGAGTTTCAAGAACTGTTGATATTGATTTATTTACCAAAGATGTGAGACACACTATCTGTCTCGATTAGTAATTGAAATATAAATGGAACTCTGACCATGGAGATGGTGAAAGAGAGATTGTTGAATGAGTAATCCAAAAGGAGAGATGAGGGATATGAACTTGAATCATAGTCTCTTTTCATTGAAAGACAAGGGAATCAGAAATGGTAGGGAAGAAATAGAGTAAGATAACCCCATAACCAAAGTCTTCAAAGGAGGAAGTGATCTAAATCTCAATCAAGATATGACATGAAGTGCCACCACTATGAAAATCCTAGACACTTCATCCGGGAGTGTATAAGGACAATGGTAGAGTAGGGTAATTAGGATGGTAATACCCAAAATAATTACATTTTAGTTGTCAATAAAGAAATTTTTATTGTTTATGAAGATAATTAGGTAAGTCTTGAAAGCCAAGACTCGATATGGGTGATCAATTCTGACACCTCCTACCATGACAAACCATAATATATTTCTTCTCATCTTACAATTCAGGGAGTTTCTGACATGTGAAGATGAGAAATTATGGTGCATCCAAAATTACTGGTATTGGTAATATTTTTATGGAGACTAATATTGGATATAGGTTACTGTTGAAGGATGTGAAGCATTTTCCTGATATTCACCACAATATTTTTATCCACTAGAATGCTCGATGATGATGGTTATGTCATTTCCTTCAGTGATGGGAAATGGAAGCTTACCAAAGGCAACTTGATAATTTCTAAAGGAATAAAAGATACTTATCTTTATCTCACAGATGCCAGACTATCTAGAGAAGGAAATGAAGCCAGAAAAGATAATCCTACAGAATTTTGGTACATGTGTATTGGTCACATGAGCAAGAGAGGGATCAAAATTCTCTTCAGAAATGGTCTCTTTCTAGGAATAAAAGGTATACATTTGGATACTTATGTTTATTGCATCATGGTAAAATAACCAAGAGTATCATTTTGTGATTATACACCATCCAAAAAATAAAATGTTTTAGATTTTATTCACACTGATGACGGCCTGATGATCACTTAGTCGATGGGATATGATATTTATTTTTTACCTTCATAGATGATCATTCTAGAAAAGTTTGGGCCTTTAATTTGAAAACTAAAGATCAAGTATAGGATGTTTTCAAGAAGTTTCATGTGAAGGTGGAAAGAGAAACCAACAGAAAGCTAAAGTGTGTTCAATCATACAATTATGGAGAGTAACATGGTCCATTTAAGGAGTACTATAAGAGTTTCAAAATTAGTCTGGAGAAATCAGTATCAAAGATGCCTCAGTATAATGGTGTTATTGAGAGAATAAATAGAACAATTTGATAGAGAGTTAGATATATTATCTCAAATGAAAAGGTACCAAACACCTTTTGAGGAGAGGCAACGAGGACCAAAGTTGATCATATAAACCTTTATGCATCAGTTCCAATAAACCAAGATGTTTGATAAAGTGTATGGATAGGTAAAAATGTTTCAAAAAAAAATTGAGATTATTTGGATACATGGAATTTTTTCACATCCCAAAAGATGACTAGGTGAAGCTATATGGAAAAGGAAAGCATTGTATCTTTTTGGGATACACTCATGAGGTGTTTGGATATCGAATATGGGATCCTATTAGTAGGAGGATCATTATAAGTACAGATGTAGTGTTTCTTTAGGATCATACAATTGAAAACTGAGTTGTAGATACTCACTGATGCAGGAGATCCATAAATTTATGATGATGAAATTAGGATCTAGTATAAGATGTAATGGAATAATTCCATTCTAGAGGAGATGAGATCCTTTCATAAGATCTACACATTTGATTTGGTAGAGTTACCATAAGGCAAGAAGGCACTCAAGAACAAGTGGGTGTATAAAATTAAAGGAGAATATAGTATATCACAACTACACTATAGAGATATAATGGTTTTGAAGGTATTTAGTCTGAATAAAGGTATTGAATTTGATGAATTTTTTTCTCCTGTAGTTAAAATTTATTCTATCAAAGTTTTTCTTGGATTGGAGGCTAGTATGAACCTAGCAGTTCAACAACTGGATGTAAAGACATATTTATTACATGGTGATATTGATGAATATATATACATGGAGTACCCAAAGGGATTTTGGGTGAAAGGAAAAGAAAACCTAGTATGAAATATTAATAAAAGTTTATATGGTTTGAAACAGGCACTAAGAAAATGGTATAGGAAATTTGATCTTTAATATAGAAAAATGAGTACAGAAGGACAACTGCTGATCACTGTATTTTTATGAAATAGTTTTTTGATAGTGATTTCATTATCTTTTCACTTTATGTTAATGATACACTGATTATTGGAAATGATATCAGCAAGATTAATAGGTTGAATAAGGAGTTTATAGCGACCTCTACTTTCCAAACATTAAAATTACATAACTTTTTCAGAATACTGAAACATTATACAAACAGATGGAAGAAGGCTCTACTAGTCTAGTGCCTTTGGAAACATGGAATACATAAACACTGATACATAAGTGATCTACATTATCTCACACTATGTTCTTCTTGAATAATACTATTCTTAGACACCTCATACATAATACATATCTTCACAACATGGGGAAAGAAACATAAAAATGTGTGAGCTCAAATACTCATTAAGGGTAAAAAAGGGAGACATTTAAGCATAATAATGAGAATAAGGGTATGATAACATGATCATGAAGATATAATATCATACCCAATATATCAAAGATCGTAATAGAGATCATTGAATAAATATTGAAAGTTCATAAGACATGAATCATAATGAAATAAAGAGTATTAGCCATGATAGAATAACACAGGAATAAGACATGGAATTGTGGGAGCACATAAGCATATTCTTATTTCCATAGTAACCAAGGAATCACTTCCAAGACCATATTAGTTGAAAAAGTCATTTAATGAACCGGGTAACCGCCATTCCAGCCCAGTATTACCGAACCAAGTGACCCTAATTCTAGCCATGTATTACTGAACTGAGTAACCCTCATTCCAGCCCTATATTATTGAACCGAGTAACCCTAGTTACAACCCTATTTAATCTCATGAGATAAAAATATTTACCCAATGCATTGGAGGGAGATATAGGTCCCACCCGTCACATAATGAAATCATACATACATGTGCAACATGATCATAAATGAACATGTCAAAACCCATGAAATGAAATGGGTATAATAAGCATGTAAATATATCATAACCTATGGAAAGATACATATTTCATAATCATTTCATTATAATCATAACCCATGAAAATAAGTGGGTTTCAAAAGCATGTAACCCATGAAATAGAAGCAAGCTTCATAAACATCATGCCATCAAAACACGATCCATTCAAAGAAATAATATGAATGGAAACGTTGAATAATTTCCCCATAAATACATGAGTAACACCAATGGATGTTAACTTATATGGGAAGTAAATTTTAAATATATTTTAGAAACATTTATTAAGGAAAATATCCTTTCTTCTTTGAAAAATGATATTTATAACATAAAACCTTTTGAAAACCTTTTTCTTTGAAAATAGCTTTGAAAACTTATAAATAAATCTTTTAAAATAAATAAAAAAAAACTAAAATCAAATTTTCCTTGAGAATTATATTCATGGATCTTTTGAAAACATTTTTGATAACATGGTTTTTGAATACAACATATTTCTGACCAAAGAGGGAGGTGGTCCGATTTTACTAAAAACATTATATTAAGTAACAATGAGTGAAGAAATGGTAATAAAAAAGGAGGATATATTCAATTAATAGAGGATAAGGAAAGTCATGAATATTCTAGAATGATGTATCATAAAATTTCATCAAAGGATGTGTAAACATAAACAATCTCAAAAAAATGACGAGATTGTATCAATAAACTCTTATAACATGGTGAGTTGGGATCATACTCTCCATGTAAGAAAAGGAAATTACATTAAGCTTAAGATATCATGAAAATAATGAGATTAATGATATAATATTTAAAATGGAGTTATATACATATCATAAAAATTTTAGGGGCATAACAAACCATGAGTCCCAAAGAAGGAAAATTGAGACAAAACTATTTTACCGATTTGGTAACTTTTGAAAGTTAAACCCCATAAAAGAAGGATCATAGAATAGATATATGAATAACCATAAATTTAATTATAATATACATATAATTCAATCACAGGAATTACATATACCACACAAAAGTAAATAGTGGCTATTATAACAAGAATCTCATGGAAATTAAAAGTGAGATGAAATCCCCTTACCATGTGTCTTGATTCTCTCCATACTCATAAAAACATCCTGTATAATAAATATAAGTTTATTATAAATATTTTAAATAATATTATTCTAATATATATTACCATATATTCTTTAATTATTACCTTATATTACCTGCTTGTTAACGATCCTTTATTAAGGTTTCACTTTGGGTAATATTCTCTTTATTCTTCGCATGTGTCTTAATTTGTTAAATAGTTCGTTCTTATACTTACATCATGATTATAGAATTTAGAAAATGATATAATTATAAGTTTTATCCATTATATTCATATTATAATAATTTATATCATAAATAATAATGAAATGGAATACACCATTCATGGAGACGGTAAACCGTACGTATGCATGAACATTGTTTCCATTTTTATTTTTGTATTGAAAGAAAGTTTGTAAATGACATATAATATATAGTTATATATATATATATATCATTATTAAATTAGAATTAATATATCATATATATCATATAATTTCATTAAAACCATCCTTATTACATTCAATGTGGTGTGTGAACGAATCACATCACTTTGAGGGGGTAGTAGTCTACACTTCTTCAAATGAGATTATCATATTAACACCAAATGGAATGTAAAGAGATGTGTGTTATAAAAGGAATAATGAAGCTTAAATACATAATAAATATAATATATTAAATATATAAATATATTTTACATCATAATGGGCACCATGATTGGTGGTAAAGGACAAATGAACAATCATCATTTCGTGAGGTAATAGTTCACCGTACACAGAAACAATATTTTCAACATCCATTAGATGGAGGTGTTTGTAAGTGTAGGTCAGAACCTTCACATAATAAAATTAAATTATATGGAGGATAATGGTGTTGTAACACAATAATGGAATGCAGATAGTGTAGGTGGTGAAGAAGTAAAATAATGGAAAGGATCTTGAGAGAAGACGTTTCCTCTTAATCAGGTAACTCCTTTTGGTTTATGCCAAAAATATTCCTTGAGAAGATTTATGACCAAAGGGAGGCTTCAAGGTAAAAGGGAGTATTTTTGGGAGGATACTTGGGCAGATATTGAAATAAATTAAATGGTTTAGATGTGTTAGTAATGGTTATAGGTGGCATCCTTTTATAGGGAAGGAAAAAGACTCACTTGGAATTTTTAGAAACAAGTTTGGTGTGCACAAGTTATTACCTAATAAAAGTCATAAAAAACCAAAATAAATCAATAATGGAAGGTTTTTGGATACAATATGAGCATAAAATGGGTATTTTACAAGTTTTTAGGTCATTTGGGCCCTTAATATTAAGGATTAGTCCCTAATTATGCTTAATTTGGCCTTAACTATTGTTCTTAATTTTAATCACTTTTACTAATCATTTTGGTCAAAAATTAACAAGGTATTATTAGAATATAGATATTATACTGAATAAAATGGTTTATGTTAGATTTTTTAAATTCAATTCACAAAATAAAAAAAAATTAATATTAGTGCTAATCCCGCAGATGGGACGAAATAACAGGGTTTTAAAGTAGGAAAAAGTTTAAATGTTTGTTAATATTTTATATTCATTTTCATAGTGAAATTGATTCTAATGAAATTAAATTGTATTAATAGATGTAATATTTATCTAATTTGACATTAAAACCAATTTATAATATCATTTATCATTAATAATTAATTAGACAAAAAGGCCATATTAACTAAAAAGTTGTATTTTTCACCATTCATCAAAAAATGAAGTTGCTTAGAAAAATCCCAAAAATTCACCCTAGGATATTTTTGATGTTCTGAATTCAAAAATGAAATTTATTTTATAAAATTAAATTTCTAAATGTGTATAAAAATAATTTTATTATAAGGTAATTAAAATCTTTTTATTTGAGAAAACAATATTTTTAAACATAGAAGGACTTTACAAAAAATCATATCTTTTATTATCAATATGTTTTATTTATATAAAACAATTATAAAAAATATTTGGAAAGTAGTTATTACTATTCATATTTCTAAGTTTAACGGTTAATTTATAATTATATTATTTAAATAATTAAAATAATAAAAAGAGATGTTTCGTAGAAACTCAGCGTTGCGTGTATCTTATGCCAACTCAGCATTGTGTGCATCATATGCCAAATTAGTGTTGCATGAAATGTAAAAAAAATCAGTGTTTTATATATCATACACCAAATAAGTATTGCATGTAATGTACGACAACTCAGTGTTGCATGTAATGTATGACAAGTTGGTTTAGTGTGAAAGTAATCTTTAACTTAATACATTGAAAGATATAAATTTTAATTTATTTGAAAAAATAGGTCCATAAAAACTCGGGGTGTTGCATTATACCCCCTTTAAAATGATTTTTTCACTTTAAATTCACCACTCAGGTAAAAAAAACGAGGATACTTATGCTTCATCATATCCTCAAGTTCCCACATAGCTTCCTCTAATTGGTGATTTCTCTACAAAATTTTGACCATGTGAGTGGTCTTGTTTCGTAGAACATTCTCTGATCAGTCTAGAATTTCAATAGGTTGTTCCTCATAAGAAATATCTTGCTCAGTAGGTATGACCTCTAAGTTTAGTACATGTGAAGGGTCAAGTATTTACTTCCTTAGGAGCGATACATGGAAGATATCATGGACTTGAGAGAGATTTAGAGGAAGTACCAACTAATAAACTACCATCCCGATACGACCAAGAATATAAAAGGGACCAATATACCTAAGGATTAGTTTCCCTTTCTTCTCAAATCTCATAAATTTCTTCCAAGGTGATATTCGTAGAAAATCCTTTTCACCAACTTCAAATTCTAGATCATGCTGATAGTTATCAGCATAACTTTTTTTCCGGCTTTGAGCTTCCTTGATATGATTCTGAATGGTTCTAACCTTCTCAACCATTTCTTTAGTAATCTTAGGTCCTAATATATTTCCTTCTCCAACCTCATTCTATCACATTTGTTCTCTATATTTCTTACCATAAATGGATTCATACAGTGCCATATAAATTATTGAGTGAAAGATATTGTTTTAAGAAAACCCAACTAGAGGAATGTGTTGATCCTAACCACCTTTGAAATCTAGAGAACAAGATATCAACATATCCGCTAGGGTTTGAATTTTTCTTTCAGACTGACCATCTATTTGAGGATGATAAGATGTGATGAAACTCAATTCTGTATCAAGTTCTTTCTGAAGACTTCATTATAAATTTTAGGTAAACCTCAGATCCCAATTTGATATAATAAAATGTGGGACTCCATACAACCTTACTACGTCCTTAATTTATATCCTAGAAATACAATCATGAGATAAATATTCTCTAATAGAAATGAAGTGTGCTGACTTAGTAAGGTGATCAACTACCACCCATATAGCATTGAACCCTTTAAAGGTTTTGGGTAGTCCAATGAAAAAATCCATAGTGATGTTCTCCCATTTCCATTCTGGTATGGGTAATGGATGCAACATCCCTTTATATTTTTTTCTTTAATTCTTAACTTGCTAGAATACCAAACATAGAGATACAAACTCCGTGATATCTCTCTTCATTCCATCCCACCAAAATTATTCTTTAAAATACCAATAAATCTTCGTACTTCCAAGATGAATTGAGAATAAAGAACCATGAGCTCCCTCTAATAGATCCTTCTTCAAATCTATCATGGAAGGAACACATACATAGTTATTGAACCTTATCATTCCATCCTAATCAAGGTTAAACTCAAGAAAATTTCTAACCTTCTTTCGCAGCTCTTTATCTTACTTTTGCACCTCCTTAATCTTAAATTGGATAGAGGGTTGAACATTCACTTCATAAAGATAATATTTTTACCTTACTTTAGTATTTTTGGATCTATCCTTTTCAAATATATAAATATTGGATCTTTTGTGATCCTCATCATAGATAATATAGCATGATCTTTTCGACTCAAAGCATCAACCACCTTATTTCTTTCCCAGGGTGGTAATTTATTGAGCAGTCATAATCCTTTATCATCTCTAACCATCTTCTCTGACACATGTTCAACTCCTTTTGTGTGAATATATATTTTAGACTTTTATGATTGGTATATATATCAAAATTTTTCCTATAAAGATAATGCCTCCATATCCTTAATGCAAAAATTATCACTGCTAACTCCAAATCATGATTTGGGTAAGTTTTCTCATGAATCTTCAACTATCATGAGGTATAGGCTACAACCATGTAATTTTTCATAAGAAAACATCCCAATACCTTCTTGGATGCATCGATATAGATTAAAAACCCTTCTCCATTATAGGTTAGTGTAAGCATAGGTGCACTGACCAACCTTCTATATTCCTTGAAATTTTCCACACATTCATCTGTCCAGAGAAACATAACACCCTTCCGAGTTAACATGGTTAGAGGATTAGATAGTCTTGATAAATTCTCCACAAACCTTTAATAATATACATCCAAACCAAGAAATCTATGGATCTCATTCATAGTGGTTGTCCTAGTCCAACTTTCAATAGCCTCTATCATTAATGGATCTACTACTGTACCATCTCTTGAGATTATGTGACCCAAAAATGACCCCTTTTGCATCCAAAATTCACACGTTGTAAAATTTTCATATAAATCCTCCTTCCTTAAGGTATTCAATAAAATTATCAAGTGATATTAATTCTCTTACTTTATTTTTGAATAGATAAGAATATCATCTATAAAGACTACCACAAACTGCTCAAGGTAATCTCTAAAGAATCTATTCATTAAATCCATGAAGATAGAAATGGAATTAGTAAGAACAAAATACATCACTATATATTCATAGTGACCATACCTTGTATGGAATCCCATATTGGGTATATCATCCTTCTTGACCCCCAATTGATATTATCCCAAATCAATTTCAATCTTGGAAAAGTATTGAACTTTGTGAAATTGATCAAAAAATTCATCAATACGGGGAAGAGGATACTTGTTATTGATTGTGATCTTGTTAAACTCCCAATAATCAATGTAGAGTCGCATTGATCCATCTTTATTTTTCAAAAAAAGAACTAGTACACCCCAAAGTGACACACTTGGCCGAATGAATCCCTTATCAAGGTTTTATTGGAATTGATTCTTTAATTCATGAAAATCAATCAGGTCCATTCTATAAAGAGTCTTTGAAATTGGTGTGGAACCAGGTACAAGTTTTCTCTAGAACTCAACTTCATGTTTTAATGGAATACTAGGAAACTATTCTGTAAATACCTCCACAAAATCAAGAACAATAGGAATATCATTGATTTCAATCTTCTCCCCAACCATTTGAGATAAACAAACATTTTGAATGGGAATTAAGACCCATACACTAGATGTAACCTACAAAAGAAGTTCATACTTATCGTCACATTGATGGATGATCATAGGAGGGGTTGAAATATAGAACGTAGCTTCCCTTCCTTGACAATTGATGTGGTCATTATGCATAGAAAGAAAATTCATGCCTAATATGACATCAAATTCGATCAAAGGAAAAATGAAATTATTTGCAGGAAGTATATTCCCACAAACTTTAACCAAAGAGGAATCATTGACTTGAGATGCAATCATCATACCATTAGGGGTTTTCACAACTAATTACACATCTAATTGTTTTGAAGTAATATTAACACCCTTATAAAATTATTTATATATGAAAGAGTGGGTAGATCCAAAATCAAATATGACATTAGTAGTTCTAGAGTGGATGGTAAGTGTAAATTTCATCACGTTGATATCACACCCCTCATTAGAAGTAGAAATCACATGATATTTCCCTTTATCCCTTAGATTAAGAGGTTTTTGATGTCAATAATCCCCACTAGCCCTTCAGTTTGGGAATTGGCTAGCCTAATTCCCATTCTCCTTACATTTGTAGCACTGAATAACGGGAGGTACATTTTGTACGGATTTTTCTCCATTACCATTTTTAGAAAACTCCTTCCCATAACCTCGGTAGGAAATTTCCCAATGGAAATCCCTTACACACTTAAAACATTTATTAAACCTCCTAAGGAAATTTCCTGCATGCTTATTCCCACACTTAGAGCATAAATAAAAGTTCATCTTCTTTCCTCTATGGTTTTTAGAGTTTCCTTTAATCTCCATCTTCCTCTTATTATCAAAGCCATGAGACTGATACGTGACTCCTACCTCCATTTCAACATTAATTTCACAATGTGAAATATTTTAGTATCTACAAAAGTATCTTATAGATAACAACCTTCTTAGACTTGGATTTAATCCACCAAAGAACCTTTCAAATTTACTTTCTGGTTGGATGATAATTCCTGAAGCGTACCTTTCAAGTCTTGTGAAATTAGCCTTGTAGGTACCAACGGATTCATCATCCCTTTACTTCAAATCAAGGAAATATTTCTCCATATTGGTACAAATAATTTAAGGAAATTACTTACTGAAAAATAAGTTCTTGAACTCATCCCAAACCAAGGATTCAATATCATCATGCTGCCTTGTATTCTTGACCAGAGTCCACCACTGATCTGATTCTCCTTATAAGTGATAAACATCCAGAATGACTTTCTCATTCTCTATAAACTAAAGAAATTAGAATATATTTTCAATGGTGATAATCCATTTTTAGAAATAAGTGGATAAAAAACCCTCGGAAATAATTTGGATGTTGCCTCATGAAAGAATCAACAAAATGTTGTTCTCTCTTTTTCCCATTTCGAAGCCCACCATGATTCATAGCTTGAGAAAGATTTGTGAGCATAGAAAGGAAGTTTTTCATTCGAGATCCCACAACATTTGGTTGTTCAGGTGGACAATCATTTCATTTTACTTCATAATCTCCATCAACATAGTTCCTCTGGGTTCCAGCAGTTGACTAAACCAAAAGTATAAAGTAAGAAATAGTTGTTATAATGAGGAACCAAATAATCATAAAACATCACTTATAGGATGTCTAACTTATGAAACCTTCCCTAATATATGACACCTTAGTTTTATCCTATGTTATTCATAGTCAACTTAGGATTAAATCCTTCATAATTTTTTGTGATGATTTTGTGAATTCCTACAACATATCCCTTGGGAGTGTCAAACCAAGTGTGAAGAAGGGCCCGTTGTTGTGTAACAGATTATCCCGAGTCAAGCCCGAAACATCTTGTCAGAGTTGTTACCCCTAGGTACATCTATGCGAGATCCACATCCACTTTTAGTATCCAAATAGGGATGTATTTCTAGGAAAATACTCAGTCTACTCTTCACCAAAATTCTAGGACATTTTATTATTCTTTGACTAATCCCTATACTTATTATTATAGATGTCCTTAGTGTTCTCACCAAGGTTTTATAATTATATTTTCCAAAGGTTAACTAAACATTTACTCTGATACCAAATATAGTGACCCACACTTTACAAACATTAACATTACATAAATTTTTCATAATACTTAAACATTATACAAACAGACGCAAGAAGACCATACTAGTATAGTGCCTTTGGAAACATGAAATACATAAAAACTGATACATAAGTGAGCTACATTATCTCCTACTAGTTTCTTCTTGACTAGGACCCTTCTTAGACACCTCAAACATAATACATATCTTAAAAAAATGGAGAAAAAACATTAAAATGGGTGAGATCAATTGCTCGATAAGTGTAATCAAGGGAGACATGTAAGAATAATCATGAGCATAAGAGTTTGAGAACATGTTCATGAAGATAGAAGACCATACCCTAGATATCAAAGATCACAACAGAGATCACACCATAAATATTAGAAGTTCATAAGACATGAATCATAATGAAATAAAGAGAATAATCCATGAATAAATAACATAGGAATAAGACATGGAATTGTGGAAACACATAAGCATATACCGATCTCCACATTAGCGAAGGAATCATTACCAATACCATATTAGTGGAAAAAAACCTTTATTGAACTGGGTAACTCCCATTCCAACCCTATATTACTGAACTGAGTGACCCTCATTCCATCCCTATATTACTGAAATGAGCAACCCTCATTCTATCCCTATATTACTAAACTGAGTAACCCTCATTCCAACCCTATTTAATCTCATGAGATATAAATCTATAACCAAATAATTGGAGGGAGATATAGGTCCTACCCATCACATAATGAAATGATACATACATGTGAAACAAGATGATAAATTAACATATCAAAACCCATGAAATGAAATGGGTATCAGAAACATGTAAACATATCATAACCTATGGAAAGATACCGGTTTCATAATCATTTAATCATAAACATAACCTGTGAAAAGAAGCGGGTTTCAAAAGCATGAAACCTGTGAAAGAGAAAAGAGCTTAATAAAAATCATGCCATAAAAAAAAATCCATTAAGAGAAAAATTATTAATGGATAAATTGAATAATTTCCCCATAAAGGAATTAATAGCACCAATGGATGTTATCTTATATGGGAAATAATTTTAAAAGATCTTTTAGAAACATTTCTTGAGGAAAATATCCTTTATTCTTTGAAAAATAATTTTTATAACATAAAACCTTTTGAAAACCCCAATGATACCTTTAAAACAATAAAAAAAGATTAAAATACTTTTTTTCCTTGAGAATTATCTTCAAGGAAATTTTAGAAGCATTTTTGTGAACATGGTTTTTGAATATAATAGATTTCTGATCGAAGAGATAGGTGGTCAGATTTTACTAAAAACATTATCTTATGTACCAAAGAGTGGAAAAATGGTAATAAAAAATGAAGACATATTGAATAAATATAGGATAAGGAAAATCATGAATATTATTTAATTATGGATCATAATATTTCATCAAAGGAAGCATAAACATAAAAAATCTCGAAAAAAATGAGGAAATTATCTCAATAAACTCTTATAACATAGTGGGTTGGGATCATACTCTCCATGTAAGAAAAAGAAATTACATGAATCTTATTATATCATAAAAATAATTATATTAATTATTTAAAATTTAAAATTTAATTATGTAAACCTCAAAAAAAGTTTAGGTGTATAACAAAACATCAGTCCCAAATAAGGCAAATTGTGATAAACTATTTTACCAATTTGGTAACTTTTGAAAGTTAAACCCCATGAAAGAAGGATTATAGAATGGATATGTGAATACCCATAAATTTAATTATAATATACATATAATTAAATAATTTTCAGTAAATAAACCACACAAAAGTAAATAGTGGTGAACATAACATGAATCTGATGAAAATTAAAAGTGAGATGAAATCCCCTTACCTTGTGTCTTGACTCTCTCCATACTCATACAAGCTTCCTATATAATAAATATAAGTTTATTATAAATATTTTATATAAGAATATTTTTATATATATTACCATATATTCTTTTATTATAACCTTATATTACTCTCTTGTTAACGATCCTATGTTAATGTTTCACTTTGGGTAATATTCACTTTTTTCTTCACATGTGTCTTAATTTGTCAAATAGTTGGTCCTTATACTTATAACATGATTATAGAATGTATAAAATGATATAAATATAATTTATATCTAGTATATTCATATTATAATAATTTATATCATAAATAATAATGAAATGGAATACACCGTTCATGGAGACGGTAAGCCTACGTACGCATGAACATTGTTTCTATTTTTATTATTGTATTGAAAGAAAGTATGTAAATGACATATATATATGTATATATATATCATTATTAAATTAGAATTACTATATCATATATATTATATAAGTTCATTAAAACCATCCTTAATAAATTCCATGTGGTGTGTGAATGAATCTTATCGCTTTGAGGGGGTAGTAGTCCACACTTTCTCAAATGAGATTATCGTATTAACACCAAATGGAAAGTAAAGAGATGTGTTTTTAAAAATTAATAAAGAATCTTAAAGTCATAATAAAGAGAGTGGATAAGTGTAGGTTAGACACTTCCAAAAAAAATCCCAGTATATATAGGATACTAGTGTTTTCACAGAATAATCTAATAAAGAGAGTGGAGGTGGTGATGAAGGAAAATAATAAAAAGGATCTCGAGAGAAGATGTCACATCTTAATCGGGTAACTCCTTTTAGTTTATGCCAAAAGGATTCCTTGAGAAGATTTCTTCCCAAAGGGGGGATTAAAGGTCAAAGGGATAATTTTTTAGAGTCTAATTGGGTAGATATTAGATGAACATAAAATGTTTGAGAGGTTTGAATAATGGGTAGAGGTGGTGGCCTTTTATAAGGAAGAGAAATGACTCACTTGAAATTTTTAGAAACAATTTAGGTGTGCACATGTTATTACCTAAGAAAAGTCATAAAAAACAAAAAAAAAATCAATAATGGAAGGTTTATGGAAGAAATATGGACAAAAAATGGGTGTTGTAAAAGTTTATAGGTCATTTGAACCCTTAATTTTAAGTATTAGTCCCTAATTAAGCTTAATTTGGCCATAATAGTTGTGATTAATTTTAATCACTTTTAATAATCATTTTGGTCAAACATGAACATGGTATTATTATAATATAAATATTAGACTGAATAAAATGGTGTATTTTGGAATTTTTAAATTCAAATCACATAAGATTCAAAATTAAGATTAGAGCTAATCTCGCATACGAGACGAAATAACGAGGTTTTAAAGTAGGAAAACGTTCAAAAGTTTGTTAAGATTTTATATTTAGTTTCAAAGTGAAATTGATTCAAATGAATTAAATTGTATTAATAGATGTAATATTTATCTAATTTAACCTTAAAAATAAATTATAATGTCATTTATCATTAATAATTAATTATAAAAAGGTGGTATTTTACTAAAAAGAAGTATTTTTCACTATTCATCCAAAAATGATGTTTCTCAGAAAAATCCCAAAAAAATCACCCTAGGATAATTTCAACATTCTAAATTAAAAAATGATGTTTATTTTATAAAATTAACTTTATAAATGTGTCTAAAATTAATTTTATTATAAGGGAATTAAAAGTTATTTATTTGAGAAAATAGTATTTTTAAACATAAAAGGACTTTACAAAAAATAATATCTTTTATTATCAATATGTTTTATTTATATAAAAAATTATAAAAAATATTTGAAAAGTAGTTATTAATATTAATATTAATATGTTTAATGGCTAGGTTATATTTATCTTATTTAAATAATTAAAATAATAAAAAGATATTTTTCATAGAAACTCAATGTTTCATGTATCGTACGCCAAATTAGTATAGTGTGCATCATACACCAACACATAGTTGCATGTAATATATGAAAACTCAGTGTTGCGTGCATATTCTTCAACTTAGTGTTATGTGTAATGTATGCAAACTCAGTGTTGTGTGTAAAGCACGACATATTGGTTTAATGTGAAAGGAATCTTTTAATTCATGCATTGAAAGATATTAATTTTAATTTATAAAAAAATAGGTCTATAAAATATTAGGGTGTTATGTAGTTGAACAAGTCTTTTGAAATGAAGGAATTGGGAGATGCTAATCAGATTCTTGGTATCAAGATTACTTGTGATTGGAGGCATCACAAAATTTGGCTATCTTAGAAGCATTACATTGAGAAGGTTATTGAAAGATTCAACATGAAAAAAGAGAAACCAGTTAGTACTCAACTTTTGAGTCATTTCAGGATTATGAAAAGTTAGAGTTCATCAACTAAGGAGGAGAAATAAGTGATGGAAAAAGTTCCTTATCAGTCAACAGTTGGAAGTCTCATGTATTCCATGGTGTGCACTCGACTAGATATAGCTCATGCTATTGGCATTATGAGTATGTTCTTATCAAATCCTGGAAAGGAGAATGGGACATCTGTCAAATGGATATTTAGGTATATCTGAGGCACATCTAGTCATTGTTTATGTTTTGAAAATGGTAAAAATCTTTTAGAAGGATACACAAATGCAGATTTGGTTGGAGATGTAGACATAAGGAAATCCATATCTGGGTACCTGATATCATTTTTATGGGGAGTAGTCTCATGGAAATCAAGTCTACAGAAGTGTATTTCCTTTTCTACCACATAAGTATAGTATATCAAAGTCACTGAAGGATGCAAAGAGATGCTATGGATGAAGAAGTTTTTACAAGAGTTGGGATAGAGTTAGGAGAATGATATTCTCTATTGTGATAGTCATAGAACTATTCATCTCATTAAGAACCCAACAATTCATTCAATTTCCAAACACATCGACGTGTAATATCACTGGATCATGAACTGGAAGAAATATTATTGAATGTTGAGAAAATATACACCAATAATAATGGGGCAGATATGACAATGAAGGTTCTACTGAATGATAATCTAGACATCTACAAGGAGACTACATGTCTATCTTCTACCCAAAATTGGTCTTAAGGGGGAGATTTGTTGGGGCCACTCCCAATTGTGGGTTTCTTTTCTCAGTAGAAGTTTTCTACTTTTTTGGAAACCACTATTGTGAGTCTTCCTTGGTGGGTATCCAAAGAGACTACATGTTTATCTTCTACCCAAAATTGGTCTTAAGGGGGAGATTTGTGGGGGCCACTCCCAATTGTGGGATTCTTTTGTTGGTAGAAGTTTTCTGCTTTTTCGGCAACCACCAATACTAGTGGTGAGGAGATTTTCATGGGTAGATGAACTACCCAAAAAAAAGAAAAAATGGGTTTTCTCCCTCTATTTAACGTGATTCAATCCCATGAATTTTTAATCAAAGAAAAACCTCACTATAACTCTGTGCGTTATCCTATGATGTTTGATCTAGAGAGAAGAAATATAAATGACCCCCTTTATCCTGTGTATGTAGGCACACTACCGAACCACATTAAATCCTCACATGTTCTTCATTTTTTATTTCTTTTTTTGTTCGATTTGATCACCATGACACCCCAATTCCCTAATACCAACTCTCTCTAATATGAAAACAAAAACTAAATGAACCAAATTCACCAAATGAATCAATGAATGAATTATTAGGATAAGAATAAGAAATGTGATGATGGAATCCAACTGGATTGATGGGGAAATAATGGCATGTCAGGCATGTGTCATCCTCGAGTGAATGAAAGTACACATGTATAGTGGGATTCTCTTGAAAGAATCCAGAATCCACTATTATGATCAATATCTGAATAGCCTTGATAGAGATGTAACACGATAGGAATTAAAATAGAGGAAATGAAATAGATCATGAGAAATCACTAGGTTATGAAACACATGATGAAACATAAATCACTACAATTAAAGTAGTCATATCTAGTTGATCAATGACTATGATCACATCTGAAGGAAGAAGAGGTATCATCCAATAGGATTTTAAAAAAGGGACAAAGGGTCATAGGATTTCTGATAGGGTCATCAACAAATCCACATGAAGTCCGGAAAAAAGTATACAACCCAGATCGAAAAGTAACACATGAAAAAACATTCATTAAATCAACATATAATATTTTACATATTAAAACCGATAAAACTAAATTTTCAGGGTGATAATTACATCGTAGATTCAGAATAAATAAAAAACAATTATTTGAAACTAACAAGATTTTTTTTTCAAATATAAACCTTATAAATAAAAATCTAAACAACATGGAAGATGTTATTGAAAATATATTCTATCAATTGGTTTAGAAAGTGTTTTAATTAAAAAAACTATAAGTATGATTTAATCAACTTTAGTTAAACTATTAGTTTACAATCCTTAAAATGAATTATTATAACACATGTTTACCCTAAAAAAATTACCTATAATTCTAAATACTAATAAAACATTCTTATAAAATTACATCCTAATCAATGAATAATAAAATATAGATCTTATTAATCACAAACCTTTATTAGTATAGATACAGTGCCACTAAGGTCACCAAAACAAATTTTCTGTACCTGTAATTCAATAAAAACAAATAAGTACCTTCCATGATAAAAAAAATATTTGAAAACAATTACAAATATATAAAATCTTAGTTTTCAATTAGTATTAGTAAAATAAAAACAGAATTTAACACACATAATATGAAAATAGAGAGACAAAACAACTCTCCACCTGAATCTAATGAGACCCAAAACTCTCCATCAAGGAGACAATATTTCCTATACCTAACCAAAGAACACTCCCCCAACCCATATCCATTGAAAATAATATAGTGATATAATCCTATGAATGTAGGTTGAAGAAAAATAATATACACACCTTTACTATACTCAAAAAAGGCACTAGATGAGTTCATAAAAAATCCACACAATCAAAACCATCCACAATTTCATTAGATTGGGATCCATCATTCCTTAAATTATTCCTCTTGAGATATAATCTCTTAACATATCATAGTTTACCACATTGATAGTATTTTATAGTCCTAAAATAACTTATATATTTCCTCTACTTTCCAATGTTTTTTTGATCTCTCACATTCATCAATTATCCCTATGATTTTAACCTCCAACTTCTACATTCAAACCCTCAGTTATAATTTACCTAGATAGACACACTGATTTAAATTACTCAATGTTAATAGAATATCTAATGAAAATCATATAATCCCTTAAGGAATTATATATTTCATCTAAATATGTTAAAAATATAATGGACTATTCCTAATCTTCTATTTTCACATATATATTAGATAAATATAATACAAATTTATTAAATTCATCTAAGTGAAACCAGACTATAATTATAGGATAAATCATAAAATCATATAACTATGTTTTCTTATATAGTATCTTACCAAATAATCAACCATATACTAATGTTAACAATTTAACCTAATAGTATATTTTGTTTATTTATAAGAAACATCGTATAACACCTTATCAATTATCAGCAATAATAAAAAAAATTCTATGGGTTTTCTAGAGAATGTCAAAAAGAACATCTACATAATACACTATACTCTATCCATAGAAGGACTCTGTAGTGATCTTTTTCTTAACACCACATAAAGCATTAATTATTCTAATTTTGAAAATAATTACACACATCTTGATTCTAGAAAAATTAAAATCATTTTCTCTGTCAATGTTATCTATTTTAAACTACATAGTTGATAATATCAAACTCAAATTTATATCAGATACCATTTTTTGTGCATATTTAACCACATGTTATGGTATGAACACCAAATAGATTGTGGTTTGAGTAACGATTTGGTAATGTGTTTTTATTATTTTATAATAAAATATTATGAATAAAAATAAAATAATATAGGTAGAATCAAGTAGAGAGTTGGATGTAAAAAAAATCAAGAAAATGAAGAACGCAAAATATTTCACATGATTCAACACCTTTGTACCTACATGCATGGAAAGAACACCATTCCAAAAAAACTCTTTATTATGAAAATGAAACACACATGTAAGAAATAAGAGAAAATGATAAAGATTAATAAAAAATAGGACCAAATAAACTATTCAAGGAGAAATCTTCATTAAACAATATAGAAATGATGAATTGTTCCATAAGGAGTTAATATACGCTTCCATCCTATATGGACTCACTCAATGTATCTTGGTGATTCACATTCATTAGATTTAAAAATACATGGCTAAAGAAAAAATGAATCTCACTTACAGGGAAATGTTTTGCTAGTAAAAAAATGGTTATGGATTGAATATGGTGGTACTATAGATCTAATAACACTCTTCTTCATTTTGATCACCCTTATCTGATTCTCTCTAGGTATAAAAATCCATTAAATCTATACCAAAATGGTAGACAATATAACATACAATATGGATCAAATATATTGATCCTCTAGAATTAGCACCTTTTTCTCACCTATGTTTTTATCTAAATCTATCTCTAATGTAAATAAAAACTAGAGGAACGAAAGTTACCCACTAAATCATAGAAGGACTCCATGGACAAACAACACATGACATGATGATTTTGGTCAATTGAATCAATGGGGAAATAATGACATGGAAGGTACACATCATCATTTTATGAATTTAAGTACATATATACAATGGGACATGCTTTAAAGAATCTATAACCCGTTATTGTAAAAAATATCCAAATAACTTGGATGGACATGTAGTACAATAGGAATGGATGTCAAGGTAGTGACATAGATCACTAAAAAATTTTGGGTGAATAAGTACATGAGGAAAAACAATCACCACCATCAGATTTAGTTTATCAACCACTATCATCACATCCAAAGGAATAATAGGGATTTCCAAATTGGATATTGAGAGAAAAGGTATAAACAGTAACAAGCTAGTAGAAAATCCTGAGAATAGATCCAAATTAAGGCCCAAATGAAGAATTTATCCTATATATAAAATCCCCACATGGAAAAAATATTTATACAACTAATTTATAATATTTTAAATAAAAAAAAATATAAAATTAATTATATATATATGTAATTTCATGGAAGATTAAAAAAATCAATAATCTTATTGGTAAATAACATGCCAAATTTCAAAATATTGATTCAAGAGAAAAAAATTAAAATAATAATTCATGTAATTAGTTAAATAGTATAACCAGAATATATTAAAACAACTATATAAATTTTTTAACAAAAGTAAAAATAAGTTTCATTTTAGAACATGAATTCAAACTAAAGTATCTTTATACGAAAGAAATACCCATATTACTTATTTTCATTCAATATACATGGTCAAAGAAAGTTTTACATAAAATAGTAAATAAAAATGAGGAATTATGTGTTTTGGTCCAATTGTACCTATGTGAATTATAAGAGTATCAAAAACCTATCACTATGCAGGAATGAGAAAAAAATACAAGAGATTCCAATAAAAAAAAATACAACCATAGAATCTATCTACGAATGAAGTTCTTGGTATCACCGTAAGGTTTTGGTCAATCCAAGACAGGGGAAACAATATCTACATCAATTTTGGATGGACTTACAAACACATGATCTATAATAACTAAAACAAATTCCTCCATATAGGATAAAATATCTAGAATAAATATCATATCCAACCAAAATAATAATAAATTTATATATATATGGATTATATATTCATAAAATAATAATAATCATTAATATATCTATGATATATTATTTAGTATTGAATTAAATCCATCATACATATGTTTTTATTCTTTCTTCACATTTTTTTTCTTTTGAGAATCATATTTTTTTGGTGAAGTTTATGAGTAATAGTTATCATTCATGAAATTAAATGGTGCTATTCGTGGAAATGTATCTTCAACCATGTTATTAAAATTTATGTTAGGATGATACTAGAGAGAATATTATTTTAGGACCTATTTTGGTGCATGAAATGATTTAATTTTTCAAATTGATCCAAAACTAAGTGGTTTTAACAAGATCCATCACACAATTTAAGATGGAAAAAGTGGAATTGTAACCCAATGAATCTTATATAGAGAAACTAATTTAGGTTTTATATTATGAATAAAAAGTTATTTGGGGAAGTTTGATTCCTTTTATTTGGGGTTCTATATAAATACAGAGAGATTCAAGAAGAGTAATGTGAGAGATAATCTTCTATTTGATAGAAATTCCTTGAGTTTCTTATGGATAGTGGATCCCAATGAATTTTTAGTGATGAAAAGTTCTATAGTGGGGAGAATTATAGTACCTTGGTTTTGAGAATTTATTTTTATGGGAGTGGAATGATTTCCATATGTTTTAAGGAGATTCTATGATATTTACTTGATTAATATTGAGAAATGGATTTTATATGATCTCAAAAGTGATTTTTGATATTAGATTTAGAATGAGGTGTTTACCTAAGGGACCACGTTTTATATAAATCTGAGTTGTAGATAAAAGTGGAGATAAGATTTTCTAAGCCACACGGTCTCTTATAGGATCCCAAGAGGCTATGACTGGTTAAAATTCTATGTATAATAATCAACATAGTTTCCTTTATGGTCCTAGGGGACCATGCATGTTGACTATTCATATAGGATTAAGTAACATAGTTTCATCATTTAACACCTAAAACTCCTCTAAAACAACCCATTATTGATATAAATATCCTTGGGTGATTTAGGGTGGATTTGGTGATATTTTATCCACTCATAAATAGATAGATTGTGAAATTATTGGATCAAATTCCAAATCTTATGTACAAATGAAGATATATTCTCTATCTCTACCTCTCCTATTTTATCTCATTATCTCTCTCTCAAATCCATACATAATGATGTGAGATATTTGAGTATTTGGTCATGGATTGAGGATTATAATTATTCTTAATATGGATTTATGAATCCATACCTTCAATGTTTGATTTTGATTGTGGAATTTAGGAATTAAAGAAAATGATTTGACTATATAGTTGGCTTCGATATCTTCTCTAAAATAGATAATTTCCTATACGATGTTTATTTATTATGATTCATTATGTACTTACTTATTTGATTTCAATGAAATTGTGATTTTATTGAAGTTTTTGTTTTTGGTATAAATTCATTTTGAAGGAAATTCAGGGGTTTTTTGACCTTTGATTTTGAAATGAAATTAGGAATTAAAAATCTTGTTTATCCAAAATATGATAATGAATTTGACATAGGATTTTGAAATTATATCTTTCAATGAGAAATTATATAAGTTATGAAATAGTTTTATTTTATAAAAATTATAGATTTGTGTGATTGATTTAATTTTTATAAACAAGTTTTGTGAAGTGAATTGGGAAATGTGGATTTAAACTTGGAATTTGGGAGATTGAAAATAGCGATTTTCAATTTAAAGGGATTCATTGGGTTTTGGAATTGAAAAAAATATTTTTTATTAAAGTAAATTTTATTTTCCTTAGATTGGAATTTTTTTTTCAAAGTGGTTGATGTGTTTATGATGGAATTGAAATGAGGGCTTGAAATGAAAATTTTTCATTTCAAGGTGATTATATTTAAATGAAAAATATGTATTTTTTGATTTAAATTAATTTAAAATTTTTTGTCTTGAAAATTATGGGATTGAAATGTTCAATTCAAATATATATTTTTTGATTCAAATATAGGTTTTGGAATCTATCGTACTAGGTGTGTGTATGTGTTAGAAATGTTTTTGTTAAACCAAATTTCAAAACCCCTATATTTCCATCATGGTAAAGAGGGGAACTTTGGGAGTATACATTAAGGTTTGTAATAGATGAAATAACTAAGAATGGAAGATGACACCCATCTCCTTATCATGGTAAAGTGTATGGTTTGGGGTAGTGTAGATAGGTGAATACTTAGTTCCCACACACAAATGGGTGAGTGATGACATGATATCAATGGGATAATGATAATTTGTATGAGATAACTAGCTAGAGAAAATATAATATGTGAATTTTCTTAGGAAGTATTATCATGAGGTAATGGTTTTTTTCAAATGTGGAGTTTTTAAAAGACATTGAGGAATCATGGTGTTTTTAATGGAATTTGAGGAAATGAGGTGTTTTTTTTTGTTTTTGAAGACATGGAGTTTTCATGGAATTTGGTAAAATATATATTTTCTATTAGTTTGTGAAATATAATATTTTTCATTAAATTTTAGAAAGGGGTATTTTTTTAATGTGAGTTTTCAAGGATAAAACTTGGTTTTAACAAATTGATTAAATGTGATTTTTTAGATTTATTTTTGTTAAATTATAAATTTCATTTTAAATATAATATCATAGTTTTGGTTTTGAATAAATTGGTAAGTAAAATGTTTTGAATTTAAAAAAATATTTTATTTATAATATTTTATGTGAATTCTATTTGATATGAATTTTTTATGGACATTTATTAGAGTCCAGGGGAAATCTTACTGAGTTTATACTCACCCTCTACTTATTGAGTCCCAATAATATCCAAGGGAATTTCATTTGAGTGACTTGGGTACATTAAGAAAAAAATCATTTTTATTTATACATGGGGGTTGTGTTAGACATATGAGAGATTCATGGTATCCCTTTTAGGAATGAAATCTAAGTCTAGGGAGGATAAAACTCATGGAGGAATCAGTCAAAGGATTTAATGGGATATTACAGAGTGTGTATACTATTCAGGAGTAGAATGAGTTATAAACTAAAAATGGTTAACGATAATTAAGATAATTTTTAATAGTTTTTATATTTACCTAATAATAAGTGAGTTGAATTACATGTAAAATTTTTAGAAATACATAGAATTATAGGAAGTGTATGATAGTTTCATGTGGGGTATCTTTTGAATGTGGGGTTACTTGACCTGAACAACACAACCTAAAATAGAATAAAGTTATGAAATTTATATATCTTAAATTGATTTTGGTGTGGAATAATGGAGGATTATATTTAATAATGAGGTTGTTATAAGAGATAAATTATCTATGGCATCCCTATTAAATGACTATGGAGTCATGAGGATAGATTTAGCATTAGGTTGTTTAGCTTGTTTGAAATAAAGAGTAGAAACCTTTTGAGGTATATGTAATGAATTATGATAACCAAAAATTATGGTTAGACATATATGGTTCATTTATGGTATTTTTGATCTTCTCATGGGATTCCATCATGTTAGTAGTGGTAAGTATCATTGGAGTCACAAATAGGTGATCAAATTCACCAGTTTTGAGGTATGTCCATAAAAAACTCAGGGTTGGATGATAGGTCATTGATGGTGTTAAGGTGATGATATGTTGAAATACCACAATGACCTTAGATCCACACATGAGATTCTAGTTTCACTATTGAGATATACTAATCATGGATAATTATTTTGTGTGTGTAGGTATTATCTATAAGGGTAGTCATATAGTGGGGAGTACACCATAGATTTTCTAGGGGATAGTGAAACAAAAAACAGGAGAATTTTGTAATTCTAGGTAAGATTTGTGGGATTATTATTACCTAGTGGGAGTCAAGGTAGGATTTTAGTGGTTGGGTAAAAGTGGTTAAGTTTTCACTAGATAGTATATCTATTATTTGGATGGATATGTGTATTGGAAACTAGTTCAGAGTATAGTCAAATGATTTTAAATTCCATTAATATGGTGTTTATGGATAAGAAAAGTTTGTGATTTAGGGGTATTCATGGAATGATGATGACTTTAAAGCTTATTTTAGTGGAAAAAAATTGTTAATAAATATATTATGGGTGTATCCTATCAACCTCTTAATGGAATGTCATTGATTCAGAGGGATTACATGTGTAGTATGATTAATGGATGAATAAATGTGGTTTCATTTGTAATTTTCAAGTTGTAAATAGATTGACTATATTTGGTTTCTTGATATATACAATATTTGGAATTAATTCATGGTGTTTTAATAGAATTAGTGACTCTGATTACTGACTTAGGGTAGAATTATAGGAGCGATCAAATTATATCTTATATTTTTCATACATTGTTACTTTGTGAAAGGTACATTGATGCTATGGTGGTTTTGTGATGTCTCCGGGATCAAGAAATTGATATTAATTGGGTGAATTTGGAATTCTAGAAGGTGTTTTTAGGGGAACCCATAATAAGTTAGTTCTATAGAGAATCAATGAGTTCTTAGTTGTAAATGATTTTATTAAGGTGAAATGTATGTTGGATGCATCATTTATAAAAATAGATATTATGTGAAATGTATTAGGAGTTGGGGGATTTAACCTTTTTGGGTGTCTAAAAGTGAAATGATAGATTTTGTGAGTAGTAAGATCCCAAAATTAGGTAGTTGACAGTATTATTGACACAACATTAATGGAGGTATTATAGATAACAAAAACAGTTCTGTTTAGATTTAATATAGTGTCTATGTTGGAGGAGTGAGTGAAGGTAGTGCTATTTTTTAATGAGGAATGCATAAGGATGAGAGACAACATAAATGGTAAGAAGACAATAAAAGGGTGTCCAATATCAATAAATTTATTTTGTTATATTAGATTACAAATGGGGGTTCCTATTGAGATTATAAAAGAAAGGTTAAGAATGTTTCACTATTTAATATATATGATATAACTTGGAGTTATTAAGATTAATCATGATGTGATCTACCAATTTTGATGTTCAATGAAAAAAGAGACATTATATATTCTATTTCTCATTATATGGTGTATTAGTGGGTAAATATGGAGCAATAATGACCAAAATATTGGTTTCAACCTTTACCGATTCCCAAAAGGAAATGGGAGAACATTTTCTTGGACTTAATTATTGGTTTTCTGAGGACACCATGGAAGCATGATGATGTTCAGGTTTAAGTGTATTGGATCATTTAGTAAGTTATTTCTTACCTATATGGGTACTGTTTTTAGTGAGTGGTCTCAAGAATCTCTATGTAAGGTATATTTTTATACTTCATGGAATTCTAAAGTTTATCGTAATAAATATAGCTCCTTGGTTTATGTTAGGATCCTCGAGAGGACTTCAGAGTTCCATGGAAGTAAAAATGTTGATGAGCATGACATATTAACCATAGAAAGGTGGTCAAATGAATCATTTTATTCAGATTATGGAGAATTATCACTGAATTTGTGTGCTTGATTCTATGAGATCTTTTGAGAACTATATTTTATTTTTTGAGTTTGTGTTGAATATTTATCATTTATGAATTAAAATGGTTCTATTTGAGGAATTGTGTGTTTTATCATGTTGGTTGGGTTTTTGTTTGGATAAGACTAATGTGAAGACTCTTGTAGGACCCAATTTTATGAAAGAGATGACTGAACAAGTTAAATTGATCTATAAGTGAATGGTTTATACCGAATCTATCACATATTTTGTGATGGGAAAAAGTGTAATTGTTACTTGATGTATATTATATGGAGAAGATGATTTAGGTTTTAGATTATATTGATAAGGTCCTTCAAGGAAGTGGTATTCCATTGGTTCTAGTGCTATGAAAGCATGTAATAATTCATGGAGATTCATAAGAGAGAGAATTCAAGATGCAATAGAAATGGATAGGGATTACTGTGAAGAATGGATCCCAATGTTTTTTTAGGATAAAAAGTCATATGGTGGGAATAATAACAATTCCCAGGGTTTGAGAATACATTATTTTTGGGTGTGTAATGTGGTTTTGATGATTGAGAGTAAATCTAGGATTTTTTTAATGAATCTTGAAAAATGGATGTTTAAATTATCACAAGAGTTATTTTTAACTACACCATTAGATCTAGAATAGAGAATTTAACCAAGGGTATAATTTTTTTATGAATTTGAGTTGTAGATAGAAGTGGGGAGAATTTTTTCAGACCCACATGGTCTCTTTTATAACCCTGATAGAATGTTCATGGTAAAAATTCTAGAAAAAATGATCAGAAAGGTCTCCTACATGGTCTTGGGGGACTATATATATTGGCCATAAAGATAATATTACATGTTGATTCTTCATAATTTAACATAAAAAATACTCTAAAATTTTCCCTTATTTTATCTAAACATCCTTGAATAATTTATAGGGTGATTTATGGTGGATTTGGAGATATTTCATCCTCTCATAAACTGATCAAAGGTGTGATTCTTGGATTAAATTATGGATCTTAGGTAAAAATATAGATTTATTCTCTCTCTCCCTCCATTTCATTTCCTCTCATTCCCCCTATCAAATTAAGAGATGGGGATATCAGATCTTTGTTTTTTAGTCCATGTATTGAGGATTATAGTTCTTCTTGATAGGGATTTATAGTTTCATCCATATGATGGGATATTTGGACCATGGAATTTGTGAATTTCGAAAAATGACATGACTTGGTAGGTGGATCCAATCTCATCTATGAAATGGATAATTCTGAATGTGTTTTTTTATTAATTCTGATTTATTTAGGACATCCTTGATTGATTTATATAAAATTATTATTTTATTCAAAGTAATGTTTTTGGAATAAATGCATTTTGTTATAAATTTATGGGGTTTTATAATGTTTTATTTTGAAATAAAATTGGGAATTAAAAATTATATTTCCCCCAAATACGATAATGAATTTGAATTAGGATTTTGACATCAGATATTTAATTAATAAATTGTGTCTTTTGTGAAATATTTTGATTTTATACAAATTGTTAAATTATGTGATTCATTTAATTTGAATAAATAAGTCTTATGAAGTGATTTAGGAAAAATGTGTTTGAAAATGGAATTTTAGAGATATAAAATGGCGATTCTCAATTTAATGGAATATTTCAGTTTTGAAATAGAAAATAATGATTTTTAATTAAAGTAAATTTAACTTTCCTTGGATTAAAAAATAACATTTTCAAAGTGGTTTATGTTTTTTTTATTATAATCGAAATAATTTTTCAAATGGAAACTTTTTTATTTCAGGGTAATTTGATTTAAATAATAATTATGAATTTTTTGAATTAAATTAAATTGATTTTTTTAATCTTCAGAATGATGGGATAAAAATGTGTGAATCAAATATGAATTTTAGAATGTATCACACATGGTGAATGAAAGTGTTGAAAATGTTTTTTCGAGACAAGTTTTGGAACCCCCAAGCTCCCACCATGGTAAAGTGAGGAACTTAAGGAGTGTTTGTTAAGGTGATAAAAAATTGAAATTACCAAGTATATAAAGATAAAACCATATCCTTTTCCTGATAAAGTGGATTATTTGAGGTTGTGTATATGGATTATGACTTAGTTCACAAACATTATTGAGAAAGTGGTGACTCAATTCCAATAGGTGATCAATAAATTTAATAACATAATTAGTTATAGAAAAAAGATTTTTTCAATATGATAATGAATCATTATTATGGTTGAATATATTTTTGCGAAATTTTTAGTTTCTAATAGACATTGAGGAAACATGGAGTTACCAATAGAATATGAGGAAATGTGGAGTTTTCATTATTTGAAAAAATGGGAAGTTTTTTTGGAATTTGTTAAAATGAGGATTTTCCACTACTTTGTTAAAAAATGAGTTTTAATTAAAATTGGGAAATTATTATTTCCTAGAATGTGAGTTTTTAGGGAGGAAAATTGTTTTTGAAAAATTGATTAATTGTGAATACTTTTATATTTTTTAGTAAATTGTGAAGTTCTTTTTAAATGTAATGTCTTAGTTTTGGTTTGGAATAAATTGGTAAATAATTTTTTTTGTCTTTTAAAATATTTTTGATTTATCATGGTTTATTGTAATTTCATTTTAAATGGTTTTTTAGAGACCTATATTAGAGTATTTGGGATATCCTATTGATATTATACTCACCTGAAACTTATAGATTTCAATGAACGGGTAGATTCCATGAGACATGATACAGGTAAAGGGAATACATCATTCTTTATTGATGGAAATATATAGTTACACATTGGAGTTATGGTGGATGAGAGGGTACATCACAATTTGAGATTGTTTCCTTTAGTTTTAGTACGTTTCTTTTAATTTATTCAACATACACATTTGGATTGTTTATAAAACAAATGGTTTTCTCTATCATAATTTTTATTAAGACAATTATCTAAAATGTTTTCCTTGTAATTATGTGTGGATATGATTTTATTTAATGGAAAATAATTCCTAAAGTGTTTTATTTTATCCCTTTCCAATTTTTTGTAGCCTCTTGAAATCAAAGGACCTGCTTAAGGCTTTGTGTTTTCTTAACTCGGGACACGATATTTGGTCCCTTAGTTCAAGGAATTACAGTAGGCATCAATGACATAGATAAACTTATTGAGGTGTATATATTGGATTTATTCAATGATGATGGAGATATGGGAAGAAAATTGATGAGTGAGAGTGATAAAGTATGATTATAAGTTGTCTTGAATACTTACTAATATTGTAATGACCTAAACTTTTATAAATTAAATCCCTTTTTTTGAATGAATAAATTTCTTATTAAGTAATATAGGTCAATAAAACACATCATTTAGTTTAGTTATTTTGGAACAAATATAAAATATATCCTATTAAATTTAAAATAACATTTAGAATATTATTTTTGATAATATAGTCATTGTATAGTGACTGTTAAGATTAGTATATATTAATGATTATGATAAAGTCCATTCGGTATAGACAGAAGAAGAGATGACCTCGACCAGTAGGATCATACCCTATGAATCAAATTTATCAAAGATTACAAGGGAGATGACATAAAATGGATTTTATCTTGAACAAGACCAATTCAATATTCTACAATCAAAGATTGAGTGAAATCATTTATGGGAGAATTTCATGCGTATCGAGATCACAACCCAAACAATGATTGTCGAACCACCCTAATAAATCACCACAATCGCACACCTTACCCTTAGGGTATACATTTGTGTAATAAGAGGATATATATATAGACCCTAGTAATATAATTTTTTATATATTTTTCTAAAATGATGATTATATTTATCTATTTTTGTTATTAATTTATAAATTACCATATAACGAGTTTAATAAAATTATATTTTGATACAAAGAAATAAAAATTATATTTTAGTGAAATATATATTCTCAATTAAGAAAAACTTCTGGAAAATTTAATAATTTTTGAAATAAATGTTATTTTAACAAACCATTATTAATAAAAAATATTTATTTAAATATAAATGATAATATAATTTAATGAAGTCTAATATAATTTTATAATGGTCAGAAAGTTTTTAGTGTGGTAAAAACTAGTATTTTTTAGTAAATAAAGATTTGTATTTAAATGTGAAAATGATCATATTTAGAAAATTATTTTGATTAAATAAATAATATTTTTAAAACCATTATGTTGAAATTAGATAATAGTGATTTTTTCATAATTTTTTTGGGATAATCAATTTTTTAGGTAAACATTAAATATGGTATAAATATATTATTTGTATTATGAAATCATAATAGACCAAAAGTGATGAAATAAATTATAAAATTGGGATCCAAAACCCAAAATAGATTAACTCTTTAAAATTATTTATTTTTTATGTTATTTGATTAATTTTACAAACCCTTAATGAATCATCCAAAAACTATGCTACATTTAAAGGTTTTAAAATCAATTATTTATGAACATGACTCACTTTCACATCACCGATGATATTGTTTTAATATGTTAGTTTATTGAAATTATATAATATTGAAAATCAATCCTCTTTATAATAAACCATGGGAAAAAACCAAGGTAAGGTATGTGGTTTTGATTATGTTTTCATATAGAGTCCAAAACATGAGTTTAAAAAATAATAAAAAATCCCCCTCTTTCTTTATATAAATACCCACCTAAACCCCCTCTTATATTCACTTAAAACCCATTTAGAATGAAGTTTATATTCTTATACCTCTATAAATCACTCCCAATGTGCTCCCAATTTCTTAATAAGCTCCTCCCAAGCTTTTAGAATCACCCTATCAAGGTAAGGGGATTTTATCCTCCTATTTATTGAATCAATTTCATGTATTATGCCTTTTAATTTCTAATTTTTCATGTTTAAATTTTCCTTTACACATAAATTTTACCATCCCTATGATTTCTAAGTTATTATAGACCACCTTTCACTCTAATTAAACCCTTAAATTAATATTTTTGTATACCATTATGCTGCTGAATTTTTCCTATAATTTTACATTCTAAACATTTATATAGTGAATACCCATACCCATTTACAATAGTGAACATACTATTTGATTATGGTTCTTCACATTTTTCATAAAACATAAGTTGAATAAAAATATTTAAAAACTACCTCAAAATATTAATGTTGATATATTAGTGAAATGGAAAATGGATAAATTATTGAATCCCAAATATATAAATTCCCCATATCCAAATTTGTGGGCTGAATTTCCCAGTAAAAATTTTTATAATATATTTAAATTAATTGAATGTTATTCTATGTTTGTACTGGATTTAATTTTATAGATTCAACATAAATTTCTAATATAATGAAATCACCCTATGTATTGGGAATTTCCCTCTGATTCTATATAAGTTCAATGAGGTGGATGAATCTCCTTTAGAAAAATCATCTCAAGCATGAATATTATTACCTTATGAGAAAGTATATGTAGCTCCAATGATGGATACTAAGGAAAATATAATCCTTGATGAAATTCCCATTATAAGGGAATATACTGATGTTTTTATCTAAGAATTTCTCAGTCTTCCTCCAAACTGAGTGGTTGATTTCTCAATCAAACTCATACTCAGAGAACTAAAACTATGAAAGAATCTATAAAAAATATCCACTAATGAACTTGAAGAACTAAAGAAGAAACTAGAAGAGAATTGGGATAAAGGGTTTATATGACCAAGTTATTCACCATTGGGTGTACCGGTACTTATCTAGGGTGGGTATTCAATTAGGATATTATCAAGTAAATATGAAGTAAGTGGATATCCCCAAGACTACTTTTTTGTACAAGTTATGGGTACCATGAGTTCATAGTGATTCTATTTGGACCCACTAATGTTATAACTATATTCATGGACATAATAGATAGAGTCTTTAGGGTTTAACTTGAAATGTTTATGGTAATATTTATAGATGATATTCTTATCTACTATAAAATAAATGAGGAACCTGAGGATAATTTTAATACTATACTAAAGACCTTACAAAAGGAAACGTTATATGTGAAGTATAGTTAATGCGAGTTTTAGATGGAGAAAGTAACATTCAAGGGCATGTTTTCACCAGTAAAGGAATATATGTAGATCCTTCAAAACAAAGGCAATTGAATAATTTATAAGAACAACACATGTGATAGAGATCACAACTTCATTATATTATATGGGTACTATCATTTATTTTTGAGAAACTTCTCATGATTTTCAATCCCTCCAAATAAGATAACTCGGAAGTGAGTGATGTTTTTAAGGACTAATGAATGTGAGGAGGGATTAAAATAGTTAAATAAGAGTATAATCACTATAATTGTGATCATATTACCCAACATTGAGGAATGATTTGTGATCTAAAATGATGTGTCCAAAAAGGTCTTGATTTGTGTACTCATGTAAGTTGACAAAGTGGTAGCCTAGTTCTCCTATCAATTGAAGATCTACGAGTAGAACTACCCAACCCATGATCTTTAATTATATTCAATGATCTTTACATTAAATATTGGGTTGAATTATATCAATAGGTAAAATTGTGTCATATATATGGATCATAAAATCCTAAATTATATATTCACACAAAAGGGATCAATATTCACCAATGAAGGTTGTTAGAGTTGATGATTGTTCAACCCATTACCATCCTAGTAAGGAGAATAAAGTGGAAGATGCTTTGAGTAGAAAGGATCCCAAAACCCTATCCATGATGAGGATTGAAAGGGATCAAGTATTCTTGGACATGTAAAGTATTTACATGGTATTGATTAAAAGATATTCATCTTACATTACTCAAATAAATACTCAACCATGTATTCTTGAGAGGATAAAGGTGGCCCAAAAAGTTGATGAGAAGCTACAGAAAAAGGTAGGGAATATTCTAATTTTCTAAATATGGAGTTCTAAGGTTTGTAACCTTGATATGTGTCCCATTAAAACCAAATATGAATAGGAAACATCTATATGATATGCATAACTCATCCATTTCTATTCATCAATAAAGCACTAAAATATAAAAAGATCTAAAATTGTTTTTTGTGGGATAACATAAAGAGGGAGATTACAGAATTTATATCTCAATGATTGGAATGATAACAAGAAAAGGATGAATTAAATAAGTATAAGGGTATTACTAAAACATTTCCCATAATAGTATGGAAATGGGAAAAAATAACCATGTATTTCATTATAGGACCCCCTAGGTCATCTAAAGGAAATAATTCCATCTGGGTGGTAGTCGATCACCTTAAAAAGTCAGTGCATTTAATTTCCATCAAGGAATATTTCTCTATTGACCAACTCTCCAAGATATACATAAGGAAAGTGTTAATATTACATGGTGTTCCAATCTCTATTATATATGATTGAGATATGAAGTTTACCTCAAGGTTCAGGAGAAGGATCCAATAAGCATTGGATACATGGATGAGTTTCAATACTAATTATCTCCCTTATATGGATGGCCAGTCTAAAATAGCCATTCAAAATCTAGAGGATATGATGAGATATTATTCAATGGATTTACAAGGATGTTCAGATCAACATCTTCCCCTAGTAGAGTTCACATATAATAACAATTTCCATTCTATAATTCAAATGGAACCTTATGAGGCTCTATATGGGAAGATTTTTTAGACTCAAATATATTGTGATGAATTTGGAGAGTAGAATTTGATGGACCTTGATATCTTATAAGATATGAAATAGAAGGTTCAAAACATTCAATTTTATAATATTGATATAAAATATATGAAGACAATCATCAATGAGACCTACAATTTGAAGTTGGAGATAAGGTTTTACTTTATATATTTATATGGAAGAAGTTAAAACTTAGTCCTAGATACATTGGTCCCTTCAAGATACATGATTGAATCAGAGATATGGCCTATTGATTAGCACTCCCACCTAACCTATCCCATGTACATGATGTGTTCCATGTATCCCTCTTGAGGGAGAACAAACTATAACCTTCACATATACTAAATATAGATGTGGTACCCTTGGAGAATGATTTTTTATATGAGTAACCACCAATTAAGATCTTATATTTTAGAGAGAAAGTTTTATAAAACAATATAAATAACCCGGTCAAAGTACTATGGCGAAAACACAAGCTTGAGGAAGAAAATTGGGAACCGAAATTGTTGATGAAACAGAAATACCCTAATCGATTTTAGTGTATAAAAATAAATTTTGATGGTAATATTTTTGAAGGGGGTAGAATGTAATGACCCAAACTTTTAAAAATGAAGTTCAATTTTTTGAATGAATAAATTCCTTATTAAGTAATATAGTTATAGAAAACACATGCACAACTTTATTTATTTTAGACCAGTTACAAAATATATCCTATTGGATTTAAAATACCATTAAGGATATTAACTATTAATAATACATTCATTGTAAATTGACCATCAGGATTAGTATATATTAAGGGTTATTATAAAGTCCAATTGACATAGAAAGATGAAGCAATGACCTCAACCAGTAGGATAAAACTTTATGAAGCCCATTTATCAAAGCTTTTGAGGGAGAAGACATCACTAGGATTTTCTCTTGACCAATAATAAGATAAGACTCAATAACTAAAGATATAGAAAAACTATTTATGGTATAATTTCAATATTATCAATACCATAACCCAAAAAATGTTCACTGAACCACCCAAATAAAGAACCACCATCGCATAACTTACCCTTAGGGAATATACATGTGTAATAATGGGTTATGTATCTTGACCATAGTAATACGGTTTTTTATTTTTTTAAATTAATGATTATATTTAAAACTTTTTTTAATTAATTTATAAATGATCATATAATGAGTTTAATAAAAATTAAATTTTGATACAGAGAAATCAAAATTGTATTTTTGGGAAATATATAGTCTCAATTAAGACACTATTTTGAAAAAGTTAATATTTTTTTAAATATGTTTTATTTTAATATAAAATTATTATTAAAAAATATTTATTTAAATATAAATTATAATAAAATTTAACTAAGTATAATGTAATTATATAAGGGTCAAAAAGTTGTTAGTGCTATAAAAACAAGTATTTTTCAGTATATAGGGTTTTTATATAAAAGTGAAAATTATCATATTATAAATTTTTTTTTAAAAATAAATATTATTTTTGAAATCATCACATAATAATTATCCAATGATGATTTTATATAATTTTCTGAGGTAGTAAAATTTTTGGGTAAAAAATAATTACATAATAAATATTCAGTCTGTATTATGACAACATAATAGCCCAAAAGTGATTTAGTAAATACTATAAAGTAAATGAATGATGAAAAAATATTTAACCTTTAAAATAATGTAGTTTTGAAGTTATTTAATTAATTTTATAAACCCTTAATAAATCCTCCAAAACCTATATAATATTTTAAGCTTTTAAAATAAATTCTTTATGAACATGACTCACTTCCACATCACCAATGGTATTATTTTAATATGTTTGATTCTCAGAAATAAAAAATATTTAAAAATAATAATATTTTGAATAAACTATGGGGAAAAACCATGGGAAGGTTTGTGGTTTTGATTATTTTTCCATATAGACCACAAAACCTAAGTTTAGAAATTAACAAAGAATTCCCCTCTTTTTTTATAAATACCCACCCAACCTCCCACTCCTCTTCACTCAAAACTAATTTATCAGGAAGATCATATCTCTATACCTCTCTAAATACCTCTTAATTTTCTCCCAATATCTTAATAATATCATCCCATTCTTTTAGAAGCACCCTCTCAAGGTAAGGGTATTTTATAATCCTCTTTATTCAACAAATTTCTTGTATTTTCCATTCGATTTCTAATTGTTCATGTTGGAATTTGGTTTTACAGATATCTTTTATTGTCCTTATGATTTCAAATCTATTATATACCACCTTTACCTATCATTAAACACTTCCATGAATATTTATATACACCCTTTATGCTTCTAGAATTATTATATGACTTTCCATGAAAAACATTTTTCTAGTGAATACCCATCCCCATTTCCACTCAAGTATATTCACCCATATGTACCTATAATTCATTTATTGGGTACTTACATGTATGTATCCCACACTCCTTAATATTTTTATTAAAATTTATGAAAGACATTCTTATGTTGTATGGTCTTTGTGGGACACAAATTCATGTACATCATATAAATATGATGGGTAAGCCTAGAATTATATAACCCTATAATACATTGGGAAATGTATTTATCTCATGAGATACTATGTATGGTGAATGAGAGGTTATCCTAAGTATGTTATGTTATAATGTATATCTTTTTTTCCTTGAATTATTATTATGATTTCATGTCTTATGTTGTTTCTATATTCCTATGTTTCCTTGATGTTATCATCTTATATCAGGATTCGATGTTCATGTTTATGATTATCAACCCTTTTATGTCACCTTGATATGTCTATTGACTAACATGTATTACTTTAATCATGTTTTACTTTGATTATTCCCTTAATGGGTTTTATATCTCAGCCATTTCTTATGTACATCCCCAGGTTATCCTGTGCAATATTAAAAGAATTGATGGAATATAAGCACATGTTTCAGAGTTTTTAAATAATATTGTTGTACCCATGTTTCAAGATATTTTGATATTTATCTAATTACCCAAATACACTAGGCCTCATGATATTTTGTGATTTTATTAAGTATCTTTATGTAATAAATCATGAATTAAGGCATATTAAATATATGGGTTTTCATAGAGATGAATTGGTAATAGATCGAGCGAGCATAACTGAAGCTACAATGGAGAGAACATTGGATAATAATGTTCCTACACTGAGAATTTTTATATGGGACCACATGTTGAGACACAAAGGATAATGATGTTTTTATAAAGGTTTTAGAGATTTAAAAATCCAGTGATTTTATTTTATAGAGTAAGGAACCAAGATTTTAGAAACTTCTAGTATATTGTGAAGAGGATTATGATATCTCTATATTACTACATATAATTTAAAAATTAATTTTCTTATTTTCTTATCACTCAATGGTGGATTTTAATGGTCACATTACAGACTAGGTTTACTATATAATTTTCAACTTCAATATAACCTTTCAACATCATACCAAATAAAAATTTAAAGAAGTAATGAATAAATAAAATAAAAATTATATATGATTATGGACTAATTAGTAAATAACCATTAAGTGACTCTGAACACCTGTCATAGTACATTCATGAAATTAAATTCATGTGTCATGGAAAAATTAAAATATTCCAATACCAATATGAATGTTATGTAATGAATGTAAAACATGCATTAGGTAAACCAATCATTAAGGAACAAATGTATACAACCACTACTAAGTCATCATGTTCTTACCAAACTATCACAAGGTATAACAATGCCAAATTTTAGTTGTAATCACTATGATCATGATCTTAGTTTAATTTTGCATATATAATCTCCTAATATGAAATATTTTGGAGGGGATATATAATCATTGTAACATATATGTAACTTACTCATATTTAATGGAATTTATGTAATATTATATAGAGGTAACCTCATTGTTACCACGAGAATATAAAACATATCATTTTGAGATAACCTCCCCACTTTGGTGGGAATTTTGACCATACCAAAATATAAAGGTAAACTAATTACATAAATGGAAATTTATTCACATTATTTTTGGGGTTTTGAGGGGATAAAACTTATCCAAATGTATCATGAAACATCAAATAAAACTAACTTAATCCATAAGATATTCCATTTTTATTGGATTGAATAAATAAATGAAAATTTTGTACCTTTTTATCATTTGATCTTGAATCTATCTAAGAAATTTCACATGATATTGAAAGTGATGATTGAGAAGTAACCATATAACCCCCTCCTCTAATGGAATCTAAGGGATGGATGAATCTCCTAATTTATGGGAATGATCCTTTCTTCCTCATGGTTTTCTAGAACATTGTGTTAGAGAGATAGAGAGAGTAAGAGGGGTTTGTCCATATGATTTTCATATAATTTGAATAAAAATAAAAAAACAATGATTATATTTATATATCCATGTAAGGAGACTCAATGGAATCCAAATATTTGTCTATATTGAATGAAACTTTTCATAGGTTGTTCATGAGTTACAATGTTTGTAATGTGTAACTCTTCATTATTGATTAATTATTTAATGATTAAACAATTATATTGGATATTAAAACTCATATAAATTATAATTATATTATAATAATATTATCATGATAACTTAGTGTAGGAGAATATGGTTGAACCATGTGTTATCACAAAACATGATACTTTCTATGCACAACACCATGGCATGGTGACACTCATCATGATGTGGTGTATCCCAGTACAGACCACACCGTGGTCTAAACCAACAAGTAATGGTCTAATTTTTAGTGAATATCATAAATATCCTATTTAGTGGATCCTTTACACTTTAATTATTATTTATTTATAATTATATAGCTTTAACATATTTTTTTTTTATTTTTTTATCATGTTTAATATTTTTTATATTATATATTTTTTTATTTTCTCATTATTTTTTTCTTATTCAATATTACTATTTTGAAATTATTATTATTTGTTTTCTTAAATTATTTGTTGAATATTTTTCTAAGTATAAGGAATTTATGTATTGAATTATTACTCTCATGTATGCTGACTGTAACTAATTTTCCCATCATAAGTTGTGAGGGAATTTGATTTTTTGGTCACTGAGCATGGGATGTTTCAAGAATTTGGATTCATATTGGGATTATAAGGGTTGGGACATCTCAAGGAGTTGTTTTTCTGGATGTTTTTAGAAGTTTAAGTGGTTTTTCAGATTATTAGGTGAATGTATGGGTGGGGTTGGGGTGATCCCCTTTACTAATTACTACAATATATGGCTCTTCATTCCATGAAAAGGGAAGATCAGTCAATAATAAGGGTTGATTGATTAAACACTCCATGTATAGGGAAACACCAAACTATAGAGGATGCATATCACACCATGGAAAATGGGTGTCATGACATGACTAAGGTGTAAAGGCTTGGGTGATTACTATGGGATGACTGGTCACATCGTGATCAGTGGGTTTCATAGTGTGGGATATTTTTGTGGGGAATATGGGAATACCCTTACACATGGGAATCATAATATATTAAAGATAACTACACTATTATTGTGTAATTTATGTATGAGTTTTGGTATATCTTATGTATTGATCATGATGATACTTACATTTGGACTTTGTGAGATTTCTTGTGAGGAAGGTAGTCATTCCATGACCCCTAGGACACACTATAATTTTTGGTAATGTTTCTACTACTTACTCCATGAATGCATGAAAATAGGTAAAAATAAATTTTTTCCATTATATAGATATCATAACATCATTTATGATAATGTAATACCAAGTCATAAACTCGAGGATCTTGTTTAATTTAAAGAAGTTTAAAAAATAAAATTAAATTGATACCTTATTCAATTTACGATTTTGGAACATTTCACTTATAACAGATGCTTTTTGATCAAATTATCTAAATAATAAACCCTATAGATTTTCCAAACGCACTTAAAAAAGCTTTAAAATATTTCTATTGTCGATTTCCAGGGGCTAGTGTGGAAAATTAAAGGGGATTTTTTTATTTAAGATTACTAAACCACCATTTATTTGTTTTAGGAAGGATTTCATTGATTAGGGTGAACATATATCCTCTTTATCACTCTAGGAATTGGGTAAGAGGTGGTATAATCTCTAAAATTCTAGGGATCAATAGTTCCAATGAATTTAGGCTTTGTTTTTATTATATAGGTAGGTTAAAACATTTCCAAATTTCATTTTATCCTTTTAGTAATTTTTACCTTATAAATAATCCATAAATGACACTTGTGACCTAGTAATTATGTCATAATTGTCATAATTATTTTATCACTTACTTGAAACATCAATATTTTGGTATGTGATAAAATACAAGTCATTAATGTGTCTTGTTTCTCCCACAAAAATATTTAATAAACCTTGATTAACAAATATTCATTTATAAAATATTATTTTATATTTACTTAATAACTTATGAATACATTGAGTTTATAAATTTGAAAAATATTATTATAAAATTTAATACAATTTAATTTATTTATTTCCTTATGATTGTTGAAACTATAACATTACTCAACCTCATCATGGGTCCCACCATGTCCTAAACTCTAAATCATTATAATTGGACAAAATTTTGAATGTTCTTTGTATCTGACCCTATAAGATATTATCTCAATAGTAGTTATTGTCACTCATAGACTAGGAGTGGTGTCTAAAAACACATCAAGGATCCTAAAGGGATAAGGTTAAGTCATAAAAATGATAAAATATCATACAAAATAAACTATGTAATATAATATATTTGTTTCATGATATCTCATAAAGTTGGATGCATATCTTATGTCATTGTCCTTACATTCTTAATTTATTCTTTCCATGACCATACCAAATATACTTACATACTTATACAATGGCCATGGATTTAATGAAGGAACCACTATCTTATTCAAATGGGCTCGAGATATCTCATATTCTACACAGAATCAACAAATCATTTATTAATCATTCAATCAATATTATACCACTAATTACATACTTGATGAAAGTTACCTTTATATGAACATAAATTTCATGGTTTTCATATTTCATTAATGTATAACATAAAGTTATATACATTGATAATGATTTCATGTCAAGATACCATTATATATATTCACATATATGAACAACCAATGAATCAAAACATTTGATGTTCCTATTGGTGGGTCAATACTCCTGATCACATGAAATAAATATCCCTCAGTGGGAAATTAATGATAATAGGTCTCAATTATTATAATCCCCTAACACCTGATAGTCAAACATCACTAGTTTCCCTTCAGAATGATTTATATAAACCCTAAGAAATATTTTAAATATTACTATCATAGAATCTATTTGTTCGCATTATAGTTGAGAACTGCTCTAACCATTTTATATGACATGTAATCTAAGAAGATTACTATATATATAGTATATGCATAAGTAATAATTATATAATGGTATGTGAAACACATGTATATATCAATATGTATACATGTATTGGTAATAAAAGTACACATAAGAGTTGGGTCAAGGGTACCCACTCTCAAAAAACTATCACATGAACTAGATCCAATTTTCATGTATTCTCCCACATCAGAATAATGATTCTATTGAGATAAGAATTTATTGATTAGTTCTACCATGTTATCCTCTATAGATACTCTTCTAACCATTAATTCACATATTTACGTAAAATCCCCCAAAATATAAAACTTACGAAGTATATTATTCATTTTTTGGTAAAACATGAGCTCTGTAGAAAGTAACATTACTATGATATTATCATATTATATAGTTGATGTACCCAAAATACATAATTAAATACTTTGGAATAATCAAATTATAATGTTATATGAAACCTAAACAGCACTAATTTTAATGGCGTAATATAGTGGAAGAATGAGGTCGATCCCATAGAGAGCGGGGAACATAGAGATGTAAACTTTTGACCAAAGGTTGGGTTTTCCCAATTTAAATATTATTTTGATTAAACTAGGTATCTTAGGTTTTAATTAAAATTGAAAAAAGTAAAAGGGTCAATTTTAGGGTATAGGCAAAGGAAAATCCTAAATCTAACTTGAGATAGATCTATGGATTAGGCTGTGAAGCAGTTCAAGGGTCACCAATTGGTTATGGTAAAACTAGTTGGATCTAACTAATTTACAACTATCCCTTAGTATGGGTATAGAAAACAATACATATTCATTATTCTTATCTTCAATGGTATAAAGAGTCACATGATAATGGTCATATTCTATTTAACTCCAATTAGGTCAGGTTTGTTCAATTGCACCTCCCATGGCCAGGGTTGTGAAAGAAAATACAATAAAAAGTTGTTTTTAACCTAATTAATATCCATAGGTTTACCAATGCTAAATTTTAGATATTCATTAATTTAAAACACCCCTAATCTTGAGCACTACAGATTTAGCGGATCATCATTGGGTGAATACTAATGATGAATAAAAAATAACCCACAATAGGGAGATCAAAAGAGAAATAATGATAAAGAAAGGAAAGAAAATAAATTGGAATTAAACTAATGAGGAAACCAAAATTATATAAAAGTTTTAAAAGGGAAAAGAAGAAAAATAGAAAAACTATCTACAACGAATTCTAGGTTGGAACCCTATGACAAAATCTCCATAGTCAAGCCTCTCCACACCTAGAATGGAATAACCTTATCTCTTGGATCAAACCCATATATATAATCCATGGAGTCATCCACAGATTCACTAAGTCAAATATAGTGTTAAATGGTAGTTTTGTTGAAATGATATGCACCCCATTTTTTGGGGTTTTTCGAAGGTTTACATGACATGTAATGTGAAGGGATGAATTTTTATGTTTTTTACACTTCACTCCATGCACTAATTTCACGACTTGTATAAATTACACAGTGTACATGATACATGATGTGTAAATGATACACAATGTGTAAAGTTTTCTTCAAGCTCCGAATGCTCTGTTTTAACTTGGCTCTTCAGTTTTGTGCCTCTGAAACCTCTTGTGATCATCCAAAATCACAAGTAAACTTAATTTAATGGATTTATCATCTCTTTGTATTCAATATTCAATGTAATTTCTATAATATTTTCATTTTCACACCGCATCGCTTCACAATGTGATGTAAAGTGCCTTTATCTTCTCAAATTTTCATACATTCCCCACTATTGTTCTAATTATCAGTCTTTCATAAGAATACAAAATTGAATTAATATCAAACATGAATATAATATTCAATAAATTAATAATAAATGAATACATATATAAAAAAACCTCAAAATATATATGAAAAATAGAGATATTAATAGTAACGGGGTCTATATTTCTGGGTACAATGCCAAGATTAGAGACAAAGATTTTTATCCAATCTTCTTCCTTAGATACATCAAAATCTTCGATATGCTTAGATCATGATATAGAATTAGTGACCATGATTTTCATTGAGATTACCCATCTCACTACACTATTATTTAGGAAAACGTTATATCCAAACTATGATTGATGATCATCATGATCTGATAAGAATCTAGTATTTTTATATCCCCTCACCACTAGCTCCTCATCTTCTGTATACACCAAGAACAAATCCATTATACATCTCATGTAATCGAGGATAGTTTTAAATTATTCATGATTCATCTCTCCTAAATTTTCTTGATATTTTCCCACTCTAATTAATGAAATGGAACCATCAAACCTATTATATAGCATAATATACATGATAGATCCCATTACCAAATCATAAGGGACTCTAATAATTATTTATATCTCCTCCTATGTTTTTAGGAACATTTTCTTGGTGAGATTAATTCCACATGACATTGGAAACCGTTCTTTATTGTATTTTTCCATAATTCACCCTTTAAGTTCCTTATAAATATATGTACTTGGACTTATCCTAAACAGACTTTGAGATTTATCATGATCTCTAGAATGTAATATACCCCACCTAATTATTTCATGGATAAGCATTCATTTATACAAGTTTTTACTAAATTTAATACTTGTACTTCATTTTCCACTAATAATTTTCCATAAACATATAATACTAGAAAAATTATGAAACTCCCATGAAAATTCTTATAGACACATGGATCACTTTCATTCTTAATGAAACCAAATTTTCTTACAGTCACATCAAAATGAACATTCCAAGATCATGATTCCCACTTTAATCTATAAATATATATCCACATATTGTATACTTTATTGGTATTCTTAGAAATTATTAACCCTTTAGGTTTTATCATATAGAATTCCTCAACCAAATTCCCTTTAAGAAATTAGTTTTGACATCTAGTTTCCAAATCTCATAATCATAGAAGGATGTGATTTCAAGTAATATTATAATGGAATTTAGCATTGTGACTGGTGATACAGTTTCATAATATTTAATTCTAGTACATTATCTTAAACCCTTAACTCATTCTTTATAGGTTTTTAATCTAACATCCATGTCTAACTTCTTCTTGAATACTTATTTTCACTAAATAGGGTTTACATCAGCTAACAAGTCTACCAAAATACAAACTTGATTTTGGAAATAGACTCTATCTTATAATTCATGCCTTATTTCCATTTAGAAACATATTTTCTATCCAATAATTCCTTATAGGTTAGAGGTTCATTATCCTCTTGAAATAACGTTTCACCCGACACAATGATAAGAAAACCATATCTCTTTGGTTCTCTAACCTCCTTTGTTGACCCATGCAATACTTGTGTCTTAAGAACTTATTATTCACCCACCATTTCTTTTGTATTTTTTTCTTATATTAACTATTGTTCATTTAGAGAATGAATTTCATTGAAAACAATATTTATCCCATTAATTCCATTTGAAATGTGTTCCATTTCTATAAATATGGAATGTATTTCCATAATGAATTTTGTTTCTGAAGGGTTTTATAAGTACTATCATTTAGTTTCATTAGTATAACCTATAAAGATAAATTTCATGGTATGAGATTCTAGTTTTTTATTAGGTATAGTATTGAAAAACTCCTCACATCCCAATACATGTATGTGTTATAGAACAATTTTTTTCAATTCCATAAATTTTATGAAATCCCATTTACCTCTTTAGTTGGTTCTAGGTTTAGTGTAATTTACACCATCTTTAGTTCATATCTCCAAAATCATAAAGGTATCCTTGTATGACTCATCATCAATACGACCATGTAAATAAAGGTATAATTCATCCTTTTAGTCATACCATTCCACTAAGGTGTATAATGAGTGAGTTAGGAGACTATCTCACACTCCTTGAAATGATCGATGAATTCTGGGTTAAGATACTCTCCTCCATAGTCTGAGTGGAGTTTCTTAATCTTCATACCAAGATGATTCTATAATTCATTATGATATTCCTTAAACATGTTAAAGGAATTTGATTTATACCCCATTAAGTAGATATATCCATATATATGATTTTTTTGGTAAAATTATGGGTATACAAAACCCCCTTTCCTATACCAGAAATGGACCACATACATAAGTATGAATCAATTATAGTAGTTTTGTATCCCTTTACCCATTCCAAGTGAAAGGAGATTTGTTAATTTTTCCATATAAATAGATGTGACATACATATAAGGGTTTTAACCCAATAGAGTTTAAATACCCCACTTGATGTAGTTTATTAAAATTATTTTAATTTACATGACCAAGCCTGAAGTTCAATATAAAGGTATGATATGAGTCTTTATCATTGGAATTTCCATTAATTTCTAAAATGTTATTTTCAAGTTCAAGTGTATATAATCCATTTTAAGATGTTCTATAACATAAAATATGTCATCATAATAAAAGAAACAACATTTTCTTCCAAATATGAAATAAAATCCCATAATGCCTAGACTCGATGATGAAATTCTGTTTTTAGTAATTGAGGGTACATAATAACAATTAATTAATATAATAAACATTCCATTCTGTAAATTAAGATGATAATATCCAACTATAAACTCCACAAGTCTTGCACAATTTATTTCCCAGATATCCACATCACCCCTTTAAATCATCTTGAATTTACTTGGTTCTTATATTTTAGTATAAATGTGTGAGTTTTTAGGTCCTTCCAGGGTGATGAAAAAAGTGGGGGGGGGGTGTTAATTGTAATCATTAAAAATATGAGTAACTTTAAATATAATGTGAATTAAATGTATAATAAGATTTGAAAATTAAATAATAAATACATGAATCATTGAAGGTCTAAATAGTTTAAATAGAAAATTAAACATGAGTGTACATGGATCTTATAGTAGTTTAGATCCAAGTGATCCCACATCTACTCTTGACACTCCAACCATGGAGTATGGATATCAACTATCGATATATACATTTAAGGTTTTATAAAATAATAATACTTTTACAATTTAAATATCCTTAACCTAATATTTTATGGGGTCAAACCTAACCCAATCTCTTTCAAGGATAGCCCAAGCCTACCATCTTTTTTACAGGTGTAGGAAAAACCCCAGATTTCTAAGGAGAAACCTTAAACCTAGTGTCTTTTAATTTGATAAGACATAACAAGTGAAAATTACTTTTGATCAGGTGGGTAGAACCAATGGTACCTTTTAAGGGTGGAATAACCCTTTAATTGTTACAATACAGTGCAAATAATTCATGGTAAAAATAAAATAATGTAACTCACTAGAATCTATTGAAGATGAAATACTAGTGTAGGAATATTATTATCAACCATTCTCGAATGATGAATGTTAAAGCTTGAGCATTCCAAAAGTCCTAATAAAAATAATGTAATATTGTATCTCAATACTTTAGAATCGAACAATGAAGTCCATGCATGTATTTTTCATATTTCTTTTGTTTTTTATATATAAAATATCAACTATTTTCCTCTTGAGTGGACTCCATGATAGTTCCTTAAATGATTAATGATAATTATTAATAAATATAATTCATGTGGAATTTCTTTAATTATTGACATAATATAAAATAATTCCAAAAAAAATTTAAATCATCAATATATAAACCATAATAATCAACATTAAATACTCTATAATATTCGGTAACTAATTTCTAGAAATACTCCTTGAAATTACATGGAATAGATACTTGATATTCTAGACAATATTCGAATTGGAAATATAATTATTCCCAATTATCAATCATATTAAATGATAATTGAATATTAAATAATAATAAATGTAAGAACCCGAATCTTCATTTTTTGTTTGGATCTTGATTTTGGGTTGTTTTGAGAAAAGAAGAAGAAATGAGGTTTTTCTAAGTACACACCATGTACTTCTGAGTACACATTGTGTACCTAGTTTCTGCATATAACCATGTACAAGCCATGTAATGGCTGAGTACATGGCTATGTGTTGACCTAAAAGTCCACTTAAGTCAGGGGCCGATTAAGGCAACTACATGACTTGTATGTTTAATGAAAACACCATGTACTTTTTTTGATATATCAGAGCAGGTTTTCATCTTATATCTGTAAACATCTTCTTCTCTTCATGGTTCATACAGGAGAGCAATATAATGATCAATGAACATAAACCCCTTCTGATTCTCCATCCGAGATCCAATTGAGACACCGTTGGGTGCATTGGAATCCCATCGGCGAGTTCTCAAACCCCCTAGATCCTTCTTTCAGGATTATTCCTATCTCGTAAGTTATTTAGGGTTGGGTGTTTTTAACCTTTTTATAGATCTACGCTGAGTTAGGCCTATTCAAGGGCTGATGTTAAAGTATATGGATTGTACGATATCAAGGTAGGTGGTTTGTTCCTATCATTGCATTGTCTTGGATTATATATGCTTAAAGTGTCACATAACCACATTTGAGGTATTGATTGATTGGGAATTTAACCCTATTTATCACCTACCATGGTTTATTTATTTTATAAAGAGTATTTTATTATGATTAAGGTTATATACCTTGTTTATGGGACAACCGTGGGTGTGTTTCCCCTGTTTGACTATTTTCTGGTCATTTGGTCTAGGATTCCAGTTAGGATTTCCTTGATTTCCATACCTTTATTTGTTAGGATAGAGTTGAGGATTATGTGAGATGCCTGTGATATGAATTGAGAAGGTTTGAACAAGGTGAATCTACTATGATAGCTTCCCAACAGAGGGTCATTTATGTATGTTTTTACTATTATGTTGACCTAGGGGTATTGACTGTGAGAGCTGCCAGGTGGTCATCAAAATGGGGTTTAGACCATGAGAGCTTGTACAGGTGGTTGTTTATAATTGTTTGATAGTATATTAGACCAAATGGGTTAGATCATGAGAGATTCCCAAATGGTCATTATTAAATTAATTGTTTTTATATTAGACCATGGGGATTATACTGTAAGAACTTTCCCAAAGGGTAATTATTGAATAATTAAATGATTGTGATGAGTCTGCCAAGATAAAACACAAGCTTGGACTCGACCTTACTTGATTGTTTAGATGGTCTTCTGAGGCATCAGTTTTGTTACATGAATGGTGGATACAGATCTTAGGCTAGATCCCAAGGTTTACATGATTCAATGGATTGAATAATAAATGTAAATGAATGTAATTGAAAATAGTAGGACTGTTTACTTTTGAGTACTTCCTAGTTTATTGATTCATTCTTTATATTACCTACTATATATATTCACGAATAGTTAGGAACATATCTATTGGTGGTTGCCTATGAGGATTCTTCTCACACCCTATTTGGGTATTTGTTTGGGCCCAAAAAGATTATATTATTGCAGGTATAAATAAGGGAAGTAACCCTTCTTCATCAGGTACTTGATTACCATTGGAGTTAGAGAGCATGAGACCAAGCTGAGGCTTGCGATGCTGCTGGAGTTTACTTGTTTCTTTTATAAATTGGTTTTTTTATTTATTTATAGCATTGTGAATTGTTTGGGTATTTTATTAGATACATATTCCATGCATCATGTATATATATATTGTGTATTCTATTAGATTTACTTTTAGTCTTCCGTTGTTTATTTTTATTTGGTATTATTTCCTATTCTACTGTTTAATATTTAGATTTCACTGTGTATACTCTACTAATGAGGGAATAGTTTTGCCAATGTATTACCTTAACCCTCACTATTAGTTAGCATCCTTTGGTGTTTGGGAAAATGCACTTGAGGTTATGTGGCCAATCGAGTTCGGGGCAATTTTGGGTGGCACCCGAATCTGAGACTTTACAAAGTGGTATCAGAGGAGTTTATTTTATTTCTTTTACTTACTATTTGGAGCCTATAGACTGGGATAAGAAAGAATAGGTAGTTGTTAATAATCCCTTCTCAGAAGTAGCTACCCAATATACAGGTAAAAGCCAAGTTACATCAAATATTTCAATTTTTAGGGTTTTTGAATTATTATACTTGATTTGATTTCACCGTTTGGTGATTCACTTGTTTTGTGCTGTTATGATTGATATAATTGTGGTTCTATTTCTGTTGAAACCTGATGAGATGAGGGTATTCCATCTTATTCATCATATAGTCACTTTCTAGAGATCACATTCATGCACTCTTATCCTGCCATTTAGTGTGCATTGTTAGTTTCATGATGTTTTGATAGATATTGTGCTAGATATGAATTCTGTTGTGATAGATGTCGTGATATAAATACCTGATATTTTTTATAGGGTATTGTTATATGTAATGTTTTATTTGGATGAATGCCAAACTTTGGTCCCTTAGGTGTTATGGGCCCTCTTGGATCCGAATTTGGTGGATCATGTTTGAACTTTAATTGAATTCTGTCAAGTTATAATATGAACAAGAATGCCAAACATTGATTCATGGGGAGTATGGGATGTCACACCCCGACCGCGGATGCCCTTGTTTTTAATCTTTTCTTGGTCCCGGTTTGATTTTTTTTCTAAGTTTAATTGTGTTGGCGAGTTTCGCGCCAATGCACGGTCACCACATCGTTAGCCGTGATGGTGCGTTCGGCCTGGGTGACCGCGTGTTCGCCCGACGTTTAAATATTAATTTTTTTTATGTTCACAATTAGTATAGTTAGTAGTATTAAATTGTTATAAATATTATTATTATTATTTTATTATTAGGATTGTTAAATTATTATTATTATTATAGTTACGATATTATTATTATTATTATTATAAAGTATTATTATCTTTATAAAGTTTTATTATAATTATAAGGATTTTATTTTTTGTTTATTTACTTATTCTATAACTATTATTATTATTATTGTGTTAATAAAATGAAAAAAAAATTAAAACCCTAACCCCCCCGGTTTTCCCCTCCTGCGAGAGTAGAACCCCACGGTTTTCCTGTAACACCCCGAGATTTTATGAAAAATATTCTTTTTAATTTCATTAATGTCTTGTGTTGTACGCTACACCAAAAGGAGCTTGCATAACATGAATCCTTGACTTTCCTTTCATTACACGAAATCACGACCTTCCTCGATAGCGTGTGTAGTACGCAATACCGAGTTTCACTAAACTACGATATGCTATTAAAATATTATTAAAACTAGTCGTTATGAATAGTAATAACCACTTTTTGAAATTTTTGAAATTTTTATTTTTCAAAATGGACTTCATTTTTGGATTCGGAATATCGAAATTAGCTTAGGGTGAAATTTTGGTACTTTTTGGATAACTTTCATTTTCCGATGAATAGTGAAAATTACTAAATTTTAATTAAAAACAACTTTTTTAATCGAAATAATTAATAGTGATAAATTATTGATTTGAGTGGTTTTAAAGTATATTTAGAATATATTTTTACAATTTAATAAAATGGTTTTTATTGGATGTAATTTCACATTTAAACCAGACATAAACAAGTGTCAATCTTTTGATAGTTATTATCTTTTAAAAACACGCTATTTGTTTTGACGACGGGAATTAATTTTTAAATTAGTTAATGTAACTGATATGTTTTGAATTTGGTAAAATAGACATCATTTTTGAATTCATAATATCAAATATAGCTTAGGCCTAATTTTTGGTATTTTTCTAGAAACTTTCGTTTTTTGATGAATAGTGAAACCACTAAGTGGTAGTTAAAAAACTAAACATTTCATAAAACATAATTTTACCACTTCTGTGAGTGGAATTTAAAAAATCTAAGAGACACGATTAATATCAAGGACTAAAATTTGGTTTAATGAGATGAAAATAATTTTTGGTGAATAGTAACTTTTTACTTTTTTTTACCACGGTTAAAAGTAAATAGGGTAATTAAGGGTAAAAATGTTATTATTATTACCATAAAACATTTCTTAATTCTATTGGATAAGTTTAATTCGACCAAAAACAACCTTATGTATAAAATATGTCCATTTAGGCCCACTTGGATTAGATTAGGACATTTATTATTAATTTATTTAAAGAAGGGTTAAAATAGTTAAAATCAAAGTTTAATAAGTAAATCATTTTTAATATGGGGTTATACATAAGATAAATTAGACTATAAATATTCATTAGAAATATAAAGAAATTTAATACATAATGTTATTTTATTTGTAATTTTTAGACATTAAATAATTTAATTTATTTATGACACAACGATGATGCAGTAATTATCTTATTAATGAAATATTGACATAATTGATGTTATAAATACCCAAATAAATGTAATTTGAGACTTTCTATTAATTACACTAATTTTCCAGGTTAATATGACATGTTAGTATTGATTTAATTAACTTTTTTTGAACTAATCATTCTGTTATGAGTTTCACAAAAATCAATTACTAAATAGTGTCAAAATTGACATAAAAAGGTTTTTAAAACAAATATTATATTATTAATTGTTATTTTATTCCTAAAAATCTACTTTTCGACCAAATGACTTAGATATGGTTATATATTTTAATAATAAACAACTTAGGGTTCGTTTGGCTTGTTATAGTAAGTTTATTAACCTTATAGTGTAAGAACACAAGAAGACACGGTAAAAGTAAAATTATTTAACTTAATGTTAAAACTAAATGATAAGGTTAAAATTGGAACCTAAACTTGTCTAAATTATATTGGATGAGATTATTTAGACCCATCCCCATCTTATCTTCGAAATAAATCAATTTGGAGCTATTTAAAACCGAATTTGGCTTTATAATAAAATAATATTTTTAGTTATTCCAAAGGTGCTCCTCTCCTCCCTTATAAAAGGGCACCTCCTCCCTCTCTTCATCACACCATTTTGAGCCTTCAATCTCGGCCAAACCCTGCCAAATTATCTTCTCCACTTCCCTAGAAACATCCTAGAGGTCCTGGTCTTCTTCAAAGTCCAATTTTAGTTCCCTAAGAGGAGGACTCAAAGAGGCGCTTCAAAGAAGAGGTAATGTCCGTTACCGATTCTTTCAACTTTATTTCTTCTTCCACTTCTTCTTCTTAGGTTGTTTCATTATGAAGTAATAAAATAAGTATCACTTATATACTGATATGTTATTATAAGTATGAAACAACCCTATTTCACCATCTATCCATCCTACGGAAAACGAAATCACCGCGCGTGCGTATGTACGAAATACCGTCTTCACGCCGTGGTGTAATCTATTTTCCACCACCACCTTACTTGGATGGGTATAATGGTGTAAATAATGAATATATATGATTATTGTAAAGTTATATTGACTCTGAAATAGTATACATACACTCCAATACAATTCCAAAATCATGGGAACGATATCATCGCTCGTGCGTACATACGGAATACCGTCTCCACGACCCGATGAGATTCATTATCCATGTTAACCATTCATGAATGATTATAAATTATATATAATAAATAATCATGAAATATATGACATAATAATGATACTGGATTTATGTTTATATATATGGATGTCATCTAATTAATTCCTTTCAACTCAATAAGGAAACGAAAACAACGTTCATGCGTACGTACGACCTACCGTCTCCATGAACGGTGTATTTCTTTCCATTTACTAATCTATTATATATATGTATATTCTGAATATATATTATATATAAATCATTTTTTATATTCTGGAATTAAGTAATCATGATCTAAGTAATCATATGAATAATTACAAGTCAAAACACGAATGACAAATGAAACGATTTTACCCAAAACGCTCTTTAACATGGAATTTACAAAAGAACGGGTAATATAAAGTCATAAGTGAACCATATATGGTATCATAAAAATACGTATGATTCTGGAATAATTCCATGACATTATTTAAATTGTTATACAGGAGGTTCAGACACTTATGAAGCAAATCAGACCTAAGGTAATGGAAATATCACAATCTCATTTTTATCCGAGATTGCTTATACTTTGGAATTTAATGGGGTGTATTTTATCATCCACATCCATGTTTCCTCAATATGTAATATTATTTACATCTACTTACAATTTTTTAAATCCAATTTTACCATTCGGTGAGTTTTTAGTAAAAGATATGAAAGGAATCTTTTGTTGTTTTTCATACGAGGTACTTTTTGACTTTTCCGACAAAAGTGCGAGAAGAATGTTTTTTTAACTTATATGGAATGAATGGATTTTTAAAACATTATTTCCAAGAATATTCCTTTACAAGTTTTCAAGTTTATTTTTAATCAAATTATTTTAGTTTATAATTGTATGACATGTTAAGAAAGGAAAGGTGTTTTTGAAGTAGAAAGGATATTTTCCTCAAGAATGGAGTTCAAGTGTTTTATCAAAATTATTTTCCATCTAAGATAATAAAGGGTTATGTTTTTATCCCTATTATTAAATTGATTTGATTATGTTGTGATGGAATTATTTTTATGAATTCCTTTATCTTATATGAATTGTTTTATGATGTCACGATGTTTAAGATTCCCATTTTTATTACATGGGTTATGCTATGATGTATGGTTTATGATTTTGTGGCACACATAAGAATGGTGTCATTATGAGATGGGTGGGACCTATATCTCCCTCCAATTAATTGGGTAAAGATTTTATATCTCATGAGATAGACATGGCTGGAATGGTAGGTTAAACCGATTCAGTGAAACAGGACGGAAACGAGGAGTGAACTCGGTTCAGAAATGGACTTTGTCCACTAAGATAGTCTTGGCAATGAGTCTTGACTAATAAGAAATGATTATCTATGATTATGTGTGTATGCCAAAAAGTTTCATGTTTTAAGTTTTTATTATTGGGATTACATTTCACTACTATGATTTATCCCATGTTATGATATTATGATCTCTTTTGCAGGTTAAGATTTCCAAAATGTTATGTTCTTATGAATATGATGTGATTGATATTTCTTTTGTTTACCCTTAATGAGAATTTGAGCTCAAACTTTTATGTTTTCTTTTCCCCAAGATATAAAGAAAGGTTTTAGGTTAAAAAAAAGGAAGATATTTATGGGAGATGTTTAAGATCTTTCACCACGATTAGAAGATTATATTCTGAGTTTCCAAAGACACTAAACTATTATGGTCCTTATGTGTGTGTTTTTGTTATGTATTAAGTATTCCGCAAAAGTAATGTAATGTCCATGTACGTTAAGCTTTGGGTATCTACAGTTGGTATCAGAGGAAAGGTTTAGTCAACCTTTGGAAACTAGGATGTGAGAACTTTAGTGAGATCCCTAGAGATATTTCTAAGGTATGTCTAGGGATGACCCTAAGGATAAGTATACGTATAGGTTATTGTCCTAGAATTACGCTAACGATCTTAGAATTAAACCTAAGATGTTAGATATTGAAGGTACTACCCCTTTATTATGTTGTTTTCCCTAGCATGATTTTTGCCTCTCACACTATTCTTTTTGGGTTTTAGAAAATGGCTGGAAACAAGACGATTCACGATAATGGAGGATATGATGGACAATGTAATGATGTTCTTCATGAGCAACCAAATGAAATGGGATTTGGAAGTCCAAACATTGTTATTATTCCTAATCAGCAATCTCATAATATGATCAATAATCTCAACTTTGGTAAGTTTCCCGACTCAGATAATAAGAGAAATATGGAGTTTCATGATGATCACAGAGGAAAGAAAGTTCAATTTCCCTCATGTAAATCATGTGGGAAGAGGCATCGGGGAGATTGTTTCAAGGGAACTAGAAGATGATTTGGGTGTGGAAAAGAAGGACACAAAGCCAGTAAGTGCAAAGGAAAAGGTTCAGTTAACACCATGGATGAAGATAATGGTATTCCTATGACATAAACAATGGTTAAATGTTTTAAATATGGAATGTACGGGCATTATGAAAACCAATGCCCTAAGGGAAAGTCTCATGAAGAGAATCAGTACGGTCGTATGGGTAGTATTTGTGTTGATGATGATGAAGAGACTACAAATGATATGTGAGATGGAAGAATTTTTGAAGCTCAGTCAATGGTTTAAGAAGGTAGTGGAATGATTACATTTTTATCAAGTGTAATGTTGTATAAGTAATCTCATGGTACTATGGAATAAAGAGACATCTAAGGATTGTTACACTGTTGTCTTTCCTTGAGTTTTGAAAGTGAATGATTAATGGTACCAGTAACCATGAAAGGTTATTCAGATATTTTTGGAAAGTAGATGATATGTGCATAATGAAGGGATAAGGAGAAAATTAAATGTTTTATAGTATGCATGAGCACATGACTGATATAATGAAATAGTTATATCATGGTTTAAGTATATAGAATTTTGGGGGTTTGGTATGTGGAAAGAATTAACTTTTGACAGAACTCATGTTTTCACTAAGGTTCAATGGGTATTCATTTTTTCAAGAGAATACATGATTAAGGCCTTCGAACGTTTGGAATGTGACCAAAAATAAATATCTTATGATATATGGGGATCAACGTTGGTATTAACATGCTTGTTATATGAAATCTCTGGTAATTGTTTTCACTATAATATTTCAATGGACTACAATATTATGGATAATCCTAAAGATTGAAATGGAATATGTTGGACATAAGTTAGTATTGTTTAAGGATAGAACCTTTTTTGATATTATTTATGGGATGTTATAGTAATGTAGTTTTAGAAAAAGGACAACCTGCAGGATGGGCGACATCCCATCGCGTCAGACAAGGCTGTGGGAATCAAACCCACAACTGAAGTGCGACTTGCATTTATCACCTACCACTAGCCTACAGGAAGTCCCTGTTTAGTAGAAACTAGTTTTATTATATTAAGCAGTATGATATATGAAGTATAAGTCTATTTTAGGAACCATATATAATTAATCTCACTATAGATGGACTTATGTATTTTTTGATAACTTTTCTATCCTTTTGTTTGAGACAGATGGAATGACCCATCATTCTATCACATGATCTTCTAACACATCACTAATGACAAATTCAACTTCATTTCTTCAAGAGATAAAGTGGAAATTGTCCAAATAATGACCAACGGTGAGACTATACCAAAATCACGAAAGTATTTCTTCTAATTCCAATTTCATCAACTTTAGGGAAATGATCTTGAAAACCAAAAATGTTGTCCTAGTGCTCTCATATCTGATGAATCAGATGGTACCTTAGATCGTCACAAATTTATGGCTTTGTGATTGCTGGATTTTCCATAGCCATGTTCTCTACCACTCTCCATCAGAACATGGTGGTTAGATTTCTCTTCCAAATCCATATTTTCACCTATGTGGAAACCCAGGGATTAGTTTATTTGGGTAACCGTTACGTTTCATAATTTTGTTTTTAAAGATTGGTTTTGGTATTCCTTTTTACGATGTGGGTTTCTATTAAAGAAACTTTCGAGTAGTAAACCATTTATAACCCTGATGAATTTTGAGGGCGAAATTCATTTTAAGGGGGGTAGAATGTAACACCCTGAGATTTTATGAAAAATATTATTTTTAATTTCATTAATGTCTTGTGTTGTACGCTACACCAAAAGTAGATTTCACAACATGCATCCTTGACTTTCCTTGCATTACACAAAATCACGACCTTCCTCGATAGCGTGTGTAGTACGCAATATCGAGTTTCACTAAACTACGATATGCTATTAAAATATTATTAAAACTAGCCATTATGAATAGTAATAACCACTTTTTAAATTTTTTTAAATTTTTATTTTTCAAAATGGACTTCATTTTTGGATTTGGAATATTGAAATTAGCTTAGGGTGAAATTTTGGTACTTTTCGGATAACTTTCATATTCTGATGAATAGTGAAAATTACTAAATTTTAATTAAAAACAACTTTTTTAATCGAAATAATTATTAGTGATTAATTATTGATTTGAGTGGTTTTAAATTATATTTAGAATATATTTTTACAATTTAATACAATGTTGTTCATTGGATGTAATTTCACATTTAAACCAGACATAAACAAGTGTCAATCTTTTGATAGTTATTATCTTTTAAAAACACGCTATTTGTTTTGACGACGAGAATTAATTTTTAAATTAGTTAATGTAACTGATATGTTTTGAATTTGGTAAAATAGAAATCATTTTTGAATTCATAATATCAAATATAGCTTAGGCCAACTTTTTGGTATTTTTCTGGAAACTTTCATTTTTTTGATGAACAGTGAAACCACTAAGTGGTAGTTAAAAAACTGAACTTTTCATAAAACATAATTTTACCGCTTCTGTGAGTGGAATTTCAAAAATCCGAGAGACACGGATAATATCAAGGACTAAAATTTGGTTCAACGAGATGAAAATAATTTTTGGTGAATAGTAACTTTTTACTTTTTTTTACCACAATTAAAAGTAAATAGGGTAATTAAGGGTAAAAATGATATTATTATTACCCTAAAACATGTCCTAATTCTATTGGATAAGTGTAATTCGACCAAAAACAACCTTAGGAATAAAATATGACCATTTATGCCCACTTGGATTAGATTAGGACATTTATTATTAATTTATTTAAAGAAGGGTTAAAATAGTTAAAATCAAAGTTTAATAAGTAACTCATTTCTAATATGGGGTTATACATAAGATAAATTATACTATAAATATTAATTATAATGCTAAAGAAATTTCCTACATAATGGTATTTTATTTGTAATTTTTAGACATTAAATAATTTAATTTATTTATGACACAACGATGATGCAGTAATTATCTTATTAATGAAATATTGACATAATTGATGTTATAAATACCCAAATAAATGTAATTTGAGACTTTTTATGAATTCCACTAATTTTACAGGTTAATATGAAATGTTAGTATTGATTTAATTAACTTGTTTCTAACTAATCATTCTGTTATGATTTTCAAAAAAATAAATTACTAAATAGTGTCAAAATTGACATAAAATAGTTTTTAAAACAAATATTATATTATTAATTGTTATTTTATTCTTAAGAATCTAATTTTCGGCCAAATGACTTAGATAAGGTTATATACTTTAATAATAAACAACTTGGGGTTAGTTTGGCTTGTTATAGTAAGTTTATTAACCTTATAGTGTAAGAACACAAGAAGACACGGTAAAAGTAAAATTATTTAACTTAATGTTAAAACTAAATGATAAGGTTAAGATAGGAAAATAAACTTGTCTAAATTATATTTTATGAGAGGATTTAGACCCATACCCACCTTATCTTCCAAATAAATCAATTTGGAGCTATTTAAAACCGAATTTGGCTTTATAATAAAATAATATTTTTAGTTATTCCAAAGGTGCCCCTCTCCTCCCTTATAAAAGGGCACCTCCTCCCTCTCTTCATCACACCATTTTTAGCCTTCAATCTCGGCCAACCCCTACCAAATTATCTTCTCCACTTCCATAGAAACATCCTAGAGGTCCTGGTCTTCTTCAAAGACCAATTTTAGTTACCTAATAGGAGGACTCAAAGAGGCGCTTCAAAGAAGAAGTAATGTCCGTTACCGATTCTTTCAACTTTATTTCTTCTTCCACTTCTTTTTCTTAGGTTGTTTCATTATGAAGTAATAACATCAGTATCACTCATATAATTATATGTTATTATAAGTATGAAAAAACCCTATTTCACCATCTATCCATCCTACGAAAAATGAAATCACCGCGCATGCGTACGTACGGAATACCGTCTCCACGCCGTGGTGTAATCTATTTTCCACCACCACCTTACTTGGATGGGTATAATGGTGTACATAATAAATATATATGATTATTTTAATGTGATATTGATTCTGAAATATTATACATACACTCCAATACAATTCCACGATCACTAGAATGATATCATCGCTCGTGCGCACGTACGGACTACCGTCTCCACGACCCGATGAGATTCATTCTCCACGTTAACCATTCGTGAATGATTATAAAGTATATATAATAAGTAATCATGAAATATATTACATAATAATGATACTGGATTTATGTGTATATATATGCATGTCATCTACTTAATTCCTTTCAACTCAATAAGGAAACGAAAACATCGTTCATGCGTACGTACGGCCTACCGTCTCCATGAACGGTGTATTTATTTCCATTTAATGATATATTATATATATATATATATATATTCTGAATATATATTATATATAAATAATGTTTTATATTCTTTAATTAAGTAATCATGATCTAAGTAATCATATGAATAATTACAAGTCAAAACACGGACGACAAATGAAACGATTTTACCCAAAACGCTATTTAACATGGAATTTACAAAAGAACGGGTAATATAAAGTCATAAGTGAACCATATATGATATCATAAAAATAAGTATGATTATGGAATAAGTCAATGACATTATTTAAATCGTTATACAGGAGGTTCGGACACTTACGAAGAAAATCGGACCTAAGGTAAGGGAAATATCACAATCTCATTTTTATCCGAGATTGTTTATACTTTGGAATTTACTGGGGTGTATTTTATCATCCAAATCCATGTTTACTCAATATTTAATATTATTTCCATCCACCTACAATTTTTTAATCCAATTTTACCATTCGGTGAGTTTTTAGTAAAAGATATGAAAGGAATCTTTTGTCATTTTTCGTACGAGGTACATTTTGACTTTTCCGACAAAAGTGCGAGAAGAATGTTTTTTTAACTTATACGGCATGAATGGATTTTTAAAACATTATTTCCAAGAAGCTTCCTTTACAAGTTTTCATGTTTATTTTTAATCAACTTATTTTAGTTCATAATTTTATGACATGTTAAGAAAGGAAAGGTGTTTTTGATGTAGAAAGGATATTTTCCTCAAGAATCGAGTTCAAGTGTTTTATCAAAATTATTTTCCATCTAAGATAATAAAGGGTTATGTTTCTATATCTATTATTACATTGATTTGATTATGTTGTGATGGAATTATTTTTATGAATTCCTTTATCTTATATGAATTGTTTAATGATGTCACGATGTTTAAGATTCCCATTTTTATTACATGGGTTATGCTATGATGTATGGTTTATGATTTTGTGGAACACATAATAATGGTATCATTATGAGATGGGTGGTACCTATATCTACCTCCAATGCATTGGGTAAAGATTGTATATCTCACGAGATAGACATGGCTGGAACGGCAGGTTAAGCCGGTTCAGTGAAACAAGACTGAAACGAGGAGTGAACTCGGTTCAGAAATGGAATTTGTCCACTAAGATAGTCTTGGAAATGAGTCTTGACTAATAAGAAATGATTATCTATGATTATGTGTGTATTCCACAAAGTTTCATGTTTTAAGTTATGATTATTGGGATTACATTTCACTACTATGATTTATCCCATATTATGATATTATGATCTCTATTGCAGGTTAAGATTTACAAAATGTTATGTTCTTATGAATATGATGTGATTGATATTTCTTTTGTTTACCCTTACTGAGCATTTGAGCTCACCCTTTTATGTTTTCCTTTCTCCAGGATATAAAGAAAGGTTTTAGGTTAAAAAAAAGGAAGATCTTTATGGGAGATGTTGAAGATCTTTCACCACGATTAGAAGATTATATTCTGAGTTTCCAAAGACACTAAACTATTACGGTCCTTGTGTGTGTGTTTTTTTATGTACTAAGTATTACACAAAAGTAATGTAATGTCCATGTACGTTAAGCTTCGAGTCTCTACATTTCCCCTCCTGCGTGAGAAGAACCCCCCCTTCCCTTGCCCTAGCGCCGCCGGCCCCTGCGCGGCCTCCTCGGCGTCTCGGCCTCCCCGGCATCCCGACGTCCCGGCTCTCCCGTGTGACCCACACGCCATCGCTGGTGACCCCGCCTGCTCACCGCGCCGACCTCCTGCGGTCCTGGCTCCCTCCGCCGCTCCCCAACCTCCCGCTTCAGCCCAGCCCGACCTCCGCCGCTCCCCGACCCTCCGCCACGCCTCCGCACCCCTTCCCCTCCATCTTCGCCATTCCGGTGCCGCCTCCCCACTGTCCGGCGTAGTTTCCGGCGAGGTTCGCTCGGCCGGCCCGTCCTTGGATAGCCCCGCTCCGCTTCGTACCAGTCCGCTCCGTTTTTTGCTTTTTATTTTATTTTCATCTTTGGTGTTTTTCTTTATTTTGGACAAACCCTAGTGTCACAGGTTGTAATTCGCACGTTCTTCTCATTGATTAGGATGTGCGATTGGCCCGCGGGGTGTTGTTAGTCGTTACGTTGACGTTTCGTCACATCTGCGCTTGGGTTGAGGTAGGCGAATCCATGATTTTCTTTTCAATTGCAATTCATTTGATGCTTGATGTTTATTTAAATTTATAACTTTGTTTCACACCCATATGATACTCATGTTAAGCTTTTTGGGATGTTTTAAAGTTGTCATGTTTTGCTGAAAATAGACTTTTATATAAATCTTGGTTTATGACCTTGTGTATTGTGCTTAAGGCAGTTGCTAAAGAAATGTAATTTATGTTCCTTGGGTGAAATTGGATGGTTGAGTGGGGTTTTTCCCATTGAATTGTTTGTTAAATTGGTTTGGATCACGATTTAAACTTTACATGAGGAATGTGTTGATTCCCTCTTTGCGTGGTTTAAAGTTTGTTTTAGAAAGAGATTTTTGGTTCATGAGCATGTGTTGTATTTTATAAATGAGAGAAATGTATGATTTTGAGTTGAAAGCAAATGGTGCATCTATTAAATTTGGTTTAAAATGTTTTGGTTGGTTTTAGAGGGTTCCTAATTAGACACTAAATGAGAATAATATTCATTGGTAATATATATAATATTCATGTTCTTTATTATTCATAAACACCATTTTAGTGCATTTTACACTTTGAACATCATTTCACATTATGATTGTAATACCTTCTTAAAATGTACTATTATGTGGTACATTTTTGAACATCATTTAAAGTACCCAATGATTCATCTGATTTTAGGGAATCTAGTTATACATATTTTAATTTTATATTTTTTTAAATTGATCTGCACCTAAATATGAACATGTTTGATTCAGGGATCAATGGTGAATTCATGGAGGATGATGGAGATATTTGGCAATGAAAGGAAGCAATTTTGGAGAAGGCAGATTGGACACCATCCCACTGATGAGAATGTGGGGCCCAACATACAGGCCCAATTAATCCCGAATTTCGTGGGATGCTAGAAAACATGTATAGGAATAAATAACTCTTCAGGATCCAATGCTAATTAGGCCTCCATTGTGTCTATTTAGGCGGCCCAATTTAGAGATAAAATTATGGGCCAGATTCTGTGGCCCAGAAAAACATCCCACTAATATTATCATATCTCAGAATACACAACTCTAAATGGGACAAAATTTTATAGGAGGTTATAAGACATACGGGGTTCCATTTTATTATTCTATGGACCACTCTGATGCGGCCATCTAGAAGGACTTACAAGCGCGTCTGTTCGGTGGAAGCAAGCTGGCTGCCACCTAGGGTCAAGGGTGGAAAAGTCTCCTCTCCCTTACTTTCCACCACCCTAGGCCTACCATAATCAAGTGGGATCATTTTTACTATTGGAGGATCGTCCCAAGGCTCCCAAATTTCCTATTTAAGGTAGTGTTGGTTAAGGAGTTTTTAATTTTTTGTGCTTGGTTCAATTGTAACGTTATGCTGCGATTTTGTTGTCTCAAATTTGTCTTTCACTTATAAGTTGTTTAATTCACTTTAGTTTCTTAATAAAAGTTCTTCTTCTCCTCTTATTCTTTTGTTCTACATATCACTTTGATACCTTTTCCTCAAGGTGTGAATTTATTCACACAAAATCTTGTGAAATTATTCACACAACGGTGGAGTGATCATTTTATTTTTGTTGTTTTCTTTACTTCTCCATGCCCTCCCTCATGAGTCTACTTTCCGCTTCCATTGAAACCATAGAATCAATGGAGGGCTAACCCACTTATGGTTTGATCCAAGGGAGTATCAAGGGGCTGGATTGGATGTTATTTATCACCCCATTAATGTATAATCACTTCTTAAATTGAGATTTTTATTTGATGATTTTTAAACTCTATCGTCCTTGTTGAATTTAAGGCCACACACTTCATGTGCTAATACGAACCTTTACCTTGAAGTGCTCAAAACTTTGATCCTCCAAGTGTATAGGTGATTAGTATTAAAGGGTGTAGGAATTGAACCAGTAACTGATGATGTTTTTTTATCTTCTTAAATGAACACATCTCAAATATAAGAAATTGAAATCTTTGAAAAGGAAATACGTCCAATCCACCCGAGCGATAACCTAGGATCAACTCATTCTTTTAAATTAAATTCACTTAAGTCTCTTAGAGTTCCTTTAAACCCATATAAAATCAACCAAAGTTTTCCACTTCATAGCCAAAAATATTCCATAGAATGTACGTGTCTATAGGTTACTTCTTAGGTCTCTGAGGATTCGACAACCCAAGCTAAACTACAAGGACCGTCCTACCTTCTTCTCTTGGGTAAATTTGAGCGAGAATAAAATTTTGGCACCATTTCCGGTGACCCAAGTAAGTAATCTAAACACCCATTCTATTCTCCCCAATTTCTTCTTTTCTCATCCAAATTCTCTTATCTTGCCCCTTTCTCATTTTTTTTCTTTTGGCGCATGTCCGCCTACACCCGCGATCAATCAAACCGTCTAGTTAGGGTGGATAGTCCTAGGGTTGGGGAGTCAATTACACCAAGGGAAATAATTCCATTAGATCCTAATATTCCTAATACTCTAGAGTCTAAAATTTTGCCCATTTCAATGGAAGGTCTTCAAAGAAACTAACTCATAAACCCGGGTGGAAACTAAAATGGAAACCCAAATGAGGCATCCCCAAACTTGGGGAATGCAATTGATCAAACCATGAATGAATACCTCACACATTCCTGGACCAATGCCCCCTCTTGAATTAGACACAACTCCCTAGGAGATTCCAACTACATCTTTAAACACCATGTCCTAAACCATCTTTCCCCACCACAAAACAATTGCACTTAAAAAGAGTATCCAAAACTTTTTTGAAAAAGAGGGAGAGTCATTATATGAAACATGGTAGAGGTTCAAAGACACTCTAAACATGGTTCCACACCATGGTTTTTCTATTAATGAACAAGTGGGAATTTTCTATGAAGGTTTGGGTCCGGGGAACAAACAATTCATTAACATGATGTGTAATGGAACCTTTAAAAACAAAACCCCAAATGATGCTTACGAGTATCTAGAAAGCCTTTCTGAACAAAACCAAACATGGGGAACATCACCTTATTCTGAAAAGCCACAAAGAACTACTGGAATTCATACACTTAAGGAAGAGGAAATCCTTAGGGACACACTCGCATCACTCTCTAGGAAGGTTGAAGAGATAGACCTTAGGAAAGTCCATGAAATCCAAACCGTTGACCCTGTTTTCACAATTTGTGATAAACATGACCATAAAACAGAAAACTGCCCAACCATTCCATCCATCAAGGATGTTATTTTAGGAGGACCCCCAGTGGAAGTAAATGCCTTGAACTTGTTAAGTCAAAAGTCCCCTTTTGGCTTTTACATCGTGTTTTGGAAATCACAAATATATTCTGTCTTGTTTTGGAAATCTCGAATGTATTATATCATATGTTTGTAAAATAACAAATTGTCTTTTATTATGTTTATCGTATCGTACGATGTTGATCGTATCGACCAAAACGTATCGTACTGACTCTGTCAAACGTATCGTACTGACTCTGTCAAACGTATCGTACTGATTCTGTCAAACGTATCGTACTGACTCTGTCAAACGTATCGTACTGACTCTGTCGATCGTATCGTACTAACTACTATTCAGATAATCATTATTTGTTTTGGTACTTTCTCTCTGCATATGAATCGTACTCATTTTTTACATTTCTATATATCTCTTATCCTAACAAAACGATGTCGTTGAGTTAGTTATATACTAATCAAAACGATGTCGTGCTTTCTGTTTCAAGATGACCGTTGGAGGCAATATGACCGTTGGAACCCGAGGCCTATAAATAGGAGGTCATTTGAAGCTGAGAAGACAACGATGAGCAAAGAGATTGAATAAAGAGATTGTGAACTACGAAGATTCTAGAGAGAGAGACTCTGACTTCTCTCATCAAGCTTTGTGCGTCCGATCATCGTATCGAGGGCTTTCAAGTGATTGAAAGACAGAGGTGCCGATTACCTACAAAATCGAGGGCTGCCGGGGATAGGCAGACAGACGAGCCGATCATCGTATCGAGGGCTGCCAGGGATAGGCAGACAGACGTGCCGATCATCGTATCGAGGGCTGCCAGGGATAGGCAGACAGACGTGCCGATAATCGTATCGAGGGCTCACCAAGGTGTTGGTGAGACAGACCTTTTATCCTAGGTGAAAGGATAACCCTTCTCTTTGGGTTAAAAGAATTGTATTACTTTTACATTTCCGCTGTTTGTTTTAGAAAGGGATTGTATTGTTTCCTTTCTTCTTTTACATATTCAATTGTAATTGTTTCAATTACAATTGTTCTATTACATATTGTATCAATTGGTTCTATACGCTTTAAGGTAGAATCAATCATATTTGTATTACTCTGATTATTGTGTTCACCTTGAATACAATTGTTTTACTTTACAATAGTATTACAATACATCATACCTTTTACATTCAATACAATTGTGGGTGTTTGTATTTGTATTAGTTTAAGATCTTTTAAACTAATCTCTTTGTTTCTAAAACTCAAAGGTTTTTAAACCTACAATTCACCCCCCCTCTTGTATTGTTCCATCTAATAGACTTTTATATCAACTTTTCGATCCAACAATTGGTATCAGAGGAGGTTTTCCACTGATTTGTATTACTAGCTCTATTTCTTATCTTAAATATTTACTACACTAACGTGTGGAGTGGAAAAGTTGTTTTTGTTTTAGATGGCAGGAATGAATATCGGATCAATAGATAATCTGAATCCTTCTAGACCACCAATCTTTGATGGGAATGATTACGAATATTGGAGAGATCGTATGAAGACTTTCGTCATCAATACTGGTGTAGACAATTTTATTATGCTTACTGGAGGTTACAAAATACCTGACAAAGAAGTTAGTACTTTTACCAATCAAGAGAAGCAAGAATATCAACTGAATTACAAGGTACGCAATACTTTATTATGCTCTATGACCAGGAATATATATAGTCAGATATCTTCATGTGAAGCAGCCAACTGTATTTGGAAGAAATTAGAAGTCACTCATTTTGGTACATCCAAAGTTATAGAAACAAGGAGAGCAATGCTTCGAGCAGAGTATCATGGTTTTGTTTTTCCTTATGGAGAGCCAGTATGTAAAGTGCAACAGAGGTTTATGACAATTGTCAACAGCTTACAATCTATGGGAGAAAAGGGTCTTGATGATGAAGCTCTTGTTGACAAGATTATAGATATCATGCCAAATGAATGGGAGTCAAAAAGAACAGCTATTGATGAAAATAGAAAAGTTTCCCAGATTACTCTTGATGAACTCTTTGGAACTCTTCTACAGCATGAGACAAGAATGAAGAGAGATGCTGATTTCAATAAGAAGAAGAATGGGAATGGAAGTGTAGCTTTTGCATCTAAAGCCAAAACACCTGAAAGGGTTACGAGGTCTAAATCCAAGAAAGTTGTTGTATCTGATTCAAGTGAATGTAATCTTTCAGATAATGAGTTAGCTAATCTTGCTCGGAGGATGAACAAGATTGTTGGAAAGAAAGATTTTCAATATAGATTCAAAAAGAAAGACAGGAAAGATAGGAAAGATTCTGAGGTAACTTGTTATGAGTGCAAGAAAGCAGGACATATAAGGCCTGATTGTCCTTTACTAAAGAGGAGAGATAGAAAAGAGAAACACTCTGAAAGAAACAAGAAAAAGTTTTATAAGACAAAGAAGGTCTTGAAAGCTAACGATACATGGAGTGCAAGTGGTAGTGATTCCTCAGATGATTCTTCAGATAATGAGACGTCAGGACAAAGGAATATTGGACTTCTAGCCAGACTACCAATTGAAGATCATTGTCTCATGGCTAAGGTACATAATGCTGAAGCTGTTACAAATGTCTCTTTAAATGCAAATTATGCTGATAATAGATATTATGAATCTTCAAATGATGAACCCTCATCATCAGAAGATGATACATTACCTTCTTTTGAAGAAGTTTCTAGATTTGCTAAGTTACTTGAGAATGAAAATTCTAAACTCAAAAAGAGATTTGAAAAAGCGAATTCTAGAATTTCTATCTTGACAAAAGAAGTTTCAGATCTTTCTAAAGATCTTGATGGGAAAACTTCTGATTTTGAAAGTATTTTGAAAACCCTTGAGAAAGTCAAATCTGAAAAGGATAAACTTTCTAAGGATCTTGAAACTGCTATTTCAAAGAAAAACATTTTAGAGTCTAACTCTAGTTCAAATTCAAATGTTTTAGAAAACAAGAATTTGGTTTTAAAACTAAAGTCAGAGATTTTATCCTTGAAAAAGTGTTTGTCAAACTTCACTCATGGAAAAGAAAACTTTGATAGGATGTATTCTCAAATTAGACCGTTGAGAAATCATTCTGGTCTTGGTTATACTTATTCCAAACCTGTTTTTAGTAATAACTATTTTGTTCCTCAAAAAACCATTTTCTGTTCCAAGTGTCAATGTGGTGGACATTGGAGAAGAGATTGTTCTCTTAACAAAACTCAATCCTTAGGATTTCATAAAGCTCATTTTGCAAAACAAATGTGGATTCCTAAAATTCTTTTATCTAACTCTTCTGGATCCAAACAAGTTTGGATTCCAAAAATCTAATTGTTTCTTTTTCAGGAGAATCAGAAGTATACCAATAAGAACATTTGGTACATGGATAGTGGTTGTTCTCGACATATGACTGGAAACAAAGATTTCTTTGAAAAGGTTATCAAAACAAAAGGTGGAAAGGTTACCTTCGGAGATAATGCTCAAGGAATGATTGTTGGTATATGTAATATTGTTTCAAATTTTTTTTGTAAAAGGAGATATTGTTTTACAATTCATCGGAACACAAGAACAACTTGCTGACATTTTTACAAAACCCTTACCTTCCGATAGATTTGAATTTATAAAACAGAAGTTAGGAATGATTACATTAAAATAATCATTCATATCTACTTCCTGTTTTACATCTCTCCTAATAGTAAGAAACTCCTCGTAGAAAGGGGGAGGACATTTCTTTATGTCTATGTTTCTGTTTTTTTTTTTTTTTTTTTTTTTTTTTTTTTTTTTTTTAATATTTACTCTTTTTATATGTTTCTTTTCCTGTTTATCGTATTGACCATTTCAGTTTTTCTGTTTATCGTATTGACTATTTCAATTTTTCTGTTTATCGTTTTCAAATTCTTTTTCATCGTACCATTCAAAATAATTTTTGAATCGACCGATGATAGTATTGAAATTCTTTTCCATCGTACCTTTCAATAATTTTTTGAATCGACCGATGATACTATTGAAATTCTTTTCCATCGTACCTTTCAATAATTTTTTGAATCGACCGATGATACTATTGAAATTCTTTTCCATCGTACCTTTCAATAATTTTTTGAATCGACCGATGATACTATTGAAATTCTTTTCCATCGTACCTTTCAATAAATTTTTTGAATCGACCGATGATACTATTGAAATTCTTTTCCATCGTACCATTCGAATAATTTTTGAATCGACCGATGATAGTATTGAGATTGTTTTCCATCGTAATGTCACCAAAACCAGCAATCACCTTACGGTCTTCGACAGGTATTCTTTTTCATTTTTTTTATTCTTTTATTTCTAACCGTTGATCTGCTTTTCTTTAATCCTGACCGTAGAAGATCAACAGTCATCTCTTTATTGCCTATAAATACCCCCTCCCCTCCCCAAACCCACATCGTTTATCCAAGAATTGAGGCGAAGCTCTGTTCAAACGGCTATATTCAATCGTACGATCTTCTCAATCGGCATCATCTTTATGTCTCAATCTTCTGCCAACACTCCCGCTGATATGTCTTCAAAGACCTTTACAGAGAAAGACTTTCACAGAGAAAGGTTAGTATCACGAGAATTCTTTGATGCGTACGATTCTACAATCAAGAGGATTATTTTGTTTCAAGGATGGGAACATCTCTGTGTGGAAAAGCCTGATACTCAAGATCCAGTTCTGTTTGACGAAGTGTGTCAATTCTACAAAACCGTTTCTTTTGACAAGGATATGAATATAAACTTCGCTGTGTACGATAGAAAATTATCCATGTCTGTGAAACAAGCGGCACACTTTCTGAATGTTTCTATAGAAGGGGATTCATTCTGTCCATCTCACAAACTTCCAGAGGAAGTTGGTACTTTCAATAGAGAAAATGCTGAAAAGTCTTTGTTTGTTGTTAATGAGGGAAAGAGAAAAGTTTATCATCTTTCACCGGACAATAGGTTTGTCACTCTATGGATGAAAGGTTTCCTTGTTCCAAGGAAAGGGGATAGAGAAACCCTTAAAGTTTCTGATGTTTTTATGCTTGACTACCTCGTGAACATGAGGAAGGTAAATCTCATGGGATACATTTTTGAAACGATCAAGAATGTCAAGAAAGGAGGGATTAAATCCCAGATAATAATGTATCCAGCCATCCTCACGAAATTCATTCTTGAGAGTATGAAGTTCTGTAATATTCCTTTGAAAGGAAAACCTATGGATTTATGGCCATCTTTGATTAATAAGAGTACGATGAAGAAGCTGAATGTTTGTTTTGATTCGAATTCAAAACTTTTTGTCAGAGATGAAGCTGAATTGCCTGAAAATCAATCGGCACCTATGCCTGCCAAGGACAATCAATCGGCCGGTGTTACAAGAAAGTCTGATCCGCAGACTAGTTCAAAGCCAAAGAAGAAGCCGAAGTACAGTAAAGAAGTTGTTGCAAAGTGGAGAAAGGACAAGGAACAGAGAAAAGAGGGTGATCCAAAGTTTGGACTTGACCCTGCTGAAGCCTTTGCAGAAAGGATAAGGGTAGAAGAAACCCTTCAAGCTGAAAAGAAAAAGAAGACTCTGTTGAAAAGAAAGGCTCAGGACTTTGATATTTCTAAAGTCTTGAAAGCTGTTGAAGATGCAAGTGCTCAATTAACAATGGAAGTACATCAAGAGCCCATCGTACAAAGTCAGTCTGAGAAAGAGAAAGGGAAACAAGTGATGGAAGAAGTGGAAGAAGAAGAAGGAGATTTTCTTTTAGAATTTCTTCAAAGCTCTAAGAAAGGTAGAGAGGAATCGGTTCAAAAGCTGAGCGAAGGTGTTCAACAAACTCCTCATGCCGATCAGGAAAGATCACCGGACAGGATGTCATCGAAAGAAAAGAATGATGCTCAATCTTCTCATTCTGACAAAGTTGTTGTCATCAGTGATAAAGTGGATGATGGAAAACAGAAAGAAAAGGCGAAAGGCAAACAGCTAGTTGTTGAATCAAGCAAATCACATGAACTAGAATCGTACGATGATGATACTGATTCAGAGCATACAATCTCTCTCAAAAAGAGTGATTACATTGTTCATGTTTTGAGGAGAATGGAGAAAACTATTCCTTATTTTCCAAGGCTGGAAGGAAAGATTGACTTTATTACTGAAAATCAGAGAAAGAAGTTTGGATCCGTGAAAGAGTTAAGGAAGAAAGTCTTGTCTGTAGAAGCCGATTTGAAAGTTCTTTCTGAAAGCTCAGTTGTTCACAGGAAGGCATGTAATAAGATGACTAAGTGGTCGTACAAAACAGAGAGCTCAATCAATGACCATGAAGTTGCTATTGAAGATATAAGGAGACTTTCAAATGATCTTGCAATTGCTTTCAATAAGCTTGATAAAGAAACGGTTGAAAGGCTGAATCTTTTATCTTCTCAAAGAACCGATGTTCCTTCAGTAAAAGACTTGCAAGAAAGGATGAATGTTTTCAAATCAGAAGTTTCGAAGGTTTCATCTTTCAAAGATGAAATGGTGTTTCTGAAGAAACAAAATTCTGAATTGTCTAAGGACAACAAAACTTTGCAAAGCAGAATTGATACCCTTGAAGAGGTAATCAGAGTTCAAGAGGAGACCATCAAAAATCAGGATCAGATTTTTGCGGATCAACAGGAGCTTCTCAAAACTCAGGGTGAATCAATTTCTGAAGACAAGAAGGAGATCAAGAAGATGAAAGCCGTGCTTCATGAGCTGATAAAGAAGGAGAAGGAAAGAGAGAAATGATTGTTGTATTTGTTTCTTTTGAAACTTTGTGTTGTAATAACTCTTATAATTCTCTCTTTTATCCAATTGTCTTGTTTTACTTTACTAATCCTTTCAGACAATTCGAGAATACTCCTTTCTTTTTGTAAATCACAAAGGGGGAGAATATTTACAAAGTTTGTTTTTACAAAGGGGGAGAATGCAATACAATGCTCTTAAGGAAAATCTATGAATACAATCCTTAGGAAAGTCAATACCTAAGGGGGAGTTAGTTGTATTCAAATTCTTATTCAGAAGAGTTTTCAATAACTCAGGGGGAGATAAGTATTTCTTGTTTCATTTACTTTGTGTGTTTGTGCTTTCCAAAAAGGGGGAGATTGTTAAGTCAAAAGTCCCCTTTTGGCTTTTACATCGTGTTTTGGAAATCACAAATATATTCTGTCTTGTTTTGGAAATCTCGAATGTATTATATCATATGTTTGTAAAATAACAAATTGTCTTTTATTATGTTTATCGTATCGTACGATGTTGATCGTATCGACCAAAACGTATCGTACTGACTCTGTCAAACGTATCGTACTGACTCTGTCAAACGTATCGTACTGATTCTGTCAAACGTATCGTACTGACTCTGTCAAACGTATCGTACTGACTCTGTCGATCGTATCGTACTAACTACTATTCAGATAATCATTATTTGTTTTGGTACTTTCTCTCTGCATATGAATCGTACTCATTTTTTACATTTCTATATATCTCTTATCCTAACAAAACGATGTCGTTGAGTTAGTTATATACTAATCAAAACGATGTCGTGCTTTCTGTTTCAAGATGACCGTTGGAGGCAATATGACCGTTGGAACCCGAGGCCTATAAATAGGAGGTCATTTGAAGCTGAGAAGACAACGATGAGCAAAGAGATTGAATAAAGAGATTGTGAACTACGAAGATTCTAGAGAGAGAGACTCTGACTTCTCTCATCAAGCTTTGTGCGTCCGATCATCGTATCGAGGGCTTTCAAGTGATTGAAAGACAGAGGTGCCGATTACCTACAAAATCGAGGGCTGCCGGGGATAGGCAGACAGACGAGCCGATCATCGTATCGAGGGCTGCCAGGGATAGGCAGACAGACGTGCCGATCATCGTATCGAGGGCTGCCAGGGATAGGCAGACAGACGTGCCGATAATCGTATCGAGGGCTCACCAAGGTGTTGGTGAGACAGACCTTTTATCCTAGGTGAAAGGATAACCCTTCTCTTTGGGTTAAAAGAATTGTATTACTTTTACATTTCCGCTGTTTGTTTTAGAAAGGGATTGTATTGTTTCCTTTCTTCTTTTACATATTCAATTGTAATTGTTTCAATTACAATTGTTCTATTACATATTGTATCAATTGGTTCTATACGCTTTAAGGTAGAATCAATCATATTTGTATTACTCTGATTATTGTGTTCACCTTGAATACAATTGTTTTACTTTACAATAGTATTACAATACATCATACCTTTTACATTCAATACAATTGTGGGTGTTTGTATTTGTATTAGTTTAAGATCTTTTAAACTAATCTCTTTGTTTCTAAAACTCAAAGGTTTTTAAACCTACAATTCACCCCCCCTCTTGTATTGTTCCATCTAATAGACTTTTATATCAACTTTTCGATCCAACAGAACTTTCAAAAGCCTAAATAACAAAACAACTTCAATCCTAGGTATAACGACCACCCAGGCTTCCCCTGGAAAGATAACCAACAACCTAGCCAACCACAGGGACAAAATCCTTACCCCCATTAGAACAACCAAACCCATAACCAGTTCCAAACCCAACCTATCTAATACCAACATCCACTGGTCCATTTTCAACAAACCATCCCACCTCCAAAATATCCCCATGGGATAAACCAACCTACTCAAGCACCCACCCAAACTGTTCCACAAAGCCTACTAGAACAACTGTGCAAACAAATGGAGAGGATGAAATCAGAAGTCTCTTCCCTAAAACAAGAACTTCAAACCATCAAAACTGGAAAGGCACCCATGCCTACTCAGGCGGTTCCATCCTCAACTTCAAGGGGTGAGTCAAGTTGTGCTCAAATAACTCATGAAAAACTAAAGGCTGTGACTATTTTAAGAAGTGGTAAATCAATTGAGAAACCTAAACAACTAATTCAGAAACCACCTGAAGATTAAAACTTGGATGAAAATTCAAATGAACCACAAGATCAAACTGAGGAAACTGATAACAATGTGAAAGAAACAACTCTTCAACAAACAACCCCACAACCTGCACCATTTACTCAACGCATGAGGGGGAAACCCAAGCCTGAACTGAGTGAAACATTGAGGGAAATCTTCTCACAAGTCAAGTTGAACATTCCCATTCTAGATGCCATCCAAACCATACCTGCCTACTCAAAGTAACTTAAGGACTTGTGCACTTTTAAAAGAAAATTTTCACATAAAAACCAATTCCTTTTGGCTGCTAATGTGAGTACCACCATTCAAGGGACCATTCCTCCTAAGTTGAAAGACCCAGGTTGACCTTACATCAATGTTGAACTAGGAGAGAGCAAAGTTGTCAAGGCCTTGTGTGACCTAGGTGCTAGTGTCAATCTCATCCCATATGTTGTGTACTGCCAGTTAGGCCTAGAAGAGATTCATCCCATATCTGTCACACTTCATCTTACTGATCGTAGCATTAGGGTTCCAAAGGGGATTTTGAAGGATGTTCTGGTAAAGGTTGAAATCTTCATCTACCATACTGATTTAATTGTCCTTGACAACCATCCAAACTTAGGAAATAAGGAACAAACCCCAATCATCCTTGGTCGTAATTTCCTTGCAACAATCAACTATGTTATCTGAGTTCGAAATGGGAACATGACCATCACCTTTGGGAACATGAGTCTAGACTTGAACATCTATAATGAAAGCTCACAAATAGGGGATGACGAGGACATTCATGATGTAAACATGATAGGAAGCATTGATAATGAATCCATGGAACATCAAGGAATATTTGATGAATGTTTAAGTTAGGATGAGATTGATTTCCTTTGTTCACATGAAGGAATTTTATCTCCTTGGCTTGAATCATTTTCAAATTTATCTTATGATGAAGTCTTAGGTCCAACAATTAGTGAAACCTTTCAAGAAACCACTTTCATGGAGACCACTCCAACATCCTTCCCTAAATCTGATCAGACCAATCTAGTAGCTGAAACTTCTACATGTGGGGAATCAATCCTATCTAAAACTTTAGGAAATAAATTTGATCTTGATCCAATGTCCCAATATTCTGCTGAAATTCTGAACCAACCTGATCTTGAATTGAAGGAACTTCCTGATGCACTAAAGTATGCCTTCCTAGGGGACAATCAAACATATCCTATTGTCATTTCTTCTTCTCTTGAAGCCAATCATGAGAGGATGATTCTAGATGTCCATAGTAAGCATAAGAAAGACATTGGTTGGACCCTTTCTGATATTCCTGGGATTATCCCACTTATCGGGACTCATAGAATTGTTCTGGAATCTGATTCAAAGCAATGTATTCATCCTCAAAGACGACTCAATCCTAATATCACGGAGGTAGTAAGGAAAGAACTTCTAAAAATTTTAAAAGCTGGTATCATATATCCCATATCCGAGAGTGAATGGGTGAGCCCAATCCAAGTGGTTCCAAAAAAGGATGGAATCACAGTGATAACCAATGAGGATGGAGAGATTCTTCCAACAAGGGTGAGTAGTGGATGGAGGGTCTGCATTGACTATAGGAAGCTAAAATCATTCACCAAGAAGGACCATTTCCCCTTACCATTCATTGACCAAGTCCTTGAGAGAGTGGCAGATCATGCCTTATACTGTTTCTTAGATGGGTACTCAGGGTACAATCAAATTGAGGTCTCCCTAGAGGATCATGGGAAGACTACATTCACATGTCCTTTCGGTACCTTTTCCTTCAAACGCATGCCCTTTGGGTTATGCAATGCCCCTGGAACCTTCCAGCGGTTCATGATGGGAATCTTTTCAGACATGGTAGGGTATTTTCTAGAGGTCTTCATGGATGACTTCTTTGTGTTTGGGGATACATTTGAGGGATGTCTGAGGAATGTAGAGAGAGTCTTGTCAAGATGTGAAGAAAATAATCTAGTCCTAAACTGGAAAACATGCCATTTCATGGTTAAAGAGGGACTAGTTCTAGGCCATCTGGTCTCAGGTAGGGGGATTGAAATTGATAAAGCCAAGGTTGACATCATTCATCACCTTCAATCACCCAAAACTATCAAGGAAGTAAGGTCTTTCTTAGGACATGCTGGTTTCTATGGAAGATTCATCAAGGACTTTAGTTCAATCTCTCGTCCCCTTTGTGCTCTACTAGTAAAGGATGCTCCATTTGTTTGGAAATAAAGTTGTGAGGGTTCATTCTCAACCCTCAAATCCTCTCTCACCTCTCCTCCCATTATGAAATCTCTAAATTGGAACCTTCCTTTTGAACTTATGTGTGATTCCAGTGAATTTGCTGTTGGAACTGTGTTAGGACAACATTGTGATAAAACTCCTTATGTCATTGCTTATGCAAGAAAATCCTTAAATGATGCCCAAATAAACTACACCACTACTGAAAAGGAGTTACTTTCTATTATGTTTTCTTTAGAGAAGTTTAGGTTATACCTCTTAGGATCCCCCATCACTGTGTTCACTGACCATGCTACACTAAAATACCTCTTCCAAAAACAAGATGCTAAGGCTAGACTAATTAGGTGGTTCCTTTTCTTACAATAATTTGACCTCACAATCAAGGATAAAAAGGGTGTTGAAAATGTTGTAGCTGATCACCTCTCTAGAATAGAATCCAAAGATAACTCCAATCACCTTTCTGTGTCTGATTCATTTCCTGATGAACACCTATACTCTGTGAGTGACTGCCCTTGGTATGCTGACATAGAAAAATTCTTAGTGACAGGAGTCATTCCAAAATTCTTAGGGACTCAAGATCGAAGGAAATTTCTTTCTGATGCTAGAAACTATGTGTTTGATGATCCATACCTATATAAGTTCTTCCCTGACCAAGTCATTAGGAGGTGTGTTCCAGAATCTGAACAAGAGTCCATCCTTAAATTCTGTCATAGTGAGGCATGTGGAGGTTACTTTTCCTATAAGAAAACATCTTCTAAAATTCTTCAATGTGGTCTTTTCTGGACCACCCTCTCAAGGGACTCCTACACATTTTGTCAAAGCTGTCCTAGGTGTCAACAAGTAGGGTCAATCACCAAAAGGAATCAAATTCCACTCACTCCTATCTTAGTGGTTGAAATATTTAACTGTTGGGGAATTGATTTCATGGGTCCCTTCCCAAACTCTAGGGGATACCTCTACATAATCTTAGTTGTTGATTATATCTCAAAATGGGTTGAGGCCATTCCAACTAAGTCCAACGATCATCAAGTTGTGATTCGATTTCTAAAAGAGAACATATTTTCTCGATTTGGAATTCCTAGGGCTATAATTAGTGATCGAGGAACCCATTTATACAACCGCCCATTCTCTTCACTCATGTCTAAGTATGGAATTTATCATAAAGTTTCCACTGCATACCATCCTCAAACCAATGGTCAAGCTGAGTTAGCGAATAGGGAGATTAAGACAATTCTTGAAAAAACTGTCAACCCCTCTAGGAAAGATTGGTATGAGAAACTCTTAAATTCTCTTTGGGCCTATCTAACCACATATAAAACAATTTTAGGAATGTCCCAATATAGGTTGGTTTATGGAAAAGCATGCCATTTACCTGTTGAAATTGAGCATAAGGCCTTTTGGGAAATTAAGAAAATGGATTATGACCTCTCATTGGATGGAACATAAAGAAAATTAGATCTCAACGGACTGGAGGAACTAATGATGGAGGATTATGAAAATTCAAGGATCAATAAAGCTAGAGTTCAAGCCTACCAATCTAGGAATATCAAGGTCAAACATTTTTAACCAGGAAAACTTGTGCTCTTTTATAGTTCAAAACTTCATTTACATCTGGGAAAGTTAAGGTCTAGATGGTCAGGACCTTTCATAGTGCATCATGTATTCCCCCATGGGGTAGTAGAGATTCAAGATCCCGCAAGTGGTTACATTTTCAAGGTCAATGGTCAAAGTTTAAAACCATTCATTGAATCATTCAATAAATAGGAAATAGAGGTTGAGTTAACTGAGCCAACCAATGAACCAGGAAAAAATTAATAGATTTAGTGTCCATGTCGGGCTAACGACGTTAAACAAAGCACTGAATGGGAGGCAACCCATGGTTTTCAAGTTTCCAGTAATTTCGTTGTTTTAATCAACTTTATATTTTAAATAGGGTTAATGAGACATTTTGATATTTCTAAATAAAAAAAAATAAACCGTTGACCTGTTCTTCTATAATGAGTATGGATGGGTATGAAAGGGGAGAACCATATTCATCTGTGTCACGTGGTGTGATCCTTGAGTAATACCTTACCCAAAAATTTAAAAAGAAGAAAATGTATCATCAGTTTAATTTACTTTATTTTTATGTGTTTGTAGGTTAAAAAAATAAAAATACAAAAAAATAAATAAAAATATAATAATAAAAAAAGTCCACATCCTAGGTCATGGGGAAAACCCCGTCACAACCGGCGAAGCCACAGGGATTCGAACCTGAGACCGAAGGGAGACAGGGGCACACACTTACCACTATCCTACGACTTCTTGTGCTTCCTTATTCTATAATTTATATATATATAATTATATTTTACTTCTTTTATTATATATATATATATGGTTTTTTTGTTTTGTTTGTTTTGTTTTTCCTTTTTCTACTAGGGAACTCTGCAAGTGACATGGATATCAAAGGATTGAAAGGAAGCAGAAATAATTTCAACTTCAACCACCAGGTGACTTCATTCCATGACCCTCATTTTCAATTTCCTTTTTGAACTTTCATTCTGTACCTTTACCCCCTTCTAAATTTACTTTTCTTTAAACACTGGGGACATTGTTATTTTAAGTTGGGGGGGGGGGAGATAAAATAAAAAATGTTTTGTGTAAAAAAAAATGATAAATGATTTGAATTTTTTTTGTGAAAATGGAAGGAAAAATTATTTTAACTTTGAACATGGTAATACACATTGCACACTTTGAAACTGAATATCAAATAATTTATCATACCCTAATTCTGATTTTAATCCTTGTATAATTTCATGAGCATAGATTTTGGAAAGTGTGGCAGTCTAATGTGATATTTCATCATTTATATTTTCATCCAAATAAAAAAAAGATCACAATGCACGTCCTTTGGATAGTGGGGTATTAGTTTGAGTTCATGGGGTCCCCTAAATAAATAGCATAGGTTTGGTGATCATTTTAGTTTAATATGAGTATTCAAAAAAAATTATTAAAAAAAAATTTGCGCGTAGAGCAATGAAATGACCTAATGCGTGGATTTCGGCACTTGGGGATCGTGACTCCATAGTTTTCTGGCCCATAGTTAGTAATTTTATCTCTATTTTTGTTAATTTGAATTTGTTTTTGACTGAGTTAACTCGAGATGATGCTCGAGTATGTGGGCTTCACTTGGTGCCCTAAGGTCTTTGAGCCTGGGAGTCATCGGCAAAGTCTCGCTACAGGGGTTGACTCTTTTGAGTGAAACTTCAATTACCATGGAAAAATTGCAAAAAAAACAAAACAAAAATAATTATACAAAAAAAATGAATACTCATCTTAATATTGAAATGTGATTCCACCTAGCGCTTCCATAATTTCCCCCTTGAATAAAGATGAACCCCCATGTCTATTGTGATGCACAACACATCCTCATACTTAATTGATATTGGATGAAATATGGCAATGAATTTGAAAAAAGGAATGGGCTTGGGATTGGGATCTACTTATGAAACTATCTTGTATTAAAATATTTTGATGGGTTTAATGATTGTTTGGTATAAGGTTTTTTGTTGATCGTTGTGTATTAAAATGTTTTTGGAAAAGGGAATTCGAATTTCATATTTTTGAGATATATTTTTCTCGGGACTAGAAAAAATCAGTTCCATTAGATGAAGAAACAACCATGGGTGAACTAGGTGAACACATGGTTGTGAAATCAAGTGATGATGGCACCCTAGAGCTAGTCTCACTCAAGAACACCTCTTCTTCCCTCCCTCTTATTTCTTCTAATTTGTTTTCCAAAATGGGGAAAATGGTGCTTCTTGTGTTCAAAATATGGTTCCAAAATGTGTCCCTCTTCGTTGGTTCGATTGGCCTTGAAAAGTACTTGGGTGTGTGGTTGGAGGCTAGGGCCCGTTTGTCTCTTCAAACTTTAGTGCAATAATTGTGTTGAATCTTTGAAAAGAATATGTTTTGCGAAAATGTAAATGCCAGTTTATAAACTTAATGTGTTTTAGAAAATGGTTTGAATGTTATGTGTTGTGACGGCCCGGTTGGTACTTTGGTGATGTGATATATGTATACTTATATTTATATATATATATATACATACTTACAGGGCACCTCTACAGGGGGACTTCCCTTTGAGGTTTGTCATGTAGCGATGTCTGTGTAAGGGGTTAGCAAGTGCGATGAGTTGAGTCACGCGTGCGAGGGCCTCCAACTTACACAGTATTATTAAAACTACCATGGGTTCCTAGGTGTCTTATAGATTATCAAGTTATGGTTGCTTACTAACCCCGATTAGACGGGTTGGTACCCATTGGTAGAGTTAGAGGCCAGATGGGAAGTGCCACTGATTTTGTCGCGAGGGAAATCAGTTGGTTATAGACTATGGGGCTTCACCATACGCCGGTAGGTGGTTCCGAACCGAGTACGTCTAATGGTTTTCTAGGGATGTTTAGGATCACCCATGGTTACTTGACTACGTTACTTGTTCAATTTCAGTGGTACTTACTTTAAAGTTCTTACAGTCACCTGTTTCCCTTAGCACTGTTTGTTTTCCTTATTGTCTTATCCACTTTCTATTATACTAGTTTGTTCCAGATTGTTTTGTCTACTTTCTTACTGATTATAAAAGAAAATATAGATCTTTCTGTTTTGATTTACTTTATGAAATGATAAATGATTTTGGAAATGGTATGTAGCATGTGCTGGATTTTTAGATGAAAGAAAAGGTATGTTGTTTGTTTTAAAATTTGAAAATCCTACTTTTATAATTGTATTTCAAACTGGTGTCAGTGGATTGCTTTGGGAAAGGAAACTTTTGGATTCAGTGGTTTACCTTGGCATACCTACTGAGTACTTTTGTACTCACGCCTGTCTTTTACCATTCCAGTTGCAGGTTCCCTTGTTCAGGTTTTCTGGTTTGAGTCGCTCGATGTTGGAGAGAGGTTAGTCTTTAGTTGGGTGGTGACCTGAGAGGTCACATGGAGGTACGTTTGGTCGTGTGACTTTTATTTCATTTCCACTGTTAGTGTTTATCTGTTCTATTTATTTTGTTTTTTTTGCCTCGATCCTGCTTTTTTTTGGGCTGAAATCATTCCTAACGATCAATTTTTGATGCCTGGCATTGGTTGCCAGCCCGTGGGGATCGGGAACGCCCTTCTGGCCATGTCGCGGGCTGACTCGGGTGACCGGTTCAGGGTCGACCCAGTTTGGTTCGTGACAAAATGGTATCAGAGCAAGGTTCTTGTTATTTGGGCTTTTTGGTAGAAGGAGATTAGGACTGTCGAAACTCAAGAGGTAGGTTCGGGAATAGCGTCGCGAACTCTTGCTTGCGCTGATCCTCGAGTTATCAGGGGTAGTCCAGAAATTGTGTCTTTTGACCTCGTTTTGGATTAAGGAATGAAAAAGGAGACGAGCCAGTGTCACGTCGCGCTTTTACATGGAGTGGTAACCCATGTGGAGTCCGAGTACACGGTTTAAGTTCCTCCTAGCTGTTGATGCTTACTTGGGGCTTGGATCACTACCGTGTTGTCATGTTAAGCGTAACTTATAGTTCCTTATTTTGGTGATTCTTTGTAAGTTGTACTATGTTTGGTTCTGGTTGGTGTGATCATGTTTTTGAAAATTAAAGTTGAATTTTGAAATGGAAGTGTTTTATTTAAAATGGGTTTAAATTGGTAAAGGGATTTTTGAAATTTAAAGTGTTCTGGTTTCAAAACCAGGTGTTTTCTTGGAATTGGTAGGGAAATGGTTTGGGTGCAACCCTTAGTTTTCCTTATTAATGATCTCATGTGTGCGGGTTTGTGCGAAAAGTGCATGAGAGGCACCTGTTCATGGATGACATGAGTGGAATGGATGGACACGCATGCGACGATTCATGAGATTCTATGGGTGTTTGTTTGAAACCAAAGGTTTGACCTTGTCTTTCTAAAATGATTTTTGAAAGAGGAAAATGATTTTGGAAATTGGATTTTGTTTCGGAAAGTGGGTTTTGTGTTTGGAAGTAGTATTGAAATGAAATGGTGATTTTTGAAAAGTGGATTTTTGGCGTGTGAGCCAGTTGTTGGTATGCGATTTTCCTTTTGATTAAGATTTGATTGGATGCTGATTTTTGGATTTGTGTTTTTATATTGTTCAGAGAATGTCGCCCAGAAAGATCCCCAAAGTTTCTAATGAGTCATGCCTAGTTTATGGTCCTTCTCGGCCATTGCCTATTCTTCGTGGTGATCGAGGCCCGTTAGAAGTAGTAGAGTGGCTTGAAGAAGTGGAGAGTATCTTTAGAATGTTGGGAACTCCTGAGACTGTTAGGGTTCGTGCTGTTATGGGATTGTTTTAAGGTCCAGATCTAGACCAGTGGAAGGTGGTTGCCCCACCGTCAACGCAAGTAGGAATGACGTGGGATGTCTTTAAAACCATATTTTTCCAAGGATTTATACCTGAGGAAGTGAAGGAAAATAAAAAGGGATATCTTGTGCATATTCAAAAAGGTCAACAGATAGTGAAAGCATATGTTGACCATTTCAAGGAACTGATTGTTTTTTCTCCATAGGTGGCATCACATGAGATCCTGAAGACCTCTCTTTTTACCGGGGGTCTCTGTCCAGAAATCAAGGAGCAGGTCCTCCATCCTAAAGACCATTGTTTCGAGAAGCTGGTGGAAGAAGTGTTGTTAGATGAGTTGGTGTTCGGAGCGCAGGTGGTTGGCAGTCCAGCGTACCCAGTTGTTCATGGGGTTTCTCCATCTGGCGAGGAAAGGATGCCAGAGAAACCTGTTCCTAAGGAGTTATCTCCTTTGGTCCCAGCTCCCAGTTCGTCATATCGTTCAGTGGTATGCTATCAGTGTGGCCTTTTTGGACATTTGAAGCCATCCTATTACAACCCTCTGAAGAAGTTTCATCGTTGCGGCTGTTTGGGTCATTTGGAGAAGTTTTGCAGGAAGCGTCGCTTGAAGAGGATGCCGTGATTGGAGAGTATCAGTACCTGACTGTGTGGCAGGAGATGCTTTAGCCATCAGAGCCCCAGCCATAGGTCTCAGGGTGAAGCTCGTGCAGAGTCAGGAGTCCCCAGGGGTGCGAAGCCTTGGTCCGGGTTTTGTGTTCCGTGTTGGCGGTGGAACAATTAAAATATTTTTCTACTTGTTTTTCTGCTGTTAAAGTTTTGATGTTATTGTATGTTCATTGTTTTATCATGGGGTTATCATGGACTCATTCTATTCTGATCAAAGTAGTCCTGTTTGTGTGGATGTGGTTATGTTTTGCAACGGGTCATGTTTTCAACTCGATGTCTGTTTAAGTCTTTTCTGTGGGTTTCCCACTAGTGATGAAGGTTGTTGACTTTGGTCGAGGATTCAACGTTTCGACGAAGGTGTTGTTTTTCACTCATGCTATAAGAGTTGGTTTAAATCGTTTGGGAGTTCCCGCGTTGACCCCCCCCCCCACTTTCCAAGGGTTGTCTATTTAGATGGTTAATTTTTTTGCACAGGTTGAGCTCTTGTGGTGGGGATAACCCCTTCGTGTTCTCCCCTTAACCTCGGACTTCAGTTTTCTCTTGAATCGGTCAGGTGTGACCTGTGTAGAGTAAGGTCATCTTGAGATTCTCAGTTCTCTTCAGTTCCTTTAGTTCCGTTTGGGCATAGACTTGAATATTGGCTGACTTTTACCTTGGTAACTTTCTGGGGGCAGAAAGTGTCTGTGGTGGGGAGAATTGTCACACCCCGACCACGGATGCCCTTGTTTTTAATCTTTTCTTAGTCCCAGTTTGATTTTTTTCTAAGTTTAATTATGTTGGCGGGTTTCACGCTGGTGCGCAGTCATCGCATCGTTAGCGGTGATGGTGCGTTCGGCCCGGGTGACCGCGTGTTCGCCCGACGTTTAAATATTAATTTTTTTATGTTCACAATTAGTATAATTAGTAGTATTAAATTGTTATAAATATTAATATTATTATTTTATTATTAGGATTGTTAAAGTATTATTATTATTATAGTTACGATATTATTATTATTATTATAAAGTTTTATTATTATTATCAGGATTTTATTTTATTTTTATTTACTTATTCTATAACTATTATTATTATTATTGTGTTAATAAAATGAAAAAAAAATTAAAACCCTAACCCCCCCGGGTTTCCCCTCCTGCGCGAGCAGAACCCCCCCGGTTTTCCCCTCCTGTGTGAGAAGAACCCCCCCTTCCCTTGCCCTAGAGCCTCCGACCCCTACGCGGCCTCCCTGACATCTCGGCCTCCCCGGCATCCCGGCATCCCAGCTCCCCCGCACGACCCGCACCCCATCGTCGGTGACCCCACCTGCTCGCTGCACCAACCTCCTGTGGTCCTAGCTCCCTCCGCCGCTCCCCGACCTCCCGCTTCACCCCAGCCTGACCTCCGCCGCTCCCCGGCCCTCCGCCGCGCCTCCGTACCCCTTCCTTTCTGGCTTCTCCATTCCGGCACCGCCTCCCCGTTGTCCTGCGCAGTTTTCGATGAGGTTCACTCGGCCGGCCCTACCCCGGCCAGCCCTGCTCCGCTTCACACCAGTCCACTCTGGTTTGTGCTTTTTATTTTATTTTCATCTTTGGTGTTTTTCTTTATTTTGGCCAAACCCTAGTGTCGTATGTTGTAATTCGCACGTTCTTCTCGTTGATTAGGATGTGCGATGGGCCCGCAGGGTGTTTTTGTCCTTACGTTGATGTTTCGTCGCATCTGCGCTTGGTTTGAGGTAGGTGAATCCATTATTTTATTTTCCATTGCATTTCATTTGATTCTTGATGTTTATTTAAATTTATAACTTTGTTTCACACCCATATGATACTCATGTTAAGCTTGTTAGGATGTTTTGAAGTTTTCATGTTTTGCTGAAAACAGATTTTTATATAAATCCTGGTTTATTCTCTTGTGTATTGTTCTTAAAGAGGTTGCTAAAGAAATGTAATTTATGTTCCTTGGGTGAAATTGGATGGTTGAGTGGGTTTTTTCCCATTGAATTGTTTGTTAAATTGGTTTGGATCACGATTTAAACTTTACATGCAAAATGTGTTGATTCCCTCTTTGCGTGGTTTAAAGTTTGTTTTAGAAAGAGATTTTTGATTCATGAGCATGTGTTGTATTTTATAAATGATAGAAATGGATGATTTTGAGTTGAAAGAAAATGGTTCATCTATTAAATTTGGTTTAAAATTTTTTGGTTGGTTTTAGAGGGTTCCATTGGATTAAGACACAACCATGGGTGCACTAGGTGCACACATGGTTGTGAAATCAAGTGATGATGGCACCCTAGAGCTAGTCTCCCTCAAGAATGCCTCTTCTTCCCTCCGTCTTATTTCTTCTAAATTTTTTCTTTGTTTTCAAAAATGGGGAAAATGGTGCTTCTTGTGTTCAAAAGATGGTTCCAAAATGTGCCCCTCTTAATTGGTTCTATTGGCCTTGAAAAGTACTTGGGTGTGTGGTTGGAGGCTAGGGCCCATTTGGCTCTTCAAACTTTAGTGCAATACTTGTGTTGACTCTTTGAAAAGAATATGTTTTGCGAAAATGTAAATGCCCATTTGGGAACTTAATGTGTTTTAGAAAATGGTTTGAATGTTATGTGTTGTGACGGCCCGATTGGTACTTTGGTGATGTGATATATGTATACTTATATATATATATATATATACACACACACATACTTATGGGGCACCTCTACAGGGGGACTTCCCTTTGAGGGTTGTCGTGTAGCGATGTCCGTGTAAGGGGTTGGCAAGTGCGGTGAGATGAGTCACACGTGCAAGGGCCTCCCACTTACACAGTCTTATTAAAACTACCATGGGTTCCTGGGCGTCTTATAGATTATCGAGTGACGGTTGCTTACTAACCCCGATTAGACGGGTTGGTACCCACTATTAGAGTTAGAGGCCAGATGGGAAGTGCCGCTGATTTTGTCGCGAGGGCACTCAGTTGGTTATAGACTATGGGGATTCACCATACGCTGGCAGGTGGTTGCAAACCGTGTATGTCCATGGGTCTTCTAGGGATGTTTAGGATCACCCATGGTTACTTGAATACGTTACTTGTTCACTTTTAGTGGTACTTACTTTACAGTTCTTACTGTCACCTGTTTATTTTAGAACTGTTTGTTTTCCTTGTTGGATTATCCACTTTCTATTGTACTAGTTTTTTCCAGCTTGTTTTGTCTACTTTCTTACTGATTAGAAAAGAAAATCTAGATCTTTCTATTTTGATTTACTTTATGAAACGATAAATGATTTTGGAAATGGAATGTAGTGTGTGTTGGATTTTTAGATGAAAGAAAAGGTATGTTGTTTGTTTTAAAATTTGAAAATCCTACTTTTATAATTGTATTTCAAACTGGTGTCAGCGGATTTCTTCGGGAAAGGAAACGTTTGGATTCAGTGGTTTACCTTGGCAAACCTACTGAGTATTTTTGTACTCATTCCTGTCTTTTACCATTCTAGTTGCAGGTTCCCTTGTTCAGGTTTTCTGGTTTGAGTAACTCGGTGTTATAGAGAGGTTGGTCTTTAGTTGGGTGGTGACCTGAGAGGTCACATAGAGGTACGTTTGCTCGTGTGACTTTTATTTCATTTCTTATGTTAGTGTTTATCTGTTCTGTTTAGTTTGTTTTTTTTGCCACGATCCTACTTTTGTTTGGGATGAAATCATTCCGAACGATCAATTTTTGATACCCAGCATTGGTTGCCAGCCCATGGGGATCGGGAACGCCCTTCGGGCCATGTCGCGGGCCAACTCGGGTGACCGGTTTAGGGTCGACCCGGGTTGGTTCATGACATGGGATCTCACAGATCAGAACATGGCATGAATTGTAAATTTTTTAATATTTTGGGGGTTAAAAATAAGTTTCATTGGCTTACTATTCAGAAAAACTAGAAAACATGCCGTGCGAAGTTATGAACACACACAATGCGTTCTTATTTTCTAGAAGAACTGACTTTCTGAAGTACACACCGTGTAGTTATTGACTGTGTGAATGATTTTGTGAGTAGAGACATGGGGTTGATAAATGTTTGGTAGAACATGCCGTGTACGGAGAGTACATGCCGTGCTATAAAAGATCATGTATCCATCCATGTGACTAACGACACAAGTGGATGAAACTTGGGTTGTACATGCCGTGCATAGATTATAAATTCCATGTAGTAATCAATCGTGTATCTGGCCATGTGACTAAAAAATAGGTGGATGGAACTTATGTGGTGCACACTATGTCTAGAGTGTTCACTCTGTATAGTGTTACACCAGCAAGACCGTGTAGAAGTACTCGGGCCGGGGGGAATATTCAAGTACATGACATGTCTCATGAGGAATACGCTATGTGTATGGGGTGTTACATGACCGGGTTAGAAGAGGTACACACCCATGTTAAACCTTAAAGGGAACATTTCGTGTAGTGGGTCTACACACCCTATAACCTTCTTTTGTAAAAATTTAATGCTTTAATTTTCCTATTCTATTAAATTATTTATATGATTCCATATTTGATAATCTTGAACTAAGGTGTGTGATTGACCTTGCAGATTCATGCCACCAAGACGTCGTCTGATTGTACACCTGGTACAAGGTGGTGATCAGACACCAGAAATGGTAGATCAGGGACTACCAGTAGATACTCTAATCATGACCATCTTAGCACTAACTGTTATACCAGACACAGGTGCTGATAAACAATTTCATGAAGGCTTTATGAGGATGATGCAGACTTTTCAGGGAGCACCTCATCCTGTCCCAACTATGGAAGAGTTGACGTGGGTGTTCCAAAAACTGCATCCTCCCACTATTTTAGGGGATTAAGGACCCCAATCTACATAGTCATGGTTGGTGGCCATGATGTTTATCACTGAGCATCAAGAGACGCCTCTGGAGAGGAGGGTGAAGCTTTAAAATTACATTCTACGTGATTCTGCCAAGAGATAGTGGGATGTTATTTCATATGTGGGACGTCATCAGGATATGTCTTGGGAAGAGTTTCAGAGGACCTAATATGATTACTTCTACCTCGATACATTGAGGGATGACCAAGACCTGGAGTTCATGCATTTGGAGTAGGGATATCTTTCAGTGATGGATTACTCTTCTCATTTTATAGAGCTTCATCACTTCGCACCTGTTATGGGGGGTGACAAGTTATCAATGGGTAGGTGGTTTGAGGATGGTCTTAGGTATGACATCTGATCATAGTTGAGTGTTTTCATGCTGAATTCGATGAATGATATAGTAAATATAACGCTAATTACCAAGCACAATCTAAGGGAGTTAGGAGTTTTGAGCCAAGGTAGTTCAACATCCAGGGTTGGTACTCTTTCGACCAATAGCTGGAAGTGTCGTGGGGACATTTCACGTGATGTTTCTTTAGGTATCCGAGTGGTGTTCTACCACTGCATAAGGAGTGGGATCATGAGACCATAGTTCCCGAGATTCCCAGTTAAATGGTGATATTGTGGCAAGATAGGTCATATTCAGCATTTTTATTGAAAGTTCTCACCAACAGCGAGTTAGAGAGGATCTATTATGACTCCACATTCAGAAGCATGACCACCAGTTTCTCATCAGTTAGGGAATTGGAATTCTTCAGGCCGAGGAGGTGGTCACAACCATGGTAACTAGATGAAAGGTTCACAACGACATTAGGGTGGATCGACTTAGGGTAGCCAACCAGGGTCGCAGGGCTATGGTATAGGTCACACTTTTGCAATGGAATAGACCCATCATGAGTAGGATCCATGAACCTATACGATTAGAGGTATGATTCTAGTTTCCTTAGTTTTAGATTATTCTATTTTTGATATAGGGGATTCCCATAGTTTTATATCTGTTTCCATTGTGGAGATCCTTGGGCTCTATATCTTTAAAACTGATGATGTTATGACTCTAGACACTCTGTTGGAAATTAGGACAACTAGGGTACGTTAGTGCAAGCAGTTCCCTCTTGAGGATGGTGGGTGCCACTTATTATGGGACCTCTATGTATTAGAGATGCCAAACTTTGATGTCATTCTCAGAATGAACTGGTTGGTCTCCTTTCAGGATTTTGTTGACTACTATCGCTTTAGGGTGAGTTTCACATCACCAGAGGGTGGGTCTTTTATACACAAGGATGAATGGGATGTCCAGGAGAGTAAAGCGGGACATGAGCATCATGGGTTGGGAGGAATTACATTCCAGATTGCATGTTTACATCTGGATGACCTGAGGACTTCACATATGGACTTTTTGCTAGTGGTGGATCATTTCAGAGATGTCTTTCTAGAGAAATTTTCATGTTTACCTCTTGATATAGATGTATATTTCTCTGTTAATCTTGTGCCAGGAGTGGCACCGGTGTCCATTACTCCTTATAGGATGTCTATAACAGAGTTATAAGAGCTTAAGAAGCAGTTAGAGGAGTTGCAAGAGAAGGGTTTCATCCAACCCAATACTTCTCCTTGGGGTTCTATTGTCCTTTTTTGAAAAATAGTTATATGTTACCCTTATAATTTTTGTGTATTATCCGAAGATGAACCAATTAATGGTCAAGAACTGATATCCCTTGTTGAGGATTAATGATCTCTTTGATCTACTTCGAGGATCCCGTGTGTTCTTGAAGATTGACTTGAGATTTGGTTATCATCAGTTTCATGTTAGACCATCAGATATACCTCTTATTGTCTTTCGGAGTAGGTATGGTCTATATGATTATCTGTTTATGTTGTTAAGTCTCACAAACGCACTGATAGGTTTCATGGAAATTATGAACTTAGTGTTCCATACCTACTTGTATTCTTTTTGTGGTAGTCTTTTTGGACGATATATTAGTGTACACTCACACTCGACACGACCATACCATCCATCTTGAAATCATATTGAGTACACTGAGAGAGCATCGTTTATTTGTTAAGCTCTTAAAATTCCACTTTTGGATGGACCATATTCACTTCTTAAGTCATGTAATCTCAGAGACATGAGTATTATTAGACTCACAGAAAGTGAGATCAGTAGTTTCCTAGGAGCATCTGAAGATCATCTTTGTGGTATGAAGTTTTATGGGGCTGGATGGTTACTACAGATTCTGTATATAGTACTTTTCACACTTAACAACACCTATGATGGTCCTGAATAAGAAGGGTGAGAAGTACTTATGGATAGATTCCTATGATTCATCCTTTCAAGAGTTGAAAGGGAGATTGAATTCAACATAGATGATAATTTTTTATAGAGATGGGAAAGAGTTACACTATTTACTGTGATGAATTAGGAATCAGGCTTGGAGAAGTGCTTATATAGGGGGAAGGAGTAATTGCATACAAATATTGAAAATTGTGGCCGCATGAGAGGAATTTCCTAACAGACGATCTCGAGTTGGATATAGTTTTGCATGCTTTATGTTGTTAGAGACATTATCTTTTAGGATAGCATTTTTTGGTATACACTAACCAAAAAATCCTCAAGTATATCTTTACTCAACATGACCATAATTTGAGACAGTGAAGGTGGGTTGAGTACCTTCAATATTTTGACTTTGAGCTTGCCTACATGCCAGGGAAAGGCAACACAGTGGCTGATGCGTTGAGTAGGAGAACTCAGATACAGGTAGTTTAGAAGGCCAACAATGAGTGGTAGCTTATGGATCTATTATTTGAGATGTATTTGGAGGTGCACGACTAATAGGGGAAAATGTTTCTTTATTCTCCACCTATTACCTCTACTCTATTGGATTGAGTGAGAATGAGGGAGCTATCAGATTCTAAAGGGCTAGTCCTATGGGAGAGTGTGTCAGGCGAGGACCTTACTCATGGATGGACCATAGGTGAGGATGAGGTTTTGCGTTTTCATGGAAACATATGGGTGCTGGCAGACATACTCGAGGAGCTATTGCGAGACTTTCATGCCTTAGTATGGGTATTTCATCATAGTGTCACCAATATTTATTGAAATATATATCATTAGTATTGGTGGCCTAGCATGAAGAGGGATCTAGCTGGTTTTGTTATGAGGTGTTCTACCTGCCAGTAGGTGAAAGCAAAGCATCAAAGACAAAAAAGTATTTTATATAAGTTACCCATTTCTGAGTGGAAGTGGAATTATGTTGTGATGGATTTCATGACGGGTTTACCAAGTTCGGCTTGAGGAAATTATGTTGTATGGGTTGTTGTTGACAGAACAAAAAAGGTTTCACATTTCCTGCTGATCAAAGAAATATTAAGTGTGGATGATCCTGGAAAGTTATACATATAAGAGATAATATGTTTTCTTGGGGTAACACACTCTATCATTTTAGACAGGGATACCCAATTTACTTCTCGTGTTTGGTAGGGTATATAGATAGCTTTGAGTATATAGGTACTTCTGAGTACAACTTATCGTCACCAGACATATGGCCAGTCCGAGCGTACAATTTAGTTTTTGGAGGATAGGATTCGAGCATGTGTCCTGAATTTTAGTGGCTCTTGGGAGAGACACATACCCCTGGTGGAGTCTTCTTACAATAATATTTTTCAGTCAAGGGTTCATATGGAACCTTATGAGGATTTTTATGGTAGGACATGCCAATCACCCCTATGTTGGCTGGAGGTAGGAGATGCAGCTATACTAGGACCTTTTATTATCCAAGTGACCACTGAGCAGGTGGAGTTGATTCAGAAGAGGATGGATACTGCACAATCTTGTCATAAATCTTATGCTGATCGGCAGAGATGACCTCTGGAGTTCGAGGTCGGAGATCATGATTTCTAATTTTTCACACCGAGGTTGGGACACTGGAGGATTAAGATACAAGGGAAGCTTTCACCAAGTTACGTCTATCTGTTTGAGGTTTTGGAGAGAATTAGGCTAGTTACCTATCAGTTTCAATTACCTCAAAGGTACCGGGCTATGCACAAATTATTTCATGTTTCTTAGCTACGAAATTACTTTTCAGACCCATCTCATGTTTTCCAACCCAAGGAGGTTGAGTTAGAGGTGGATTCATCCTCCGAGGAGCACCCTATTTGGATTTTGGATCGCAGCATGAAGGTTCTCCGTGGCTAGTCTGTTCCTATGGTATGGGTTCTATGGCAGCATGGGTGAGTGCAGGATGAGACTTGGTAGAGGGAGGCTGACGTCCGATCATATTGGCCAGAGTTATTTGTAGTTTCTTCTTCACCACCCTATGATGACAAATTTGGGGATGGATTTCTTTAAGGGGGGAAGTTTGTAACAACCTAGATCTTCATTTTAGGTATGGATCTTGATTTCGGGTTGTTTTGAGGAAAAAGTAAGAGATGGGGTTTTCAAAGTAAACATTGTATACTTATGAGTACACACCGTGTACCCAGTTGTTGCATACATCAGCATACTAGCCGTGTAACAGCCGAGTACATGGACATGTAATGACCTGGAAGACCACTTAAATCATGGGCCAGTTAAGGATAATACACAGTTTTTAGGTTTAATGAATACTCCATGTACATTTATTTTTATTTGATATATCATAGTAGGGTTGCGTATTATATCCATAAACATCTTCTTCTCCTCATAGTTTTTACAAGAGAGTGACAGAACGACCAAAAAACTTCGAACCCCACTTGATTCTTCATTTGAGCTCCGATTGAGATGCCTTCAGGTGCATTGGAATCCCATTAGTGAGTTCTCAAAAACACTATAGCCTTCCTTCATGATTCTTCCTCTCATGTGAGTTATTCAAGGTTGGGATTTTTTCACCTTTTTGTAGATCTACACCAATTTATGCCGATTCAAGGGCCAATGTTCAAGTATATCAATCATATGACACTGAGGTAGGTGGTTTTTTCCTTTTGTTGTGTTGTATTGGATTATATATGCTTAAATTTTTGCATACCCACATTTGAGGTATTTCTTGATTTTGAATTTAACTCTATTTATCAACTACTATGATTTAGTTGTTTGATAAAGAGTAGTTTCTTATTCATAAGGTTGTAAACCTTGTTTATATGACTCTCGTGGGTGTGTTTCCCTTGTTTGAATATTTTATAGCCATTTGGTATAGGATTCCTATTAGGCTTGCCTTGTTTTCCATGACTTACTTTGTTAGGATGGAGTTGAAAATTATGTGAGATACCTGTGATATCAATTGAGAAGGTTTGAACAAGAAGAATTGATTGTGAGAGCTTCCTGAGGTAGGGTCATTTATATATGTTTTTACTGTTATGTTGAATCAGGGGTATTGACCGTGAGAGCTTCAAGGTGGTATTTGAACCAGGGTTTAAACCATGAGAGCTTTCCCAAGTGGTTGTTTATAATTGTTTGATAGTTTATTAGACCAAAGGGGTTAGACCATGAGAGCTTCCCATAGGGTCATTATTAAATGAATTGTTGTTATGTTAGACTAGGGGGATTAGAATATGAGAACTTTCCCAAAGGTTTGTTATTGAATAATTTAATGATCGAGATGAGTTTGTGAAGCCAAAGCATAAGATTGGACTCAGTCTTACTTGATTGTTTAGATGGTCTTCTAAGATGTTGTTTTTGTTACATGCATAGGGGATACTGATCTTAGTCTAGATACCAAGGTTTAAATGATCCAACAAATTGAATAATAAATGTAAATGAATGTAATTGAAAATAGTAGGATTGTTTACTTTTGAGTACTTTATAGTTTATTGCTTCATTCTGTATATTACCTACTATATATATTCACTGATGGTTAGGTACAAATATTTTGGTGGTTTCCTACTATGATTCATATCACACCCTGTTTGGGTCATGATTTTGGGCCCAAAAATATTATATGGTTTAGGTATAGATAAGGGAAATCACCCTTCTTCATCAGGTACTTGATTACTGTTGGAGATGGAGAGAATGGGACCAAGCTGCAGCTTGAAATGCTGTTGGAGTTTACCTGTTTCTTTTGTACTTTGGTTTCTGTATTTCTTTCCAGTATTGTGACTTGTTTTACTATTTTCTTAGATACATATTCCACACATCATATATATATATATATATAGATATTGGCTTCTATTGGATTTACTTTCAGTCTTATGTTGTTTATTTCTGTTTAGTATTATTTCTTATGCTATTGTTTACTATTTAGATTCCACCATGCATACTCTTCCACTAAGGAAATTGTTTCCCCAATGTCTTACCTTATCCCTCACTACTATTTAGAAGCTTTTGGTGTTTTGGGAAATTCACATAAGGTTATGTGACCAACCTGGTTCAGGGCACATTTTGGTGGCACCCAGATCTGGTACATTACAATCCACATAATTCATAAGTGTTTAACTTCCAAAAATCATAATTTTTTAAACGTCAAATAAAATATGAAAGAGTTATATCCTGATGAATGAAAGAGTAACTCCCTTTATTTTCCTTTCAGTACATAGATAAATTTCACAACTTCTAAAAAATTCATAAAATTTAATATCATGAAATGTATGCTATTTCAACTCCCCCTGTATGCATAAGAGTCTAATAATTTATTAAATATCAAAATTTATGTGTCAAAAATAGTTCACCGTGTATGCATAAGGGGCATTCATCAGATCATAAGAGCATTACACTTATCCAAATTTCAAATCATAAGAGTTACCCAGAAAGAATAATAATTGTTATGAATATCATAAGGGTCATTATAAATTTCATAAGAGTAACCATAAGAGTTATATTACAACTACTCAATTTCTTAATAGCCAATACTGAAATCCTAATATTCAAATTCTAAAAATGAAAAGTCATTTCCATCTCCCTTTTAAATCATAAGAGTCATGTACTTGGTCAAATTCCCAGTATTCCCCAAATTATAATATTCAATATTAAAACTAAAAGGGTCATTACCTTAGGAAAATTATTCAACATATAAACATGGTAATTACAGAATATATATAATAATAATAAATAATAAATAATAAATAATAAATAATAAATAATAAATCACTCAAAAACAACATCATTATGTTCTTCCACAAGAAGTGAAAGCATAAAGCATAAAATCATTTATACCATCTAACATGAAATTTGAGAATAATAAAAATAAAAATAATAATAAACTATGTTAGGGAAATTTTAATTATCAAAACACAATAAAAAAATAAATAAAAGGGAAAATATACACTCCAATGTTCTCCCCCTTTTTATAATTATAAAACCAAACATCATGAATAGTTTTTCCTTATTTTTGTAAATATCAACCTGATAAAGACCAATTCATGAAAAAACATGAAAATAAAAATCTAACATCTCTCCCCCATAAGGAACAAAGTAAAAAAAATAATCATATCCCCCTAAAATATATTTCTAAAAATACACAACATGATTAAATAATGAAAAATCATTTCTCTCTAACATGATATAAAGTAAAAAAATTTATGATATAAAGAATAATAAGAACATATATAATACAATAAATTTATGAACATTAAAAAGGGATACCAACATTAAAAGGAATAAATAGATAAAAATAGTAAAATATCCCCCTTGATTCTAGATTACTCTCTCATAGATAATAATAGAAATGAATATCTATTCTGTGAACTCCTCATGTAATAGAAATAAAAATTCTATAAGGTTCTATGGAAACATGATAATATATTAAACTCATTATAAAAATATATGATATTAATTAGAAGTAACCAATAGTTATTAATATTCTAGTAAAATAAATGATAAAACCATAACAATATTCTCAATGGATGGAAAAAAAACTTACATTTTCACACATTCCAACATACCATATAATATAACTAAAAAGGTATGAATTTATTCCATTTAAAATAAATTTACATCGGAAATTTGACTAGATTATGTCTAATTGGATTCAAGAAACAACCTTTAGTAACCCATGTAGCAAAAGGGTTATACATTTTTGATCTCAAAACTGATTTATAAATAATTAATCTCTTGTGACCAATATATTAAACAAAATGTAAGGTGAAGTAAATTGTACAATGATCAAATAAACCATACCTAAAACAAGTAGTAGAAGAAATACCTTTAGTTTTACATTTGAAAAATACATTCTTATACATCTATGGTAGTAATCCATCAAAACCAAGTCAAATATTCTTCTCATTTATTTTATAATTTCTTTGAAATATCATAAATTCATCTATAGTTAGAATTTAAATAGTAAACTTATACTATGAATCCTTTAAGATTTCATCCTCATCCTTAAGCTTCATATTTACTTTTCATTTGGGTTCCAAATCATCATAGACTTTCTCTTCAACACATAAAGAAGAATTTTTCAAACTAAAATATCACTTTACAACTTTGAAATATTATCTTTTATAACCTTTAATTTATCATTCTCTTCATTATACTTGGAAATAAAAACATTAAAATTTTCATTTTCTAGAATGAGAGTATTCTTTTCCTTTATTAGTTTCTTGTGATCCTTACTCAAATTTTTATACATCTTCAAAATATTTTCTATTTCTTTATGATACTCATCACAAATTTCATTTTATTATTTAATATTTGGTTTTTCCTAACTAGAATTATAAGAGGAATAAGAATCATAATTAAAACTAGTATCACCAACACTACTCATTTCTTCATAAAAATGAAAATGATTTGAAATATCCTTCTCACTTACAGACACTTCACTCAAATCAAAATATTCTGTGAAAATCTTACTAACAACCAATTATTTCATATTTTTCTTTTGATTATTTATTTCTCCTCATTCATTTTTTATCCTTTCACATTAATATTTGGTATTACCATTCTTCTTACATTCAAAACATCTAATATTATAATTTTTATCCCTTTTAATTACTTTCATCATAAAATACTTCTTGTACTTATTCCATTTATTCTTGGAACCTTTTATTTTATTTATCAGTCATCATATATATCTTAAAAATTGACATAGCTCATATCCTTTTATCACTACTATAATAACTTATAAAATCATTAGAAGAATCATAAAATACATTTTTAACTTATTTAAATGAAATTGCCTTATTTTTTTCATTAGCTTCATTTTCATTATTTTTCTACTCAATTTCATACTATAATAATGACATAATATTCTCATCCATGGTATATTAAAAAAATTCCTTACATTATTTAATTTAAAACTTATTGTAATTCATTCTTCTATTTTTCACCAAGATTACACCTTTTTTTACTATTATAGTAAACCTATTATACACATCACTAAAAATTTCATGATCAAATATATAAAACTCCTGAAATTAATCCATTTGAATTATAATTCTACTCCTATATAATTTTCCAATTCCATGATGAGTGATTATTAAAGTACTCTAAATTTAATAAGTAATATTACAGGAAGAAATGTGTCTATAAACATTTCTACTAAGAGAACAATAAAGTAAATTCAGAACTTTTCACTTCAAAACATATTTTATAGAATCATTACCAGCCAAAGTATCAATTTCAACTTATAGTATTTTATAAAGTCTATCCATGATGATATATTACTCAATAACTACATTCTTAAAAAATAATTCCATTATAACCTTTTAATAACCATAGTCTCTACCACTAAAATGTGGTAGTTTGATAGGATTTTAACATTCAATCTCCTGATTTTTCATAACTAAAAATAGATCTTTCTAATAGATAGTTAAATCTATGATATAGGTTAGAAATAAAATATATCAAAAAATCCAATATTCTAATACCAAATGTAAGAGTACAATATAGAAAAAAGAATAACTATCCTTATAATATCTTTCTTTGATACCAATTATAGGATCACATATAGCTGTTGAAAATACAAGGGGGGAGTTGGGTGAATTATAATAATTAAAAATTAGATTAACTTAAAATATAATGTATAATTTGGCGGATAATAAGATTCAAAAATTAAATAATTAAAAAATAAAGTAGTGATGTTCTGAATAATGTAATAAGTAAAGTAAACAAGATTACACAATGATTTTTTATTAGTTTGGATTCAAATAATCCTATGTATACTATTAAAACTAAAATCTAGAAGTATGTATATCCTATGGATATATCCTTTTAAGATTGAAGAAAAATCCTAACATTTTACCAATGGAGCATCTATTACCCAATATTTAATGAGATCAAACCTAACCCTATGTCTTTTAAGGAAACTGTAAACCTACCAACCTTTTCACTGGTGTAGAAAAAACCCAAGAAATATTAGGAGTATCCTTAAACCTAATGTATTTTAACTAGGTCAGAAAAAACAAACATAACTTCCTTTTTTTAGGTAGGAAAAACCAATGGTACATTTTAAGGGTAATATAACCCCTGATGTGTTACAATATAGTTATTGAAACTCCATATAAAAAAAATTAAACCATTGGAAGTTCATGAAGATGAAATGGTTTTGTGGGAATGTAATTGTTGGATTGTCACTAATGATTAAAGATGAAGCTTGGGAATTCTATTATTCCTTAGAAAAATAATGTAATTTTCTAGCTTAGTACTTTAGAATCGAGTAGTTAGAGACACACCTTAATGTTTACCTATGATGATCATACATCAAAAAGTCAAGATCAAATCTAAGTGGGAATGAATTACCATGGTATTTTAATATTATTATAGTAGTATGGGTACAATAAAAGGAACTATAGGGGGCACTGTAGAAAAATACTATTCACCCAATTTGGGGTTCTGAGTTATAGTTTCAATCCTTCAAACAAATGGTTATCTAGGATATCATAGGACTTCTAACCATTTATCCTATAAGGAAATCTATTTAGGGAAGTGTATCGAGGAGAATCCTCATCCAAGAGGAATGATACTGATTCTAATAATGTCACCAATGAAGTTACTGGAGTAGACCCATAAGTATAAGGAAACAACAATTGGGTTTAGGCCTCACACACATCTATGTGGGGGATAGGATCAGTACAAATGCATTATCAATGGTGAGCATGAAACATACAACAAGATAGGGTGCTGTGGTGGGGGAGGTGTTTTTAGCTTCTAATATATAAATTGGACTTTGTTCAATTGGGAATTCATGCCATAGACTTTGGTCCCTCAGGAAGTTTAAGGGTCACATCTCAAGACACTTAAAAAGAGGATTATCTAAATAAAAAATATTTAAGGGCTTCATGTTAGGGGAAAAACTTTAGAATTGAATAATGAAGACCATAAATATAATTTTCTTATTCTCTTGATCCTATTATAGATAAATTAGAAACAACTATTTTTCTCTTAAATAGAATCTTCAAGACTTCCTTAAACTATTAACAATAATTATTTATAAATATAATTCATGTGGTCTTTATTTATCACTCAAAAGTATATAAAATAATTCAAAATAAAATTTGAATAATTATTAAATAAACCATAATAATCTGTATTAGATACACCATAATAATTGGTAATTAATCCCTTAAAATACCCCCTAATGTCATGTGAAAAAAATAGTCTATATTCCAAACAATATTTGAATTTATAGAGTGGTGATTCTATATTATCAATTGTATAAAATTATAATTAAATCACAAATAATTATTCATGTTATTCATAAGCATCTAAATTCTGAAAATCATAATTTCTTAAACATCAACTAAAATTGTTAAGAGTAAACTCTAGTGAATATAATAAAAATTCCTTTTATCCTCCATTCAGTACTTTTCTAAATTTCATAAATCTAAAAAAATTTATAAAAGTAAATATCATGAAACATAAGTTATGTAAACCCCACTATGTGTGTAAGAGTCTAATACTTTATCAAATATCAAAACCTAAGAGTTAGAAATACTTCACCCTATAAGAATAAGGGCAATTCTTTAGATCATAAGAGTAATACACAAATTTGAATTTTGAATCATACGAGTAATCAGGAAAATATAGAAGTGATTCTCAATCTCAAAAGGGTCATTATAAAATTACATAAGGGGTATAATAAATTTTATAAGATTCAATGTAAGTGTCTTATTCCAACTACTATTTTTTAAGGTTCAATACTGAAATTGTAAGAGATAAATTCTGAGAACATAACAGTCATTTATATCTCCCTTATAAATCATAAGAATCATTTACATAGAAAAATTTCATATAGACCTCAAATAATTATAGATAATCTTAAAATCATAAGGATTATTTCCATTAAAAAGTTCTGTAACACTAAAACATGAGAAAAATATAATATTTAGAATAATAATAAATAATAAATCAATAAAAAACAAAACCATTATTTTCTCCAACAAGTAGTGAAAAATTAAAACATAAAATCCATTATTCCCTCTAAAATGAAATAAAATAATAATAAAATAAATAAAGAAATCATAAAATAATTGAGGTAAATTATAATTATAAAAACGTAAAAAGATAATGAAAGTGGAAAATATCAACTCTAACATGAACCACATGCTGTATATAATACCCAACTTGTAGAACTAGATAGATTGAAATCAGTGAAATATATACCTAAATTAGAATCATCAACTTGATTATTATTCAATGAAAATAAATTATTCTTCCAATGTCCTTTTTTGAAACAAGTAACGAATAAAACTTCAAGCTTATTAATTTACCTTTGTATCTTTGGATTTCTGGAGGAGTAGTACATTGATGTATTTGGATTTGGTTTAGACATCAAACATTTTTTCTTCTCCTTCCTTTTCTTATTAAATATAAGGATTGAAGAGTTTTTTTATTCATGAACTTATCATCTTGGAGTATCAAAGCCAATAGATTTGGAAGAAACTTCTTCATATTGTTCATATTATAATTAACAATTAAGGTTGAAAAGATAGGTGGTAAAGAAGAATGTATGGTATCTTTTTCTAGATCTTGGTATAATTTTAAACCTAGGGATTGTATTCTCTCAGTGTACCCTATCATTTTGAGTACATGTGTTCTACCTTGATTCCCTTCTTTCAGCATTCACCCGTATAGTGCACTTGATATATCATACCTTTCTTTCCTTTCTCTCTCCTATTATAATTATTATAGATGAGTAAACTACTTATATGTATCCTCATCCTCATTAATTTTATACAATTCCCTAGAACTGGTATACATCAATATGATTCTTATAATCTTCATTTTATTCCTTTATTTTTCCCTGAGGAGACTCAATAAGATGTTGGGACTACAACACATAAGGCTCCCTTTCTTATTGAAATATTAGGCACAAGTTTCTATAGTAATCCTAAAAATTATTGTAGGTTTGGATATTTTATTTATCTAAAATTGATCATAGTGAAATTGAGTTAGTGGTTTTGATTTATATTTGATTTACAATAAATAAATTTAGTTGATTAGCAATTTTTCTTTATTACTGATATATAAGATATTATTGATTTATTAATCTTCAAATGTCTCCCACTATTTTATCAAATCCAAGTATCCCTAAACTACTACATTTAGAATATTTTTTCACATGAATATTATATTAGAAAGTATCCTTTGAAACATATCTTCATAGTTCATGCTATGACTTTTCAACCACTAAAATATTTTTAAGGTAGGATTTTGGCTGGCCAACTACATTGAATCACGACTCCTTATTATGTTAAGTAAAGTCCTAGCTTCTATAAATCATAACCATTCATTTACTCAATACCTTTCCTCTAATGTTGTAATAAGATATCAATGACTATTTTATTGAAGAAAAATTTAGATAATTCAACCCATAATTTTTATAATAACTCCCCAACACTTAGAGGCAACCTCAATTATGGCCAATGAGCACCTTGTAATTATGGATTTTTTCAAATTCAACTGATGGAATTCATTTGAATTAATATTTATTTAAGGGATTTTAAATTTTCCTTGAGAATAAAATCCATTTATATTTCTCATTCTACTTATTATTTCATAACTTTCACAAATTAACCATTCATAAGTAGAAAATAATAACCACTTGTTAGTGTATTTCTATCTATGTATACTTGTTTATTATTCTATGAGATCATGTATAAACTACAAACACACAAAAAATAAAAAAATATGAATATGATAAATAAATGATATCATCCTGAGATATTTATAATGATCAATCCATTGAGAAAATTTTAGATCAACAGAGACCCCAGGAGTGACTTATTGAGTCATATTTGACTTGAGTTATAACAATTACCTCATCTAATGAATCAGAATTCTATCTGGTGCTACACTAAGACTCGATATGAACTGCATCTCATTTATCCTCGTAAATATATAATAATTCTCACTTATAGGTATGGAGTACCTAGGAATGTGAGATATAGATAAATAATACAACTCATGGACACATGGTCCCTTATACATATAAAAAGGTTGAGGGAAAATGAATAGGTTATCATTTAATAATTATTTATTACAAAAATTCCACATTACAATAAATAAATTAATTAATTAATAAAAATTAAGAATTAATTTTATTGTATAAATATTGATAATTTAAAATGTATTAAAATTTAATAATAAAATTAAATTTGAAAATAATTCTACCTGGGGGAATTTATTCTAAATTATAATAAATTAAACTAATTTTAATTCAAAATTTACTAAACCCATAGATCCATAAATTATTTAATTAAATTAAAAATATTTTTAAAATATTAATAATTTTTTCATATGTTTCATGCTTCTTTGGATGTAAAAATAACTCTGGAATGGTTCTGAGTGGGTTGAGTTGGGCCCAACCTGACCTCGACCGGGCCAGTGGAGGGGCACATGAGCTGGAAGGCAATGCCCATGTGGCCCCACCATTAATTAATTTTTAATAGAACTCTGTCACTAGTGTGATGTGGGAGACTACATCACTATGAAAATATAGGATATCCACAGGTCAAAAGGCTGGTATCATAGCCGCTCACGTGTCTACCATTTTTTATCAATGTTTTTCTTTATCTTTTATATTGGTTTGAAGCATGTGGGAGCACTAGTAGCCCCTCCCCCAATAGTGATTCTATAGTAAGATCCAATTCAGTAGTTCCTCATTCACACTATGATCTAGCCTCATTTTACCCCTCCCCTAGTGAGAATATACACACACACACAAACACACATATTTTTTTATAATTCAATTATAATCCCAAAGATTTGATTTTTGTCTTCAAATGACCATATCTCGGCCACCCAACATCCGATCAAAGCACTGTTAGTGGTTATAATACTCTACCGACACCCTATAAATAAATTCATGAAAATTTAATTTAAATTTCAAATTAATTAAGTAAAAAATCACTTTGATACCACTTTTTAGTTCCATGTGCTTCACGGATGCATGGAAATAAGTGAAAATAATATTTTTATATCGAATAGACTTTGTAACATCATGTTTGACACTTTAATACCTAGTAATCAAAATGAGGATATTTGTTTTAATTTAAATAATAATGAATAATTAAATCTAAATGATACCTCATTCGATTTATGATGTTGGCGCATTCCACTCATCGCAGAGGATCATTTCTCAAATGATCAGAAGTGGGAACTCTCTATATCATCCACACATGCTTTATGAGATTAAAAATACACCAATCATTGATCATCATGTTCTAAAATAAAAAATAAAAGGGAATTTAAATATTATTATGATCTCCAGAACACTATTTCATTGATCCAGGAAGGATTTATTGGATCATGATGCTCAGGTATAATATTTTTCACTCTAGGAATTGTGTTAGAGGTGGGAAAAGTTCCGAAATTATATGGAGAAATATTATCCATAAATTTGGTAATAATTTGGCTTAAATAGGTAGCTTTAAACTTATCGAAATTTCAATTTGACCTTTTAATAAGTTTCACCTTATAAATAATCCCTAAATGACACTTGTGACCTAGTAAATGTGTCACAATTGTACTAAGTATTTTATAAATTACTTGTAATATTAATATTATGTAATGCGATAAAACACGAGTCATTAAATCAACTCATTTATCCTAGAAAATATTTAAAAAACCATGAATAATGAATATTTTTTCATAAAATAATATCTTGTGTTCACTTAATAACATTTGAATACATATATTTAATAAATTTAAATAATATTTAATTTATTTTTACCATGTGATCATTCAAACCTGAACATTACCCAATCCCCTCATGGGCCCCTCTATGTCTACACTCCAATTCATTAAAATTGACAGTAAATTTGAATGCGATTTTTATGTGAACCTATTGGTCATTATAACAATAGAAATGAGTGTTACTCAAAAACTAAGAGAGGTGTCTTGAATTATATTAAGGACCCTAAATACATAAGGATAATTCATAATAATGAAAACCTCTTATATGAACAAACACTATATAATATAATCTCTTTGTCTCATGACATATCATAAATATAGATGAATATCTTGTGTCACTATCCTTAAATTATTTATTAATTATTTCTATAAGCATACCTGATCAAATTTTCTTCTTCTACCATGGGCATAGATATAATGATGTTACTACCATCCTGGTCAACTAATCCAGAGATATCCCTTCCTCTAATTGGAAGTAAAAAAATCCTTTCATGATCATTTAATCAATGAAATACAACCAATTATGTACCCAAAATAATCTACCTTTTCACAAACATAAATTTCATGGTTTTTGTATATAATAAAAGTATGATATCAAATGATATACATTGATAATGATTTAAAGTTGAGAGACCAAGACACATGTTTATAGATAGGAACAACCAATGATACCTAAAACATGTGGTGTTCCAAATAATAGGCTAGTCTTCATGGTCTCAAGTTATTGAGATCACCAACTATGAATTATATGAGAAGATATGACAATGCTTATGAGTCCCCAACATATGATAGTCAAACATCATATTAATCCCTTCAAAATGATGTATCTAGATTGCAAGACATATATTAAATATTTATATCATAGTGTCCATATGTTCTCATTATAGTTGGGAATTGCTACAACTTTTTGATTTGACATGTAATATAAGGAAATTACCATATATACAATACATGAAGAATTAATAATACTATCATTGTAAGTTAAATGAATTAATATATAAATCTATACACATTTAATGGTGTTAAATTATACATAGGATTTGAATCCAGGGAACCTTCACTCATAACAGGTCCAAGGGAACATGTTCTGATGTGTGGGGTGAGGGCCCCATCTTGAAGGGTGAAGGCCAAGACATAGATAAGAAGAACATGATATGGAGGCCTTTCCATGAGGTATTTTGGTTCAATCTATGAGATATTCTTCATGCTGTGACTAGGGAGATAACACTATAATAGTTTGGGACAAGAGTTTTTTGTTTTGGTCAAGGGATATGTGTCACACCAAGACTGAAGGGGGAAACACGGAGATATGTACTTGTAAGAGGGATTCACACTACAATGGTTAGGGTTATTCCATGATGGGGCACTGTCCCAATTTTTAAAACAGCGATACACTTGTCATTTCCAGGTTTCCCTCCATAGTCTTAAGTGTAGAGACCACACGAGGAGGGACATTTTGGATGAATCCTCCCCAAATAATCATCCCAATAAACCCCCCTTTGCGAGGGATAATTTTTAGGTGTTCAATGGTGGGTTTAAGGTGAGTTAATACCTCTATTTACTTTTATTCTTGTTCCATTTTATCACATATAATTTTTGATGATTTTAGGTTAGGGTTTGACATAAATTCCACTAGATCATGGTTCAATTGAGTTGAGGTGTTGAGGTTTTTTCATGGCTTGTATAGAGGAGATCCTATATGGATGAATACACTAGGTTTTTTTTTCAATTTTAGTGATAAAAAATTTCTTAGTGAGTTATTAGGTGATTATGATTTTTTTGGATTAAATTTAATAATAATTATGAATTTTTATAATTAATTATTTGGATTTATTTGTGATGTATGGGAACTCAAGTGTTGATAAAATATTGGGTGAAGTATGAAATGGATTGTCTGAGGATGAGTGGGGAATGGTGAGGATAGTAAACCCATGATTGAGGTAGGTGGTCCATTTAATACAAAATAATATATATGGTTAGGGATGATAGTGAATGCCTACATGTTTATACGTGTTTAGGTATAATGGATAGGAATTGTGAGTTACCTATGTAAAGAGAGTGATAAGGTGTCTTGAGATTCCTAGGTTCATAATAGGTACTCCAATGATGTCTATGGAAAATGGAGTCAGTTGGTGACTTGGTATCCAAGGAGAGAAGTTGATGGTTCGTTTTACGAGAGACCCAAGAAGGGTCTCTTGATGTGCGATGGGTTGATAAAATATTATCAAAGATTCCTTGATAAAGATTGTTCGATATGAGAGATTTAGGCCAAGTATTGATGAGTGAGATAACCACAAATCTAATGCATGATGGGGAATACCCTCTTAAGGGTGGATGATAATCTTGGTGTGAGATATGGGCAAGGTAATACCTCATGATCTTGATATAGTGTGGTGGGTAAGGTTTCCTCTAGATAATGGCTTCAGATATATCCTACAAAAGATGTGATATGAGAACCAAGTGTTGGTCAGGGGAAATGTTGATTACTTGGAATAGGGTTTCTGAGGGAATTAGGGATAATTAATTGGGATGATTGTTGATTAGGGAGACTAGGTTGTGATGATAAGTTGGGTAAGGATTATACCAGCCAATTAAGGCCCGGTTCAAGAAGGACATCAAGATGAGAATTCATGATGGGGTGATGAGTGCATGATGTCATAGATGGGAAGAGGATGATATGGGTATAAAGGATCCTTTTAGATGCCTCAAAGGTGATGTGGGATGATTTATGGGGTGGATGAGTTTCACCCAATGTTATAGGGCATGGTGTTGAGAGGTTATCCTGTGGGGATAAGTGGGTGAAATTCCATTTTTTGAGATATAAGGCTAGATATCATGTGATTAGATCCCTGGTGGAAAGATTATGAGATTTTTGGAGGGATTTCATCCCTTGTTTGTTATTGTATGTGTGTGGATTATTTTTTACACACCTAAATACTGGGATGGATTTCAGGAAAACCTTGAGGAATAAGGTTGGTCTCTGAAGCAAAATGTGCTCCCTCTCTCGAGAGGGGATGGAGTGGGTACTTGATGGATGACCACTCATATGGATGAGGGGATAGTTAGAGACTTATTACACACCCTACTTTGAGAGAGGTTGAATAAGTTACTATGATGAGCAATCTACCTTTCATAAATGGGTAGTGGTTGGGTATTTTTATGAGAGCACTAGCCTACATTAATAGGTATTTGTTGGGCACTATTATAAGTTTCATACCCTTCATTAGTGGATATTTTTTATGTACTATGATAAATTGCCTACCCTATATTAGTGGGTTGTGGTTGTGTACTTTATGTGTGGTATCTCCTAAGTGAAATGGGATGACCATGGTACTTTATGTGCACCCTTCCTTAATAGGGTCTAGGTTGGGTACTTGAAGTTTAACCTTCCCTAAGGGGGATTGGATTGGGTACTATCTGTGGCCATATCAAGCCACAACCTGATGGAACCCATCCTAGGCCTATAATGGAGGAAATAGTAACCCCCAAATCCCACCTCCAACAGGCCCCAGGTTGGGGACTAGAACTGAGTGTATACAACACACATATGGGAGGCATTACCCTTATATAATATATACAATAAATATACAAACCGCCGATCAACACAAAATAATTTCCATTTCCCAAAGTAAATCCCATAACCCCATGTTGGTACATGTCAAATATATAAAATCTTGATAGAACATGAAAGAAAAAACTCTAAACTAAGTTTCATCCACATCTTGATCTTAGATACCTGAAAAATAGCTACACTCTCCTTTGATATATCTTGCAAACAATAATATTTTTTTGTGAAGTGATCACTTGGAAGTACTCACTTGGATCATCCCTCTAAAAAAATAAACATCCATGTAAAATAATTATGAAAGAGTAAACATGAGTGATAATTAACAAAAAAAAACAATAAAAACATAGTTAAAAGAAAATTAGAATAAGAATATGAGTAAAATTATAAGCCACAATTCACATATGTTTCCATAACATCCTCATTCATTCTTTCAAATCACTGAATCCAAACAATTTCACTTCCTTAACAACCAAAAACCAAAAAACATCCAGAAAACCATTACTATATCACAACATACCTTGATCCCAGTTATTTCTATCACTCCTACCTATCAGTATCACCTTCACACTTTGAAGCAGGAGGAAGACAATAAAGAAAACCATTATCCAAATCTAGAAGGGATTCTATAATAAATCCACAACATCCACATGCCACATATCATCAAGCATCACCCTATAACACAACTATATGCCACATCACATTTACACTTACCATAAAATACCAACCATAGTTACAATACCACATCATCACATCAAGTACCACCACCAACTTGGTACCTTATACTAAATAATCCATCACCACTAAGCATTGTTTCCAACCAATCCATCACCACTAGACATTATCACTAACTGGTCCATCACCACTAGGAATCACCACTAACTAATCCATTATTACTGGGCATCACCACCAGATATTCCATCATTACTATTTACCATAGCTTAATCACTAAATATCATTAGGGTAACATAAAAATTAAGGGAATAAACCTAATTACCCCCTTTCATGTACGCTCCACAAGCATATCTACAAACCTAAATTCTCCTCATTATAGTAGGGTATAATGAACATGTAGGAAATAAACCTCATTCCCTCCTCCTACCATGAATGAAACCCACCATGTATTACAATAAACACCCCACAACCACTTCCATAATTCAATCCACTACATAAAACCATGCATCAAGAATAATGTTTCAATACAATGTGGAAACATAGATAGCATAACCAATTCTTGAATAAGAGGAACCACAAAAGAAAAAATTTCAAATCCACACATTATTTTCATCCCCATAAATTAAAAATTTTCAACTATATTAGATATATTATTCATTCCTTCATTCCAAAATCATTCAGATATCATTAACATCTAGTGATTCATTTAGTTATATCCCACTAACTATTCATTATAGGCAGATAAAAAAAATCATAATTAACCCATCCTTATATACATAGTTAAGGGAAAACCATACCTCTATACACTTCCCATTTCAAGAAATTTATTTAGATTAGGAAACATAACTAATACCATAATCATTTTGTATTCAATTCATTGGAAATATATCACATCCCACCATCCCTTCACTACATCAATGTATATTAAGATTATTAAGTTTTTATTGTTAAATTATGTAATTAACTCCCTATTTCAATTCCAACTAGTCAACATCATCCCATAAACTAGCTTAATAATAACCAAGGGGTGTTATTTTTATTCATAAGGTATTAACACCACATAACATCCTTAACAATTAAACTTTATCAAGTGACCCAAAATTACTTCAAGTTGAAGAAATATAAAGCATAACATTTAACAATTATAACAAAAATAGTTTTACAAATTTCATATTTGAGTGATCCCATTACAATATATGTCATTAAGTAAATAAGGCAATGAGTTTCTTTAATTATTTCACCAATAGGAATTAATAGTAAAAAAATCAGACATTTGGGATCAAGACATAATAATAACATGGAAATAAAATCCATTTCTATTAATATCTTATAGTGAATTGACAATTAAGAGGTGTAAATAATCTTTATAATAATAATATTGTAACCATAATAGTCAACATAATTAATAAGAACCAAAAGAAAATGAAAAATATGGAAATTATAAAGCATTGTAAATCCCCTATTTTAATTCCCAAGTTCCACTTCCAATTTTTCATTCCATTATTAATTCCATTATACTTTAGTGTGTGTTTCATATACTACATACCTCTCACCATAAACCAAGAACCCCCATTAAGAAAAATAAATAAATATAGAAGAATAAAATTATTGTATAAATAGAAGGAATCATAGTAAGTATAACCCATAATATTATTCCATAAGATTGAATATAAGTCTAGAAATCACCTACTTTAATTGATGCTTCATACCCCCTATGAAATATCTAAGAAACAAGGAAATGATCACTAGGATAGAATTACTCAAGGGAATACGAAAAATCTTGGGCAAAACAAGCCTCATAAATACTATGACTCAAGAACATAAAAAATTCCAAATCACTTCCACTGTCCTCCTGAATGATGGAATAGAGAGAAACCAGGAAGAAAACTACGAAGGAAAGAGGGAGAGCTAACCTCAGGTCTCTAATAATTAATCTAATGAGGTTCAATGTTAAATTCATATAAGAGGGGATAAAAGGTCTTCAAAAATATTCCCCAGGTCACCTAATAAATGAGAGATAAATCATAAGAATAAATTTTATCAAAGGAGTTTATGAATTTATAACCAACATAATATTAGAGGACCACGATTCGACAATACATGCTTTTCAAATGATGTATAGGGGTTTCACCCAAAAATATTATTAAACACATTAAACTCCATCATAATGATCCTTGGTCTAAACTATTTTAGAATACATGGAACAATCCCTACCATATCCCCCTTAGATCCTACAAAACCAGAGAAGGGCTATGATATAACTTGAGACACCACACCATAGATACCCATAAACTAATAGAGATAGGGGGACTCAAAGAGTAGAATCCAAAAACATAGCTCTAATATATTCCATAAAGAGACATATCATAGACCATGCCATGGAACATCAAGCTTACTATGGTGTAGTGACTCTGAAATCAATAGAACCACTGAACTCCACCTTTCCAATACCCTATGACACAAAGAACCTCCTCACCATAGTTAGGAAAAAATCAATAGATCCACCAAAACTCATCATCCCAAGCCTCTACACCATAAGACCTTGAATATGATATAAGGGACTCAACAATGCTACAACCTATAGCTCCATGATGTCACCTCCCCCTCCAGCTGATATTTCATCTCAAACCACCCCTCCCCTTCCTTAATACTCCTTTGAAATCCTCTATCACCTGAAACCAACCCATGTAAGGGTAAAATGGATAAATTAAATTATATTAGATACCTATTAAATTATTTTTTCCTTAATAATTAAAAAAATAGGAAATAATGTAAGGAGGATAAATTAAAAACAACCACCCATAAGATACCTCTTAGAAATATTGCTACCTCCAAAACACAACATCTAAAACCTCAAAAACTCCGTTAAGAGATACCTCTCAAAGAAGGATTATGTCACCCACACACTTAAAAAGGTCCAATATATAATTAACCTAATAAGAAAAATACCTCAATGAACCAAAAACCACAGAAGATACCTATAAAATAAGAATACTACTATCAGATGATGTTCACATAACACCATACACTACGGGTCATTACTAACTCCTCATCAACTTAACCATGGTTCAAAATAGCCATCCTTTAAAAAACCCATTTTCACATTTAAAACCATTTTTAAAGGAAAGAGTTTCAATATTTTCAATAAGACAAAAGCACTATAAATTTCAAGTCCCATTCAAAAAAGTTTCTTGAAAATAGGTTAAAAATTTACCATAGGTTTCAGTGGAAGGATTAGAATCAACCAAAAAATACCAACAACTAACTATCCACTAAGGATAGAGAAACAAAATTAATCTTGGGGTAATCATACTGACAGTTCCCCATAAAATTACATTGAAAACAAATCATCTCATCAAACACCAGATGTAACACCCCAAGATTTTGAAAATAAATTTAATATCGAAAGCATGAAACACTGAGTCTCTACTAAACATCATTTTGTTATAACATAGCCAGTGAACATAGTTTTTCCACCTCTGTGATTTGAATTTTGAAAAACTAACATACACGGTTGCGTTCAGTAAGATATTTAGAGTTTGATAAGACAAACTTAATTTTATATGAATAGTAACTTATGCTTATGAATAGTAATTATAACCTTATGAATAGTAATATACCATTATGAATAGTACCTTCAATAGTAATGTACCCTTATGAATAATAACTTGACCCTTATGAATAGTAACACACCCTTATGAATAGTACCTTGAATAGTAATGTAACCTTATGAATAGTAACCTCAAATAGGTAAGTAAAAATATAATTTAGGCACCTTATAAATGAGAGTGAATATTTTAAAAATTAATAATTAAGTGTTGGTATTTTTATTAGCAATGAACAATGAATTGGAATTTTATAATTAATAGATAAATATAAAAGATAATTCATTTTCATAAAATGTATCCAAGAATAAATATTTTTTGTTCCTATGATTATAATATAATTTTTTAAGACCTTAGTTATTTTTTTAAAGTGTCATAAAATCAGTTATAATATTAAAATTGGTATTTTTCGAGTAAATGATGATTCTAATTAAAAATTAAATTTCTCACATTTAGATAATTATTTTCTTAAAATTGAGTTCCTTTTTTAATTATACATGTCAAAAAATGGTTTGGATTAATTTTTCATATTTTTATGAAATATTTTAATTTTTGTTGAATAGTAAAAAATACAGTTTTTTATAAAATACAGTATTTTTTGTGACATCGTCATGAAATTACTATGATATAAAAAATTATTTAAACTATGTTATAACTAAATAATTATATTACAAGTTTAATATTGTATATAATTAATTTGGAACTTGAAAGGTATATTTTTGTCATGATAATTATAAAAATCATTGTCAATGACGATGTAGTGCCTGCGCAACACTGACAAAGTCAAATTTGGTAATTTATATATAATAATTGAGTGCTAAAAAATATATTCATGAATTAGTTATTTAATTATTATGTATTATTTATGTATTTTATTTTTAATTTATAATTTTAGTGTTATATAACAAGAGTATTATCCAAATGTTTTGGTAATGCTTGTGTAGGGAAATAAAAGACAAAATAACAAGGTTAAGAATATGTCTTGTTTTTTATAAGAGTGAATATACATAATGAATAAAATTATAATTTTATTTTAAACCTAATTAATTTATATTTATGATATTATTTTATTTATAATTTTTATATATGAAATAATTAACATTAATGCTTATGAAACACTGATGCAGCGCTTGTACAAGCATAATAAAAATAAATAAAATGTTTTTAATTAAAATTTTAAGAATTATTAAATGACCCATATTTTGGATAATTTATTTTAGATAATCAATTTTTTAAAATTATCAGGTTTTGATTCAATTTTGGGACATTTTGGACAAACACGAATCACTTTAAAGGGTTTATAATATTGTCTTTGAAAAGGGAATCAAGTTGTCACAATTATAGTTTTTAATATAATAATATTATTATATGATATTTTTAAAAAGTTTTATTCTAAATTGAATAGTATTTAGAAAGATAATAAAATTATATTTATCATTTAATTATATTTTTAATTTTTAGAGAACAAATAATTACAATAATGGCTTCCACAAAGATGATGTAGTATTAATTTAATTAATGAATAAATTGAATAAATGATATTAAAAATTATAAAATAAATATAATTTTATATTTTTATGCTAATTAACGGATTCCCTAGATTAATGACATCTATATGATATAATATAAAATTTTATTCTATTTTTAAACTTTTTTTTGATGTTTTAAAGTCATAGATATGAATAGTCTTCATCCTGAAAAAATTGTTTTCCATGAATAAAATATTTTATTAAATTACAAAAAAATCCCTAAATTATATAAAAAGTACAAATATGATAATATAAATTATAAAATGTAATCAAAATTTAGTTTTAGTCCTTTTGGGATTCTTAAAACCTATAATACATTTATTAAATTTTAATAATTTTCATGATTCCTAAGTTACCCCTCACCTCACTTAAAAAAGGAGGTTCCTTCCTTATAACATTTCATAACCATATGACTTATTGTTCATCCAAACTATTCCAAATTCCATTATACTAATCACTTGACACATTATAGTTCTTTTGGTCTCAGAAAGAGACCAATTCCAAGATCCTTAAGGTGGTTTCAAAAGAGAAATATTAAAGAGGTAATGTTTATTCTTCTTATCTTTTAAATTATTTCTCACTGATACCTTATCCATGCATATTATGAAATTATTTATGAAAAATACTTTACGTTATATGTAGATTAATTTTTATTTATGATAATGTAATATTTTTTCATCATATCTTCTTTTCCCTCCTTTTATACTCTAAACGAGAACACCACCCGAGATGTGTTAATTATCACGTTCAAGGAAAATGGGTTTTTAATTTGCATTACTATCTTCAAGACTGGTCATGAAAAATTTATAATGGTTGAACCAGATAAGAATGTATTATTTTATCTTATTTAATGTTTTGGAATCCTTACACACTCATAATATAAAATAATAATGCAAAACAAGTTCATTATGCAGAAAACTGCTAAGTTAATCCAAGCATTTATCATTAACTTTTATCTAATGAGTCATCCTCATAGAATATAAAAAAGATCATTATAAGATAAATTATATATATTTATATAAATTTAATGTCACTAATAATATATATTAACAATTATGTATGTTTAACCACATTTCAAATGAACTTCCATTCATGAATACAAGTAAATGGATCATGAAAACCAAAGAAGAAAATGCTTCTAAAACAATGAAATTGAATCTCTTAACCCATAAAAAGGCCATGAATGAACCTAATAAGGTTATTAAAAACCAATTACATGTTGATAAGGTTCTGTAATCATTAATTTATAAACCTAAATTTGATTACTCAGGTCATTAAGATCAAGTGTGGAACACCTTTAGACTTAAGGTAGGAGTTTCCTCATCTCACTTCCATTTTCATGAGACATTCCTTATTCACTATAATTACATGCGTATGGTATATGTATACTACCCATTGATGTATCATATCATGAATATATTTAATTTAATGGTATTATATGTATCATTTGATGATGATTATTTTTGGGGCATATGTTTCGATTTATTACAAAGTGGTAAGGGTTTTCCACCCGAACCTCCGTTTTCATTCATGCTACTATTATTATCTACTTAACTAAATTAAATTACATTTAATTCATATTTGATAATAATAAATTCTGTGTGAATTCTCTCTGTATGTTTACAACCATAATACTTCTTTATTTTATGGGTGTCACACATTTTAAAATGAGCATTCAAATTTTTTTCTGAAATATCAGCCTGTTTCTAGAGAATTTCTCAAATTCTTACCTATTTTCAAGGGAACTCTATAATCTATTTTTATCAACAATTATATTTCTAAAATAACTCATTTTATTTTTAAAATACCATTTTACTTCAGTTATGGTTTTATACAAATACTTTTCCAAAAGAACCTTTCTTTTCCAAGTAAAATAGTTTTTATAACAAGAATTACTCAGTGATTTTAAAAGAGTATTTTCACCCATTTCAATAATATTTTTGATTATTATTTTTAAAAGGGGTCAATGTTTTATGATATAATCCCCTATTTTTTGATTTTGGATGTGATATATTAAATCCATTAACCAATTTATTCCGAATGGTTAGTGTTTTTTCTTAATGTTTGGGGAAAGTTATTTACATTTCATATATTAATTTCAATATGAATGTACATGTTGTTTTTGTTTATACCCATTAATATGAGGAATGAAATGGGCATAGTAAGTATCAAGTGGGGAACTCCATATCCCCTCAGTGCATCGGTAGGTCTCATGAGGCAAACTATAGTCTTGGCACAAGGCCTTGAAAAAATGATTATTTATGGTCTTGATATGAGGCCTTGATGGTATGGTTATGATGTCCCGCATTATGCATTCCCTCATTATAAAAATAGTATTGATAGTTCATGTGGTTATTCAACTAATAGAATACCCATGATTATGTTTTATTATGGAATTTTTTATTCATCTCTTATTCCTACCATATTATGTTAAAGATAGTTTTTTTATAAAGGCACGTGTTTCTAATTATTCACCATGCCTCATGTTTATGTTTATGATATCTTCTGCGGTATTGGTTACCCTTACAGAGCATTTGAGATCAACCCTTTATTATGTTTCATTTTCTTAGGACATGAATATGTTTATTAAGAATGACCTTTAAGGATAAAATTATATTTGTGGATGTTCCCAATAAAAATTATATGTTGTTTTTCTTTTCAAGTTGTAATATTAAACATATGTATATACATGGTTTTCCAAAACTACTAAACTACTTGGTCCTTTGGGATTTCATTCCTTGTAATCATTAAAATGTATTAAAATAATGCACCAACTCCAGGCTTCTGGGGTTTGGGCATTACACTAGATGCCTTGATATAATCAACCATAAGGATCAAATCCATTCCTTGATGTTAAAAGACTACCTTCCAATACTCTTCCACAAAACCCACGCTCTTTAACTCATAGAAATAATCTCAATCATCTAACCCAGTTAGGAGGGTCCTTCACTATAACCCTCCACCATAAATAAAATCTTCTCTATGATCTATACTTGATCTATAATTACCTCCAAAGACTTCATTTGAAGATGTATGATATATCACTGAATTTTTGATCTCAAGGATGCCTTGAAATATTGTATCCATTATCTTTCTTTAGGCAGGTCATGCCAAAACCAACTAGCCATCTTCATAAATCAGTTACCAAGGAAAAACACACTCTATCCCCTACTAAATATCATAAATCCCCTTATTATATTTTTCATAGTCACATGGGAAAATAAATGCTTCTTGAATAATTCAAGAAACCTCCAATACATCTCTTTTGAGTTTCCACACTTCATCTCCCACCACATCTGAGCCACCTTATAAAACAATAGAACTACCAATGCTACTCAGAACTTATTTGAGGTATTGATTAATCTAAAGGTAACATCAAACTCTTCCAACCAATCCTCATCTTCATGGATGGAGGTCCCAATAAAGAACTTTAGTACTTACAACTATTGAAATTTCAATAAGGTACTATCCCATGATTCCTCCTTGCCCTTTCCACATAAAACATCCAAATGGTGCTCTGATGAAATATCTATAAATCAAGAAATAAAAATCTTATAAGATCAATAAAAATCACATAAACATCATATAGAACAATGAAATTTCAAAAGGAATCACATAAACTCCTTCAATATACATCCCAGCCAACTCTCCTATACAACATTCCACAAAACCACATCACTACTCCTCACCAAGCACAACACTATAATACTAATCCACATCCCCTATGCCTAGTCATTCAAATCAAGACAATAAAATGAAATATACAACACCGATTACTACTTTAATCTCCCCACAATAGCCACACAAGCTTATTTATTCCACATAATTGACAACACCACTATAATATAACTCACATGAAAACCCATTCATCACTCTAACTACAGAACCAAATATTCACCATTTCCACATCAATAATCACTACTCCTTATACCAAAAAAGACAACAAAACATAGCCCCACTATTTGAAACATCAAAATATTAAAACCAACAACAAAAAACCTTACTCATGGATATATAAATCAAATCAATGTTAAACAACCAACCACAATAATTCCAACAATAAAAAAACATTAAATCTCCTTGTATCATTCCTTTCCTCAGGATTGAGTGTGGACATATGTAATATTATCAAAAAACATTAAATTTTCAAAAAAAAATCATTAATTTTTTAAGGGTTATTCTTTTATGGAATGATTCAATTAATTTAATCACAATAGTAAAAAAGAACAAAAATAACATAGAACATCACCGAAAACAATTTACTTCATTCGAAACAAAACAAAATAACATAAAACATTTAAGTATTTATTCAATAATATGGAAGCTTAGATTATACATCCTTTATAATGAATATTTATTATTTAGAAAATAGGTTTCTTATAAGTATTATTAACACTATAATATAATAAATCATTTTGAGAACATCACAAAAACATGAAAATTTTCCTAAGTCCATTTTAAGAAAATCATCATGATGTTTACCAGATTCACTAAAACATGTTTCTACTTTAAAAATAAATCCACACATATTATATTCTCATGTATCATTATTTTATTAGTCAAATAAATTTTTTCCTAAAACATTTGATTACTAAGGTAACATGATTCTATATTACAAAATAAAACTGGCTATGTTTTTATTTTTTTCTCTATACCGATCGTACTCAAATTAAAAGTTATTTAATCATTTTATTAACAATGAAACATGATTCTAGTTTATAATAATGTTAAATCACTTAATTAATTAAATAAAACCATGCTCAATACACATCATACTTGGGGAAGTATTTACTATATATTCTATAATAAATAATGCAAACATCTTTCAAATTTAGACATTCTTCCCATAATAAACAAACAACTTTTTACCTTTACACATGATCATTTTTTACATTAACAACCACACATGGAGTGGAAACATGATTTAACATATAAAATATAATATTTCAGTATCATTATTTTTTTTATTCTTGGAAAAGAAGAGATGGTTTTATTCATGAAAATGTTTTTAGCTTTTCCCATGGGTTATCATTAGGAATGCTTGTATTATTTCAAGAATTATGAAAAATATGACCAAAATTCAGCCCAGTAATAATTCATAACATATGACCAAAATATATCCTTATAAAAAAATAATCAAATGGTATAAAAAATTGAATGAAATTTAAATTAATCATAATCATGTTTCTAAATCAATTCTCCTCAATCTATCAACATGGAATATATTAGGGACAACTTATTTTATAAGGGTCATCAAAACATGGAATTGTATACTTCTAGAACATTCTATAAATTCTTCACTAAAAATTAGAAACATCATGGAAGTAGGTTAATATTATACAACTTTTAATAAGTAAAAATAGAAAGAAATTAATGAAGAATCATGTTGTATCATACATGGGTGTGTAATATCCAAGTTTCAATAAGGAATTATTTTAAAAATATATTACAATTAATTATATTTTTAATTTTTTTCTTCATAGTAATGAAATAGATTCTATAAGTTTAAAAAAAATCATCAAAAACTAAAAAATGGTATTATAATCAAATAAACACATAAAATATCTAGAATTAAAATTTTAATGTACTATGATTTCTATGATACAATAGTCACACTTTCACCTGAACATTTTAGTAAGTTATAGAAGTCCTTACAATGGATTAAAGGGACCCAAATATCCATGTCCAAGAAAATTTCCTTTCCCTACATAACATTTTAGGCTTGAGTTTCAATATTTCTCTACCATTAAAATTAAATTCTCACTTGTTCCTAACTCCAATCTATACCTTAATTCTTAACCAAAATATTTGACACTAATGTATAATGACCCACCCTCGTTAGAACCCCTCCAGGGTCTGTAATAAAGGTGAGAGTGACCCCTAAATTCCACCTCTAATAGGACCCTATTTTTTTGACTAGTATTAAGGGTATAAAACACACACATGAGAGACCTTACCCTCATATAATCCCAATAATAAGAAAAAAGAAATCAATGATAAACGCCAAATAATTTTCATTTCCCAAAAAATAATCCCATAATACCAATGTTACCAACATGTAAAATATATAATATCTAGAAATAAAATGGATAAAAAAACTCTAAAATCTATTTCATCCAAATATATATCCAAGATACTTGAATAATATCTCCACTCTTTGTTGATATGTCATGAAGACACATAGAAAACTATGGTGAGGTGAGCAATTAGGAGTACTCAGTTATATTATCCCTTTAAAAAAATCAACATCCATGTGAAATAATTATTCAGGAGTAAACATTATTGAAAATAAAAAAAGAAAAATAATTAGAACATAGCTAAAAGTAAAATAGTACAATAATAAAAGTAAAATAATAACCCACAATTCCCATCCAATTTTGCAATATCCCCATCCACGCCCCCTTTTCATGGAATCCAATTGATTCCACTTCCTCAAAAATCCAAAACAAAAAACCATCCACATAACCATCACCATATAATAACATATCATGGTCCCAACTATTTCTACTACTCATACTTATCAATATCACTGTCACACCACAAAGAGGGAGTAACTTGAAAAGTAAAACCACTCTCTATATTTGAAAAGGATGGAAAAACAAATCCAAAAAACTACACATACCACATATCACCAATCTTAACCTTATATCATAAATATCCACCAAATCACATTTCTATACACCCTAATATCCCATCCATATCCAAAATACCACATCATCACATTAATTACTACCACCAACTAGGTACCTACCATCAAATAATCCATCACCACTAGGAATTTACAAAAATTGAGCCATCTCTACTAGGAATCCCCACAAACTGATCCATTGACACAAGGCCTCACCACCAACTAATCAATCACCACTTGGAATCACTACCAACTATTCCATCATTACCTTACACAAAATATTAATCACTACATATCTGCAGGGTAACATAAACATAAAGAGCACCAACCTTGAACCCTGCCACTTCCATGTACGCCCCAACCATAACTACACACATATATCCTCCACATCATTGTAGGGTATCATGAATATGTTGTACATCAACCTCATTCCTTCATTCTACCATGAAATACCACCATTATATATTAACATCATTGCCCCACAACCACGTCCATAATTCCAACTACAACATACAACCACATATCAAGAATCATGTTTCACAACAAAGAGGAAACATCAGTATCACAACCAATGATTTAGAAATAGAAACCACAAAATAAAATTTTTACCTTAATATATTATTTTCATCCTCATAGATTACCTATTTCTAGAATAATTGGATCTATTATTCATTCCTTCATGAAAACTCATTTAATAACCATTAACAACTTGTGATTCATTTTTCTCCAACCTACTAAATTTTCATTCCAACCACAAAAATTCAAATTATCCCATACTTATATTCAAAGTTAAAGGAAAAATAAAACGCCATCTACTCCCCCTTTAATCTATTTATTAATATTTGGAAACATAACTTCTATCATTATCATTTCCTATTCAATTCATTGGAAATATATCAAAACCCACAATCCCTTCACTACATAAAATCATCTTAATATTTTCAATATGTTATTATTCAACTCCATAATTCTCTCCCCATTTAAATTATCCTATTTAACATTATCCTATAAACTAGTTTAATAAAAATTTAAAGGATTCATATTGAATCACAAGGTATTAATACCCAATTACCATAATTACCAATCAAAAACTATCAATTTACCCCTAATCACTATATGATCAAGAGAAACCAAGAACAAAATTTAACTATCAGAACAACAATATTTTAATAAATTTCATATTTTTGTGATCCCATTACCATATCTATATTTAAGTAAATAAGGTAGTAAGGTTCATTAATAATTGAATCAATATGGGTTAACAATATCAAATGAAAATCATTAGGTATCAACACATATCAATAACATGGAAATCAAATACACTTCCATTTCCATATTCACGTGTTTATCCAATTTAAAGGGTGTCAAGGTTCCTTACAATAACAATATTTTAACCAATGTAGTAAACACAATTAATACTCATCAAAACACATCCATAAATATGGAAATTATAAAGCACTAAGAGTCCCCAATTTTAATTCCCATGTTCCACTTCTCGGGTATTAATTCCCTTATTAATTCCATCATCATTTTTTATATGTTTTATATAATCCTTACCAATCATTATAAGACAAGAAAAACCATCAAGAAACATAAAAATATATATAATAAGAAAAAAAATTTATGGATGGAAGTAATCAAATTTGGTATAATCAAGCATATTATTCAATAAGATAATAGATAGTTTTAGAAATCCTCTATGTTAATCGACACTTCACAATTGTTGGGAAATATGCACAAAAGAATAATATGATAACCAAACCAAAATAATTTAATGGAACCCAAAAAAATATAGGAAATAACAAACCTAATTAAAACCATGACTGAAATCCATAAAATGAACCCCAAACCACCGCCATAGTCTTCTGAAAAAAGGACCAGAGAGAAACCAGGAGGAAAACTAAAAAGGAAAGGGGGAGAACTCAACTTGTATTTATAATAATCAATCACCTAAGATGAATGGGTAAATAAACATAAGAGGGTATACAAAACCTCCCAATGTTTCCCCCAAGTCACCTAAGAACCAAGAGAATATAAAAATGAATAGAGTGTTTTTATGGAGTTTTTGAATTTATACCTAGCAGAATTTTAAGGAACCATGACACAACACTATAGGTGTTGATCCCAATTAAGTGTTTCATTTGTTGTCAATGAGTCAATATGTGTTTTTTGAGTGAATATGTGGTGATTATTATTTGTTTATTTTTATGGACTCATAAAATGTAATAGGATTTCATGTTTGAGAAATTATCCTTGAATATCTAATGATTATTGGACTGATATTAAATTCCACTAATATGTGATGAAGAATACATATTGGTTTATAAAATTTATTGGGAATTTGAGAAGTCCATGAAAAATATTATGATAAGGGAATGTAATATTTTGATATTTCATGATAATAATTATATTGAGATGGAATGAGATTATATGTTGAATAATTTACTGAATATTTTAATAAGAGTTTAGTAAAAAATATTCAAATCCCCAAGAAGGATAAGGGGATATATAAATTACACATGTGGGATAATTTTTCACAATGTGGATACTATCCTAAATGACTAGATTGAGGCAATATGTGAGTATAAAACTTTCATGGGAAGTACTGAGTGTACACATGTGGTGTGCATGAGGTGCATGGTGAATGTGGGGTAAAGCACACTATGGGTGTGTGAGTGTAGTGTTCCAAAGAAGACCTAGTTACTCATATATGGTCTGTTTATATAGTATTTTGATATATAAGGGAGAACATGGATAATGAATCTATCTTTGTGAGACAATGGAAGTGTGTCAGTATAGTAGTATTTAAAAAATTAATAGAACACTAGATATAAGATATATTCATCTATACTATTTGATCAAGACTAGGAGAATAATATTATTCCTTATGATATGTCTATATAAAAACAATTCAAGTGACCACATGAATTATTTTGATCGACTATTCCCAGTCCAATCGACCTCATGAGTTAAGATAGATTGAATGAATGTTGTTTGTCAAAGCTAACACATTCCTATAGTGGAACTGAATGAAAAATCTAGTGAAGATTTATCACATGATTAATTGATATTGACCACATGTATAACTAGAGCATGGTCACTTAAGTGAACATATAAATAAATATAGCACATGAGTAACTCAAATCCACCACAAGTTGTGATGATGTTATCACACATTTGATATGAAGATACCATGATTGAGATAAAGATACCATACATGTGTTGAGCTACTGTAATAATGAGTTTTCACTAAAAAAGAGCATATGAGATATAGTTATATGCATAGTGTGGTTGAGGATAAATCCCATGTATAGGATGATAAGAATGAATTTTCACATCCTAGTGTTAATTTCAAGTACGTACATCTATATTTTTTGACCATAATTCATTTGGGTCTTTTCTTATGTCATTTTAGGTGAATTTTAAATGTTTTTAGATTTTTTTGATCTGTGTATGATTGGTGCATAGTTATGGAAAACCATGTGGGTATTCCTAGGAAACTGTGAATCTTGTGTTGGAGCCTTAGAGGAAGGAACATGGTTACTCCAAACTTTGTGTAATTTTATTCAAAACACCTGGCATGGGACTGAGGGGTTACACATGGTTTGTGCATAGTTTTTCAAACTGTGTGACCAAACCTATTAGTTACTTAAATATCCTAGAAATGGGCACTCAATTGTCACATAGTTTGATAAACCATGCGAAAAACCATGTGATTCACATTAATTAATCTAAAAATTTATTTTTATACTTTAAATACATCCAATTCTACCCATTGTTCTTCCAGTAGAACATGATCTCAACTTAGGATATGCCTCTTGGATATTTTGGAGATTCTTTATTTTCCCATGAATATTTTTTATGGATACTTGTGTATTGGATCTAGACTTTTGAAGGTATGTGACTATTCATTATCATTATTTATTGATATTATAGATCATCTCTTATATCCTCAAATAGAACCTTAGATCAGGGTTGTTGATACTAGATATAAGGTTTGTAACTTGATATAATTTGGTTTCTTATAGATCCATTGTGGAATTGGGATTCATTATCTAGATCTTCATTGATCATGGAGTGTTCCTCTAGAGTTTTTATATTAAGTAATTTCTATCTTCACCTTTATTATAGAAATAACGAATTGGAGATTCTTATTTTAGAATTCATGGATTACGGTTCTTCTTTGTCTTCTCAAGCCCTCAGTTCTTATTATCTTGTGGATCCCATGTGAGTTTTATAATTCTAAGTGTTTTGAGGTAGGAAGTTTCATGATTCATATTTATTTTTCCAAACCTTGATTTCTTATTCTTTGAATTTGGTTTTTTAAAATGGTTGGAAATATTTATTAATGTATTTATCATTTAAATGGTTTTGAACTGATTTTTAAAGGTGTGATAAATGTTTCGATAAAATGTTTTGGTTTTGGAAAATTTTACAAAATTGGATTTCTCTCTTGGAATTGTTAATGAAAATGGGTTTAAAGAATGATTTGTATGATTTCAATGATGAAGTTCACATTGAATGATTTTGATATTGAAAACCAGAATGTGATTGATGATGAGGTAGGGAACAAACCTCGGGGATGAACTATTTACCTTAGACCAGTTCTACTAGGGTAATGTGGGTACTGAGTTTCATAAGTTGTAGAAAGAGTCACTCTTGGGAGTGAAATCTTACCCCTAGACCTTTTATTCTATGGTAATGTTCACACTAGGTGGCCTATCAATCATGATAGTGCTATGAGGGTCCTCATTGTCCTAGAAATATTGTTACCCATGGGATTGTTTTTTAGAGTGATTATCTTTGAAATAAATTTTTTGGTATGTTTATAGAAATGATTTGAAATTTTTTTTTATTAGTATGATTTATTAAATTGTGAAAAGGGAGATTTATCCATGTTTTTTTATTAAACTATATTTAATTGTATCACATTACATGTCACGACTCATCCCTTAGGGCCCGTGTCGTGGCTTCTCAAAGCCCACATTCCATAAGCTAGGGGTTGGCGACTAGTACAGAGTAGGCATATCAAGAAAAGGTAAGGCATTTACTTTAAACTTGTACACACTCACAAATCTTAAACTGCAGAAAGTAAACACAAATTAAAGAACAACTATCACTAAAACAACTACTGAGAGTACAATACAAAATGAAATTAAAAAGGGGCCATAATACATGCCCAAAACCAAAAAGGAAAGTAAAAATGCCACGGTCCATCCTCTCAAGACACTATATGAAGGGTATGTGAAGGGTAGCTACATGTAGCCGTATAAGTCTTCCTGTCCGTCCCATCTCACTAAGAACCACCTGGTCCCGGACCACCAAGGTCTCCGTCGAAGAATCGATCATCTACACAAGACACGACACGTGCGGGCGAAGCCCGTGTAGGGTTTAGTAACACAATACTTAATAGGGTCCCCAAACCATAAAAAATACAACAAAGAAATATTGCTAAGAAAGACCATAAAGAAAGACCACAAAGAAAAAACCACAAAGAAAGACCACAAAGCAAAGAAAACTTCCACTAGGTATAACTCAAAGTATAGAAAGTATGATTATCAGTCGTAAAGCTGAATCATCTTGTAATACTGATGGTTCATCCCCAATGAGTCACTGAGGTTCGCTCGGCTATAGGACCACTAAGGTCCGCTCAACTATTGTAACACTGAGATCCACTGGGCTACTAGACCACCGAGGTCTACTCTGCTACTAGAACACTGAGGTCCGCTCAGCTATTGGACCAATGAGGTCCCCTCCGCTACTGGACCATTGAGGTCCATTGTGCTACTGGACCACTAAGGTCCGCTTAGCTATTGGACCACTAAGGTCTGCTCGGCTACTAGACCACTAAAATCTGCTTGTCTATTGGACCACCGAGGTCCACTCTACTACTAGGCCACCGATGTCCTGCTCGTCATATCCTTCATGTCACAACCAATCGTAGGATTCTTTCTCCCCTATGAGCATAAATATGGGAGAATCTACTCCTCAGGACATCAGTCGTATCTCAACTTAATAAAAACTCACATAAAGTATACTCAGAGGACCGCCTCATTTCAAGGGTCCCAACACCACAGACAGCGCGTCAATAGGACATCTAGTCTGAACAATATTGATGTTTTAGTAAATAGGGTCCGGTTGTATCTAGGCCTAGTCTAACTTGGTTGCACCAACCCAAACCAACCCAGCCAGGGGTCCTGCATGACCCACCCCGATTCGGCCGACCTGGCTCAACCTAGCCTGGCCCTGTGGACCGGCCGACCCATTGGGCCCTATTGGACCTGGCCCGGTTCGGCCATGGGTCCAGCCCGCTGGGTCACCCAGTGACGCAGTCCACATTATCCATCTTGGTATAACATAGTTGGACAAGTTTCTTTCTAGCTAGGCCGCACAACGACCTGATTTCCTATCCGGTCTGGCCTACATGGTGAACTAGTTCCCTACAGCCCAGGCTGCCCAGCTGCTTGGTTCACTCCTTCGGCCTAGCCTGCATCAGCGGGCCGACTTGGGTCTAGGTCGGACACCCGCTGGTGTCCAGTTCACATAGCCAGGTAGTCGGTTGAGGCTGGTGGCCTCCCTCCACGCGCGGTCCATCTTGGTTTGCGTTCTAGTGCACACCGTGGCCCACCCCGTGGGCCGCTACACCTAACGTGACACATGACTGGCACCGCCACCTTGCACCTCCATGACCCCTGCTGGCCATGGCCTTCGCCACCATATCACGCCACCTCCTGCCCGCGGCTACCGCTACAAACCACCATCGATGCGCCAATGGTGTCCTTCACGGGCAACAAGACTTGCTCTGATACTCTGTTTCCTGATCCACCTGTGCTTCCGGGCTTCTTAGGGATTCACCATCACTTTCGCATACTCCTCACCATTTTTTCATCTCTCAGGTGGTCCGACCTCATTTGGAATCCCCCCAGAAAAGATCCAAAATGATCTTATTGGTCTGTTGGTGAAGAACAATGAGAGAGATAGGGGATCATAGAGAACATAAAATGAATAAACCTAAATTTTTTCATGTTGGCCCAAAATTGTTCTTGTTTGTGAAATCATGAAGCGTAAATATAGATCACTAAGTGTTAATCCCCATAATCAATATCGTAATAAATATTTCCCAATATCTTAAGGAGAATCCATCTACGGATCAACTTGTTAGAGAGTTATCCGCATTCTTCGTTTAGAGGGGAGAATAGGGGAAAACAATCACCATGATTAAAACCCCTACCTGGAAAAAGGAGATCGATTGAGGAAGATCTCCTATCACCATATATCGATCTCCGGTTTTGATTTTGTCTCCAAGGGTATCACTACCACTTTCCAATTCACCAATATTCTACATTGGATAGGTTTATTTCGTTCGTCAGAGGAAATCTAGGATTGTTAATCAACCCTGAATCCTTGTTTAATTAAAGAAGGAAGATGCACTGCGCATTGCGGCTTTGCCCCACTGATTCATTAATATATTTCATTAATGATTTTTAGCATCGTCACGTCACCACATTGAAGCGATGTTATGTCACTATAAAAATTTAAAATAAATAAAATAAACATTTTCTAAGTTTATTTTATTTTCCTTGAAAATGTCTAAAAATAAACTTTCACCCTCGACCCACAATGGTAGAGGTTAGGCCATTCTTAAGGAGATAATCCCATTATAAACTCAACGGTGGTCTCATATTTTTACTCTAAGTTACCATTTGTGAGTTATGAGGATCAAAAAATAAAATAATTTTTATTTAAATAATTTTATTTAAGGTTATGTCCCAAAAACCAACTTTCATAGCCGGACCATGCTGGTTGATGTTAGGCTCCTCCTAAGGGAAGCACACACTCATGATCTCAAAGGTACTATTAGATTTCCAATATAAGTTACCATTTATGAGTTATAAGGATTTAAAAATAAAATAATCTTTATTCAATTATTTTATTTATGGCTAAAAACTACTTTCCACTGTTGGCCCACATCATTTAATGTAAGGCTATACCTAAGGAAAGCACAACAACAAGAGATCAAAAGTGGTATCAGATTTTAAATTTTATTCACTGTTTGTGAGTTATAAGGATTTGAAAAATAAAATAATTTTATTTAATAATTTTATTTACTATTAAAAACTATCTTCCACTATTGGCCTGAAACAACTAATTTTAGGCTCTACCTAAGGAAAGAACACCCTCACAAGATCAACAGTGGTATCATATTTTCAATTTGAGTGACCATTCATGAGTTATAAGGTTTTGAAAAATTAAATAATTTTATTTACAGTTATTCCATTTTCGGGTTTTCTTATTGGAGGCCCACACTGACTAAACTTAAGTTGTACCTAGGGTATACCCGCTATCCTAAACACAATGGTTCCCTTGGATTTCTGATATGGTAAATTTTTTAAGAGTTATTCCACCTTTTCAAGAAATTCACTCATGCACGTTATTTAAAACATAACAATTTTCAACAGACCATTCCAGGCACACTAGGCCTCAGAATCACACGTCGTCTCAGCGCCTAGTCTCAGAATAGTCCCCAAAAATAAAAAAATCATGGAATTATGAGACATTAAATTACCCCTACATTTAGGGCTTTACGTTCTCGTAATCCAAAACTAGGGATAACCAAACAATTGAGGGTACTGAGCACGAATCTGAGTCTCCCGTTCCCACATGCCCTCTTAGAGATTTCTATACTGCCACTGAATGTGCACAAGAGGAATCAATCATCCATAGAGGGTCCTCTCCCATAGATCCTCAATCTCTATAGGAAACTCTACAAAAGTCACCTGATCATCAAATCTCCAGTACGTAGAGGATCTTGAGTCCTCTACTAAACTTTGCTCATGGGTTGTTAGGAGGTGGGTCAAATCAGTGAGTCATTCAACGATCACCCATATGATATTGTGTCTCCTAGATGTACATGGTAAACCCATCACAAGTTCATCTATATCCCATCCAACTTCCACTCTGGTACCTCGAGGGGTTGTGTCAAAACTGCTGGAACTTGGTGGTTAGCCTTCACTTGCTAACAAGTGAGGCATCTCAAGACAATCTCTTCCAATTCTTTCTTCATCCCCAGCAACCAGTATTGATGTTAGAGGTCCTGGTACATTTTCACCACACCTGGATATACCACCAAAGGGGATGTATGGAACTCCCTCAACAATTCCTCCCACAATGCCATTGGTACTATAATGCGTCCTATGAAAAGGATGACATTCTCCCCACATTTAGAATATCCATTAGGGGAATGCACTGTGGACATCTAGTAATGTGTAGTCTCATATTTGGCATCTCCGAGTTGCACCTCCCTGACACACTGTAAGAGTTGAAGGGAAATTACCATCAACTGAGAAAATATGTTTCCTCTATATCCATAAAGAATATCTGAAGTGAGTCCAAATTCTTTGAGGTCTTGTTAAGTAGCTGTGAACTCGATCTCATACTGAGAGCATCTGCCAACTTGTTCCCCTTACCAAGAGTATAGACTATCTCAAAGTCATAGTTTTGGAGGAGATCTAGCCAATGTCACTATCTCAGATTCTGATCCTTCTAAGAAAATATATACTTGAGACTCGTGTGGTTAGAGTAAACGATGAATGGTTCACCCATAAGATAGTGTCTCCATATATTCTGTGCAAATACTACTGCTACCAACTCAAGGTCATCAGTCACATAGTTCTGCTCATGCAGTCTCAATTATAATAAGCTATAAACAATCATACCTTTCCCCTACAATACGAAAAAACCAATCCTGGTTCCTGATGCGTCATAGATAACCTTGTAGTCAGTGACCTCCTCTTGAAGCCTCAAGATATGAGCACTCATCAATATCTACCTCAGCTGCTGAAATATTTACCGGCATCTTTCTATCCACACAAAAGGTTTTCCCATATTTTTCAACATCTTCATGGGTGATGACACTCTAGAGAAGTTTGGTACAGACCTATGTTAGTACCCATCCAACCCAAGGAAACTCCAAACCTTGGTAATGATCTTGGGTGGATCCCAAGAAAGAACCGCCTCGATCTTCACTAGATCCTCCACAACTCTAGCCTCTAAGATGACATGTCTCAGGAATCGGACATTTTATATCCAAAAATCACACTTCAAGATATTTTTCTAAACTTGGTGCTCTTAGAGTGTGTTCAAAACCATCCTTAGGTTCATCACATGCTCCTCCTCAGACACTGAATACACTAAGATTTCATCAACAAAGAGCACTACAAACTGGTCTATGTATGGATAGATGATCCTTTTTATGAGTCACATGAACACTGCTGGGGAGTTTGTCATTCTAAAAAAAATCACTATATACTTATAGTGGATGTAGAGACATCTAGAAGCCGTTTCAAGATATCCTCATCTCGTACTCGAAGCTGGTGATATCCTGATCTAAGGTCTATCTTTAAGAACCATCTCTCTCCCTTCAGCTAATCGAAGAGGTCATCAATCCTCAGTAGGGGATACTTTTTTTTCACAGTCACCTAGTTCAGGCATCGTAATTCCATGCATAAGCTCAAGGTTCCATCTGCATTCTAGGAAAACAACACTGGGTCTACCCATGGAAAAATGATGGGCCTTACAAACCTATTCATCTACAAGTCCTCAAATAGTATCCTCATCTCCCATAGCTCTGCAGGAGCCATATGATATGCGTGTGTAGATATTGGTGGCATCCCAGGGTATAGATCAATGAATAAGTCTACCTATATGTGAGTAGGTAGTCCTGTAACATCCTTTAAAAAGATGTCCTCATACTAATCCACCACTGTAGGGAGCTGAAAACTCAAAACATCCACCACTTTGTGGGTAAGGATGGACGCATGAAGCTACCCACTTCCCATGTACTCTAGTTACTTGAGCCTAGTGTGGACCACATTGGGGTGGTGGTTGTAACATGATGAAATGTATACCACCTCTTAATACTCTCCCAACTCCTTTGCCACATCTTCCCCCTCCAGATTAATCGGTTCCTGTCACTGTCTCTGCCCCGGTGGCCTATCCACAATTTCGCTGTCAGCATTAAAGGCTAGAAAATTTCAAGCAAGATGTTCCCCACCATATATTTTAAATTATTACCTATTTCTAGGCCAAATTAACTCACCCTATGAGCCTTGATCTATAGATCTCTGGTCTTGGGACCTCCTCTCAGAACGTCTCACACATCCATGTCTTTGAGATTAATGTCGAATTCCTACGTTACCACTACTAACATCCACTGGATGTATCTTCTCATCCAAAGGACTTTCAACCAAAAAGTGTCTCTCTTGCACCCTAGAATAAGTAAGAATGCATAAACGAATAGTGCTGGCTAGGATGTCCCTAAACACATCTCACTTGGAGGTCTAAGCCCTAAAGCACTGGTCGTATCATATTTATAGAGTACCTCAAGAGGTCCGTATAACTCGATGAATACTCAGCTACTCTCATGTCATCCTATTAAAGCTATAGAAGATCTTGGGCATTCATATTCCTTAGATTTTATGTCAAGCACCCCTTCTTTGAGAAAGGTTCTCAAGATCTGACCATAGAAAAGTCACCTCATCATAAGATCAAGTAATCTAAACACCACCATCACCCTACTGATCCATGTAGAAGGCTCACTATCAGGACCACCATCTAATCTAATGGTGACCTAACTAGATGGAAAACTCAGCCACCACCTCAAGCCAGTCCTTAGCCACCAATGAGTTGGGCTCACCTCAGAACCTGAGGGGTCTCTGTTGCTGAAACTTGTAAAGTGCGGTCATCCTGCGCATCTCATCCACCAATACTATGAGTACCGTGTGCTACTCCACAGGTGGTGGTATAGCTAGTACACCACCCAGTGGTGCTATATATAGTGCGAACCCCTATACCCATCTTGTCACCCCACAGATCATCCTCTTGATCATGCGGTGGAATCATGATTGGCTATCTACATGGAAGCACCTTGAAACAAAAGAAGTTGTACCATGATCAATAGATTATACCTAGTGATCTGAATCAAGAAGGACATTGAAAACTCAACCCATTCCTATATGATTCATGTACCATCGTTTTTCCCTGCAATTATGTTTTCATGTATCGAGTCGAAAAGAAGAATTCATGGTCCTGATGTTTGGATACGCCAGCCACCACACCAACACTGGATTCCCGGGCCTGAAATCCGATCTCAAAACACTTAACACTATTTCCCCAAACCAAAATCATAGACTCTAGGTTCTTAAGGTAGAACTAACCTCCTCTGATACCCCATTGTCACGTCCCATCTCCCAAATCCCGTTCTGTGACTACCCCAATCTCTCCTTCCATAGGCTAGGGACTGGAAACTAGAACTTGGTATGCATATCCCAAAAAGAGAAGGCATAACCTTTAAACCTGTACACACTCACAAATATCAAACTACGAAAAGTAAACACAAAGTAAAGAACAACTATCACTAAGACAACTACTGAGAGTAGAGTACAAACTCAAAGTAAAAAGGGGGCAAAATACAAGTGAAAAACCACAAAGGAAAGTGAAGGGTAGGTGAAGGGTAACCTCTTGTAGCCATAGAAGTATGCTCATCCTTCACATCTCACTGAGCACCACCTTGTCCCGGACCACCACGGTCCCCATTGAAGCATTGATCATCTGTATGAGACACGACACATGCGAGCGAAGATCATGTAGGGGTGAGTAACACACTATTCACTAGGGTCCCCAAACCATAAAGGAAATACCAAAAATCAAGACCACAGATCAAAGAACAAAAAACAAGACTAAAAAACAAATACAACTTCAACAAGGTATAACTAAAGCTATAGAAGGTATGATTATCAGCTGTAATGTTGAATCATATTGTATTGTAGAGGGACTCACCCCTAATGAGTTAGTGAGGTTCTCTCAGCTACTAGACCACTAAGGTCTGCTCTGCTACAGGACCACTGAGGTCTGCTGAGCTACTAGGCCACTGAGATCCGCTCGACTACCGGACCACTGAGGTTCACTCGGCTACTAGACCATTGAGGTCTGCTCATATACTAGACCAATGAGGTCTTCCATTCTACTATACCATTGAGGTCCACTCGGCTACTAGACCACTGAGGTCCACTCTCCAACTAGGCCACCGAAGTTCCACTTGTCATATCCTTCATGTCACAGCCAACCGTATGATTCCTGTTCTCTAGTAAGATTTATTGTAACACCCGAGACTTTTATGTTATATAAATCATCAAAGGAATCTTTTTCTACACAACACTTGCTTGGCTTTCTTTACACGCAATCGCGACCTTCCTCGATAGCTTGCGTCGTACGCAATACCGAGTTTCACTAAACAACAATATGCTATTAAAACTAGCCGTTATGAATAGAAATAACCACTTTTTGAAATTTTATAAATTTTATTTTTCAAAATGGACTTCATTTTTGGACTCAGAATATCGAAATTAGCCTAGGGTGAAATTTTGGTATTTTTCTGGAAACTTTCAATTTTTGATGAATAGTGAAACCACTAAGTGGTAGGTTAAAAAACTGAATTTTGCATAAAACATAATTTTACCGCTTCTGTGAATGGAATTTCGAAAATCCGAGAGACATGGTTAATATCAAGGACTAAAATGTGGTTCAATGAGATGAAAATAATTTTTTGGTGAATAGTAACTTTTTACCTTTTTTTACCGCGGTTAATAGTAAATAGGGTAACTAAGGGTAAATATGATATTAATATTACCCTAACACATGTACTAATTCTATTGGACAAGTGTAATTCGACCAAAAATAAACTTAGGAATAAAATATGACCATTTAGGCCCACTTGGATTAGATTAGGACATTTATTATTAATTTATTTAAAGAAGGGTTAAAATAGTTAAATTTAAAGTTTAATAAGTAAATAATTTTTAATATGGGGTTATACATAAGATAAATTCGATTGTAAATATTCATTAGAAAGATAAAAAAGATTTCCTACATGATGGTATTTTATTTTTAATTTTTAGACATCAAATAATTTAATTTATTTATGACACAAAGATGATGCAGTAATTATCTTATTAATGAAATATTGACATAATTGATAATATAAATACCAAAATAAATGTAATTTAAGACTTTTTATGAATTACAATAATTTTCTAGGTTACTATGATATATTAGTGTTGATTTAATTAACTTGGTTCGAACATATAATTCTGATATGACTTTCACAAAAATCATATATCAAATAGTGTCAAAATTGACACAAAATAGTTTTTAAATCAAATATTATATTATTAATTGTTATTTTATTCCTAAAAATCTAAGGTTCAGCCAAATAACTTAGATAAGGATATATATATTAATAATAAACAATTTGGGGTTCGTTTGGCATGTTATAGTAAGTGTATTAACCATATAGTGAAAGAAAACAAAAAGACACGGTAAAAGTTAAATTAATTAACTTAGAGTTAAATCTAATTGATAAGGTTAAAATAATACCCCAAACTTGTCTAAATCCTATTGGTTGATAGGATTTCGACTCATCACCACTTCAGCTTCGAAATAAGACCCTTTGGAACCATTATAAACCGATTTTGACTTTAATATAAAATAATATTTTGAGATATTCCTAAGGTGCCCCTCTCCTCCCTTATAAAAGGGCACCTCCTCCCCCTCCTCCTCACACCAATTTGAGCACTCAAGATCGGCCAACCCCTGCCATTTTCTCCTCTCCACTTCCCTAGAATAATCCTAGAGGTCCTGGTCTTCTCCAAAGACCAATCTTAGTTCCTTAAGTGGAGGATTCAAAGAGGCGTTCCAAAGAAGAGGAGCTTCGGACAAGAACAAAGAAAATCGGACCTAAGGTAAGGGAAATATCACAATCTCATTTTTATCCGAGATTGTTTATTTGTAAGTATTTACTGGGGTGTATTTTATCATCCACATCCATGTTTCCTGAATATTTAATATTATTTTCATCCACCTACAATTGTTTAAATCCAATTTTACCCTTCGGTGAGTTTTTAGTAAAGAATATGAAATGAATCTTTTGTCGTTTTTTTTTCATACGAGGTACTTTTTTGACTTTTCCGACAAAAGTACGAAGAATGTTTTTTTATCTTATACGACAAGAATGGATTTTTAAAACATTATTTCCAAGAAGCTTCCTTTAAAAGTTTTCAAGTTTATTTTTAATCAACTTCTTTTAGTTTAAAGTTGTATGACATGTTAAGAAATGTAAAATGTTTTTGAAAAAGAAAGGATATTTTCCTCAAGAATGAAGTTCAAGTGTTTTATCAAAATTATTTTCCATCTAAGATAATAAAGGGTTATGTTTCTATCCCTATTATTACATGGATTTGATTATGTTGTGATGGAAATATTTTTATGAATTCCTTTATCTTATATGAATTGTTTTATGATGTCATGTTGTTTAAGAATCCCATTTTTATTACATGGGTTACGTTATGATGTATGGTTTATGATTATGTGGCACACATAAGAAAGGATTCATTATAAGATGGGTGGGACCTATATCTCCCTCCAATTCATTGGGTAAAGACTTTATATCTCATGAGATAGACATGGCTGGAACGAAAGGTTATTTCGGTTCAGTGATACAGGACTGAAACGAGGAGTGAACTCGGTTCAGAAAGGGACTTTGTCCACTAAGATAGTCTTGGGAATGAGTCATGACTAACAAGAAATGATTTTCCATGATTATGTGTGCATGCCACAAAGTTTCAAGTTTTATGTTATGATTATGGGGATCTCATTTTCACTTCTATGATTTATTCCATGTTAAGATATTATGATCTCTTTTGCAGGTTTTGATTTTCAAAAAGATATGATGTGATTTTTATTTCCTTTATTTGCCCTTGCTGAGCATTTGAGCTCACCCTTTTATGTTTTCTTTTCCCCAGTTCAGGAAGTTGGATATTAAGTAGAATATGCTAAAAGGGACCCTAGATATGATGAAATAAATGGGAGACACTGTAGAAGATTTATGAACCAGTTGTTTATGTTTCCCAGTTTCTAAAGACACTATACCTATACGGTCCTTTGTGGTTTTGTCATATGTTGTAATAAGTGTACTTCAATTTTGAAGTATTAACAATGTATGTAAAGTATGGGTCGTTATAGTTGGTATCAGAGGAAAGGTATAGTCAACCTTTGGAAACTAGGATGTGAAAGCCTTAGTAAGAACCCTAAGGATAAGTCTAAGAATAGTACACAATCATAGTGTTTTAGAAATGGCCTTGAATAACCTAGGATAAGACCATAAGCATGAAAATTTTATTCTTGAATTATGTGGTTTCCTATTATAATTAGTGTTGCTCACACTATTCTTCTTGGTTTTAGTCAATGGCTGGAACCTGAAGGAACCGTGTTAATGTGGAATGCGATGGGCAATGCAATGATTGTCCCCCTGAGCAACCAAACGATATGGGAGCTGGAATGCAAAATCTTGTAGCCATGATCACACAACTTTCTCAAGCTATGAATCATGCAGGATTTCCAAACGAGCAAAGGAGGGAGCAAAATTCTGTTGAATCCTTCATGAGGAAGCGTCCACCTTCTTTCAGCGGGTCTACTGATCCATTAGTTGCTGAACAATGGATTAGTACTACTGAAAAGATATTTTCAGTTCTTCAATGTTCTGAACATGATAAAGTCATCCTAACAGTGTATCGTTTGGAAGGAGATGCTGATCAATGGTGGAATCTTGTTAAGAATACGAGGCAAAGGGATGAAATTGAGTCTATGGAATGGGACGAGTTCAAGAACTTATTTTTCAATAAGTACATCCCTCGTATTCTCTGAACAAAGATGGAGAAAGAGTTTCTTGAACTGAAGCAATGGGATGATGAATCTGTTGGTACCTATGAAGCAAATTTTACAAGACTGGCATGGTACGTTTCTGGTATTATTATCCAACCTGAGAGTAAGATCGATCGATTCTTTAGTGGCTTAAAACCAAGTCTTCGAAGGGCGTTAGCCATAAGGGACTTCAATAGCTACGAGGAAATCGTTCGATGTGCTCTCAAAGTCGAGATGGAGATTGGAGTAACCCATCAGTCACATGGGTTTGATAAGAAGAGGAAGATGGAATTCAAAGAAAAATCTAAAGAGCACACAGAAAAGAAGATGAGCTTTTCCTTATGCTCAAAGTGTGGAAAGAAACATGGAGGGAGTTGTCTTAAAGGGACAAGTAAATGTTTTAAATGTGGAAAAGAAGGTCATCGGGCATTTGAATGCCGTGATAATGGGAAGAAGATGTCTAATGACGCAAACAAAGGAAGGGATACAAAGAATGAACCTACTACACTTCAATGTTTCAAGTGCAAGGAGATGGGGCATTATGCCAATCAATGCCCAAATCCAAGGGTTGATGATGATGGTCGACGTCAAAAAACTCTTAAGGCTAAAGACAAAGGAAAGTCACATGCAATTTCTATCAGCGATGTGGAGTACGATAACGATGTGGTGAAAGGTACACTTACCATCCACTCTAAAGTAGCAAATGTTTTATTTGATTCTGGATCCACCCACTCTTTTAAGTCTGAAGACTTTTCTAAGGGTATCACCGTATTACCTCAACAATTAGATGTTGAGTTAGCTGTGACAACACCTAATGGCACATCAATCGCATCAAAAGTTTATAATTCTTCTCCGATCGAAGTTTGTGGGAAAGTGCTTCCTGCAAATCTTGTGATCCTTCCTTTAGTGGAATTTGATGTGATTCTTGGCATGGATTGGCTTTCTCTACATGGAGCTCATATCGATTGCCAAAGAAGGGAAGTCACATTTCATATTCCAGATCAATCTACGATCGTCTATCGATGCAAGGATTAATATAACCTTCCAGTGGAAATTTCTTCCATCTTATGGGTCTTGATTCCACTAAATGAAGGTTATTTATCTCAAATGGTTGGTGAGAAACTCACGATTAAGAATATTCCCATTGTACGGGAGTTTGATGATGTCTTTCCGGAGGAATTACCGGGTCTTCCACCAAATCGTGAAGTTGAGTTTTCAATAGAACTCGTACCGGGTGCTTTGCCTATTTCAAAGACACCTTATAGAATGGCCCCAATTGAGTTGCAGGAATTGAAGAAGCAACTCCAAGAGAATCTTGATAAGGGATTCATACGCCCTAGTGCGTCACCTTGGGGAGCACCTGTTCTATTTGTAAAGAAGAAAGATGGATCAATGAGACTCTGCATTGATTATCGAGAACTTAACAAGATCACTATCAAGAACAAATATCCTCTCCCACGCATTGATGACTTATTTGACCAACTACGCGGAGCTCAATACTTTTCCAAGATTGATCTCCGTTCAGGGTATCATTAATTAAGGGTCAAAAGGGAGGATATACCAAATACGGCTTTCCGTACAAGGTATGGACACTATGAATTTATAGTGATGCCATTTGGTCTTACTAATGCCCCTGCTATCTTCATGGATCTAATGAATAGAGTCTTTAGAGACTATCTTGATCAATTTGTGGTAGTCTTTATAGACGATATTCTTGTCTATTCAAAGAGAAAGGAAGAGCATGAAGATCACTTGAGAATTATATTGAAGACCCTGAGAAAGGAGAAGCTTTATGACAAATTTACCAAGTGTGAATTTTGGCTTCAAAAAGTTGCATTTTTGGGTCACATAATCTCAAAAGAGGGGATATCTGTGGATCCAGCAAAAACAGAGGTTATCGAAAGATGGTCAAGACGAACAACAGTAACTGAGATCCGAAGTTTTCTTGGTTTGGCTGGATATTATCGACGTTTTGTAAAAGATTTTTCACGATTATCTAATCCAATCACCAAGTTGACTCGGAAAGGAGTTAAGTTTGTCTGGACAGAGGAATGTGAAGAGAATTTCAAGGAGTTGAAAAGAAGGTTATCCAGTGCACCTGTGCTCACACTGCCTTGTAGTGGAGAAAGGTTTGTGACCTACAGTGATGCATCCAAGAAGGGATTGGGGTGTGTTCTTATGCAAAATGATATGGTGATAGCTTATGCCTCACGACAGTTGAAAATTCATGAGAAAAATTACCCAACACATGATTTGGAGTTGGCTGCGGTAATCTTTGCATTAATGATTTGGAGGCATTACCTTTATGGTGAAAGGTGTGATATTTATACTGATCATAAAAGTTTAAAGTATATTTTCACACAAAAGGAGCTGAATATGCGTCAAAGAAGATGGTTGGAGCTGATTAAGGATTATGACTGCTCAATCCATTACCACCCTGGGAAAGCAAACAAGGTGGCAGATGCATTAAGTCGACAAGACCATGCTAGTTTATCCATGATGAGGATCACAAAAGATCCAATATTTATGGATTTACAAAGGATGGATCTTGGAATTATAATGGAAGGGGAAAAATCTTATCTTTCTCAAATGAATGTTCAACCATCTATACATGTGAAGATTAAAGAGGCACAGAAAGAAGATGTCGAGTTACAAAAGAAGGTGAGAAATGTTCCTGAATTCAACCTTGATTGTGATGGGATAATAAAGTTCAGGAATCGGGTTTGCGTTCCTCCCATCCCCGAATTAAAGAATGAGCTGCTGGATGAGGCTCATAGTTCATCATTCTCTATTCATCCTGGAAGCACGAAGATGTATAGGGACCTGAAAGAGTACTTCTGGTGGGATGGCATGAAAAGAGATGTTGCTGAATATGTCTCTCGATGCTTGGTTTGTCAACAAGTTAAAGCTGAGAGACAGAAGTCTAAGGGGATGTTACAACCATTACCCATACCCGAATGGAAATGGGAAAACATCACTATGGACTTTGTCACAGGACTTCCTAAAACATCCAAAGGCAATAATGCTATCTGGGTCATAGTTGATCGTCTTACAAAGTCTGCACACTTCATTGCTATTAGAGAGGATTTCTCTCTAGATCAGCTTGCCAGGATATATGTAAAGGAAGTGGTAAGATTGCATGGAGTACCACTTTCTATTATATCTGATCGAGATCCGAGATTTACCTCGAAGTTCTGGTGAAGTCTTCAGCATACTCTGGATACAGAGTTGAGTTTCAGCACTGCTTATCATCCCCAGACAGACGGTCAGTCTGAGAGAACAATTCAAACCCTAGAAGATATGTTGAGAGCTTGCTCTATGGATTTCAAAGGAGGTTGGGATCAACACCTACCTTTGGTGGAATTTTCTTATAATAATAGATTTCACTCCAGTATTCAGATGGCTCCTTATGAAGCTCTCTATGGAAAGAAATGCATGACTCCAACTTGCTGGGATGAAGTTGGGGAAAGAAAGCTATTAGGACCTGATCTCGTTGATGAAATGGAAGAAAAGGTCAGATCTATTCAACAACACATAAGAGCAGCTCAGAGTCGACAGAAAAGTTATGCCGACAACCGAAGAAAAGACCTAGAGTTTGAAGTGGGCGATAAAGTGTTCTTACGAATATCTCCCTGGAAGAGGGTTATGAGATTTGGAAAGAAGGGGAAGTTGAGCCCTAGATATATCGGTCCTTTCGAAATACTGGATCGTGTTGGGAAGGTAGCTTACCGATTGGCGCTTCCACCGAATCTCTCTCAAGTTCACAATGTGTTCCATGTATCTCTCCTGAGAAAGTACATACCAGATCCTTCACATGTACTCAGCTCAGAAGTTGTACCGCTGGAGCAAGATCTTTCTTATGAAGAACAACCGATAGAGATTCTGGATCGTAGCGAAAAAGTCCTACGAAACAAGACCACTCGCTTAGTGAAGGTTTTATGGAGGAACCACCAACTTGAAGAAGCTACATGGGAGCTCGAGGATATGATGAGGGAGAAGTATCCTCATCTGTTTGTAACAAAGTGACGAATTTCGAGGGCGAAATTCTTTTTAAGGGGGGTAGAATGTAACACCCGAGACTTTTATGTTATATAAATCATCAAAGGAATCTTTTTCTACACAACACTTGCTTGGCTTTCTTTACACGCAATCGCGACCTTCCTCGATAGCTTGCGTCCTACGCAATACCGAGTTTCACTAAACAACAATATGCTATTAAAACTAGCCGTTATGAATAGTAATAACCACTTTTTGAAATTTTATAAATTTTATTTTTCAAAATGGACTTCATTTTTGGACTCAGAATATCGAAATTAGCCTAGGGTGAAATTTTGGTATTTTTCTGGAAACTTTCAATTTTTGATGAATAGTGAAACCACTAAGTGGTAGGTTAAAAAACTGAATTTTTCATAAAACATAATTTTACCGCTTCTGTGAATGGAATTTCGAAAATCCGAGAGACACGGTTAATATCAAGGACTAAAATGTGGTTCAATGAGATGAAAATAATTTTTTGGTGAATATTAACTTTTTACCTTTTTTTACCGCGGTTAATAGTAAATAGGGTAACTAAGGGTAAATATGATATTAATATTACCCTAACAGATGTCCTAATTCTATTGGACAAGTGTAATTCGACCAAAAACAAACTTAGGAATAAAATATGACCATTTAGGCCCACTTGGATTAGATTAGGACATTTATTATTAATTTATTTAAAGAAGGGTTAAAATAGTTAAATTTAAAGTTTAATAAGTAAATAATTTTTAATATGGGGTTATACATAAGATAAATTCGATTGTAAATATTCATTAGAAATCTAAAAAGATTTCCTACATGATGGTATTTTATTTGTAATTTTTAGACATCAAATAATTTAATTTATTTATGACACAAAGATGATGCAGTAATTATCTTATTAATGAAATATTGACATAATTGATAATATAAATACCAAAATAAATGTAATTTAAGACTTTTTATGAATTCCACTAATTTTATAGGTTACTATGATATATTAGTGTTGATTTAATCAACTTGGTTCGAACATATAATTCTGATATGACTTTCACAAAAATCATATATCAAATAGTGTCAAAATTGACACAAAATAGTTTTTAAATCAAATATTATATTATTAATTGTTATTTTATTCCTAAAAATCTAAGGTTCGGCCAAATAACTTAGATAAGGATATATATATTAATAATAAACAATTTGGGGTTCGTTTGGCATGTTATAGTAAGTGTATTAACCATATAGTGAAAGAAAACAAAAAGACACGGTAAAAGTTAAATTAATTAACTTAGAGTTAAATCTAATTGATAAGGTTAAAATAATACCCCAAACTTGTCTAAATCCTATTGGTTGATAGGATTTCGACTCATCACCACTTCAGATTCGAAATAAGACCCTTTGGAACCATTATAAACCGATTTTGACTTTAATATAAAATAATATTTTGAGATATTCCTAAGGTGCCCCTCTCCTCCCTTATAAAAGGTCACCTCCTCCCCCTCCTCCTCACACCAATTTGAGCACTCAAGCTCGGCCAACCCCTACCATTTTCTCCTCTCCACTTCCCTAGAATAATCCTAGAGGTCCTGGTCTTCTCCAAAGACCAATCTTAGTTCCTTAAGTGGAGGATTCAAAGAGGCGTTCCAAAGTAGAGGAGCTTCGGACAAGAACAAAGCAAATCAGACCTAAGGTAAGGGAAATATCACAATCTCATTTTTATCCGAGATTGTTTATTTGTAAGTATTTACTGGGGTGTATTTTATCATCCACATCCATGTTTCCTGAATATTTAATATTATTTTCATCCACCTACAATTGTTTAAATCCAATTTTACCCTTCGGTGAGTTTTTAGTAAAGAATATGAAATGAATCTTTTGTCGTTTTTTTTCATACGAGGTACTTTTTTGACTTTTCCGACAAAAGTACGAAGAATGTTTTTTTAACTTATACGACAAGAATGGATTTTTAAACATTATTTCCAAGAAGCTTCCTTTAAAAGTTTTCAAGTTTATTTTTAATCAACTTCTTTTAGTTTAAAGTTGTATGACATGTTAAGAAATGTAAAATGTTTTTGAAAAAGAAAGGATATTTTCCTCAAGAATGAAGTTCAAGTGTTTTATCAAAATTATTTTCCATCTAAGATAATAAAGGGTTATGTTTCTATCCCTATTATTACATGGATTTGATTATGTTGTGATGGAAATATTTTTATGAATTCCTTTATCTTATATGAATTGTTTTATGATGTCATGTAGTTTAAGAATCCCATTTTTATTACATGGGTTACGTTATGATGTATGGTTTATGATTATGTGGCACACATAAGAAAGGATTCATTATAAGATGGGTGGGACCTATATCTCCCTCCAATGCATTGGGTAAAGACTTTATATCTCATGAGATAGACATGGCTGGAACGGAAGTATATTTCGGTTCAGTGATACAGGACTGAAACGAGGAGTGAACTCGGTTCAGAAAGGGACTTTGTCCACTAAGATAGTCTTGGCAATGAGTCATGACTAAAAAGAAATGATTTTCCATGATTATGTGTGCATTCCACAAAGTTTCAAGTTTTATGTTATGATTATGGGGATCTCATTTTCACTTCTATGATTTATTCCATGTTAAGATATTATGATCTCTTTTGCAGGTTTTGATTTTCAAAAAGATATGATGTGATTTTTATTTCCTTTATTTTCCCTTGCTGAGCATTTGAGCTCACCCTTTTATGTTTTCTTTTCCCCAGTTCAGGAAGATGGATATTAAGTAGAATATGCTAAAAGGGACCCTAGATATGATGAAATAAATGGGAGACACTGTAGAAGATTTATGAACCAGTTGTTTATGTTTCCCAGTTTCTAAAGACACTATACCTATACGGTCCTTTGTGGTTTTGTCATATGTTGTAATAAGTGTACTTCAATTTTGAAGTATTAAGAATGTATGTAAAGTATGGGTCGTTATATTTATTCTGGAAGAATCTAATCCTCAATCCATCGGTAATATCTATACTACCAATAAAACTCACATAGATTATACCCAAAGGAATTTATTGTCACAAGGGTACCAACGCCATAGATGGAACATCAATTGGATGCCTGGTTTGAAAGATATTGATGTTTTAGTAAACAGGGGCCAGTTGCAACTGGTCTCGGTCTAACTTGGTTAGAGTGACCCAAACCAACCTGGCCCGGGGTCCCACATGACCCACCCGATTTGGCTGACCCGACCCGACCAGGTTCGGTTTGGCCGTGGGTCTTGTCCACCTAGTCGCCCAGCAACCCAGTCTGCATTCTTCGGTCTAGTCCGACTTAGTTGAACTAGTTTATTTCCATTCGGGTCGCACAATGACCTGGTTTCCTATCCAGCCCATACAGTAGCCTGGTTTCCTATCCACCCCTCATAGTTTCCTGGTTTCCTATCCGTCCTGGCCTGCATGGTGGGATCATTCTCCTCCATCCCGGTCTGCCCAACGGCTCGGTTCACTCCATCAGATCAGACTACATCGGAGGGCCGAATTAGGACCAGCCCAAACGCCCGCTGGTGTCCGATTCGTGCAGCCACACGACCAGATGAGGTCAACCGACTCACTCTTCACGTGGTCTAATATGAATTGCATGCCAGTGCACACCATGGCTCGCCCCGTGGGCTGCTTCACCTAACGCAATGACCAATAGGTGCCGCCACCATACAGTGCCGCGACCCCTACTGGCCACAGCCTCTGTCGCCATGATCCACCACTGGGGCATGCCACCTCCTACCCAAGGCTACTATCGGTGCCACTGCCGATGCAACAATGGTCTCCTCTATGGGCCATTGGACTTCCTCCAACAGTCCATTTCCTGATCTGTTTGCACTCCCGGGATTCTTGGGGAATCACCATCCTTGCCGCGTACTCCTCTAAATTTTTCCATTGCTATAGGGTCCGACCTAATTTGTAATCCTCTCAAAAAATATCCAACATGACATCATGGGTCTATAAATGAAGAGAAATGAGAGAGCGAGGGGATCACATAGAACATCAAATGAACAAACCGGCCTTTGTTTGTGTTGGCCCGAAATTGTTCTTGTCAGTATAATCATGAAGCATAAATATAAATCACTAAGATTTAATCCCAATAAACAATCCCACAACAAATATTACCCAATCCCAAAAGGAGAATCCATCTGCGGATCGACTTGTTAGAGAGTCGATCCATGTTCTTCATTTAGAGGGGAGAACAGGGGAAAAGAAATCACTAAGATCTAAACCCCTACCTGGGAAAAGAAGATCGGTTGAGGAAGATTTCTCGTCGCCATCTGACAATCTCCGATTCCGATTCTCTCTCTAAGGGTATCGTCGACGCTTTATTATTTTCTAGTGTTTTTTATTGGAGAGGTTTCCTTCATCATTTTTCTGAGAAATTTCAGGGTTTCTCATTAACCCTGGATCTCTATTTATTTAAATAAGGAATATGTGAAGTGTTTTGCAGTGTCACCACACTGATTCATTAATGTATTTCATTAATTAGTTTTAGCATCGCCGCGTCACTACAGTATAGTGATGGTGTGTCAATGAAAAAAGTTAAAATATATTAAATAAACCTAATATATTTTTATTTTATTTTTCTTTAAAATGTCTAAAAATTAAAATTCACCCTCGACCCACGATAGTCAAGGTTAGGCCGCACTTAAGGAGAAAATATCATTACAAACTCAATGGTGGTCTCATATTTTTAATCCATGTTACTGTTTGGGAGCTATGAGGATTCAAGAATAAAATAATTTTTATTTAAATTTTTTTTATGGTTACGTCCCAAAACTCAATTGTCACAACTAGCCTGCACCACCCGGTGTTATGCTCCACCTAAGGAAAGCACACCCCCAGGAGCTCAATGGTACTCTTATATTTCTAATATGAGTTACAGTTTATGAGTTATAAGTATTTGAAAAAAAAATCTTTATTCAATTATTTTTTTACAACCAAAAACTACTATACACTATTGGCCCGTATTGGCCAATGTTAAGCTACGATTAAGGAAAGAACACCCTCACAAGCTCAACGGTGGTATCTGATTTTCAATCGGAGTCATTTTTCAAAAGTAATAAGGATTTGAAAAATAAAATAATTTTATTTATGGTTAAAAACTACTTTCCACTGTTGGCCCACGTCAGCCAATGTTAGACTCTACCTAAGGAAAGAACACCCACACAAGCTCAACGATGGTATCCAATTTTCAATATGAGTCATCGTTCGTGAGTTATAAGGATTTGAAAAATAAAATAATTTTATTTAATAATTTTATTTGCAGTTATTCCATTTCAGGTATTCTCACTGGAGACCCATGCCGACTAAGCTTAAGTTGCAGTTAGGGTAAAACCGCTATCTTGAATGCAACGATACCTCAAATTTCTGATCTGGGCGCACATTTAAGAGTTATTCCACTTTTTTTTTTGGAAAACCACTCACTTGTGCTATTTAAAACTTAACATTTTTTGATGGACCATTCTGGGCACACTGGGAATCAGAATTGCATGCCATCTCTGCACCTGGTCTCAGAATAATCCCCCAAATTTAAAAAAAAATTCACGAAATTCCCGGAAATTACATTACATGTTTTTATTTACTTGATAAAAATTGGTTTATTTTATAAATTATGATTATAAAACACTTATTGGGATCCTAATGGGTTCTTATTTTCACACCCTATATATACCTTTTGGTTTATTTAGATTTGTTTAATCTAATTAAAGTAAGGGAAATACACCACAGGTGGTGGTGGGTTTGTTTCTTAGGAGGGTGTGAGAGTCTAGAGGTGACATCAAGACACATGGAGTAGGTTTTTCATAGTTTTAGTGAACTTGGGTGATTTTATGGATATTCGAACTTATTTTTACTAATGGTTGTATCTTTTCACATATTATATTATTTTGGGATACTAGTTTTTCTATTATCTTAATCACCTTTCTCCAGGTTATTGGTTAAAAATCATTCACAAAGGTAATTCTTGATGCACATGTATATATCTCTAGCCCGTGGGGATCTAGAATTCCATTTTGACTATGTTAGGAATGACTTATGTTGATTATAGTTGGGTAATTTGTGTTGGTTCATGAAAAATTGGTATCAAAGGGTGGTTTTTAAATTTCCATTATAGGGATGAATTTTGGTATGACATGATTGATAAGAGATATGAATGTGGGGACTTAAGGGGTATATTGAGAGAGAGTTTCTGGATATCTCTCATCATCACGATCCTTGAGTTACCATAGGTGGTTGAAAAATGTATCTATGGGGAATTATATTGATTGAATTCAAACCTTTTATCTTCTATGTCTATTGATATGTCTAGTTGACTTATATTATTTTAAATAGGAATTGATTCTTGGATCTCATTTTCTCATGTTTCCTTGTATATTGATGTGTATTACCATGCACTAGAATACTTCTAGTGATTCCTCAAGAGTTAAATACTGATGAATCATGATATTTAAATCATATAGTTGATTATAATTTAATCGAACCAATTGGACACATGGTCTATGCTATGTATAAAGGTGTAGAACCTACCACAATTTAGGATATAGGGGAAGAACCTTAAAGGGATTGAAAATATAAATATAGCTCACGAGTTTCTTCATAAAAAACCACCATATTTACAATGGATAAAAAACCCTTAGGAGATGGGATATTGGTTGAGAAATATTGAGTCTATTTGAATTTTTGGAAACTCTTAATTTTATCAAAGTGAGGTGAACTGTTTTTATACTATAAACCCTAAGTAAAAGGTGGGGGGACTTGGTTGTTTTAGCTAAGAAACATGAGGTCTTAGAGTGGAAAGAACTAAATTCCATTTTCACCAAGAAATTCTTCTCAGAGTATATGAGAATTGAAAAAACTATAGTGTTTCTCACCCTTGAGTAAGGGAATCATCTGATGATGGGGTATTCTAATCGCTTCACCTTGATTGTATTATTTTCTCTCAAGGTTATATATAATGAGAAGATGAAGCATTAAAGGTTTCTTATGGGTCTTTGATCTGATATCCAATCTCAGAAATTTATGTTAAATATGAACACTTATATCAAGGTGGTGGATAGGGTGATGATGGAAGAGATTTACATGGTGGTAAAGTTAGGGTTGAACTGAGTTCATTTTTACCCTATTGGTAGTTTTAGTGGTAATTTAAAGGAAAAAATGTAGACATATTTTTAAAGGGAAAATAGTGGTAGTTATTCTTATAAGTATCTTCTAGCACCATCATCAGAAGTTAGTTTTTTTATTTGTTAATAGTGTGGGAAGATAAGACACCCAAAGCGCTTTTATCTCATGCCTCTAAAATATTTCAACTCATGTGGGTTCCATGGCCACTTGCAAAAGTTCTCTCAAAATATTTCTTTTCCTCACTCTAGAAAAGACTCTTAAACACCTATAGGATCTATGGTGAAATCAAATGTTTCATGGACTCCAGTATTCTATCCACTGGCCTCTAGAATGAAGTAGTTATATGATATAGAAGATTCTCCTATAGAATTTGATGTGGGTCCTATGACTGTGAGAGGTACCATTTTTATTAACTCTACCTTAGTGACTACTTTACTAGATATAGGTTCCTCTCACTCCTTCATGTCAACTTATATTATGGGTATTTTAAAAATTCCAATGGAAGTGATTCCATTATTTATTGAATTGGTGATGCCTTTAGGAAAGAGAGAGTTGGGTTTCTAATGTATCTCGTGATATTTCTTTTTGTGTGACGCAGAGCTAGTTTTGGACTTTCTAGTTCCCAAATTGGACCTATTTGATATTATTATCAATATGTACTAGTTGATTACTCACAAGGCTCAAATAAATTGTTATCGTCTAATGGAATCATTTATTATCCTTGATATGAACTCTCATATATTTTTAGGAGAAAAAGACTCGATGTCCTGTTAGTTGGGACCAATTTTTTCAAAGAATGATAAGTTGATGTTTTTTAATGTAATTGAAATAGGATAGGAGTCTAAAAGTGGTGATCTTCTTTTTGTAGTTAATGAGTTTCTTGAAGATTTTCCAGATTTATTTCAAATTTTTCCTCCAGAAAGGGAAGTTAATTTATTGATCTATTTAGTGTTGGGAACCCAACCAATATCATTTCCATATTACCATATGGATCAAGTTGATTTGAAAGAGATGAAAATTCATTTGGATTATTTGAGATCCAAGGGATTTATATGACTGAGTGTGTCACCTTATGTTGTCCCTTTTCTCATTATTAATAAAGCTAATAGAACCCATTACTTTTGTGTTGACTATAGAAAGATAAATCAAGTAATGATAAGGAATAAATATCCCTTTAATAAAATTGATTATTATTTCTATTAGTTGAAAGTGAAAATGTGATTATATAAGATTGATCTTTAGTCAAGTTATCACAATCTCAGAATCAAAGAATAATATATTCTAAAGACCACCTTCAAGAAAAGGTATGGACATCTTGAGTACCACATTATTCTATTTGTTCTAACTAATTCTCATGTAGTTTTCATAGTATGGATGAACCATATTTTCCATCAGTATATTAACACTTTTATCAACGTTTTTGTGGATGATATTATTGTACACTCTAAAACAAAATAAGAGTACATGCATAAATTGAGACATGTTTTGGGAATACTAAGGGATCATGAACTGTATGCAAAGATATAAAAATTCCAATTATGGTTATGAGAAGTTAACTTCTTGAGAAATTTAATCTCAAAACATTATATCTCAGTTGATCTTGAAAAGATGATTACTTTTATTTCATTGTAAGAAATGCGGAACATCATTGAGATTCGAAGCTTCCTAGTTTTGGCAGGATATTATCATTAGTTCATGAAGGATTTCTTAAAACTTTACTCACCTTTGATGGATCTCAACTGGAAGGGGGTGAATTTATTCTGGGAATCAAAGTGTCAGACATCATTTGATGAGATAAAGAGGAATTTGACCACATCACCAATTTTGAATCAACAAATGGCTGGGAAGGGCTATGTGGTTTATTGTAATGCTTCAGGCATAGGTTTGGGCTGTTCTATTATGCAAGGACATCATGAAATGGATTGCGGATCATGATATATTTGACCTCATAAGAGGAATTATACCAATCATGATTGGAAACTTTAAGATATTTTTTATGGAAATAGAAGTTGGAATAACTATATTTATGGGTAAAGGTTTATTTTTTACTCTAGTCATAAGAGTTTGGGGTACATATTTTCTCAAAAATATTTAAACCTTCAATATATATGATAGGTGAAATTCCTATAATAATTTAACTTTAACATTTCTAATACTCTGGGAAAAGGTAACATGGTAGTTGATGTTGTTAGCTGGAAGTTTCCTTCTCAGATTGTGAAGTCAGAAAAGGATGAATGAAAACTGATGGGAATCTTTTCTCAAATTCACTTGGTATTAAGAGATTCTTTATATGGTGGGGGGAATATTAGTGAGTGGTCTCTCTCAAAGTAAGTTATCATTTGTTTCTGAAACTGGGACACTACTCCATTAACTGAAAGGAAGGTAATGTTGGGAGATTTTCATCATTTTTTGTGTGATGTCCATCTTGGAACTACAAAGATGTTTTATGACATGAAGCATTGGTTATAGTGGCTTGGTATGAAATGTGACATAACTGATTTTATATCTCAATTCTATATGTGCTGAGAAATTAAGGTTGAGAACTAAAAGTCTTCTGGTTTCTTCATCCACTCCCCATGAAAATTTTGTAATGGAATTAGATTTCAATGGATTTTATTTTTAGTTTACCTAAAACTATATGAGGAAAGAATTCTATTTGGGTGGTGATCGATAAATTGACCAAGTCATCACATTTTATATTGATTCATGAGAGAAATAAATTGGAAGACTATGGAAAGTTTTATGTTCAAGAGATCTTAAGGTTTCATGGGACTCTAATGACCATTTTCCTAGACATGGAACCATGATTTAATCCATAGTTTTTGAAGGGACCCGAATAAGCAATGGGGACTCAGTTTAAATTGAGCATGGAATATCATCCTCAGATGAATGGTCATAAATAAAGGGCTTATAAAATTCTAGAAGATATGATCCCTAACCATGTATTTAAATTAAAATGTTATTTTTCTAACCATTTGTTATTGGTTGAGTTTTATTATAATAACAGCTATTATTCATCCATTAGAATGAAACTTTATGTTGATTTATATGGATAACCCTACAACTCACCCCTCTATTAGTATGGTATTTGTGAAGCCTCCTTTTTTGGACTATGTTTGGTTTAAGAAACAAAAAAAAGGTTCTGATGTTTTCTCAATATTTTTTGACAACTCAAATCTAGTACAATTCTTATAAAGATATCCATCATAATAATTTTTTGTTTTTAGTTAGTGACTATGTATTCTTAAAATTCACACCCTGGTTGGGTAACCAACAACTTGAAAAATAAGGAAAGATCACTCCAAGATATGTGGGAACACTTGATATTATTGAAATGCCTAAAAATGTGGATTATCTCTTGGATTAACCACATCAATTATCTTTGATCCATAATGTTTTACATGTATCCCAAAACAAAAAGTATCAGCCTGAACCATATCATGTTTTTAATTGGAAATACCTCAACATAGAACATAAAAATTCAATTACTAAACGACCATATCGAGTTATTGATTCTCATGTTAAGGTTATAAATGGTAATTAAATACCATTGGTTTGAGTTTTTTGGTAGCATGGATCAGTCTTACATGAGACATGGGAGTGGGAGTCTATGATGAGAGAGCAGTGACATCATCTTTTTGTGGACCAACCATCTTTAACTTAGCTTTATGGGTGTATAAAGTAGTATGGTGGGGTAAATTGTCACATCCAAACATTTATTTAAGGTACTTAAATTCTTTTTTTTGAATATATTTTTTTGGTTATTTCCTCAGGACATTTCGGTTGAATTTTGTAGGATTTAGAGGTTTCTAGTCCTGTGCACAGTTGGTTCATGGTTTAGAAAAACTGTGTAGGTCTTCGTAGGAATTTGTGCATCTTATATTGGAGACCTAGAGGAGGGCGTATGGTTAGGTGCATGATTATTCAAAACTGTGAAACTTTTTCCTCAAACTTTGCATCATGGGCCAAAGGGGTTTCTCATAGTTGGCACACAGTTTTTCAAACCATGCAACCAAACCATGTAACTTTTCTAGTATCCTAGAAAGGGGTGCACAGTTGGGAAAATATTTAACAAACCATGTGGCCAAAACATGATACACACATTAAATAATCACAATTTTTAGTACAATACCCAAATTTTTTTTATTTTCCTCATTATTATTTTAGTAAATTAGGTTCTTGACCAAAGAGACTCTATTTGGATATTTTAGAGATTCATTGTCTTATGGTCATCATTTTCAACTAACCCTTGGGTGTTGGTTCTATATTCTTAAAGGTATATTACCATTATTTATCATTATTATTGTAACATCCCAAGTAAGTAATTAATAATAGATATTTTTATCTATGTCTATTAATGATTAAGATAGTGTTATAGAGGCTTAAAATGAAAATAAATACAATCTTATGCATGGAATACACTAATATTCTTAAAAGATTGTTTTACTGCCTTTTGATGGCAAACCATTTTTGAATCTATATTTTGACAATTTTATAAACTATGTTTGTCAAAGTAAACTTATTATTTATGATTGGGACATCAAAATTTACCTTGTGTGAATTTTTGGTATTTTTCTGACAATGTTCATTTTTTAATGAATAGTGAAAAATACTGCATTTTACATCAAAACTGCTTTTTAATCTAATTTATTTATATGATTAGATTATGTTTTGAATTGGTTTTGAAGTGAAATTAGAATATATTTTTACCATTGTATCCAATGGTGGTCATTGGAATCAATTTCACTTTGAAATTAGACTTAAACTGGTGTCAATCTTTTAATACTTATTATTTTGTAAAAACACGCTATTTGCTCTGGCAGCGGGAATTAATTATTAAATTAATTAATGTGACTTATATGATTTTAATTTTGTAAAATAGACTTCATTTTTGAATTCGGAATATCAAATATAGCTTAGGGTGAATTTTTGGTAATTTTCTGAAAAACATCAATTTTTGATGAATAGTGAAACCACTAAGTGGTAATCAAGCAAACTAATTTTTCAGTTAAATGAAAGTTTACCACTAATGTGTATTAAATTTTGAAAATCCGACATACATAGTTGTCATTAAGAAGTAAAATGTGGTTCAATGAGATTAAAATAATTTTTTGGTGAATAGTAACTTATTAAGTTTTTAATCGCGATTAGTGGTAATTAGGGTAGTTTAAGGTATAAATAATGCTTTAATAATATGAAATGACCTAGACACATGTCCCAACCTTATTGGTTGTGTCATGGCCAACCAAGACAATCCATGGGTCAACTTGGGGACCCCATGGGGACATTTTGGTTGGGAAATGACATAAATAACTTTTTATTTAATGTAAAAGTAAAAATGACACAAACATAATATGTTTTACGAAAACAATTTTCACATGGGGTTATAAAGCTCAGATATTTGATTATAAATAGTCATTGGAAATCTAAAAAGATTTACTACATCATAGTATTTTTTTTATGATTTTTAGACATTAAATAAATTAAATTATTTATGACATAATAATGATGCAGCGATGACATCATTATTTGACGATTTAAATAAAATGGAAAGACAATGTAAAATCTATAAACTACACATGTCAAAAACTTATTGGATGGGTGGATTTCGAACCCTTATCACCTTATACACGAATTCTCTCAATGTAGGACCTTTTAAAACCGAAACACATTTTCAAATAAAGTAATATTTCTTTACTTTCCAAAAGTGCCCCTCCTCTCCTCTTATAAAAGGCCCCCACCTCTACCTCATTTCACACACTCCTCAAGCCTTTGGCTCGGCCAAAACCTGCCCATTTACTCTATCCACATCCCTCTCCTCATCCTAGAGGATTCCCTTTGGGAAGAATCCTTTCAAAGGAATCCTTTAGGCTCAAATCAAAAGGAGTTACACTTTTAAAGGTAATTCATTCTCTCATGTTCATTTGTTTTATTTTGCTTCTCCAACCCCCTAAACTCTTTTTATTTACTTATTTTGTAACAACAACAGTATCTACAATATAAAAGGATGTTGTTATAATATTTATTTGAGCTACACTCTCACACAACTACATCAAATGGTTAAAGAACATACGGTTTCCGTGGATGGCGAAATTCTGCCTCCCGAAACGATGATTGTTCAACACTCATTTAACACCTTTAAAGGTGGCCATTATGATGTCAATATTTTTATATATGATATATAATATGTTTATGTTTTCCTTAAGATTCTGTTTTTTTCATTTTGGGCATACCTTTATGGTTTCCATTATGGGTAAACACGATATCTTCATTTTAGGAAGTGCGGACTACCGCCCCCTCAAAGTGATTTGATTCGTTAAATACCATATGTGGGACATATAAAAGATGGACCTATGATATTATATATGATATTATACTGGAATTATAATATACCTTTATATCATTATGATTCCATTCTATAAAATACGAAATAGAAATGAAAGTAGCATTCATGCGTACGTACGGCTTACCGTCTCCATGAACGGTGCATTTCATTTCTTACCTCTAAATGATTATGTAATATTATAAATGCATGTATTTACTGGATATATATGACATATATTATATCTACATCATGAATACCATTCTGGATATAATGAACCTTTGACCAAATTAACAACATGTAAGTGTAAGAAGTCTATTTTTGACTTAAGAACCAAATATCGACAAAATGAACATTATTAACTTAACTGATTACATGATGTTCATAACATGGTATAAAAGGAATAATGAACTTGAAAAGGATTCATAATCAAGTAGAGATTAACTCAAGTTTATCATTCAGGAGATTAAAGAATGTTCGGGTCAAGTCGGATACGAGGTATGGGACTTCGTCTCAATCTCATTTCGTTGAGGCATATTTTATTTTATACACAAATTTCTTTTATACGGTGTATAAACCCCTTTGAATTTTACGTTTATTCAAAAGGAATCATTTTTATACAAAGCATTTACTAAACGACAAAAGGGAATGTTTTTGTCGTACGTATGCGGCGACAATGACTTCTCCACCGTCGTGACCGTTATTTGAGTTTCGGCTTCCTCTACAAGCCATACCTTCTTTTTAAAAGAAAAATAAATACCATGTTTTACTTTTCTTTTACTTTGGTATTGAAAATGGTTTTCATAATGTTTTTATTATATCAATGTGTTGTATTGATATCTCATGATTGAAATGTGGAAATGTTATGTTTCCTTTATGCATGTTTTATGTGATATGATTATGTTATGGTTCTTGGGAATTATTATGAAGATGGGTGGTTCCGTGATAAAATAAGGGCGGGTGAGCCCGTTATAGCTCTGCAATGCATTAGGTAACGTGAAGGAGTGAGACGTTAAGGTTTCTCCGAAGAGATTTAGGGAATATACTGTGATGGGTATTCCAAACGTAACCAAGAGGGTTACTCCCTACGTAAGAATGTTATGAATGCCTCAAGTTACCTTTATGTCTTATGATTTCTATGATTTATTCATGATTTTATGAGGTATGTTAAAGTGCCTATGTTTTATGGGTAAAGTATGATTTCATTCTTATGTATATATGAACTCATATTTCCTTTCTATGTTTTTTTTATAACCCATAGTGAGTTTTTATGCTCATCCCAAGTTTTTGAAATGTTTTTCACAGGTCAAGGGAAAGGTACATGATAAGATGATAGAGTCAAGGATGTGTCAAGAAATAATCCATGTTTTATTTTAAATGTGTTTCCATTGATGGGAATGAAGAATACTATCTTTATGTAACCACTTTGTTTATATGTGGAATGTAATGAAAGTTTTATGATATAATTCTCTAAAACTCTCAACCCGAAAAGATCCTCAATGTGTAATCTTGTAATAACTCAAGATTAGGTAAGGTTTAAGGCTGGGGCCTTATAGTTGGTATCAAAGGTCGGTTTAGATAAATTTAGGAGTTAGAATTCAATTAAATGATTATCCAAAAATATTTTTTTTTCGAAATGATATAGCATTTAAAGATTACCATGTTGCTTCATCTAAGACATGTTTGTTCAGAATGGTTTTCCGCAGAGGAAACAGGGAAGCAGTGCTAGGAAGGCATACAGAAGGAAATAACCTTCCGAATCAGCATCCAGAAATGGTCGGAATTTGAACTGAACAGTTTGTTGCAGTAATGGCTCAGTTGACTCAAGCGATAAATGGTGGTGGTATCCATACACGAGATCAGCCAGACCAACCGCAGAGGAACATGTCAGTGGTGGAACATTTCATGAGGCAACATCCACCATCATTCAGAGGATCATCTGACCCTGTGCTAGCTGAAGGGTGGATTAAAGCACTGTAAAAGATTTTTGATGTCATGGGGTATTCAGACAATCAAAAGGTTAGTCTTTCTATTTACCGTTTGGAGGGTGAAGCAGATCAGTGGTGGTCTATGGTTAAAAATATCAGGGACGCCGATGAGATTGATGCTCTTGACTGGGATGAATTCAAAGGTATGTTTCTTGAGAAGTATTTTCCTAAGGCTGTTCGACTTAGGATGGAAAAGAAATTCTTGGAATTGAGGCAAGAGGAAGACTCAGTGGCTGCCTATGAAGAAAGGTTCACTCAATTGGCAAGGTATGCTCCAAATTTTATCCGGGACCTTGATAGTAAAATCAATTGTTTTTACTCAGGATTAAAGCCAAAATATTGAAGGGAATTGGCTTCTTGTGAGTTTAAAAGTTATGAAAAGCTTGTTCGATGTGCTAAGAAGGTGGAAATGGAGTTTTCCGATGACCAAGTTTTCTATAACAACCAGCAGAAGAAGAGACCGAGGTGGCAGGAGAAAGGTAAGAATTCTTCAAAAAAGTCTGATGGTAAGAGAACTAAGTTTCCAGTTTGTGATAAATGTGGCAAAAGGCATGTTGGGGAGTGTCTTCTGAATTCTGGGAAGTGCTACCGATGTGGTAAGATGGGACATAAGGCTCGTGATTGCACTGAAAAGGATCAAGGTGAAGGTAAGAACAAATTTGATTTGCAGTTAGTGAAATGTTATAAGTGCAATGAGATGGGTCACTATGCAAACGAGTGTTCGACAAGGATCTTGAGTGATGGGAAGCAGTTAGACTACAAGCAGAAAGGGGTGGTGAAATCCTTTGCAACTACTTCAGCAGATGTCGGGCCATCAAATGAAGTTGTATCAGGTACTTTGTTTGTTTTTTCAGACTTTGCCAGTGTGTTGTTTGATTCAGGGTCTACACATTCTTTCATCTCTGAAACCTTTTCTAGTAAAATGGGAATACCATATCAAGAAATGACTCCTGAACTTTTGGTAAAAACACCTGGGGGGAATGTTGAGGCAAAAAGAATTTATAAGAATCTTCCTATCCTTATCTGTGGAAAGAACCTACTTGAAAACCTTATTGTTCTACCTCTAGTAGAGTTTGATGTTATCCTAGGTATGGATTGGCTCTCTATTTACCATGCTAAGATTGACTGTAGAGCTAAAGAAGTTTCTTTTCAGAAAGAATTCCAGTTTGTTTACAAGAATGAACCCTTACTTTTGATAACATATCAAGAGGCCGAGAAACTTGTAAAAGATGGAAATGAATGTTACCTTGCACACGTCATTGAAAATAAAGGAACTGTTCAGATTAATGATGTGCCAGTGGTAAATGAGTATCCTGCTGTTTTTCTTGATGAGTTGCCTGGAATAATACCAGATCGGGAAGTTGAGTTTACTGTTGACTTAGTTACTGATGCTAAGCCAATTTCAAAACCCCCTTATCGAATGGCACAAATTGAACTTTTAGAGTTGAAGGAGCAATTGCAAGATTTATTAGAGAAAGGTTTCATTAGACCTAGCACCTCACCATGGGGTGCTCCTGTTTTATTTGTTAAAAAGAAAGATGGTTCTATGAGACTCTTCATTGATTATAGAGCCTTGAATAATATCACTGTTAAGAACAAATATCCTTTGCCTCATATCGATGATTTGTTTGATCATCTCCAGGGAGCTCAATTTTTTTCAAAGATTGACTTGAGATCGGGGTACCATCAGCTAAAGGTAAAGGAGGCAGATATTCCGAAGACCGCGTTCCGTATGAGATATGGCCATTATGAATTTGTAGTAATGCCTTTTGGGCTAACCAATGCACCTGCTGTATTCATGGACTTAATGAATAGAATTTTCCATGATTTCTTGGATAAGTTTGTGGTGGTTTTGATTGATGATATTTTGGTGTTTTCTAAAAGTAAAGAGGAGCATGAAAAACATTTAAGGGTTATCTTGCAAACCTTAAAAGAAAAGAAATTGTATGGGAAATTCAGTAAGTGTGAGTTTTGGTTGCAACAAATTTCTTTCCTTGGTCACATTGTTTCTAAAGATGGAATAACTGTTGATCCTGCAAAAACAAAAGTTGTGGAAGAATGGCCAAGACCCACAAATGTAACCGAGATTCGTAGCTTCCTTGGTTTGGCGGGCTATTACCAAAGGTTTGTTAGAAATTTTTCACGGTTATCTAGTCCAATGACTAAGCTAACTCGGAAGGGTGTTAAGTTTATCTGGACAAAAGAATGTGATGATTGTTTTCAGGAATTGAAAAGAAGATTGGTGAATGCTCCAGTTTTGGCACTACCTTCCAGGAATGGTGAGTTTGTTATATACAGTGATGCTTCATTGAAAGGACTTGGTTGCGTCCTAATGCATAATGATCAGGTAATTGCTTATGCTTCACGAAAGTTGAAAACTCATGAGGTAAATTACCCTACACATGATTTGGAATTAGCTGCTGTTGTTTTTGCTTTAAAAATTTGGAGGCATCATTTGTATGGAGTAAAGTGTGAAATATATACCGATCACAAAAGTTTAAAGTATATATTCACTCAGAAAGAGTTAAACATGAGACAAAGGAGATGGCTGGAATTAATCAAGTATTATGATTGTACAATTCATTACCATCTGGGAAAAGCAAATAAAGTGGCTGATGCTTTGAGTCGAAAAAGTAATGCTTCATTAACAATGTTGCGGTTGGAACGTGATCCTTTGGTTAACGATTTGATGAACTTTGGCATAGAAGTTGTTGGTGCAGGAAGTCCTTCTGTTTTGTTTTAGGTATCAGTGAGATCAACTCTATCAGATAGAATCAAGCAAGCACAGAAGCAAGACAGTGAGTTGCATGAAGAGGTAGAGCTGGTTCAGAAAGGTAAGTTTCCTGAATTCAACATTGATAATGATTGTGTTTTGAGATTTGGGAAGAGATTGTGTGTGCCTTGTGATTCACAGTTGAAGAGAGAGTTGTTATGTGAAGCTCATAGTTCTCTGTTTTCAGTTCATCTGGGCAGTACTAAGATGTATAGAGATCTGCGGGAGTATTACTGGTGGGATGGAATGAAAAGAGATATTGCTGATTTTACTGTGAAGTGTTTGACTTGTCAGCAGGTTAAAGCAGAGTGGCAGTTACCGAAAGGGATGCTTCAGCCTTTACCAGTGCCAGAGTGGAAATGGGAGAATATATCCATGGACTTTGTTGTTGGATTACCGAAGACATCTCGAGATAATAATGCAATCTGGGTTATTATTGATCGCTTGACCAAATCTGCTCATTTCCTTGCTATACGAGATACTTTCTCTCTTGATCAACTTTCCCGTTTGTATATTAAAGAGATAGTCAGGTTACATGGAGTTCCTCTCTCCATTGTATCGGATCGTGATCCCAGGTTTACTTCTAACTTTTGGAAAGGCCTTCAGAAGTCGTTGGGTACTGAGTTAAATTTTAGTACAGCTTTTCATCCTCAATCAGATGGGCAGTCAGAACGAACTATTCAGACATTGGAGGATATGCTACGAGCTTGTTCTATGGATTATCAGGGAATTTGGGACCAACATCTTTCTTTGGTTGAGTTTTCATATAATAACAGTTTTCATTCCAGTATATAGATGGCACCATTTCAGGCATTATATGGGAAGCGGTGTCGAACTACAGCTTTCTGGGATGAAGTGGGTGAAAGGAAGTTGATGGGACCAGAATTGGTAGAAGAGATGGTAGAAAAAGTTCAGCTGATTCGGAAACACATGAGAACAGCTCAGAGCAGGAAGAAGAGTTATGCGGATAACCGGAGGAAGGATCTATCTTTCGAGGTAGGTGATCATGTTTTTCTCAAGGTTTCTCCTTGGAAAAGTGTGATGAGATTTGGTAAGAAAGGAAAGTTGAGTCCAAGGTTCATTGGACCATACGAAATTCTAGAGAGAGTTGGATCAGTTGCATACCGAGTGGCTTTACCTCCGAGTTTATCTCAGGTACACAATGTTTTTCACGTTTCGATGTTGAGAAAGTATATGCCAGATCCATCTCATGTTTTGAGTCCAGAGGTAGTTCAACTGGAAGAGAACCTATCTTATGAGGAACAACCGGTCCAGATTCTTGACCACAGGGAGCATGTGTTACGGAATAAGGTGATTAAGCAGGTAAAGGTTTTGTGGAAAAACCACATGATTGAAGAGGCAACATGGGAATCTGAAAATGCAATGAGGGATAAGTACCCCCCATTTATTCGATAAGTAAATAAATTGCGGGGACACAATTTTCTAAAGGGGGGAAGGATGTAACATCCCAAGTAAGTAATGAATAATAGATATTTTTATCTATGTCTATTAATGATTAAGATAGTGTTATAGAGGCTTAAAATGAAAATAAATACAATCTTATGCATGGAATACACTAATATTCTTATAAGATTGTTTTACTGCCTTTTGATGGCAAACCATTTTTGAATCTATATTTTGACAATTTTATAAACTATGTTTGTCAAAATAAACTTATTCTTTATGATTGGGACATCAAAATTTACCTTGTGTGAATTTTTGGTATTTTTCTGACAATGTTCATTTTTTAATGAATAGTGAAAAATACTGCATTTTACATCAAAACTGCTTTTTAATCTAATTTGTTTATATGACTAGATTATGTTTTGAATTGGTTTTGAAGTGAAATTAGAATATATTTTTACCATTTTATCTAATGGTGGTCATTGGAATCAATTTCACTTTGAAATTAGACTTAAACTGGTGTCAATCTTTTGATACTTATTGTTTTGTAAAAACACGCTATTTTCTCTGGCAGCGGGAATTAATTATTAAATTAATTAATGTGACTTATATGATTTGAATTTTGTAAAATAGACTTCATTTTTGAATTTGGAATATCAAATATAGCTTAGGGTGAATTTTTGGTAATTTTCTGAAAAACTTCAATTTTTGATGAATAGTGAAACTACTAAGTGGTAATCAAGCAAACTGATTTTTCAGTTAACTTAAAGTTTACCACTAATGTGTATTGAATTTTGAAAATCAGACATACATAGTTGTCATTAAGAAGTAAAATGTGGTTCAATGAGATTAAAATAATTTTTTTGGTGAATAGTAACTTATTAAGTTTTTAATCGTGATTAGTGGTAATTAGGGTAGTTTAAGGTATAAATAATGCTTTAATAATATTAAATGACCTAGAAACATGTCCCAAACTTATTGGTTGTGTCATGGCCAACCAATACAAGCCATGGGTCAACTTGGGGACCCCATGGGGACATTTTGGTTGGGAAATGACATAAATAACTTTTTATTTAATGTAAAAGTAAAAATGACACAAACATAATATGTTTTACGAAAACAATTTTCACATGGGTTTATAAAGATCAGATATTTGATTATAAATAGTCATTGGAAAGATAAAAAGATTTCCTACATCATAGTATTTGTTTTATGATTTTTAGACATTAAATAAATTAAATTATTTATGACATAATAATGATGCAGCGATGACATCATTATTTGACAATTTAAATAAAATGGAAAGACAATGTAAAATCTATGAACTACACATGTCCAAAACTTATTGGATGGGTGGATTTAAAACCCTTATCACCTTATCCACTAATTATATCAATGTGGGACCTTTTAAAACCGAAACACATTTTCAAATAAAGTAATATTTCTTTACTTTCCAAAAGTGCCCCTCCTCTCCTCTTATAAAAGGCCCCCACCTCTACCTCATTTCACACACTCCTCAAGCCTTTGGCTTGGCCAAACCCTGCCCATTTACTCTCTCCACATCCCTCTACTCATCCTAGAGGATTCCATTTGGGCATAATCCTTTCAAAGGAAGCCTTTAGGCTCAAATCAAAAGGAGTTACACTTTTAAAGGTAATTCATTCTCTCATGTTCATTTGTTTTATTTTGCTTCTCCAACCCCCTAAACTCTTTTTATTTACTTATTTTGTAACAAAAATAGTATCTTCAATATACAAGGATGTTTTTATAATATTTATTTGAGCTACACTCTCACACAACTACATCAAATGGTTAAAGAACATACGGTTTCCGTGGATGGCAAAATTCTGTCTCCCGAAACGATGATTGTTCAACACTCATTTAACACCTTCAAAGGTGGCCATTATGATGTCACTATTTTTATATATGATATATAATATGTTTATGTTTTCCTTAAGCTTCTGTTTTTTTTTATTTTTGGCATACCTTTATGGTTTCCATTATGGGTAAACACGATATCTTCATTTTAGGAAGTGCGGACTACCGCCCCCTCAAAGTAATTTGATTCGTTAAATACCATATGTGGGACATATAAAGGATGGAACTATGATATTATATATGATATTATAATGGAATTATAATATACCTTTATATCATTATGATTCCATTCTATAAAATACAAAATAGAAATGAATGTAGCGTTCATGCGTACGTACGGCTTACCGTCTCCATGAACGGTGCATTTCAGTTCTTACCTCTAAATGATTATGTAATATTATAAATGCATGTATGTACTGGATATATATGACATATATGATATCTATATCATGAATACCATTCTGGATATAATGAAACTTTGACCAAATTAACAACATGTAAGTGTAAGAAGTCTATTTTTGACTTAAGAACCAAATACCGACAAAATGAACATTATTAACTTAACTGATTACATGATGTTCATAACATGGTATAAAAGGAATAATGAACTTGAAAAAGATTCATAAGCAAGTAGAGATTAACTCAAGTTTATTATTCAGGAGATTAAAGAACGTTCGGGTCAAGTCGGATACGAGGTATGGGACTTCGTCTCAATCTCCTTTCGTTGAGGCATATTTTATTTTATACACAACTTTCTTTTATACGGTGTATAAACCCCTTTGAATTTTACATTTATTCAAAAGGAATCTTTTTTATACGAAGCGTTTACTAAACGACAAAAGGGAATGTTTTTGTCATACGTATGCGGCGACAACGACTTCTCCACCGTTGTGACCGTTATTTGAGTTTCGGCTTCCTCTACAAGCCATACCTTCTTTTTAAAAGAAAAATAAATACCATGTTTTACTTTTCTTTTACTTTGGTATTGAAAATGGTTTTCATAATGTTTTTATTATATCAATGTGTTGTATTGATATCTCGTGATTGAAATGTGGAAATGTTATGTTTCCTTTATGCATGTTTTATGTGATATGATTATGTTATGGTTCTTGGGAATTATTATGAAGACGGGTGGTTCCGTGATAAACTAAGGGCGGGTGAGCCCGTTATAGCTCTCCAATGCATTGGGTAATGCAAAGGAGTGAAACGTTAAGGTTTCTCCGAAGAGATTTAGGGAATATACTGTGATGGGTATTCCAAACGTAACCAAGAGGGTTACTCCCTACGTAAGAATGTTATGAATGACTCAAGTTACCTTTATGTCTTATGATTTCTATGATTTATTCATGATTTTATGAGGTATGTTAAAGTGCCTATGTTTTATGGGTAAAGTATGATTTCATTCTTATGTATATATGAACTCATGTTTCCTTTCTATGTTTTTTATAACCCATAGTGAGTTTTTATGCTCATCCCAAGTTTTTGAAATGTTTTTCACAGGTCAAGGGAAAGGTACATGATAAGATGATAGAGTCAAGGATGTGTCAAGAAATAATCCATGTTTTATTTTAATGGTGTTTCCATTTATGTGAATGAAGAATACTATCTTTATGTAACCACTTTGTTTATATGTGGAATGTAATGCAAGTTTTATGATCTAATTCTCTAAAACTCTAAACCCGAAAAGATCCTCAATGTGTAATCTTGTAATAACTCAAGATTAAGTAAGGTTTAAGGCTGGGTCCTTATAATTATTTGATCTTTTAGATGCACTATTCTATCCTAAACAAACCTTAGATCTTGGCTATTTATTCTATATCCAATGTTTGAGACTTGATCTAATTTTTTTTACTATAGATACATCAAGAAATTGAGATTTATTATCCAATTATTTTTTGATCATTTCAAATTTATTAGGAATTAATATGATAAGTAATTCCCATCTCTATTATTGTTTTATAAATAAATAATTTGATATTATTATTTGAGAATTCCTGGATTTGATATCTTAATTGTCTTCTTGAACCCTCTGTTCTTCTTGGCTTATAGATATCAAGTGAGTATTGGAATTCCTTGTCTTTTGAGGAAGGTGGTTTCATGATTCAAATTTATTATATAAAAAATTACTTTCCTGTTCCATGAACATGGTTTCTAAAATGGTTTTAAAACATGATTTTTTATTTATCTTGAAAATGGTTTTTAAATTGGGTTTTAAATTCATGAGAATTTTTTTGACCAAATGTGTTGGTTTTGGAAATGTTTGTGAAAATGGATTTCTCCCTTGGTGCTGCTAACAAAAATGGGATTAAAGCATTATTTTTATGATTTTAAAGATAAAGTTACCATTGAATGAATTTGATTTGGTAAACCCATTAATGTGATCAATGATGAGGTAGTGATCAATCCTCAGGGAAGAACACTTTCCTCCTAGACATGCTCTTATAGGATAGTGTGTCCACAATGTTTCCTAATTTCTGGCAAGTATCAACTCTCAGGAGTGAACTCTTACCCCATATATCTTTTATTCTAGGTTAATGTGTGCATCAAGTGGCTTAATAATCACAATAGTATTATAATGATCATTGTTGAACTGAAACCATTGTTACCCAAAATATTTTTTTATTTATTGATTATCTTGGAAATGAATGTTTGGAACATTTATTGAAATTATTTAAAAAACATGGTTGTTGGTATGATTTTATAAATTATAGAAAAATGATTTTTCCATGTTTTGTATTAAACTACATAGATTTTTCTCTCATGCCTATTCTTTTTTTTACGTGAGCATAATTTGTTTATTTTATAAATCCATATTATGAAACACTTGGTGGGATCCTATCGGGATCTTTTTCTCACACACTACATAAACCATTATGTGCATGGATATCCTTTTTTATCTGATATAGTTAAGGGGAAGACATCACAATGTGGCATAGGGTTTTTTAATTTACTAGGTGTGGGAGTCTGGAGGTGACATCACATTATATGGAGTTGGGTTTTCATAGTTATTGTGTAATTTGGTTGTTTTATTGATCTTGGAACTTGTTTTACCTCAAGGTTTTATCTCTTCACTTTTTTTATTATTTTGGAATATAGAAATACCCTTTATTTTTATCACATTTATTTATGTTATTTATGGTAAAATCATCCCCAAAGGTAGTTATTGATTCCCAAGAACTTGTCTCCAACCCATGTGTATTGTGAATTCCCTTCAATCCATGTCAGGACCTACTTGGGGAAAAAATAGTTGGGTAATCTAGGTTGATACATGAAATGCATATAAACTGAATAAAGTATGTAGTTTCACTTGAATTATTGTATGTCAAGTGCAATAATAAGATCATAATATCCAAATTAGTTTGCCGAGTTCAAACGAGTTGAGAAGAGAAGATGAAGTGCAAGACATTTATGCATAATGGATTGAATTAATCTTAGAGACCATGCCACATTTGTAATTTCTGTATAAAAAATAATTCATACCATGACTATATGAATTATTCACGAATAATGAAGAAACACCCAATGATTTTGGGGTTTTAAGAACGATTAAATAAAATTCATGAAGGTGAATACATTCTATGATTTCTATACATGAATGAAATTTATAATTCATATAGATTAAATGCATGGGTGGATTATGTTATTTTCAAACCATATGATAAAGTATTAAATGTGTAGATGATTTCGAACCAACCTTCAATAAAGAATATCATTATGCAAGGATCATGATTCATGTTGTGTTTAAAATGAATAATAAATGACCCATATTATTTGATGAATGAAAACTATGTGACGATATAATATAACCCAAGTATTTTTGGTATTTGACTGAGAATTTATATGGGAAATTATTCTAGAAAATTTAATACAAAATTATGACCATAATCAATGAGAAGATAAGTTGACATTTAATTACAAAATTTAAATGAGGAAAGTGTTGACTCTTTTCATAGTTATTTTAAGGATAAAAAACACTCTATATTTTTTCAACTTTTTTTCAAGTGAGTTTCAAGTGTTTTTGTTGAGTTATAGTGATAGGAAGGAAACCAAACTAAATAGGTGTTCAAAATGTTCTTAAAGAACCATTTCAAAGTCTCACAAAATAGTAAATCATTGGCTAATTGGTAGATCAAATTGACTCACCTACAGCCTACAACATTCCACTGGCTACCAAATGGAATCTCATCATCTAACCAATAAGAGTTCCAAAAGTGATTTTACCATGCCTTTCACACGGACTATCTCGTGGAATCTTTCATCTAGACAATGAAGACATTCTATAATCTTTTGAGGTGTATTGAATGTTGGTCAAAAAGTTCCAAATTGACTCTTTAAATCTCCAAATCAGTCTTAAACTTTCCCAGAATCCTATAAGGTTATAAATAGACTTCTTGGGAGGCTTAAATCTTTATATGAACAAATAAATAATCCATGAAAATTATTTCTGATCACTAATGATAAAGGATTACTTTCTAATCATCAAAGGGATTCAATGTTTATATATTTATCATCTTTTCCAAAAGAATATCAAGCATACATTATTAGTGGGAATTGATAACATCAATGAGAATCTTTCAAAGGTGTGAACCTCATAGAAAATTGTCAAGAACCATCAATAACCATCAAGATTATTTATTCTATCGTTATTTAATCATTTTTTATTCTTCTTCTCTTGAACCTTTTTATATTCTCTTTTCAACCCCTTGGATTTCACTATTCTGTCATTTGTCTCTCTCACGTTATTTCATATTCTTTTCTTTTAGTGAGATTATAGAATCATATTATAATGGGTTTTCCAAAATAAAATAATTTCAATTCATACTCATTCTTTTCGGTTTTTTGTATTTTCCATTCAAAATAAGGGGTTATATTGACTTCTTGCTTATCTATATAAAATTCAGTAACTCTTTGTTTGATTTTTAGTTTCTATTAAAACTATGGTATCATTTCATTTTCTGGTTCATGGATATCTATTAAAACAATGGGGTTAAATATAACCCTCTCAATCCTTCTAGAGGGTAGGAGATATAGGTGAGATTATTATTCTATTTCCGAACTCATTCATCAATGCATGCCTTTCATTTTTTTTATTTCCACACTTACTTTTCTGATATTTTTAAACATATTTTTTTATATTTTAATATGCTTAAACTTTGATGCTATCTCATTATTTCATGATATTTACATAAATTTATAGCATAATTTTTTTAAAGGTAATTCACTCCCCCTATTTCCATATTTATCTATCCAACAATTTGTATCAAAAGAGAACTTTGTGTTTTGAAAATTGTCTTTAAATATTGTTTTTAGTTTTTTTTAAATATTAATCAATTTCCATGTATGATTATATAATAGAATCTGCCTATTATACTCAAACTCCTTTCTTTGATGAAACAAATTAATCTTTTTAGAAAACTCATAAGTCCACTTTTCTTAAATGAATATCTGACCATATTTGGAAAATGATTATACATGAATATATTCATATTAAATAACCAAAAGATAAATTAACTCCTAAATACATTACTGGTTTTGAACTTAATGGAAAATAAATAAACTATATTCATTGTTTTCTTGATCAAAATGAATTTAATTGAATATATGTTTGAAAAAAATCCTATGAAATATTGAAATTTCTAGAATATAGTGATGAATAAATGGATAAAGTTAATTATACTAGATTAGAAATGCATATATAATACTTTGAAAATTTTTATATACATCCAAATGAATTCATTATTAGTTTGTTTACAAATTTTAGTGACATTTTCAATGGTTAAAAGTATCTTGGTGAGGAATTTTCTACATAAATACTATTGAAAATGATACTATGGTTCCTACCAAGAAATTAAGAACCCACATTCACTACCATAAAAGAAGAAAATGGCATGAAAAAAATGGTTGTCTAAGAGCTCATCAGATCACTCATGACATACAAAATTTCCATGAATCACCAATCCCCAAAAAAAGAAAAATAGGATAAGGAAGCCAAAGAATTCAAAAGAAAAATTGCTTCCAATGCCACATATGATAAATATTCATCTCTTAATGAATATATGGTAGGATGTTTGACAATGATATTAAAAAAATTGAACAAAAACCTGAAAAAATACCATAGTTTGAAAAAACAAAAATCAAATTTATGTACCATTTGTGACATGATATGAATGCAATAAGAAGGGAAATATTAGAACAAAATGATCAATATACAAAAATAATATGAAAAATAAGAAACAAGGTAAGAAATATCTTACACTCTCAACATGGTGTGTAAGATATGACTCCATGGACTCAAAATCCCTAAGCGATTCAAATCCAAAATGCCTCATACCGCATATCAAAGAAGGTGATGATGTTAGTTCTTCTATTTGTCACTCTCCTTCTCATTCCTCCAATTCCTCTCATTTATCCTTTTATTCTTTATATTTTAATCATGATGAACTTGAATTTTTAATAAATAACTCCATTCTAAATGTGATGATCTTACGAAGAGGTATACATAATTTATTAAAGAAAAATATCAACTTATTAATGAAAAATATCTCATTTAAGAAGAAAAATATTATTTTATTTTAAAATTAAAAACGAAACCAAACATTAATGATTTAGAATTAAAAATCAAAGACTATAAAAAGACACTCACTCAATTTACACATGGTGATCAATATCTTTATATGAAACTATTTTCTTAACATCTAATAAAAAATCACCATGTCTTCGATTTTTCAAATAATTTGAGTTATACCAAAATTAATATATTTATAATATATATTTCACAAATTATTTTTGATATTTATTGTTATAAAACTCGTTATTTAATTTATGGGTGTGGTTAAAAAAATGATATATATATAAAAATAAATCTATTTATCTTTCATCTATTATTTTCAATATAAAATTGCATGATAAATAATTTTGGGTCTTTAAATCCCTACTTTTTAATATTTGGGGACATATATTTGTTTCAATACACAAATTGTTTAGTTCTAACACTGCCAAACCAATAATATGGGAACCAAAAGGAACTTGTGTTTGATATATTATAGGTACCTTCCACCGGGATTCATTACCATATCATAAGGTGGGTTTAAATTAATGGAAACAAAATGGATGATACAACTCTAATACAGTTTTTTATAAAAAGAAAAATCATTGGAGTTTAAAATTTTATAAAATCTAGGAAGTTTATTATTTTTATTTTCTCTATTTTTTTATATAGTGGGAGTTGTTTTAATGATATTTTCCATACACTCTTGTGTATGTATTTTTTTAATGTTTTATCATCTTTTAAGTATGTTTTATCTTGAAAATATTTATTTCATAAAATAATGTTTTAGATATATATCTCAAGGAATAAAATTATTAATTATTTGAAAATATCTTACGCTTATTGGAATATATTTTTACATGTTTCATGGTTTTTTGTTTTTAAAACATTTTATTTTAAGGAGTCTTTTTCTTATCTTGTATTATTTTGAGTATGAGCCTAAATGTTAATATCTACATGGCTTTTAGAGTTTAAATGGTTTTATCTACTAAAATTTTTAAGCATGGTAGTTTGAAAATCCACTTGCTTTAACATGTATTTATTTTCTTAAGGGAGAGTGAGATAATGTTGCTCTTGTTTCATATGGTGGTTGTTTTCAAAATCATGTGTATATAGTGTTTTATTTTATTAATGGAGGAAATTTTAAAACGTTTTCATAAAATTTTATCATATTATTTATATCTTATTTCTCTAACTCTCTTACTTTGTAAGATTATTTTTGATAATAAAAACATGTGAGAAGTTTTTGAGATAAAGGAGAAATATAAAATAATGTATGCAAGATCAAATTATGTTTCATAAAGGGGTATCACATTGTTAAAAAGTTTTATATGTAAAAGAGGAGACAATATTATTATATAAAAAATTGGGAGAATTGATTTCATGAACATTTGGTAACCCCTTATTTTTCATCTTTTCTCACTTCATCATCTTTATTTTAATATCAAGTGTTTGTGATCATAAAAAAGGGTGAGATTTTTGACTCTCATCATAGTTTTTTAATAAAAAAATATAATGTTTCTAAATTTTTTTTAAGTGTTTTTGTTTATTTCTAGTGGCAAGAATGAAACCGACCTAAAGAGGTGTTCAAAGTGATATTAAAGGACCATTTTCTTTCTCTCACAATAGTGAAGTTCTAACTAGATTCTAAGAGAGAATCGACTAGAAAGTAGATCAAACAACCACACCTATGGCCTACAACACTCCACCAGCTACCTGGTGGAAGATGAAATGTTTGAAATTTATCGTTATAAAAGTGTCCTTCCTTTTCCTTGCACACCAGCTAGCCTATGTTATCAGGAGGCAAGATGGCGGTGACCTTCCATATCTTCCCAGGTTAATTTTATTTTGATTAAATTCCTAGATCAGATCTTTAATGCTTTTGATATGTACAATAATTACCCAGAATCCTATAAGGATATATATATAGAGTTATTGGGAGGCTTGTATCTTCATATGATAAAATAAAAAATCCAATGAAATGATTTCTGATCACCAATGATCAAGGATTCATTACAATATTCAAATAGATTTAAAGTTTAAGTTTTTCTTATCTTTTCCCAAAGAATAACATGTTTACATCATATTTTGGAATTGAGAACATCAAGAAGAACATTTCAATGTCCTTAATATCATAAAAAATCATCAAGAGCCATTAATATTATTTATTTTATCTTTCTTTATTCCCTTTTTATTCTTCTTCTCGTGAGCTTTTGTACCTTATCTTTAAAACCCATTGGCTAGAAACATTATATCATCTATTTTTCTCTCACACTATTTAATCTCACTATCTTTTAGTGTGAGTAGATAATCATACTGTAATTGGTTTTCCAAAATCCAACAATTTCTCTTCTTCATCCTTCATTTTAGTTTCATGTTTTTTATATTCAAAATCATGGTTTATATGGATTTCTTTCTTATCTATATAAAATAAAGTAATTTTTTTGTTTATTTATTTATATTAAAAACAATTGATCATTATTTTATTATTGGATATATACTAAAACTAATGGTTTAAAATAACCATCTCAAGCCTTCTTTAGGGGAGGAGAAGTTCAGTCACTTTGAGTATTATTATTGAAATCCTTCATCATAATGTGATTTTTCTATTTTTCTTTCTATATTTACTTTACCACTATGAATAAACATAATTGTTTTATATGTTTCCTTTCATATACTTTGATATTTTACATTATTGCTTGATATTTACATATCTTTATTTCATTATTTCCTTTTATTGTTGTATTTTTAAAAGAAATTCACCCCTTATTTCCATATTTCTCTAAAAAAAAATTACCTATTGGAAATGATCATGGTGTTTCCATATTCATAGACAATTACTAGGATAATTAACAAAAATTTATATAAATAATATTTTTTCTTTATATACTGATCCATGTGAATAATGACAGAATTGGTTTAAGTGTTTAGAATATTTTGAGAGTACATAGAGGCTGATATATCACTATATCGAAGAGAGAGAAGAGTTTTAATCTAGGATTTTTTACCAGAAAATAAGTCTTTTATCACCTGAGTATTTTAAGAAGAAGAAAGGGAAAAATATCACATCTGGTCTATTATGAGTTTTAATAAAATCAAACCTATTCAATCTATCTATTTAAGATCTTAAAGAACTATACATGTGTATATGAGCTGATCCATATACTTAATAGGAGGATTGAATGAAGAATAATGAGGTCAATATTTATTTAATCCACTATTTGAATATACTTTTATCTTTAAGGTGATAGTAAAAGTGTATTGAACACCATAGATTTTGTGTTGAATAAGATTAGTACATAGTTGTTAGAATTTTTATAGATAATAAAGAATACATATTGGGGAGAATAAAAAATATTTAAAGGAGTGGGTTATGATACCCAAATCATGTAAATACCACTTTATGGTAAATCTCACATTATTATTACACATTATGTGATGCTATGAGTAATTATTGAGTGTATTGAGAACTTTAACAAGTTTAAGAGGTTGAATTAAAGAGAAGTCATAGAAACAAACCACTGATTTGGCCCTACTTTCACTTGTCTATCAGACCCTTGTAATATATTAGTGAAAGTAAATGGAGGTTTCCTCTAAAGACCCAGGATACGTTATTGAGAAATAGGGAATCAAGATAATATTAATATCCAAGGAGTTCTAATCTTTGATGGCCCAAACTACCACAGTTGGAGGAATATGATGTTAACCTACCTTTTCTAAATTTTTCGTGATGTAATAGGTAACACCACCATGGGATTTCAACTTATTACTAAAGAATATACATTTAACCATGCTAACAAGAGAAAAATGGAGATGGCTGGAAAGACAAAAAATTCTATTTTAATTATTTTATTATAAAATTTTTACACTAATATTATGGTTCTTGAAATGACTAAATAAATTCAAGATAAATTTAGAAATTTCTTTATGGGAATCATTAAAGTGAAGTAAATCAAAATTCAAGTTTTTATGATTATATTTAAATATTTAAAAATTTATAATTAGGAGAATATTGAATACTATTTCAATAGGGTAAATGAGATAATCCAAATTATCTAAGGTTTTGGTGAGAATATTTTTTATTCCATAATTGTAAAAAATCTGATTATAAATTTTCTCAACTGGCTTGATTCAAAACTATCATCATTAGAAGATATAAGAGAATTTATAGTATATGAGCTACATAATATGATCATTTCATACAAGATGAAAAATACTATGTTATTTAAAAATATTATAAAATATGATATCGACTTTGAATACACAAGAAAAGGAAATATTAAAGAAGAAGAGGTTTTTGAACTACGTGATTCAGATGATGATGGGGATGATAGATACTTTAACCAAATTATTTCACTCCTATCAAAGAGATTCATAATGAAAAAAATGAAAGGAAAATGTAATAAATTAAAAATATGTTTTAACTATGATGATATTGGTTATATTGAAAATATTTTCAAAAGATGTAGGTCTGAGATTCTAACTTAAATTTGGAATAAGAGAGACCTCAAAGAAAGAAAGGGGATAAAAATAAGAAACAATATTTTAACATAAAATAATTATGATTTTTGAGTAATAAAGAGAAATTAAATCATTCCAAAATTCAGATAATGAAGTCACTCTCTTTGCACATGTTAACAAAGAATATGACTCCTTAAATAGTGATTATAAAGAAGAAATAACAGAACATAAGTGAGTTAAAAGAAAAATTAAAATCCTATATGGAATAAATAAAACGACTTAAGAAAGAAAAGAGGATGTTAGTGAAGGATAAAGAAAAGGTAACTAAAGAAAAATAATAATTGATCAAGAAATAATATGACCACAATAAAGAGACCATAAATTATAAAGTTAAGGTAGTTAACATGATAATATGATAACTGATCTTAAAGATAATTTTACTAAAAATGAGGAAGATATATTTGGGATAAATTCCATATGTATCACTATTCATCATGATTTACATAAATTTTTATAAAACTTCCCCAAATCAACTAAATTGATAGGGTAATATTCTCAATATAATGGGAATAAAGATCCAAGAGTATAAGGTAAACCCACACCCAATTAGAACCAAAAAAGATTTTCTATTTCAAACAATGTAGGAGTAAAAATAAAATCTGAGGAAGTTTGGATCAAGGAAAATTAGAGTAAATTTTACACTCTAAATAAATAAGTATTCCAATAAAACCACTACACTATAGAAAATTAAAGGTTATGATTTATCAGGAAAATAACAACATTATTCTAGAAAAATATGGAACCAGAACAAATGAATATGATTTAAAGGTTTTTGAGGGATTTTTGGATTATATAGACATAAATACTATTATTATTGGTTTAATATGTCATTACATAAAAAGGAGAAATAAACTAGCGGGATCATTGGTAATAAAATGAGGACTAAATCTCAAATAAAGTAAAATGTGACCATATATGCAATAATTCCATCCAACAAAAATTGATTTGGTTTTTTAGAGGAAGTGTGTGGCATATGTGAAAAAGAGTGCAACTAAGTGAAGGTATAAATGACTAGAGCACAAAGAGAAATTACATATGGTAAAAGTAAAAAAAATTATCATTAAAATAATAAAGTTTAACCAACTCAATCCAAGAAGTCATAAGAGAAGCACAAAGATGAAAAGTATGTCAAGGAGTGCTTGAAAATTTGGCATTATCAATTGAATAAGTCTATATAAAAGAGGTAAGATAAGATAATTGTTAGGTGAAAAGAAAAGAAAGCGGTAATATAAGATAAGTAAAAAGTTCATGAGAAGTCATCTTCAATTGGTGAAATAAAAATTCAAGAATAAAGTGTGAAGAGGATGAATCAAATACAAGCATTAAGCAAAGAAGTTTCCTTGATATATGAGGTTAAAACTTATTTCAATAAACATGTATTTCAAGAAAATAAAATGAGAAAATAAATTTATAAAAGGAATAAAAGGGATAATATTATAATTAAATAATAACCTATGTTGATAGGAATCAATCATCATATATGTTGTCTCCAAGACACAAAGAGGTCCCTCCTTACTTCCTATTATTTTTTTTGTTTGGAACTAACATAAAAATATTTAAAGGAGAATTTTGATCCAGTAATAATTAAACAACATGAATATATTTCCCTTCACAGATTCAATTGATAAACATGAAATGAAAAAGAGTAGCGTATCAATTATATGGGATAATTATTGAAAATAATCTATATTTATACTAAATTCTAGAAAATCTAGAAATTATGGTAAGATTAAAAAAATGGAGGAATGAGATACTCCATCTCACTTAATACCCTATTTTTTAATGTTTCAATCATTATTATTAATATGGAGTGTTGATTGGTGAAAATGATGAGAAAATGTGGAGTTATTTTTCTTTAACAATAACTATTTTGATGGTTTTTTTGAGATGTGTGAAGGTTACAATTTTAACATGATTAAATCTATTTAATACAACCCCTATTTGAGTAATGAGATATTTATGAGTATTATATCACATGAATGGTAGTTTATAGAAAATATAGACAACACTGGTTATATCTATCATTATTTATACACTATCCTAACCATATATACTTTTAATAGACCAAATAAATTCTCTTTTCTAAGAGAACCATGTGGTATTTTCCTTATCTTAGAAGAAAAGGGGGACGATAATTTTTTTTGAGTTTCTTAAAATGTATAAGAAAAGATAATAAGTCCTCTAAATTATTATTTTTTATTTGATTGTAAAAAATGGGGTGAAATATATGAGAACATAGATTTATTTTAATGATGTGAAGATATATTTACAACAAAATAAAATGGGGAGATTTTTGATCCCAAGTAAGCATTGGATTTATTATAAATGGGACAATATGTGTGTATTATGTGGAAATGAGGTGATGATTCTTGGAATATTTTTATGGATTAATAAAATGTAATTTTATTTCATGCTTGAGAAATTCTACTTTAATATTTAATGTTTTTTGGACTGCACTTAAATGATAATGACATGTGTGAAAGAATTTATATTGGTCTACATCATTAATAAGGACTTTGAGAAGTATATAAAGAGTGTTTTTAGAAGTAAATTAAATATTTTGATATTAAATTATGAGAATTATATTAATATGGTAATGAATTATATGATAAAGAATTTACTACCTCTTTTTATAAGAGTTAAGTAAAAATTATGGCCATTCCAAAGCAAGAAAAGGGACTAGCTCAACCACACATGTGGGATCATGACCCCGCAAATGGGAACTAGACTAAATAGATATCCTAAGGAAGTGGGTGAGAAAATTTCTTGCATGGATATTCCTATGCTCACATAGGTGGTTCGTAGGAGGTGCATAGTGAATGCAGGGTAGCACACACCATTGGCATGTGGGTGCACTATTTCGAGGCAGACCTGGTTACTCACATCTAGTGAGTTGATGTGGCATTATGATATAAAAGTGTGATCAGGGTAGATAAATCTATTAATGTTGGAAAATGGAAGCGTGACACTATATAAATATTTTAAAAACATGGATATAACACTATTTATCCAATCAATTCATCTCTATCATTCTATCACGCTAAATAGAATCTTATTATTCTTCGTAATCTGTATACACACAAAAACTTTAAGAAATCACATTACTTATTTGGATAGACCATGGACAACCTAACTGACCACATTAAATAAGTTGGATTAACCACATGTTGTTCATTAAAGTATCCACATACCCATAACTGAATAGATTACACAAATAGGTAAATATTGACCACATAGTTAATTAAGATTGACTGCTTGTAGAACAAATACATGGTCACTTAAGTGACTGAATGGAGGAAGCTACCACATTAGTAACTCAATGATACCATATATTATGATGATTTTATTACAAGTTTTATATAAAGATACGATTTTTGAGATTAAGCTACCATACATGTGTTGATCTACTGTAAGAAATAATTTTCACTAGAAAATAGAGAATCCAAGATACAATATTGTTCATTATCTGGTAGGGGGACATTACATTTATAGGATTATGAGCATGCTTATAAACCAATTAAAGACTTAATTTTCACTTGCATGCTTATAATTCAAGTACAGTAAGAAAATCACAATATCCCAACTCATGTGGTGAGTTTTAACTAGTTGAGATGATCTCACAACATGTGAGGAATTCATGCACACTAGCTTGTATAAATCTAGAATTTTAGTCCATGTTTAGAATTTTTAATGTAAAATCATTCATACCATGAGTATTTTAATAATTTGTAAAGAGTGAAGAATCCCCTAATGTTTTTGGGAATTTAATAATGATGAAAGAAAATGTATAAAGGTGAATTCATGCTATAGTTTTAATTAATGCATGTAGTGTATAATTTATTCAAATTGATTTCATGTGTGTAAGAGGTTATTTAAAAACCCTGTGTGAAAGTATTAAACATTTTGACGATTTTGAGACACCCTTTAATGAAGAATATCATGATGAAACAATCATGATTCATGTAGTTTTTCAAATGATTTCTAGTATTTGATGAATGAAAACCATGTTTAAAGATCTAATATGTCCAAAGTATTCTGGGAATTATAATGATCATTTATATGGGGAATTATTTTAGGACATTTAACATAAAATTATTTTCAAAATCAACGAGGATACAATTCAGGATTTTATAACCAAAAATAAAATTAGGAAAGAACCTATTGGAGATGAACATTGTGTTTCAATATTCATAGATAATTACTATGATAATAAATGTGAATTTATATACATGATATTTTTTGTGTATATTTTTATGTACTTGAAAAATGAGAGAAGTGGTTTGATCATTGAGAATATTATCATAATTATGAGAGTTTGATATATCACTATATCAAAGAGAGAGAAGAGTTCAAAGATAACAGGTTTTCCATGAAAAGGAGTCTTGATGAACCTATGTATTCAAATAAGAAAGAGGGGGCATATACCACATATAATATATTATAAGTTTCAAGATCAATAAATGTGTTCAATATATTAATGATCATGAAGAACTGTACATGTACAGTCCTACTGATCCATATGATCGGGGATGTGGATTTATTGAAGAAGAAGAATGAGGTCTTCCTTTGTTGGATACTATTTTTTAAAGAGAGTTTTATCTACCTGTGTACATTGGAAATAGAGAAAACATAATTGATTATGAATTGAATTGATTATTCCCTACCTATAAGAGACTATTTAAGATAGTGAAGAATCTATGTTGGGTGGAATAATCAACATGGGAATGAGTAGTGTATTCTAGCTGAACATTATTATGCACTGATTTAATTTATATTATTATTTCACACAAGGTGAGGTTATGAGTAATTATTTAGGGGCTTAATAAGTCTAAAAATTTCACTAGGTTAAATTAAAGAGTATTCATAAAAATGGATAACTGGTTCAAACCCCTCTCAGTGGTTCATATGGTCCTTCAAATCTACAATAAGGAACACCAAAATGCATTAGAGTTTCACCGAAAACTATGGTGAAACATATTGATATATTCCGTAATGAGACCCATTTTAACCTCCAATATAATCCACAATGTAATCCCCTATGTGTCCCCCTCATATCCTATAAACCCAGAGAATATCTACAATGCGACTTGGGACACCACACCATAACTACCCATAAAGAAATAGGGATAGGGAAATCTCGACCCCCAAAATCCTATGATATAACCCCAACTTACACTACCAAAACAAAAATCCTAGACCAAACTATACTATAGTGATGTTACTATGATATAATAAAGTCAAAGTCAACAGAAACCCAAAACTACACCTTTTAACCACCCTATACCATAGCTAACCTTCACACTGTAGCTAGTCCAAAATCAATAGATCCACAAAAACCCATTATCTGAAGAATCTATACCACCAAAAATTGAATATTCTATAATATCCTCCACTAAATCATGACTTATAGCTCTATGATACCTCCACCTCATCTAGATGAAATTTTATCTTAAAAAACCCCTCCCTTTCATCAAGACTCCACCTCGAGCCTCTTTCACCCGAAACCGCACCATGTAATAGGATGGAGGATCTAGGTTATTACAGACCTCCCTTAAGAGGGAATTTTTTGGTATATGATATGGAATCATCACTATATATAAGGATAGAGGCCAAGAAATGGTGTGGTTCCCTTCCCTGATTCGTCAGGCATGAATCAATATTTTTGACATGAGATGACTGGTTTCCGACATAGGCTGATGTGGTTTTTGCTGATGAGTCTTGGCGGAATGGTTAACACATGATGAACTAAAAATAATTTTTATTTTTATTTATTTCTTCACGGATACATGTATATAATGGAATATAATAGGGGAAATAGGATAGAACCTACTAATATATATTACTCACACCCTGTATGAGCACTCTAATGTAAGTGCATAACTTATTCCCAGTTACATATTGAGCACATATTGTGTAGTGCATCTAGTTGGGGTATCCCAATGGGTATTAGGTGTGGTATGAGGTGAGGCTCAAGGATGGTAGTAGAGCCTCTTGTGTTTTATTTTATTTTATTTATTTTTTATATGTGATATTACCAGTGGGCGATTAGTTGAGATACATGCTTGTATGGAAACATTTCATTTATTATATAATGAATATGTTTATTTGGTTCTATATAATTAAAATATTTATAAAGAATGAAGTTTGGTTATTTATTTGGGATTTATGGATATGATATCAAGGGAACAATATTTACAATAATTTATTTATCCCCTCATGGAAATTCAAAAACCTTTGGTGTATGTGGAGGCATCCCTGAGGTAATGTGGCACTCTATCTGAGGACGCTGATGAGTGGTATTAGTTTAGACATAAATTTTTTTGATCAAATCATCTTTCTTTTATCTTAATATTTAAGATATGGTAGATATGGAATAAAGATATTCTAGAGCTTGTGATGGAACTCATACTATTGACTCATGAACACCTTTATAATGGGAGGCCTAGGGTACCATGTTTATGGGAATATTTTTTGGTTTTTATTACAATAGTTGAGATATTTATTCAAGTATAGTGTTTTTATTTTAGACTGTTATTGTGGTTTTTTCTCTTTTCCCATAGTGGAATGAGGCAAATGTATGTGCATCACCCTTGGAATGTAGGATTCACATGAAATACACATGATATTATGTGATTAATTTTATAGATGATAGGGGGTTTATTTTTTTAATGTTTCAACAACAACATATATAGTATTTCATCATATAACTTGTTTATGGAATTCTTCTAAACTAAACCATGATATTTTTTTTGTGATAGGTCATGCAGATCCCATCACAAGATATTCTCTGGTGAATATTATAATTTCCATCTATACAAGGGATTTACATCAACACTTGGTGGGTTGGTATACGAATTAGATGACTTGGAGACAATAATAGGACGAGTACATGTTACCTTGAGGATGTGGATACCCCTGTAAGGGTAGAGGAGATGAATACCAGATGCCTAGGGATTTTGAGATGAAAATTGCACCAAGTTATTATGGTACTGATGTTTGGTTTGGAAGTTAGGTTTGGTTGAATTCCTACACTTTTTGATTTTGGGTATGTTTTTTGATGAGTTGGTGGATTATAATCATATATGGTTAGATCTAGGATTGGTAGAGCATTGGTAGGCACTTTGTAATTTGGGAAAACACCCAAATGTTGGGTGATAATATGGTATCACTTGGAAAGATTGAGATGCATCATTCCTATATGAAGAAAAAAATCAAGGATTCTTAGACTATATAATATTGAAATGAGAGGAAGGCATGGGAGGTTTTTTTTGGTGTGTGATATTTGGTTTGATGGGACCTGACTCCTGAGATTGTGAGTTAGGTTGCACGATCAATTGATACCAGAGTTTACACCTCATGGGTTTGGATGAGGTCAAGATAGATGATGAGTGATAACCTACATAAAGATTATTTTGATATTCAATCTACCTTGATATAAAGATAGTGATCACTGAAATGGTTTTTTGGGGAAATTCTTGATGCCTGAGGGAACATGCATACTAGTTATGTGCAATTACAATTTTGACTATGGATTAGTGAGGTAATTTGTGTAGGTAAAGAAATAATGGATTTGATAGAGAAAAAACTATAATAGAAACCTAAGTTTTTTAATGAAAATAGAAGGTGTCCCTCAATGGTGTGATGTGAAATTAGTGATGGGCCTGAGTACCATGGTACAATCAATACAAGATTTATCTATAATAAGAATTAGCAAGATGGGACAAGAATGTATTAAGATGAGTAACATGCATGTGATTTTGGAACCTAATAGGTGTTGTTCTCAAGGAGTAGTGTATGGGATTACAAATAGTGGTGAGAACAACATTGACTATTGGAGGGTGTGAATGTCATTACAAATAGATATTTCTGAATGTTAATGATAACATTCCTTGTGAGTCAAGAATAGGAGGTGATAAATGTTTTTTGGTGATTAGGTATCAGTGGGATCGTAACATCCATTCACTAAGTTTGATATTGGATGGAGTGTGTGATATAAGATCATATGTTTTGGTATAATAGGGAGATGATGATGATATCCCATGGATGGGTGCATCAAATTTGTTACAGATGCAAGACTCTCATGAAGAAAAAGTTATGGATGTGTTGAGACTAGTTTTTGGATGGTAGAGATGGCACCAAGATTTTAGTGAGTAGGTTAATATAATTTTATCTTATTTTATGGTAAATACCAGATTTAGGAATTATATGACGCATGATATGGAGTGTATGTGTTGGAATAGGGCTAAAGATTGAATTTGATATGATTTGAGAGTGATTCAGATCAAAGGTGTTGTAACACCCCAAGATTTTGCAACATGTCTATTTTTAAAATTTAACTGTTTTGATAGCATACATTAGACAAAACACCGAGCTTAACCAAATGATTAAATATTATTATTGTGATCTTTCCATTGGAATCGTAGGAATAAAGGGTTTAATTAAATTATGAAAATATATTTTACAGAATTTTATAAAATAAATTCATTGGTTACCAATTAATTATAAATGTAAATAAAAACCAATTGAACATAAAGGATATGTTTTTATAAGAAAATATATTTATGACCCAAATGAAATTTTATATTCAATTAATAACTATTATTGAAAAATCTTAATGTAATTTATATATTACATATTCAATCAAATATTTTTAAATTCAAGGAATAATTTTGATACACTTAATATAAGAATAAATTCAATTTTAAGCATAAAAGATATATTTTTTAAAAGGAAATTTTACCACCTTTTAATGGAAGACATGTTTAAAAACTATTTTTAAAACTTTTAGAAATTCAATTGAACAAAAAAAACTTTATTTTTAAAATAAGAATATAAAAATTATCATAGGGTGAATTTTTTTTATTTTTCTAGAAATATTTTTTTCCAGTGAGTAGTGAAAAAGCCTGTTTTTTATAAAAATATCATTTTTGTTATATTAATTGTCTATTTATGATTTTAACAGTAAAATTAACTATGAAATTGTAAATAAAATTTAGTTATATTATAAATGATAATATGATATATTTATATCAGGGAATAAGTAAACAAATATTTTAAAAATGATAAATTAAATGTTGGTATTTATGTAAAGTGTAAATGTTAATTTACAATTTTAAAATAAATATAATCATTTAAAATAAATTTTAATTTCATAAAATTTATTCATGAAATAATATTATGTTTTCTTATGATTATGATATAATTTTATGATACCTTAATTGATTTTTCAATGTGTTATAAAATTAGTTATAATTTTAAAATCAGTATTTTTTGAATAAATGATGATTTTAATTAAAAATTATATTTATAATATTTATAAAATTATTTTCATAAAATTTCTTTCATTTTTTAATTGTACACATAAAAAAATGTTTAGGGTTTATTTTTGAGATTTTTTTAAAATAGTTGAATTTTTTATGAATAGTGAAATACTATAATTTACGATATATATACATTATAAGTTAAATACACTATTTATTGATTCATTGATAATTTAAGAACCGAAATCTAGAAATATTATTCTCTATTTACTATATTTAGTCATGGTAATAAAATTTTTTATAGTATTGACTAGAATTAAAAAACTAATGATTAAAATAATCAAAAAACACCCCTCTCCTCCACTATAAATACCACCCCTTACCACCTCTTGTAATCACACCACCAAAGCCTTAAATATTGATTATATTATGAAAATTTACTATCCGAACCTAGCACCCACATTCTTGTCTTTCTGGTCTCACCGAAAATACCATTTAAAAGTTCCTTAAGGAGGTTCTCAAGGAGAGAAATTCAAGAGGTAAAATCCCTTTTCATTCTTTTAATTTTCTTTCAATTTATTTTTTTCATATCCTTTCCTTATCCGATCTATCCAAACATGAATGATAAATCCAATATAATATATATAGTGTAATTTTATTATGTTAATGTGACATCCACCATCAATTCTATTCTCTTCCCCTTTTATTTTAAAAATGAAAACATCATCCATGAGCTGTCGATTTACCACCTTCGTGGACAACAAGTTTTCATTTTTCAATTCTGCCTTCAAGGCTGGTCATAAAACCATTTTTATGGATAAAAAATATTTGAATATCTATTATAAAAATTATTTAATTTTATAGAACAAGTATATATACATAATATTAATTCATAATACAAAACTAGTTTGTGATGATCAAAAAAATGCAAACATAATGTAAATGGTTATCATTAACACTTTATATAATGAATCATCATAATATATTCAAAAAAATGGTAGAAGATAACATTAAATGTTATATAATTTCATTAATAACAAATAATTTCAATTCTGTATAACTATTTCCAGTTTACATGATTTTTCGTACATGTATACAAGTGAACCAATCATGAAAACCAAGGAAACGAACACTCCCAAATGACGAAATTGAATCTTTTAACTCATAAAAAAGATCATAAATTAAAATAGTAAAATTATTATAAATAAAATAAATATTAAATATGATACTAATTAAATTATTAATTTATCTAATTTTATTATCCTGGACATTAAGTTCAAGTTAAGAACACTTTCAGACATAAGGTAAGAGTTTTCTAATATCACTTTCATTTATGTGAGATATGACTTATTCACCAATATTTATCATGTGTGGTGTATTTATATTTACCTTTTAAGTTTCATATCATTAATATATTTATCTTCATGGTATTAAATGTTTAATTTAATTTTCATTAATTTTATGGGGCATACGATTTGACTACTTTCAATGTGGTAAGGGATTCTACCCGAATCTCCATTTTTCTGTCGGGTTACACTTTCCCCCTCTTCACACCAATTAAATTCGTATTTATTTTTATGTATTTATTATAAATTATATTAATATGTTACAAAATCATTTATCCATATCATTTCATATTTATTTTATGGGTAAATAGATGTTTTATAAGTTTTTTCCTTTTCAATTCCACCCAATAAGCTAGCCCGATTAAAGGGAACTTTCCAATTTCTTAACCATTTTCAAGTACCATACATAATATATTTTAAGATACAAATATTTTTATCCTGAAAAAATAATTTTTTTTCGTTTTTGGATTTATAAAATTAATTATGACTGTTTCCATTTTAAATACTTTTTTATATTTTCTCTTAAAGTCCACCGAAGTGGCCCAATTCAAAAGTTTCTTAGAAAATCGTTTTGCGTGTTGGACATAATTTATTACTAAAAAATAATTTCACTATAATTTTCTTTTTATTTTATAGGATATACATGTTTACAATATTATTTTATGAAAAATGAAAATGGTTTTCCAAAATAACTCTTCTTTTCAAAGTAAAAAGAGCATTTCTCTTAAGAATACCTTATTGATTTTGTTAGAGTATTTTAATATTTTTCAAAACCCTTTGTTGAATTTTAATATTAATTGAGATTGATATTTTATGATATATTCTACCAAATTTTATTAGATTGTTTATGATCAATTTTACTATGAATGTGTTATCCTGATACCATTCACTATATTACTCGAAATGGTTAGTGATCATATTTACTGATTGGGGAAAGTTACTCACATTTCATATGTATATGTTGTTTATGATTCAACCATTCATATGAGGAATTTATTAGACATATTAAGTGGCATGTGAGGACAACTATAACACCTTGATGTATTGTTAGGTTTTATGAGAAAAACTAGATATGGGCTTGGATGAGGCCTTTCCCATTAATTTTTAGATATGGTTTTGGATGAGGCCTTAACTATTTATTTTTAGATGTATTGAATGAGGCCTCGATGTTATATTTTATATGTCCAAACCTATTCATTCCATAATTATGACACTATTAATTGATATTCCATGTGATAATTAGACTAATAGAATATCCATAGTTAGGGTTCATTCTCACATGGTTATTTATATGGAATTATTTGATCATATTTTATTCACTCCATATTATTCTCGAGATTATGTTTTAATGAAATGTGTTTTTAGTTATTCACATTTCCTTATTTTTAATATTTATTTATGATTTCTTATATTGTATTGATTACCCTTTCCAATCATATGAGCTCACACCTTTCTTATGTTTTATTTTTTTACCAGAATGTGAAGATTTATATTATGAATGATTTGAAGGGATAATCTAAATTTTATGGGTGTTTCCAATGGATTTTATATGTTTTTTCATTTCAAGATGTTATGTAACAATTATGTTTTTATATAGTATTCCAAATCTACTAAAATATTTGGTCTTTTGGGATACAAACACTTGTTCATAGAACCAATATAACAAAGTAAGGCACTGGATTCGGGCTACTGAGGTCAGGGTCTTTATAGTTGGTATTAGAGAACGTTTAGTAGAAATACTATAAAATAGATTTATAAAAAATATATTATGGAGCATAACCATAAGATAGAATTTTAGGTTAATCATATAAAAACATCCTAGAATTTTGGTATGGTAGATATTCGGTGGGTTTTCCTAGAAATACATATCTATATAGATACTACATGTGGAAGTGGTTTTGGAATAGATGTACCTAGTGGTAAAAACATTAACAAGGTGTTTTAAGCCTGACTTGATGTAACTTGGTACGTGCCAATGAGACTTAATTCACACCTGGTTTCACACTCCCAGCAGAAATGGTTAGGATAATTCACATTTTCTTTAAAAACCAATATAAATGATTTAAAAGTAAATATATCCCCAAATCAACCATATTTATGAATATGAGATTAGATATGAAAAAATTTTCAATTAATATTAAGTTATAGATTATGCATTATGACTCATAACTTAATTTAGGGTATTGAATTATACAGAAGTGAAACTTAGTAGAAAGAATATAAACCTAACCAATACACATGATCTCTAGTGTTTGAATGATCATATATTTTATGGTCTTATTCAATTTTTTCGAAGGGAAAAAGTCTCCCAAACATTCTTATCACATGAGGATATAATATCATGTTATATCAATATAGATGAATAATTCTATAATTTTTATGACTTTTAAAGGAATTAAGAGAAGAATAGGGTAGTAGAGAAAATGATAGATAAATGGAATAAGGGAAATAAGGATTTTACCACATGTTATAATTGTGTAAAGAAGCATCCTGGCACTTGCTTGAAGGGAATGAAAGTTTTCTACAACTGTAGAGAGAGGGGCTAACATGCTCATGATTTTAAAGGAAAGAAAGAATCCATACAATTATTCAACTAGAAGGATATGGGTCACTATGAAAATCAATGTCTCATGTTTCAAAATAATATACCCAAAAGAGGATAATGGATCATGGTCAAGCTTATGCTACTACCAAAAACAGAAAGGAATTATTATTATGCCTATGTTTGGATTCAAGAATTATGTTATTTGAGTATTTTTATCAATAATGTTCTAGTTATAGGAATCATGAGATATATAAATATTTTACCACAATACTTCTTCTTTAATGAATTGGAAGCATGTGATGATTATCACCGATACTCAATAGGAGAGATTCTGTTGTAAGTTAATATTTTTGAAAACACATGACTTGTGAAAGATAACACTAAATATGTGCTTGATATTGAGAAAATAATAAATAGATGTTTATGGGATAGTATTTTTTACTGTGAAGGCGGTTAGTGATCTGATGGTTTATGTTATGCTTGACTTATTAAATGTTTGTATTTAATGACTTTATTCAACAACCTGAGATTATACTTATAGAAAAACGCATGTTTCATAAAGGTTTAAAGGATATTAAGGTATTCATATATTTGGTATGTGAAAATAAAAGATACATTATTTGGGGAATATTATGTTAAGTTGATTTTGAAAGTTTAGTTACCTTCTTTCTAAATATTTTGTCTTTGAATTCAGACATACATATTTTAGATGAGTCTTAAGTTTAATTAATTATGGAATGGATTAAGGATATTATTGATTAATATTAAAGTATGATTTATCATATTAGATAAACTATTCTAACCATATTAGTTTCAGTAAAAATTTAAAGGATGAAGGATATGACTTGTGGATCTTATGATTCCTAAAATTGCTCCAGGCATAATTTTTTTCTTGAATATTAACCTCTAAATTTAAGAAATAAAGTATAGATAAATCGAATGACAACCAAAGGGTGAGATTAGGACATGGAATGGAATCAAGTAATTTTATTTTCTCTTGTGATTTTTTGGATAGTAAAAGAAATACTCAACTCTAGGAAAATGATTTTAGAACAAAAAAATCATCCATTTACTTTTCTTTTTGAGAAATAAATGGTCTTTTAACTATTCAAAAATTTACAATTTCATGATGGTAGAATTACTAACGACCATGTTTTCTATAATATCCATAAGAATGGTATAGTTATATTTATCTTCCATGTTCATATTTTCACAAATGTTAAACTATTTAGGAATGTTAGTTTTGTGGTGACCTTTACATTTAACTTTATCTCTTTTTAAGAGGAAGTTTTATAAATTCTTTTTATGATATGGTATTTCCACAAAGTAATTTTAAAATATTAAAATTCAATTTTTGAAGTGAAATTTAAAATTGAGAGGACACAATTTATTGAAGGAGGGGAGAATTTAACTCCCCAAGATATTATGGTATGTCTCTTTTTAAAATTCCACTTCTTCGATATCTTACGTCATAGAGAACACTTATCTTAAACAAATGATTACATATTATTATTGTGACCAAGCCATTGGAATGGAGAGAATAAAGGGATTAAATAAATTATGAAAATATACTTTACACATGTTTATAAAATGAATTCATTAGTTACCAATTTATTAGAAATGAAAATAAAAACTAATTGAAAATAAAGGATGTGTTTTTATAAAAAAAATTATATTTATGACCACAATTGCATTTTATCTTAAATTAATCACTATTATTGAAATATCTTAATGAAATTTATAAATTACATATTCAATCAAATATTTTTAAATTCAATTAATATGTTTTATAGGGTTAAGATAAAATTAAATTCAATTTTAATCATAAAAAGATATATTTTCTAAAAGGAAATTTAACTAGATTTTAATGGAGAACATCTTTAAAAACAAAATTTTGAAACTTTTATAAATTATATTGAAAAAAATAAAATTAATTTTTTAAAATTATAATGAAAAAATTAGTTTAGGGTCAAAATTTGTTATTTTTTATGAAACTATTTATTTTTCGGTGAATAGAAAAAAATCATGATTTTTATAAAACTGCCATTTTTGTTATATTAATAATCTATTTATGATTTGAATAGTAATATCAATTATGAAAGTGTAAATAAAATTTTGGTATCTTATCAATGAAAATATGATATATTTATATCATGGAATAAATATACAAATGTTTTAAAAATGATAAATTAAGTGTTGGTATTTCTAGAAAGTATATATATTTATTTACTATTTTATAAATAATATAATGATTTAAATGAAAACTTGTTTTCATAAAATTTATTAATTAATTATTATTTTTTTCCTATAATTATAAGATAATTTTATGAGACCTTAATTTATTTTTTAAAGTGTTATAAAATCTTTTATAATTTTAAAATACATTTTTTAAATAAATGATGATTTTAATTAAAAAATAATTTTATCATATTTATAAAATTATTTTCATTAAATGGATTATATTTTTTAATTCTACACACATAAATATAGTTAGGGTATTTTTTTATTTTTATAAAATATTTATTTTTTTTTGAATAGTGAAATATAGTAATTTACTATATTTATACATTATAAGATAATTACAATATTTCTTGATTAATTTTAGATATAAGAACCATAATATATAACTCTCCTTATATTTTTACTATATTTATTCATGGTAATAAAAACTATTTATAGTCTTGAGCCAAAATAATAAACTAATGATTAAAATAATAAAAAACACCCCCTCCACCTCTATAAATACCACCCCTCGCCACTAATTCTCCTCACACCACCAAAGACTTGAAACTTTATTATATTATACCCATACCCTCTCAAAAACTCTCCCACATATTCTGGTCTTTTCAGTCTCACCCAAAATACAATTTCAAAGTTCCTTAAGGAAGTTCTCAAGGAGAGGAATTCAAGAGGTAAAATCCTCTTTTGTTATTTTAATTTTCTTTCAATTTCTTTTCTTTCATATCATTTAGTTATATACTATGTCCAAACATGCATGATAAATCCTGTATACTATACATACTAAAATTTTATTATGTTAATTTTATATCCACAATCAATTCTCTTCTATTCACATTTTAATTCTAAAAATAAAAATATTGTTCACGAGGTGTCGATTTACCGCCTCTATGGACAATGAGTTTTCAATTTTCAATTATGACTTGAATTATCATCATAAAACCAATTTTATGGTTAAAAAACACTTTAATATATTTTATAAAACTTATTTAATGTTCTATTAACAATATATATACATAATATTAATGCATAAGACAAAAATAGTTCATGATGATAAAAAAATGCCAAAATAATGTAAATGGTCATCATTAAATCTTTATCTAATTAACCATCCTCTTATCAATAAAAAATGATATATAAGACCATTAAATATAATTTAAGTTCATTAGTAACAAATAATTTCAATTTTTGATAACCATTTCTATTTTATATGATCTTTTGTACATGTATACAATTGATCCAATCATGAAAACCAAGGAAACGAACACTCCCAAATGAAAAAATTGAATCCTATAAATCATAAAAAAGGATGTATATTAACTTAATAAAATTATACTAAATAAAATAAAAGTTAAATATGTTATTAATAAAAATATTAATTAATCTAATTTCATTATCCAAGAAATTAAGTTCCAGTACAGAACACTTTCATACAAAAGGTAAGGGTTTTCTCATCTCACTTTCATTTTTGTGAGATATTCCTTATTCACCACTATTTCTCATGTGTGGTGTATGTATACTACCCTTTTATGTTTCATATCACTGATATATTTATCATCAGGGTATTCAATGTATCATTTAATGTTCATTATTTTTATGGGCCATACAGTTTGACTATTTTCAAAGTGGTAAGGGATTCTACCCGAATCTCCATTTTTTTTACTTTGGGTTATTATTTCTCACTCTTTACACCAATTTAATTATTCTTTATTTATATATATTTATTATAAATTCTCTGTATAAGTTTCAAAATCATTTATCCATATCATATCATCTTTTTTTGACATGGAAATATATGTTTTATAAGGTTTTACTTTTCAATTCCCCCTGATAAGAAAGCCCAATTAAAGGGAACTTCCCAATTTCTTACCCATTTTCAAGTAAAATCAATAATATATTTTAAGATACCAATTTTTTTTAATAAAATCAACATTTTTATCATGAAAAACTATCTTTGTTCATTTTGGGTTTTATAGAAACAATTATGACCTTTTCTATTTTAAAGACCCTTTTAAATTTTCTCTTAAACCACATTAAAGTGGTCCAATTGAAAAGTTTCAAAAAAAAAATATTTTTACATGTTGGAGATAATTTATTCCTAAATTATAATCTCATGGTAAATAAATTTAATTTTCTGTGATATACATGTTTATAATATGATTTTATGACCAATACGCATGATTTTCCAAAAGAACCCTGCACAAGAGCCTTAGCCCATTTGGTGAGGACTCACTAGGTGCATCCAAGAGACCTGAGATCAAATCCGGGTGGAGGAATATTTTCGGGTTACAGTAGTAGTAATTTATAAGTACTGTAGCAGTCCCTGTTCTGTACTCTAGCAGCCAGAACTATTCATCCATCTAGGCCTTCGGGCCACCGGTTTGGTCCTCGGGTCTTACAAGGCTTTCAGGCCACCCAAGGCCTTCGAGCCAGTTTATTATCAAGGCCTTAGGGCCACCTTAAGGACTTAGGGCTACCCCAAGGCCTTTGGGCCACATGAATGTAGGCCCTAGACACACTACAAAAAAGAGCAACCCCAGAAGAGGATTCAGAGTAGGTGCACTCACCAGAGCAGAGCCAAATGGATTATCAGAATGAGAGGGTATGGCTATGCCATCAGTACCAGCCTGTGCTTGCATGAGAATCCTAGCCAGAGGGTCATGCAAAGGTGGAGAGATACTATCAAGATGTAGATGCTGGGGAGGGGAAGTTCCTTATAGATAGTCTGGTTTAATTCCCTAAGACCTTTGGGTCATGTAATCTCTTAAGCCTACGAGCCATGTAATCTCTGAGCCTACGAGCCTTGTAAGGGTTCTCCCTCATCCATTGAAAGGGGGTTATCAAAAATCAATAAGAATTAAGGCCTTCAGGCCATTTAGGAAAAAGAAACCTTCTTTGCATAGTAAAAAGGGTATTTCTCTCAAGAATTCCATGATGATTTTCTTAGAGTATTTTAATCTATTTCAACAAACTATATTGAATATTAATATTAATTGGGATTTATCTTTTAGGATATCATATACCATATTTTATTAAATGGTTTATGATCAATTTTACTCTAGATGGGATATCATGATACCATTCCCCATGTTACTCAGAATGGTAAGTGATTATGTTTACTATTTGGGGGAAGTTATTCACATTTTGTATTTATATGGTGTTTATGTTTCACCCCTTATAATGAGGAATGAATTGGAATTAGTAAGTGATAGGCAATTCCAACTATATCCCCTTGATGCATTGGTTGGTATTATGAGACAAACCATATACGGTCTTGGCTAAGGCCATGCCAATTTATTTTCCAATATTGTTTTGGCTGAGGCCTTAACCATTTATTTTTAGATGTCTTGGATGAGGCCCCAATAGTATATTTTAGATGTCCGACCATATTCATCCCCCCATTATGATACTAGTCATTTATAATCAATGTGACTATTCAACTAGTAAAATATCAATGGTTAAGTTTAATTCTCATATGATTGTTAATATAGAATAATTTCACCATCTTTTATTCCTACCATATTATTCTCAAGATTATGTTTTAATGGAATGGGTTTTTAGTTATTCTCCTTGCCTTATTTTTATATTAATTTATGATCACTTAAAATGTATTGATTATAATTACTGAGCATATGAGTTCACCCCTTTTTATGTTTTATTTTCCCCCAGGATATGAATATGTATATTATGAATGACTTTCAAGAATAACATAAAAGTTAATGGGTGTTACCAATATTATTTCAATATTTTTTCCTTTTAATTTTTTATGCTACAATTATTTTTGTATATGGTCATCTAAAGCTACTAAACTATTTGATCCTTTGGTATGCGATCACTTGTTCATAGTAATAATGTAATAAATTAAGGCACATGATCTTGGATATTGGGGCCAGAGAATTTATAGGCGAATCATGATATAATGAATATAGTTTTTTGGGTTTATTCATTTGAATATTTCTATATAAGTGTCTATATTTTTCCTCAAAGTCGGCCCTACATTTTTTGTGTTATAGGACCCCAAAATTAATATATTGAAAATATTAATATATAATAAAACACATCTAAAAATATTTTTGAAATAAATGGTTTTCCTATTGATCAAGACCTTGAATGGGAAATCTGAGACCACAACTAATTATTTAATGTGGGTTTTACCCTAGGCATGATATAAGTTTTTTCAGCGTCACACATTCAGTTAAAGGAAACCATTGGTGAGTGTGTTAAATAAATTAAATGATTAATTTATTTGATTTATTTAATAACATAAAACTCAGTTATCCTCTATAAATAAATTTTTATGATGAATAACTAGGATTATCCACATAACCTTGTGATATTAGAGGTTCCAAGGAGGACACCCTTTGATGAATGATGATAGATCCTAGACCAATGATATTTTTTCAAAGGATTCATCTTCGCTAATGAATTTCTCTAATCTTGTAAATGAAAATGACACGAAAATTTTCTTTACCAGTGATATAAAAAATTGAGGTTGGTCATGTTATTTTTTTCATTTTTTCCCTTTTTTAATTCATTAATCATGTATTTCTCATATCTATTTATTTTATATTGTTTTTCGTTCTTTGCATGAGGCTATAAATTTATTTTAATTTTTAATCCCCTAATTCCACTCAACTTTCCACATTATGAAATCCTAGGATTGAATCAAACCAAAAAATAATGAAATTACTTATTTATTTTTCATTACCACCAAAATACTTTAAATTATTCTCCATTGGTCCATGGGGTCATGGTTTGACATTTTTGGGTTTGATTCGAGTGTGATCAAACCCTAGATTCATGGAAGATGAATGAATGAGTTGGAGATCAATGTTTTAAACTTGGATCATGATGCGATGTGGGATGCATGTGATGGTGATATGAATCAGAGGATATATCATTGGTTTTATTTCCATGGGTGAGGCAACATGGCGACATAGTGTGATAGGATGATCCTCATGTGGTCTAGGTGGATGGAATGCAACCACCAGTGATAAATCAGGAATAATCAACCCTAGATACTAGATCCTCAGTGTATTTCATGGTAGAAATGGAGATGATGTAGGAGTGTACAAGACCCATGGAAAGTTATTTAGATTCTAGAAAATCATTACATACACAATGTGTAGTCTAGGAACACACTTCATGTAGTCCCCTTTCAACAATGACTAGAGTTTTGGGTAGAGTTAAATATCACATGCCGTGTATGACCTATACATGCTATGTGACCTAGTACTGGTGGAACGACGTAAACCCATGAGTACAAGGGAAGAGACACAACTTGGTACATGTGTATGGCTATAATACATGGGCATGACAATGTTCTCTGAAATGTCCATGGAACCTGGACATAACTAGTGTACATGGACATGGGCCAAAGTACACATTCACAGGTTGAGAGGACATGAGCGTACCCTGGGTAGCCATGACATGCCTTATACTAAATGTACACACCATGTAGTTATGAATGACCAGACAAGTCATGTTCATATGAGGACATTCCCAGGTTCCCAAGTGAGGTCACATGCTATGTAACCCTATGTAAATTCTCTGTACCTTCCTCAAGAACTTCTACCTTGTGTATATCTTTTTTTGGGAATCGAATTTGGGCCCATGAGTAGACTATCCTGACTAGTTTTCCATTTAGAATGTGATGGTTGATTTTTTTGGTATCATAGATATGACAAAGTTATTATGACTGATATTATTCTTTCAGTAACACTTGGTCGGAGGTACTAATCAGGTTGATAATCAGAGAGATATTAGGGTTAATACTCCCCATTGCACTAGGGAACATGTCCCCCATACTCTTCACACATGTAGTTTTATACTCCCTCATAATATAATATGGAATGGTTCCTCTATCTAAAGAGTAGTTACTCCCCTTTCATTGAGCTTTGGTGGGGATTAGGCCCTCCATGTTAGTTAATTATCCCTTGTCTATGGTGCATATTAATGAGGGGTGGACCCATCCACTCAAATTCTAGAAAGGTTTCATATGGTAATGAGCTTCAATGGTAGATCTTTTGAGGTATACAAAGAATCATTATTCTTAGACGGTCTTTGAAGATGGAAAACCCCTTTATCTATGTCTTGGTTTTATTTATGATTATATATTTTGGGTTTCCTTTTATCCTCTTTCTTATGGGTTGAGCCAACTGTTGTTGTTTTAGTTTTCTCCCTTCTTGATTTTTGGGGTATCCTATTGGGCATACTCACCCCTACATGGGATTAATCTGATAATGTCGTGTCTTATGTGGATGAAAGGTAGGTAAATATTGATATTTGTGGACTTGGTTTCAGAGGAGCACTTTTTTTCCTAGTGAAGATGACCATGTTCGGTTGTTGGCCTTGGAGATCACAAGTTGAGATCTCTTTTTTATTTCCATTTCTCTATTTTTTTCATGTCAGGACCTAATTTATGGTTTGGTGTGTATTTTTCTTGTTTATATATTTTATATTATTCTTATTTACATTTATGTTTTCCTAGAGGCTATTTCATGCATGGTTTATACTCTAGATGTTCAATCTTTTATTATATCTCTGCACTGTTGCATGGAGTTTTAGGTGTGAATGTGTACATGTACTTAAGAAAATTCATACCGTTCCAATATTTCCTACTCATTGTTTTTCATTAGTCCCCAGCATATTGGAGGTGGTCTTGGGGTGTCTCACTTCACATACCACCAACTAGGTGGGCCACTGTGGGTTGGGTTATGATAGATTGGTATCAAAAGTGGTATTTTCCCTTGGTTCAGTCCTTGGAGTTAGAACTTGTTGGGAGTATTAGTTTTTGATCTTAGGGAAATAGTGTGAGAGTGTCTTAAGTTTGACTCTTAGGCTTGGGAAACTAGTTTTGGTGTAGTGAATGATGTATCCATACACAATGAACTTCAATACTTACTTACTGACTCATCATAATGAGGCATCAATTCAAGGGAAAATATTGTACATGCATCATATAGGATTTATTCTTTTTTTACTTTCATATCTTTCTTGATTTAGATCCCCATATATTCTCATATAACCATGGTATGTATTGATAAATTTAAATATTCCTTTATAATGATAGAAAATTAGGATTCTAATACAAGACTATGATGATGATCAATTGAGTGTTGAGGCCTTAATTCAGTGACCCACTCATGAGGTGTTTCCCCCAGTGGTCTAGGTGGAAGATTGACTGTGTGTTGGATAATCGATATCTCTAGAAGGTTAGGATGATGATATACACATGATTAGTTCATCATATGAGTTCGAACAATAGAAATTGATAAGGGTTTTTATAAATCTATACCATTAGGAAATGGAGGATTGACTCAAGGTGGTGGTATTGGTTTTCAAGCTTGTTTAGACCCCGATCAATCAAATGACTGCGTTTGTGACCAACCTTCTTCACAGAGACACATGGCGCTTATGGATTCTGGTTACCTAGACCAATGATGAGGTGAAACTCACATGGTTATAATTTTAGAAGCTATTCCTCAATGAGTATTATTGTTATTTCTTGGGATCTATGACGATTTAGGAGTTTCTCTAGCTACAACAAGGTGATATTTCAGTTGATGAGTACACCATGAGGTTTATCGACATCATGAATTACTCTCTTATAAGAGATATATACTTCTAGTCATGGAAGTTTTATTATGGTCTTCATAGAGACATCCATGTTAGAGTGGTATCCTTTCACATCCTCACTTATTTTGGAGTGTTAGATAAGACTATAGTTATAGGGATCTTTATACTGGAGGGATATCAGGAAATTGAATCCATTAGTGGGCATCATGTAGCTGAGTCATCTACGACATCTAGAAAATATCAATCATCAGGGTCTCAGCACAAAAGGTATACTCATTCCTAGAATCAGACATGTGGATATGTGGTTCAGGTTTTTGAAAAAGGATATAGTAATCCAAGAGAGGGGTGATGCGATGATTGTGATGGGAGATGTCACATGGGCCATGATTTCCTGACCCGACATGCTGAGGAAGGTAAAAAGGAAGGTGATGTAAAACCTTAATAGAGGAAGTATCATAATCAGGGATCTACTAGGAATGGATAGGGAACCCCCAAAAAGGTGGTGCTAATAGAGTAATGGGTGGAGCTTTAGAGGGAGGACATAATGGTGGATGATGAAACTACAAGCTACTTTCAACACCACCACTAGTTGTCCCACATCAGGCTTATAGTGATTGAAGTCGAGGGTGTGGGAAGTTATAGGATATGAAGGGATATGACCGGGCTTCTCATGAGATAATTCTAGGTATGATATTTGTTTTTTACTCATTCTCTAGTGTTTATGGACATAAGCACAACCCTTTTATTTATCTCCATATCCTTTGTGCTAGAGCTTGAGCTTCTAGTTGAGTCTTTATCCTAACAACTATGTCTAGGGGTCTCTATAGGGTGGGATTATTCTATATTTCACATATGTCGATAGTGAGAGTTAGTGATCACTGGAGAGAGAGTTTATCATGGGACCTCTCAATCATCATGATGAAACATTATGATATCATCTAAGGCATGGATTTCTTGTCTTTGGTGTAGACCTAGATATCTATTATCTTAGGATAGTTATATTCTTTTTTATAGATGAGAGAAAATTCTCATTATTTGGAGAGAGATATCTTATGTCCTAGTGTCGAGTGAGTGGCGATTTTGAGAAGAAAGTTTCAACTTATCACCTATTAGTATCAGAGTTTAACTTTATGTGAATCGAGATCATTAAGAATAATACTTTCAAGTAGTGGATGATTATATATATGTATTTGATGAAGATGTTCCAGGATTACCACTATAGCAGAAGTTTGACTTCTTCATCAAATTTTACCTGAGAAAAAACCAATATCTTCTATGGAATATTGGATGGACCTTACTGAGCTTCAAGATATGAGGATGTTGTTGGAAGACCTTTGATAGAAATGTTTTATCAATCCAAGTGTGTCCCCCTGGGAAGCTCTAGTTTTGTTCATGAAAAAGGTGGGTTGGAGTTTAAGGATTTGTATTGATTGTCATGGCCTAAATCAAGATACCATAAAGAACAATTACTCATTTCCAAGGATTTATGATCTTTTCAGCTAGTTTAAAGGTGTGATTTGGTCCTCCATGATTGATCTCAGGTATGACTACCATCAGTTGTGGGTTCATGAAGACGACATTATGAAGATGAAATTTTTATGTCATTATAGACAATATGAGTCCTTAATGATGTCTTTTTGTGTGACTAATTCCCCTGATGTGTTCATGGATCTTATTAACTATATTTTCCATCCATACATGGACCGATTTTTAGTTTTCTTTATTGAAAACATTCTCATATATTATACTTTAGAGGAGGATTATGCAGTGCCTTTGAGGATGCTAATAGACTTACTCTAGGAGAACCAGATTTATGATTGGTTCTAAAAGTGTTATTTTTAGATATGTGTTGTTCAATTTATGTGTAATATCATCTATGAGCATTTTTTAGCTGTGGATCTAGAGAATATTGATGAAGTTATTTCTTGGGTTCCACCCAAGAGCATGTTAGTGGTGCAATATTTTCTTAGTTTGGAAAGGTACTACTAGAAGTTCATGGTAAGATTTTATAGGATATAATCTACTTTGAACACCTTGATGTTTAAATAGAATTCATTTTCATAGGTTGAGCAGTTTTAAAGATCCTTCAAGGATCTAAGGTACAGGTTTATATGTGCTAATTTGTTTTGTTGATACCAGAAGAGTGGGTTTAGTACATGGTCTTTTGTAATGTATTTTGTGTTGGGAAAGACTGTGTGTTGTTGTAGAGGTAAGAAAAAATAAATTATGGGTAATGGAAATTGAATGCCCATGATTATAATAATAATATCCATGACTTAGAATTGGTGGTAGAAATCTGTGCTCAGAAGATGTGGATGCACTATCTTCTGGGAGAACATTTCATTATTTACTCAAACCACCATAGTCTCATGTACATCTTGAACTAGAGAGATATTAACCTATGATAGTGGAATCTATTAGTGTTCCTACAATTATATGAATTCAATATATTCTATACTCTAGGGAAGGGAATGATGGTGGTATATTCCCTTAGTAAGAAGTCTCGTTCTCTCTTGGTGGAGGAGGCGTCTGAGTAATTAGATTCATTGAAGCCGACCCTAGTGGTGGAGATGGAAGAATATTATCTTAATTAAATGGTGGTGACTCCACCACTTCTTTAGTGAGTGAGAGACATCAACTGTGAGGTTCTATATGACTATATATCATCAGGAGATGCACTAGAAAAATTTTATGAATGAGGGAAGCACATTATTCTTTTTTAAGGATGAATGGTGGTTCTGGTCATATTGCATGAGAATGTGTTGAGGGAGTTTCATATTTAACCTTATTTTATACATTAAGGTTTGGAGAAGATGTAAAAGGACCAATATTGATAGTTTTTGTGGGATAGAATGAGGTGGCTCATGGATGATTTTGTCTCTCTATGTCTCACATGTCAGCAGGTAAAGATTAAACATTAGGTTCCAGTAGGCTTGAATCAATTTCTTGACCCGAATAGATGTGGGATAGAATATATATGGATTTTTGTGATGGGGATTCCATATATAGTGAGAGGATATAATGATATCTAGGTTATTGTTGACTAAATCACCAAGTTGGTATACTTTCTCACCATTAGGGACCAAATTTTGGTTGAGAGTTTGGTGAAGTTATAGGTGCGGGAGATCATCTAACTTCATAGGGTAGAAACAACGATTGTATCTAAGAATGATCCTTGGTTTACATCATGTTTGTAGAGGGTTTTTTAGGAGTCCATCAAGACCCAATTATATATGAGCACAACGTTTAACCACTTGATGGATGGGAAGAATGAGAAGACTATCTAGTTTTTAGAGGATATGCTGAGATCATGTGAGTTGGACTTCATCCAATGCTAAGGGGATCACTTAAAATGGATTGAATTTTCTTATAACAATAGATATCACTCTACTATAGGCATAAATCCTTTTGAGGCCCAATACGAGAGACCCTACAAGACACCCTTTTGATAGAAATAGATTGATGATGAATCTCTTCTTGGGATAAAGCTAGGATTGGTAAAAACCAAGAAATTTTAGGTGATCTGAAAGAATATGAAGATAGTCCAAAAAAAATATAAATCTTACATGGAATGATGTCTCAGGACTTTAAATTTCAATTAGGGAGATTATATTTTTGTAATTTTCTCCCAGATGAGGATTGTGGAGATTTTTCTAGAGAATCAAGCTGTTTCTGTGGTTTATTGGGATATTTGTGATCCTATAGAGGATTATTGAGATTTCTTACCACTTTACTTATGTTTTTTGTGGCATGGTAGTATGCATGATATCTCCTAATAGTGTGACATCTAGATACGAGCTCTGTACCCCCACCTTTTTGTGTATTTTGTAATTTTTGAGGAAAAAATCCTTAAAAGAGAGGATCCTTCCATGACTCTGGTTTTTTTGGTTTAGTCCTTTTAATTTTTCAATATATGTCCCTGTATTTTTTATCATAGTTGAATCTATTTTTGTGTGTCATTGGAACCCAAAATTAATATATTAAATATACAAATATATAATAAAACAAGTGCATGCATATTTTTGGAATAAATGGTTTTCCCATTGTTTGAGACCTAAAATAGGAAATTGGAGACCACAATTGATTCTGGAATGTTGGGTTTACCCTATACCTGACATAAGGTTGGGTTTCATCTGGAGTTTGATTAAAGGAAACTATTAGAGGGTGAATTAAATAAATTAAATGATTAATTTATTTGATTTATTTACTAAATTAAAATCTATTTACCCTATATAAGTACGTAATTATGATGAATTTCTTAGGATAACTGCATAACCTTGGGATATTAGAGGAGTCAAGGAGGAGTTCCATTCATGAATTAAGATATACCATTAAGAAAAAATTGTTTTCAAAGGATCTATCATTGCCAATGAAGTTCCTAAATCACACCAATGATAATTACACAAACCCATTCTTCATCAGTGATTGATCCAAACTTGAGGTAGGTCATGTAATTTAATTTATTTTCACCCATTATTTTAATTAATTGAGAAATGATTTATCATATCTTATTATTTTTCTACATTTTACATTCTTCAAATAAACTTGAATATTTATTTTAGTTATTGCACACCTAATTTCCCCATGGTTTACGCATTATGAAATCGTTGGAATGAATAAAACCTACGAACGATGATCTTAATTAATTATTGTGCTTCCCCCAAATTATTCTTCACATTCTTTATAATTGGACTATGAGTTCATGGTCTGACATTGTCAGGTTAGATTTGAGTGTGATCAAACCCCCTGATTCATGGTGAATGCATGAACTAGTTAGAGATCAGAGTTTTACGCTTAGGTATTGATGAGATTTGAAATGCTTGTGTTGGAAACATGGACCAATTAAGCATTGTGGGTTTTCCATCTATGGGTGATTCTACATGGTAGTGTGGTGCAATAAGATGATTGAAATGTGGTTTGGGTGGCTATAATCTATCCATCGATGACATATTGTACATAGTTTGACCTAGAACCGAGCTCCTTGGTAGATTTCATGGTGGAAACGGTGGCATAGGTGAGACACGTGAAAAGTTATTTGGTTTATATAAAATCCTAAAATACATGGAGTGTGGTCTAGGAACACATGTCATATATCCATTTTCTATAGTAGAAATAGTTTTAGGCAGAGTTAAATATCACAAATACTGTATGAACCACACTTTTCTATGTGACCCAACGATGATGCTTGTTGTGTACCCTAGAATTACAAGGGAATGGGTACTACCAAGTATATGGTCATGAACAATGTAAATAGGAATGATCATGTTCTTGGAAATAGTTAGGGTGGCTAGACATGACTTGCATACATGGGCATGGGCTGAAGTACATGAGCATGGTCTGGGAGGACACTTGCATACCCTTGGTATCCAAGAAACGCCATGTAATAAATTTACACACCTTTCAGTTATACATAGCTAGCCTATTCATGTGTAGGTGCGGTCACTCCTAGTTTTCTAGGTAAGGTCACATGTCGTGTGACCCCAAATACATGCCGGGTACCTTCCTCAAGAACTTATACCATGTGAATCTCCTTCGTTGGGACTCATATTTGGGCCCATGAGTAGCCTAAAATAAGAATTTTTCCATATAGAGTATGTTCATGACCTTCATTTTGGAATCACATATATGATATGAGGTGTCAAAATAAGGAACCTTCTTTTAGCGATTCTTGGCCGATGGTAGTGATTAGGTTAATCATCACAGGGATTTCATGGTCGGTACCCCCTATAGTTCCAAGGCGAAATCCCCCTATACTCTTTAAACAAGCAGAGTTTGTAAAATCACATACTACAACATGATATGGGTCCTCTATATATGGAGTAGGTACACCCTCATCATCAAGATTCACCTGGGAGAAGGTCCTCTACAGTGCTCCCTTGGCTATGGAGTGTAGTAGCAATGAGTGGGACCCTCCACTCATATTTTGGTGAGGTTGAACATAGTGATGGGCATCAGAGATAGACCATTGGATCTATATGTGGGATCAACATTATTAGATGGGCTATATAGATGTAGATTCCATTTATCTCTTGGTTGAGTTTCTTTGTGACCATATCTATTTTCCCCTTTCCCTCTTTCTTATAGGTTGATTTGACTATTCTTGCTATATTTTCCTCTATTATTTATTTTTATGGAATACTAATGGGTATTTATATACTCACCCCTACATGGTATTCTCCCATATTTATTGTGTCTTATGTCGAAGACATGCAGACTAGTGGTGATATTGGTGGACTAGGTTTCAGAGGATCATAGTTGTACATTGCGAAACTGATTATGTTTTATGGTTGACCATATAGATATCAATCCAATATTTCTTAAATATTTCACATTTTTCCATTGTTGTCATGTTGGGACCTCATTTTTGGTTGGTTGTGTATTTTCCCCTTTTTATATTTTGTATCATGCTATTGTACATTGATACTTTCCTAATGGTTATTGAATGCATGGTTTATACTCTAGATCTTCATTATTTTATTATATCCCTACACTGTTTCATGGAGATAATTTTGTTCAAGTTTAGAGGTACTTAGTATAAGGTCTCCTATTCCATTTTTCCTACTTTTCACTTGTAATCATCCTCTAGCCTATTGGACGTGGTCTTGGGGTATATCAATTGACTTACCGCTAGCCACCAGGCCTTAGTGGATTAGGTCATGACATATGATCTTGGAAATATTATGATGTTTGGTGTGGGTGGATGAGGAACCAATCATGGAATTAAATAAAGTATTGTGTTAAGGTTTCGGTGTGTGCGTTTGGGTGATTCTATAATGACTCTATGATTTATGGCATTATGATCGGGAGATGTTGCAGTAGCTGGTGAGACCGAGTGTATTATAGAATTATTTTCCAAGGGATGACTAATTTTTTTTGTATAATATGTTGTGTGGTGAGGTGGAAACCACATCAAGAATACTTATGGACTTCTTGAAGTGATTTTTTATAAGCGATTCCTATAGTGGGGAGCAGTATGATTATGATTATCCGTTATGAGTAGAGTATTTTGGTCAAGAGAACCCTAAGATTAGGAATGAATTGGTTAGAGAGAGTTTAGTGTCTTATGATAGACAGGTATGGTTGAGCTCTATCTCGGTGTTGGTGATGGTGAAGAGAATGTTTCTTGAATTTTGACTAATAGTGATCTTAGTGTTTGGAGTTTTGAAATATAAGAGAGTTCGACATTCAGGGATAGAACATAATAAATTAGTTATGAATTGATGAATAATATGGGTCAAGAATAATTGATGGAGGAACATAATGTATTATTATGTATAATAATCATTATAGTGGGGATTTTTTAATGATGGACATTAGTAGGAGTTTTAAAATTCAGAGGAAATTCTAAATTTTTATCTTGGAGTTGGAGAAGTTTCATATTTGGATCACTATTTTAAGGGTTATAATATCTCAATGATTTGTTTTTATGTGCTTATTGGCCTATGAGGTGTTTCAAGTTATTGGGTGAATGTTAGAGTGGGGTTTTCATAACCCCTTTTCTGATTTTTTCTATAGATATATCATCACAATAAGATAAGGGAAGGTCACACTGTGATGGGGGTTGGTTTATGAATCATGCCATATCTAGGGAGGTTCCAGAACCTGGAGGATGGAGGTCATGCAATTAAAAATGTGCATCATAGCACAATTGAGGCAAGAAGGATGGGATGAGAGTTGTGAGATGAGGGATCACACCATGATTAGTGGGTTTCATGACATGGTTGATTTTCATGGGGATTAATGGAAGACCCTTATATATGGGTGTCATGCAGTGATTGAGGAAGGCATTTCATGATGGTGATCCATATAAATGGGGTTCGATGACTCTTTTTTATTAGGTATGAGGACCCTTATGTTTGGAATTTGTGATATTTCTCATGAGGAAGGAAATTACATCATGACCCTTGGGCCATGATGTGAATATTCATCCAAGGGGATATGTCACAGTGTGTTGGGTGAGGGATACACCTTGAAGGATAATGACACGTTTTAGAAGAAGAGGCCACACCATGGATACTTGACTGAAAAGTATATTTTTATTTGTTTTTGTAAAAACGATTTATGGGTGCATCAATACCAGGCCATACACAAAATTACCAAAACATCAAATTCAAAAAACCATAGACAGAAACCAACATGATTAAAAATTCAAAATTAATGCCATCCAGGAAGACTTGGGACACAAATTCTCAACCAGTGAGACTCCTTGAGCCACGCCCCTAACAACTAACCACCTCTTTATCAATGGTAACACCTTTACCAGACATCACCAGTGAGAAGACATCTTCTGTGACCACCACATCTTCAAAAATAATTACAGAAAAAATCTTCTCCCTCTTCATCAAACTCCATCACAGAAGAACCAACATTATCAAAACACGACCATCACCAACTCTCTATCATAACCAGATCATAGATAGTGGGATCCAAAAACATATCAGAATTCAACATTGCTGCCATTAAACCAGACAACCATCACAGAGGAGCCAGAATGATAAAACACCTCCAACATCTATCTGTCACCGTCGAGACCATTGATGGCCTCCACCATAGTTTTCAACAAAAATCACCCAAACCAGCCACCAAAATGACATCTCAAAGAACTAGAAAAAATAGGACAATCATGCGTAGAAGAAACCAAAGAACCTTTATGAAGAAAAAAGGGAGAAGCATTAAATAAGTCTAGTTAAATAATAACATCAATTAACTTTGATGATGGAAAATCATAATGTCTCTGACATCGAATTTCTTGTGCCTGATACAACATACACCTTAACACACATCCCAAAACTTCAATGTTACCCCTACCCTAGATCCTACTTAGAGAGGAGTAGAGTAATGAGAAGTCAGTGTAGTGAATTAGTCAGCCAAGGCCTCCACACAAAGAAAACATAGATGAAGTGGAAAAAAGAAGCCAACAAAACAAAATCAACCTAGGGAAGTCAGAACATGGGCCATGGGTTTTTGGTTTTGGGAAAGGGAATTGTATCACTTAATAGCCCAAAAGGGACATGATCTGATGGGTTATAGGTATAGGGAATAATGTCATGATTCTTAAGGTCACACCATGATGGGGTCCTGTATGAGTTTATAAAACTAGGTAATATACATGTTTTTAGTGTCTCCCCCTCAGTTTTAGTTTGAGAAGTCATGTAGGGAGGGTCATTTTGGCCTAATCCGCCATCTCATTCTACCATTTTCCCCCTTGGAAAGGGTTTATTTAAGGTGTTTTGTGATGAATTTAAAGTTAGTTCCTCCCACTTTTTTCTTTCTATTCTTATTTCCATATCATCACTTCTGATTTTTAATGAATTTCGGATAGGGTTTTATGATGATTCAACTAGAGAATAGTAAATTTGAGTTGAGGAATTGAGAATTATAGATGGATTGGATAGAGGAGATTGGGGAAGGATCAATCCTTAAGGGTTTGTGATGATTTAGTGATGCTTCATTATCTGGTGATTTTAAGGTGATTATTCCTTATTTGATTAAATTGAATAATTAATTATAAATGATTATAATAATTACTTATATTTTTTGGGTGATATAGGAGATCGAGTGTTGATACGAACATGGAAATAACATGTATGGGCATGAACAAGGATGAGTGGAGCATCATGAGGATGGTAACTCTGTGGTTGAGGTTGGTGGTCCTTTTAATAAAAAATCATATGCATCTTCAAGAATGAATATCCATGAATACATGTTTGTGTGTCCTCAAGTAGAATTAATAAGGACCTAGAGATCCCTCGATAAAGAAAGATATATGGGGAATTGATCTACCTAGGTTTAGAGTTGGTCATGTAGTGATGTTTATAGAAAATAAATTTTCTTGGAGATTAGGTCACCAAAGGGAAAGTATGAATTCTTGTTATGATAGACACATGGTAGATATCGAGTGTTATATGGGTTATTACTAGTCTAATTTGGATTCCTTGATCTAATTAGGTAGGCATGAGGGGCTTAGTCCCAACGGTGATAAGTGAGATTGTCATACATCTCACACATGATGGTAAACACCCTATTGAGGGTGGATTAGAATCATGGTGTGCGTTATTAGTATGATAAGTCCTCTAAGGATTGACGTGGTTTGATAGGTATGGTTTCCTATGGGAAATGTATTGGGTGCTTCCCTATGATAAATGTGAAATGTCACCTATTTATGGGTTGGGGGAAATGTTAATTACATAGCATATGTTTTCAAAGGGACTTACGAAGAATTTCTTTTGATGGACCTTTGTTAGTGGGATAGGGTTGTGATGTGATGTTGGGTTAGGATTGTACTAACCTATTGAAAAAAGGGCTAGGAAGGGACTTTAGACTAAGGAATCAATGTGGGGTGATAATTCATTGATGGAATTGATGGGTATTTATCAACATGGGTATGAAGGACCCTCGTGAATGCCTCATATGAAAGATAAGAACACCAACAAGGTCTATGAGTGACACATTATATGACATGGTATGGTATTGGGAGGTTAGAATATGAAGCTAGGTGGGTGAGTATCCATGATTTTAGATGTGAGGCTAGATCTCTTGAGACCAGTGCTCTGATGGTGTGATGATGAGCTCATGGGATAGGTTGTGTGATCGGTTTGTTGTTGCATGCATGTGGCCAGTTGTGTGAAAACCGAAAGATAGTGCTAAATGCCAAAAAAACCTTGAGGAAGAATGTTGGGCCCTGAGGCTTTATGTGTGACCTCTCTTAAGAGGTTCTGGTTTGGTTACTATATTGATGTACTCTGTTATAGAAGAGGGGATGGTTTGTGACTTTTTCTGCACCCTCTATTGAGAGAGGTTCGGTTGGGTAAAATAATGAGAACCCAACCCTACATCAGTGGGATGTGGTTGTGTACAATTACAAACACTATACCCTATATTGATGGGTAGTGGTTGGGTACCATTATGAGTTCCCCAACATACATAAACTACTTGTGGTTTGGTACTATGATGAGAACTGTACTCTACATCAGTTAGTAATGGTTTGGTATGTTATGTGAAAAATATTCTGAGTTAGAAGGGATGGACATGGTACTTTATTTGCACCCCCAGAGAGAGGTTGGGTTGGTTACTTGATATGCATCATTCCTTGAGGTGGATTGTATTGGGTACTATGTTTGAACTCCTCTAAAAGGGTAGGTTTGGGTACTTGATATGGACTCTATTTTAAGGACAAGGGTATAGGTTGATACATGGATTGGAACTTTACTCTAAGTCTTCAATCATGGGTCTAGATTTGTGCCTCAAGATGAATGGTTTCTAACAAAGGATGAGGCAGGTATTGGCATGTTCCTTGGTGGCCTAGTTGTTACACTATGACTAGATGTGTAGGTTTATTTTTAGTTATTTCTTAATGAATAAATGTATATGATGGAATATAATAGGGGCACTTTTTGGTAACCTATTGTCTTGTATTTATCATACCCTACACGAGAACTCTGGTGCATGTGCAGACTATATTTCTAGTTAGATTTTGATCACAGGTTGTACAGTGGACCAGGTTGGTGTCACCTGATGAGTATCATAGACGGTATTAGGTGAGTCATGGGGATGGAATTAAATTCCCTTGTGCATTTTTTTCTTTATGTTATTTTGTATATGTGGATAGACCAGTTGGTGATCAGTTTTGATTCATGTTTGTATAACCACATTACATTTTTTATAGTATTGATATGTTTATTTGGTTATATATACTCATTTTTTATTATATATGATTTCTTGTTATTTATTTTCAATTGATGGATATAATATTTTGGTTATAATCTCCCTAATATATTATTTAAACCCAATTTTCTAGTTGTAAACCTTTAGAATATGGGGAAGCATGCTTGAGGTCACATTACACTTTTGATAGGACACTGATGAGCATTCTCAGTTGAGGGAATCTCACTGATAGTTGGAAATTTAGTAAAGGAAATAAAATTTATGTATTTTATAAGAATTTAACAATGTTTTTAATTTTTAAAAGTATATGACCCTTACACATTTCATTGTTGACTGAAATTGACTCATATATATGAATATATGACCATTAAGTATGAGGTATGTTGTAATATTTACTAAGTAAACGACTCTTATGTATTATAGTAGACGTTGAACATTACTTTTATGTATTCAGTTAGTAGTGAAGTAAACTCAATATCTAATAAAGTATATTACTTTTATATATGCTATCTGAATATAAATTACTTTATCATATGATCTATATTTAAAGTTTTTGAAGTCATCGACCCTTACGTACTGAGATATTACTTCTACATATGAGATTATATATAAATAATTGGATAAGTGTATGAATATTATGAGTAATTTAATCTAATAAGATTGAATCCTATAAATTAATTTTTCACAAAATATGAGACTCTTACATATTGATTGGAATAAAGTGTTTCCGAAGATATACTTAGAATACTTCAAAAGTTAAGGACTCATAATATATAATCTTATGTATCATCATTATTCTTCATAGAGAATTAGTTATCATTGATTACTATTATTGAACTCCTTTTTTTAATGATAAAAAATCATGATTATGATGATCTTAATGAACATCATGTTTTCTGTAAGAATATCATATTATGAGATAGGTAATGAAATTGGCTAAGGACGACACCACTAAGACTGAAACTGCCAAGTCAAGACACAATTTTCATTAACTCATCACTAGTATGAAAATATTGATAAGTCTGACACACCATCAAATGAGATATCACTAGAAGAGACACCACAATCCATACACCGTCAGAACATAAATTTTTCTACGAATGAGATACCTCTAGTGTCATACCACCAACACAGAATTTTGGCTCTGTATGAGACACCACTAGACCATACACTACCAGTTGGTATAACACAAGAGAAGTTATATTTCACGACACCGAAATCAGTGTTTAGTGGTAGTTTATTAAACCACTGCTAATTGTTTTTAAATTATTTAGCAGTGGTTTATTAAAAACTTCCACTAAATTTTTTTTTTCAAAAACCTAACACTTCTCCCCCAAACCCCCACTCCCCTGACCCCTGCAACACCTGCAACCCCAACCCCCCAAATCCCTACACTCACCACACCTCGCCACCAGTCCCAAGCCTTGCTGACCCTCACCGCTAGTCTTGAGCCTCACCATTGGTCCCAAGACTCGCCACCCCACTCTCCATTTTATCATATCTATTGTGTCTTCTAAACTCTTGGATCATCAAAAAACATATACCCATTAATCAAGGTCCCTTCTTCTACCTATTTTCCCTATCATTTTCTATTTTTGTTTGGATGTTCATTCATGTGAACCCCTCTATTTTGTTAGGATGTTCATTCATGTGAACCCCTCTTATTTTTTTCAATGGAAATCTAGAATTTCATCAAAATAAATACCTTAATAATTATGAAATGTAATTAATTACATTTTTTTCAATTTGAAATGTGGTATTGTGCATGCTAAAATATAATTTATATATTTATGTGATTAATTCATTTTTTTGCTTCATGTGGTCCCTGTGGGGATTTTACCATTAGTGGTAGTAATTAGGTTTGAGTTAGAGTGTGTTTTTCATTGAAAGAATGGTTTTTTGGAATGAGATTTGATGTTGGATGATGTGTGATATAGTTGTGTGATGATCATAGTTGTGGTGGTGATGTGTGATGCATGATCAAGGAGTTGGTATATGAATTCTGTATGGGGTTTGTTATTGGATTGGTTGTTTCCTAGTTGTTATATATTGATGGAAAAGTCCCATTCTAAAATTAAATGAACATCGCATGTATTATGTTTATTGGGGACTAGAATAAATGGATTATAGAATAAATTATATTGTACATGATGAAGGTGCATTATGTTTTCCTCTAGAGAAGGTTTTTTTATATGAAAAAACTATAATAATATATTGATTTGATGTTAAATATGTAAAATCATTTAATATAGGGAATTATTATTGTTTTGATATGAATCATGTCTATGGTTATGATGTAGAGAGTGTTTAGTGTGTAAATATATAAAACTTTGTATTTCTTTATCATTAATGGATTTCACTGTGATTAACTTAGGTTTACTTATTTTAAATTTCAAATGTATAACCTTGATTTTGTTATGAATATCATATGAAACCTTTTGGAATTATCTTATAGGTTTCATCTTGAAACTTATCTACTAGAATCCATTTTGGTTCATCATGTGCTAACAAGGTTATCCAAACACTTAACCTCACTTGTTTCGATCAATTCTAGGGATACATCTATTATATCCCAAGTCCTTGGAGTTCCATCAGAGAATTGAATTTCAATATCTTGTACTAACCATAATAAAAATCATAAGTGAAGGTCATAAAAATATATAGGGCTAATGTTATAGAAAATCTATCACATATAACATGATATTTAATGATATAATCTCAATATCCAAACTCTCTCACAAGTTGAATCATTCCCTCTAGGTAGGGTCCCAAGGACACATATCATATCACCAATAAATATCAGAGGTAGTCTGAGGAGGGTATCTAAATTTCCAACCTCCCACACAAGCCAAACCATATCAGTATAAGGTAATTCCCCTAGCAAGTTACATACAGATCGAGCGTTTTTAGAAGTGGTGCAAGGAGAGAATCTTAATATTTAACCTACCGTATGAGATAAACCACAATAACATGAGGTATATACAATTGATAAAAACATATATATAACTCAAGAAAAGATGATAACCTAGGATATGTAACTATACACTCTGATCCTTATGTCTCCAGTCATCATCATTATCTCAAACATAAACACATACTACATAGCATCCATAATGATCTCATGCCCTTATGTCGCACTTACATTACAACTTGAACTTACGATCAAACCACTCATTATAAACAACATGGGTTTTTCAATATCCCGATATCAATGGATTATTTTTCCCCTTCCCATCACTTCCGAAGAAAAAATTCCATATTTGAACTAACGAAAATCCACTCAATTCCTCCAAGGCTCACTCCTTTCAACACTATCTAAGTCTTACATGACCTTTAACTAGGAATTCTTACTTATATAACGATTTCTACTCACTCCCACAGGATCCCCACACTCAAGAGAGACTATTCCTTCAATTACAATCACTTAGTTTCACTAAACACTCCCAAATAGAGTTATTATTCTCTTCTATGATCCGCCAACAAAGATACCCCAAGACCAATGACTTAGCATGGGCCATTTGACCCATTCCCACATCCCAATATTCTCTCTAAATGAGTTTTAAGATTATAAGTCTATTTCCATATTTTATTCTATATAATTACTATGTCCCTACACTAATTAGTATATTTATCAAGGATGACCCATTATAATCCCTTCATGTAACTTACTATGGTTCATACCATTTCTAAAAAAACTCATTCCAGAATCCAAGAGAACTTTTTTGTCCTTTAAGATATTACAGATACCACTTCACTTGTGGAATCTCCACTAAGAAACTCTCAAATCCCCCACCCAAGCATGGAACACTCACACCACTAAGTATAAACTATATAGCCCAGATGATTGTTAGGCCTTCAAATTTCATCACACCATGGGTATAGTCCTTTTGGATTTGACCATTTTTATATGATACTCCACCTATCAAACATTTCATCATTTAACATGGGTGTCATGTCTTTTTTTAGTCTTTTTCAACTATATATCAACATGTAGAACAAAACATTCTTTGATGCTTCATTTTAGTCCAAGAATTTTTTTTATGTTAGTTTTGGATATTTTATAAATACAGAAAATATTTGGATGTTATCCTCAAGAGAAGTCTATAAAAACAATTATAGTAAGAAGGTGATAGAAAACCTTAATTTAAATGATTCATTATTTACCATTTTTATATATATATTTTTTGTTAGTTCTGTGCATCTATTATCATTTCTAATATTTTTTCTGCATTATTTTTTTTGAATTATATGTTCTGAATTTAATTTTATTTGATTAAATGAAAGGATTTACGAGGAAGCATTATTATATTCCATAGACCACACCAAAAGATGATGTTCCATAAGTATCCCTCCCTAAATCATTTGAGACAACATCTGTTTCCCCCTACATTGTCTCACACACCCTCCGTGAGCATCCCATCGGCGTCTCAGTTGACGTCTTCCCATTCAGCAGCCTCAACAGTGAGGGAGTAAGGTGCCAATCCTAGTTCTTCATGGGGATACTAGAGGTTTACTGTTATAGGTACAAATTTTAATATGAATAAATTTATTGAACTTTTTTTATACTAACAATTTGTTCATAAAATTAGGAAAAAATAAAACTATGTAAAAAATATGAAAATTTCAGATGTATGGAATTTGACCAGACTAAAGATAGTTTTCCCATTTTATTCCTATAGGTTCCTTATGGATGATGTTGTAGGATTACTTATCTAGATTCTAGGTCAGATGGCCGCATAGCCAGTTTCCCTTCTGATTACATATGATGATTGGAGGCATATGCCTTCATATTGGAAGAATGAAGTTTTTGATTAAAAAATACTGGTAATTTTAATAGATTATGGTTTAATTTAATTTCAGTATCTTATAAAATTATAATATTTTTGAAATTAATTTCTATATACATATGTTTTTTCACTTTATGGTTGCTGATGTTCTTGCAGGAAAGTGGAAATTGAAAAATCTGGATAAGAAATGGAAAATAGTAAATGACGATTATGGGGTGATGTCAACAATACTTCATTGAGCTCCCAACTGATGTATGACAAGGTACCCAATGGGGTACCTAGAGAGAAATGGAAAGCCTTTATTGACAGAAATTGTGATGAGAAGAACATGGGATTTAAATATATATTATTATATTAATATAATTTTACATTTATAAATGTATATGAAAAGGATATGAAATTTCATACATTACTATTAAATTAATTTTTTTTATTTCAGGATCTTACACAGAAGAATGCATCGAGATGTGTTAAGCAAATAACCCCTCACACTACGGGGTCAAAGAGTGTTTCTAAAAACTGATCGGCACTGGTAATCTATTCATTAGTTAAATATTTATAAAATAAGATTATATATTTAATATATTAAATTGTTGATTTATATTTTTTTAATGCAGTCACATAGTTTAGGGCACGAAGAATTTTGAACCGAAGTGTGGTTGGATGTTCATAAAAATTCTGATGGGAGTTCTGTTAATGAGTAGGCTAAAGAATTTGGGGTATGAATTCATTTGTGTTATAATAACTTATTATCAGTTGTCACTATGTTAATATATATTACTTATAATATGATTGATAATTGATTTATAGGGAAAAATTAAATAAATATGGGATGCCAATCCCACATAGTCATACTCAGTCTCCTTGGATGACCCAGTTGGTGAAGTTCATGGGAAGGAGCATCCAAGTCGAGTGCACAGGATGGGTTTGTGAGCCTAACCATCCAAGGCCTTTAGCAGGCCATCAAGGATTGAAGTTGAATCTACTCCTGGTTTTAGTTGGGATTATCATAGAGATTATGTTTCTATGAAAAACACAATTCATGAATAGGGGGCTCAGATATCCGCTTAGCAGAAAGCATTGGTCGATTTATATCAGAAGACGGCCAGATCTGTCCCTAGTGATATTGTATCAATGAAGGGTGGTGAGAAGGTAAATCACACAACTTCAAAATCATTTAGTTTTCAAACATTTATTGGTTCTATTTTTAAATATAAATATACAACATTATTTAATTTTCAATATAATTGTATTAGAGGTGCCGGTAGTAGGAATTATAGATGGAGGTGGAGAGAGTGACAAGGAGTGTTCATCATTAGACAATAATTAGTGGTCTTGTTGATTTGTTGGACAAATATTGAAATAGAGGGTTGTTTATGTATCATGTATCATGTATCATGTGTGGAACAGAGTATTCACCTAACATTTTCATGGCCTAACATTTTCATGATTCACCATGATTCATAAAGGCATTGGAATTTGATATAGCTTGATGATTTATTAAGGGAATAAGTTTAGAATTGGTGAAGTATGAAGTTGGTGGAGTATGAAGTAATCTATGTTCCATATGGAAGATGGAAACATTTAATAGTTTCATTTAAATTATGTTAGGATGTGTATATTAGTATTTTTACTAACTATTATTTTGTTTATTTGATTCATTTTATTCATTTTGGAGGCACAATCCACATAGCCGTGTCATTCAATGGTGGGCCACAAAAATTATGGGTAGACCATTGACCACATTCGAAACATGAGAATCGTCACTTCTCACAAGATATTCATTGAGGTTTGTGACCTAGATGGTAGGCGATCCTTTTTTGGCCACGCTCCATCACTATAGGGGAGAATAATACTTAGAGGATGATGGAGATCCAAATTGGGAGCTACACTACTATGTGCTTGAGCACACTGAGTGAGCCTATATATAATAGAGATTTAACCCCATTATCAAGACGAAGGACCTAAGGTAAGAGATTTTTTGGGATGGGACTAAGAAAAGAGATTTGATATATCTTTGTATCCCATGAAACTTATAATCTACCCATATGTAGTTTCGAAAATCAATGTGGTAGATGACCATAATTCGAATAGAAAGTCCTATCAGGAAAGGGATATGATATCATGTTCATTAAATACTAGTCCAAGATGGTCAATGTTAGGCTAGGTAGTCTAAATACATATAGATCATAAGTTTTTTCTATGTAGTTTGAAGTGGTTCCTCATTGACCACATACTACTTTTAGAAATATCTCACATTGAACTACTTTTGGTTGATTATGTTTCGAGAACACTCAACTTTAAAAGTCGAAATATCTAAATTCATATTCTGAAACCTTTTATCTAGGGTACCCCAATATCAAATTGATCATGCTCCCCACTATATGTAACCTACTTCCAATGATGTCTCTTTATCTTACCAAATCTTACTTGTTTATGTCACAATCACAAAAAAAACATAATAGTGCATTCCTAATATAATACACCTAGATAATAAAAAGGTATCCCAAACCAAATTCCTAAACACAAGCTTATCCCAAGTTTGTATTTGAACCAATACCTGACATTCACCATTGAATACAATAGTACCCATTCAAGTTATAAAGAAAATAAAAAACTAAAACAACCATCCAACGACCAGTCCAACACTCACATGAGTGTTACCCTCCAATATTTGACATTTGTAATCCATATCTTAAGGATTTATATAAATCAATCCTTGTGTAAACCGTTCATGGATTCCTTCCATCCAAAAAAGGCATTGGTTTTAATTATTTATGTTGGTATATAGACACTCTACAAATATACTTATGATGGGGTTTATATAATGGGAATGACTAAATCTAGAATATGAGTAAACCAAGTTGATAAACATTACCCATTCCTTGTCCACAAATAAAAACATCCTAACATTTTTGAAAAATTATATTGATAGTCTTGTTTTTATCTTCTAATCACGATCCATCAAAAAATGTTATACTTTCCTTGAACCAACCCTTGATTCCATGTTTCTCAATGATGTGTGACTAGGTCAAAAAATGGGTCAACCACCTTAGAGCACCCTAAAAACCTCATTGTACTTATATGGTATATCTTTAAAGGGCTACAGCCTAAAGAATTCACATCATATTTAACATGATATATCGATGAAAGGCTCAACTCCCCTTCAAAATTTGATCACTGAAGTATCAATCAATCCACTCCGGACTTAGTTGTTTAGGAGATTCCCATATTAATAGAAGGTGGTATTATTATGGTATTGATCACACAACCTTATATCCCAATGATACCATGTTATATCATGCATAACCAAAAAATTCCAACAATGAATCTCATCATTCATCAATGGTTGGGTAATCAAGCAACCACCTTTCTATCATGTTTCCATGAATTCATAGACACAATATGGACCAGTAAAAATCATGGAAAAATTATTTATCTCGAGCATGAATCTATCATCTAGAATTAGTTTAAACTCAAACCTATGATTTAAAATCCATCATATTGTTTGAGATATGAAATACTGATTATACCAACTCATCGGCTTCAAGAAGTAATTAAAACAATTTCCAATTGGTCCATTATAGTTGTTTCCCTCTACATGAAAGGGAAGAGTTTCCATAATACTCATAATTCTCCTAAACATAGAAATTTCTTAAGTAACATTTTATTGAAATAAAAAAAATTCCATGGCACATGATTCATCCACTACTGCATGTTGTTCCAAAACCAGGACAACACGCATATATTAATCATCAACCTGAATTAAAAAACACCATCCTCTTACAAGTGTTATAGTATAGGTTTTCTCATAGAGGCATGTGTGATTCTCTTACTGAGTCATGTTTAAGAACTTCATCTATATCAAACATGAAGTCCAAACTAAAACTAATTAGTAGTGTTGTCAAACCCAATTATTTTTACAATGTTATCCTGAGAACTGGGATAAATCCTCCTTATTAGGATGGCTCAGGGATACATCTTATAAGATCATTCTATGTAGTTTAAATTCTTACATCTCATACATTGGTTCTATACAATTTAATGTCTTAGAGTTATATCTATGAAACATTGTTAAATGGTTGAGATGCTATGGTTTAAATTATTCTGTTATATGTTCTCTGCACATGGAATTTTATGAAACATTGTTAGATTGTGACTACTGAACATTGTCAGATGGTTTAGATTATTCCGTTATATGTTCTCTACACATGTTTTTTTCTAGGGTATTAGTACTGGGGTTACAGAATATGATGTATTTTTTTACTTTTAAATCTACATTTAGCAGCGGTTTAAACCACCACTAATGAAATGAACCATATTTCATAGTGGTTCAAACCACCTCTATAGTTTGATATTATATTATTAGCGGTGGTTAAAACCTCCACTAAATAAATTTTAATTATTATTTAGTGGTGGCTGTGGTAGTTTTAGTAGCCGTTTTAATGTGAAAATGAAAAAAAAATCAGCGTTAGTTTAAACCACTGCTAAATATGCCATTTTTTCACATGAAACCACCCCTAAAACCACCAAAACTACCAATAAATATGTTTACTATGAAAATTCCCATAAACCATTGCTAAATTGATGAAATTGTAGCATTTTTTATGCCAACACCGAATTTAGCGGTGATTTTATGAAACCATCGCCGGATCATATGGCGACAATTTAAACTAACTCCATATTAAAAAAACTGCCACTATGATGAGATTTTCTTATAGTGTTTTGGATAAGTCTAAGAAAAAAATAATGTAATGATTCCAGTGTCATGCTACTAGAATAAATACCTCCAGACTTTGATACACCACCAGACTAAGCCACCACCACTATTTCCTTTTTCTTATTTTTAATAAATTTATTCTAACAGACAGATTATCAAATTCAATTCAATTTATTATTTTAATTACTATCTCTTAAATTTTCAACAGAGTGAATTGATGTGAGTATCAGACATGAATAATGAGAAATTAGAGACTATATGGATATTCCTACTACTACTGATAAAAAGAGAAGTAGACTCACTAGTGTAGTAAGCAAGATGCAATATTGTATGAAGCCAACTGATAGTAAGAGAGTTTGAACATACTAAACACACATAGAGCTAAACATGATTTCAAACAAGAAGTTCTCAACTAATATAAAAATTCATTTTGGGAAACTGATCTACATCATCACATCCAGTGATTTCCTATAGTCAAGAGTAAGAGCCTACATCACTCTATTCATAACAAGTTTTCAAGAGAACATGAATCAAGCTTCACTACCAATAAAATCAAGAGTCACGAGATACATTTCAAAAGATCATGAATTTATAAACTCTACACTTTTAGATAGTTCTGTTCTACTTATCATTTATTAAATTTTGAGTAGTGTGTATACATACTCTATTTTATCACATGCATGTTGTCTCTTGTACCAAAATTGAAGATACCTCGATATCGTTTCTTGTTTTATTACAAATATACTCCTATAGATAATAGTGGTAGAGGTACCTCTGTGTCCTATTTATTTTTACTCCCACATATCAATATAGAATAGGTCATGTGTGACCTATAGAATTTGTAAACTATTGTAAAGATGGATCCTGGTTGTGGATCATATTGTTTATTTATTTAAACTGATTAGTGGAAAGTGATCACTAAGTGAAGTGGACTAAGTGTTGACTTGAGATTGAACCTATTTTATTAAATCTTCCCTATGTTTACTTTAATTTTTTTTTATGTATTTCCAATTTAAAAATGAAAATTGTTTTTTACTATAAATAAGATATATACTTTGATATTTTATCCCAATTTCAGTTTATATATTATTTTGATCAAGTAAATTGATATCAAAGGATCTAGCAATATTATATATTATTACTCAAAGACCTAATTAGTCTTTAAATAAATATTTAGAAATATTAAGATCTATATAATTATATATATTTTGATAAATTGGGATGTATTTAAACATTTGGGAGATATCAAAATAATCCATTTTCAATAGAAAATTTTATTGGGTACTCAATTCAACCCCTCTTGAGATACCCACTACGACCAACATTTGGTATTAGAGGTGTTTCTTTCTTTGGTATTAAAGCTTCAACAATTGTTTTAAATATGATTTCTGTTTTACATTAAAGATCTCAAATTTCTGTTATTTCAAAATTCATTTATTTAAATGGATAATAATCAAGAAGGTTATGCTTCCAACAAACCTCCTTTATTTAATGGTAAAAACTATGCTCAATGGAAAATTAATATGAGAATGCATATAGAAATAATGGGTTTTGATATTTGGTCTTCTATAGAAGATGAATATGTTATACTTGATACTACAATAAGCAATTGGGATGATGAGAAAAAGTTAGCTTACAATAATAATTATAAATCTATGAATTCCCTTTATTGTGCACTAGGAGATGTGGAGTTTAATAGAATATTCTCATGTAAAAATGCTTTTGAAATCTATGATACCTAATCAATTTCTCATAAGGGAACAACTAATGTTAAAGATATGAGGCTTAATACATACACTATTATTCCTGAAAACTTTAAAATGAAGCATGATGAACCTATTTTTTCCATGTACCTCATGTTTAATGAAATTTTCAATACAATGAGCTCAAATGGAAAAATAGTATCTGAAAAGGACCATATTATGATATTTCTGAGATACATACATGAAATATGGATAGGCACATCCGTATCCATCATGGAATCATGTTTTATTAGCAAGATACTAGTCAAATAATTGATTGGAATGATTGTGATGTATGAAGAGGAATTAAAGGTAAAATGCGAAGAAAATTATGTGACTAAGTTAAATTTAGTAGCTTTGAAGACTACTACATCCGGACAACAAAAAGAAAAAGAGATATAGAAATTACAAGCTATCAATTCTAGTGATAGTGAATCTCTTTCTAACAGTGATAAAGAGATGATTCATCTAGCCAGAACATTTAAGAAGTTTTGTGGGAAGAATAATTTCTTAGGAAAACCAAAATAAAAAGTGAAATATGACTCCAAGGGGACATGTAAGAAATATTGTAAGAATAATGATGATTCAAAATAAGTTATGTACTATAAATGTAAAAGGAAAGGACTTAAAATATGACTATACAAAGATTAAGTAAAAAAATTGTGGATAAGGATAGAATATTCAAAAGGATATAAAGGAAACGTGGAGTGATTTGGCAGATAGATCCAGTGATTCATATTCTTCATCTAAAGATAAGCCAGGTAGAGAAAACATGTTTTTCATGTCTAAATCTAGCGAGGTATCTATTTTACCAACTATTTATAATATTCAGCCTGTGCATAATTCTGATAATTCTGAAAATAAACATGATGATGATAATATATCAAATGAATAATTATTCAAATATAAAAATATGTTAGATGAATCCTTTAATGAGATAAAGGACACATACAATTTAAAAAAAACAACATGATATAATTACAAATAGAAAATTTTAACTATGTATAGAAAAATAAAAAAACGCTCAACTCATCAAAGAAAGTACTGAACTTAAACTATCTAATGATCAATTAAATAAAGAACTATAAATATTTAAAAATGGTATAAAAAATCTTACTCTATTTTAGGTGATAAAGTTTCCCCTAAATATTTTATTGGAAAAGTATATGATCATGGATAGAGAATAATTGTAAAAATAAATTTATTCCTAAATCCAGACCTAGAAGTTCTTCTATAAATCAAGTTTTTAAAGGATTAAATGAATTATTTATTTATAAAAGTTTAAAAATCAAGTATAATATACCTCTCATGAAATTTTGGGTTCCCAAAGCTATAATTTATAACATTTCTAGTCCCAAATATATATGGGTACCAAAATCATTCCTTTTATAAAATATTTTTTTGTAGGAAAACATCTTGAAGACCTCCAGTAAAAGTATATGGTACTTGGACAATGAGTGTTCAAGGAATATGATAGGATATTATTCACTATTAAAGAGACTTATCAAGGTTTACGGTGGCCATGTCACCTTTGATGATAATGAAAAATGGTAGATCATCAGCCTAGGATAGATTGGTAAAAAAATCAGTTTTAGTTTTTAAAGTATTATATATTGATGGTTCAAAATATAATCTCCTTAGTATTTATTAATTTTGTAATGAAATTTTTATGTTAATTTTAAAAATGATGCTTGCAATGTTTAGGATTCTATTTTTTTTAATTTTTAATGTCGTGATAAATGATAATGTTTATGATACTGATTTAAATTCATTAGTTTCTAAAAAATTTCATGCTTAAGTGAGTTTCACTAAGAGTCATGGCTTTGGAAAAGGTGACTAGGCCATTGAAACATTCACTCACTTAGGAATCTAACTAGGAAAGGGTTAGTTATGGATTTACCAAAGCTTGAGTTTTTATATGATTAATTTTTTAACCCCTGTCAAAAAGGGAAACAACATAAAGTTTCTTTTAAATTAATGAAATAAGTGTCAACTGATCAACCTCTAGAGTTGGTTAAAATGGACTTATTTATACTATCTAGAGGTTTAATTCTTTATAAGAAGCACTTGTTTTTGTTCTTATAAATTATTTATCTAGGTATACTTGGGTATAATTACTAGCTCACAAAAGTGTAGCTTTATCTTACTTTACCAAGTATTCCAAGTCTGTAGAAAATTTTTGTGGTATTAAGATTAAGACCTTAATAAGTGACCATGGCCATGAGTTTTAAAAATAAGATTTTGAATATTTTTTCTCACAAAATGGATACACTCATAACTTCCATACTTCTAGGACCCCTCTATAGAATGGATTTTTAGAAAGTAGAAATAGAACTTTACAAGGGATAGCCTGAACCATGTTGAATTAGTATGATATACCTATATATTTCTGGGTAGAAGCTTTCAATACATCCTGTAACATTATCATTAGAGTATTCATCAGACCTATCCTTAAGAAGACCCCTTATGATCTTTGTAATAAAAGGAAAACTAAGGTTAATTACTTTAGAGTTTTTGGTTGCAAAGTTTATATTATTAACACTAAGGATAATTTGGAAAACTTTTCTTCCAAAAGTGATGAATTAATTTTATTGGGTTATTCAATATCTAGCAAAGATGATATAGTTTTTAATAAGAAGAAAAAAACTGTAGAAGAATCAGTTCATGTCATGTTTGATGAAACTGTTCCACATGAGCCAAATACCTCCTTAAGAAACCTTGAGGATGATTTGTCTCTTCTGAACTTAAATTCTAAACCCTTAAACTCTACTATAAAACAAGAAGAAAAATCATATAGTTCTGAATAATTTCCATAACTTTAAAAACCTGAACCTAAAAATCTAGAGGTGATGAGCCCTTTATTTCCTTGATATGTTAGAACCATCAAGTATCACCCTATAGATGATATTATGGGATTCCTAAATAAGAGAACAAAAACTATAGATTCTCTAAGAAATTAGGTTGAACATCAAGATTTCTTATCTCCTATTGAACTTAACAACTTAAATAAATCCTTTAATGATGAATTTTGGGTAATATCCATGAATGAATAATTAAATAAATTTGAAATAAAATAAGTGTGGGAGCTTATATATAGACCCAAGGACACATTAACTATTGGCACTAAATGGGTGTTTAGAAACAAAGTTAATGAGTCAGGAACTATAGATAGAAAAAAGACCAAACTTATTGCATAAGGTTATAGTCTATGAGAAGGAATAGACTATGAAGAAACCTTTTCACCTATAGCCATACTTGATTCCATAAGATTTTTTCTTTCCTATAAATCTCATCTAGATTTCAAGATTTATAAAATGGTTTCAAGAGTGGATTCTTAAATGGTTTTATAATTAAAGATGTTTTTGTTGAATAACTCCATGATTTTCAAAATCCTTATTTTCCAAATCAATATTTCAAATTAACTAAAGATCTATATGGTTTAAATAAAGTCCCCAGATCTTGGTATGATAAGATCAATAATATTATTATTTCAAAAGTACTTTCAAAAGGTAATCTAATCCTACACTTTTTATAAAAAGAACATCAAAATACGTTTTAGAAGTAAAAATATACGTTGATGATATTATTTTGGATCTTCATGAAATTATTTATGTACTTATTTTTCTAAAATGATGCATAATGAATTTGGAATGAGTTTAATGGATGAACTCAAATTCATTCTTGAATTTCAATTTTTTAAAAAATATGGAATTATTTTAAATCAAATTAAGTATAATAAATATCTTTTAAAATTATTTAACTTGGATAATACTAAATATTTTGAAAATCCTATTAGTACCACCTATAAGTTGGATCTTGATGAAACTAGGAAAACATTGGATCAAACCAGTTACGTAGGTATAATTGGAAGTATTCTCTACTTGATTGTTAGCTGAACAGATATTATGTTTAGTGTGTGTATGTGCGCTCATTTTCAAGAAAACCCTAAAAAGTCACATTTTAATTCTGTTAAAATAATTTTCAAATACCTTAATTATATAACCAATTTTGGATTGTATTACCATATAGGACAATAATTTCATTTAGTGAGTTATTATGATGCTAATTTTGGTGGATAAAAGTTATATATAAAAGGAACATCTGGAACATGTCACTTTTTGGGCATGTCACTTGTTTCATGATGTAGTAAAAAACAAAATTTTATTGCATTATATACTACTAAATCTGAATATATATCTACAGGTAGTTTTTGTGCACAAATTTTGTGGATGGAACACACTTTACTAGACTATGGATATCAATTCTAACATGTCCCCATAAATTGTGACAACAAAAGTTCAGTAAATATCTCTTACAATCCTATTTCAAATTCTTGGACAAAACATATTGATATAATACATCACTTTCTGAGAGACCATTTTCAAAAATGAGATATCACTCTTGAATTTTATGGCACAAACCATCAGTTATATAATATATTTACTATGCCATTGAATTTTGAGAGAATGATCTATATTAAACATTAGTTAGAATTGATAATTTTTTTAAGTTTAATTTTATGTTATGAAACAAAATTATGGTTGACACACCATTGAGTTAACATACCATTGTGGTTAACATTCCATTGAGTTAACACGCTATTTTTGTGACACACTATTGAGTTGATACTTTGTTGTGATGACACACCATTGAGTTAACATACCATTATGGTGACACACCATTGAGTTGTCACTCTGTTATGATGACACACCATTATAGTTGAAAGACAATTATGGTGACACACTTTTGGGTTATCACACCATTGGGTTTTCATTCCGTTACTCTTTCATGGATTTGCAAATTTTTCTGTTTTTCAAGTTAAACAACCCAATTTATTTTTTCATTCGGTTTATGTTAGTTTCATAACCCGATATGTGTTTTCTCCTGAATTGTCAAATTTAATATTTTTTTAGTTTTATATTGATTTCAATTTTATAATTCCCAAAATAAGAAATGATATGAAAATAGATATATGTGTATTCTCAAAAAACATGTATCTCAATGTGATACTCTTGTATATTTCTCTCTCAATCCTAGTAAAACCTTTCACCTCATTCTTTTAAAACCTTCTTTTTACCCTCGATTGAGCTTAGAGAACTAGTCTTCATGCTAACAATGAAGATAACATTTGAGTTTTCACCTTCTAAATTGAGATCTTCTATAAAGCAGATGAAAGAACTGATTCAACTTGCTCCAGTTGCTCCAGTTAATCTTGAGCTTTCCAATAGAATCGTAGTACCTAAAATAGAAGTTAATCAAATTATATGTTGTCTAGAAAGACTCTTGTAATCAAAGTACTCAAGAACCAAGGATGGTTAGATTGGTTCTCATAAAAAAAACAACCTTCTACCCAATTGTGGTTTATGAATTTTATCATCATGTAGAGTTTTCCTTTGATAAATACGGTGATGATTGGATCAGAAGTGATGTAAAAGGAATCTTAAAAGGTTTTTCATCAAGGAAATGGGATAAATATTTGAATGTAACCCATAAGGGAATATATGAGGATTATTAAGGAACCATTCCTGAAGATAGTGAGTTTTTTGTTTATGAAGAATATTTGTATGATATGAAAGGAGATACAATAACCATAGGACCTATTTACTCAATGTTTGATGAGAAATGTAGGCTGATCTATATGTTTTTGCAGCACACGCTCTATCTAGGAAAGGGTGATTTCACATCTCTAAGGTACAACGATATTTACCTTTTATATCTAATAAAATAGGGTCATAAGATAAATTTGTGTAGATATCTCATGGTGTACATGTGTGAGATGATCAATCCATTCTCCAAATAAAATTAGTTGATCTACCCTAAGTTTATTTCTACCATGTTAAAAGACAAGGGCCTAGTAGCTGAAGTTAAATATTCTATAACAGACTATGGTGGTTTCTGTCTTTCAAGAGATACTTATTCAAGGATGAAGATTAGCTGGAACCCATGGAAGAGATAGTATATTGGAGATAGTGATAATTTATATGATGAGTTTAACCCAGTTTATCATCCTATCAGGACAGATGATGTTGTTGATCCAAGTATTGAGCCTGATGAAATAGTTGAATACTCTGATGATGATGTTAAAGAATCTATTGCATAATATGTTGAAAAATATCCATCTTTTTGACGAGGTAAGTGATCTTGATCTTTCCCCAAAGTATTATCCCATTACATAAAGATATATTTTCCCACCAAGGAGAATTCTAAAAAGATAAAAGCTTGTTATAAGAAATGTAGAGGAACCAGAGGTTTCAGGATATGATCAGTTCAAAAGTAGTTCAAAAACTGATGATGATGATGATAATGGTTATGAAGAAGAGGAAGAACAAAATGGTGAAAATAGTGAAGATAAAAGGTATGTAGATTCCAAAAGTGATGATGATGATGACTCTGAGCCTAATGGTGCATGTGGATGAAGTAAAAGGAAAGATGTTGAGATGCCTCTATAGATTCTTCCTTCACCCAGTAAATCTGTGAAGAAACTTGATCTATCTAAAGAAGTAGACCCAATTCTTAAAGGCAATGATGCTTTCATTAATGGGGATAAATCCACATCTGTAGAGATATTTCATGAAGTTCCAGTAGTTGATAGAGCTGTGGGAAGCTCTTTTTTGACTGGTTAGACAATTTTTGACTCAAATATGGTTGACCATATGGGTGTTATAGCTTCCACTAACTATCATGTGGATGAGCAAGAGAAAAATGAGATTCCTTCTTCTAATAAATGAAGTGACATTTATTTGGTTGTTTTTGATATGGATTATCCTCCAATTGATAGCTTTATGGAAGTATAATAGGATGTTGTTGGTCAAAAGGATGATGCTCAGATGAAAATGGTACCCCCTGTCGATAAACAGATGAAATATAAACCCACTAGTGTTGAAAACACCTCAACTACAAAATTTTCAGATGCAGAGATAATTCTTGAAGTGTCAGTTATAACTGCTATTATGTTACCTCCTTCCAATAAATCTATCTCAGTTGTCCTTCCAGATCAAATATTTGATTGAATGGGGGAAGAATGATAAAGTTACACCACTGTTGTAAGGAGGACTTGAGGTTCTAAATGAGGAAGATCCTAATGGATATATGATATTTCAAGTCAATTTTTAAGGATTATTAGAAATTTTTTCTTCTATTAGAACTCCTTCCCATGAACTTTCACATTCCATTCCAAATCTACCTACCTTACTAGTTGACATAGTAACAAGGAGTGAATTTCATGCCTTTGGTGAAAAGTTAATTTCAAAATTCAATGAGATTTTGAGAATTCAATCTCCACTTCTAAACAAATTTATTGAAAAGGATTAAAGTTATCTTTTTGAGTTGGTGATCCAACATATCCAACCAAAAATTATGCATCACATAAAAGAAGATAATATTGATAATAAGAAGATTATAAGTGACTTTGAATCTATCAAGGCTATGCTTGAAGTTATGAATTAAACCTTTTATACCTCCATGGATGGAATCCTAAAAATTCTTAAGGATACATCTTTAGATAATTCTACTCATTCTGCTCCAACAGTGGATGTTGATTAGTTAAGAACAATTGTTATAGAATAAGTTGCATCATTTTATAGTGGTCCTTTTAGTATCACACTTGTGATACCTTTGGAGATGTTTCAGAATTTTGAGCACCATACATATCATGCTCACAATATAATACAGATTCATTCCAAGGAAATGATCTCAGACATAGAGACTATAAAAAAATCCATTAAATATTATCTCTCAAGGATGTACACAAAGAATGTTTTGGATGAAAAATTAATGTTTTGGATGAGAATCTTTTGATTCCCTTGTTACTCAATCCTTAAAAGAGAAGTTAAGGAAATTAAAGGAGATGACTCGTCTGTTAATTAAATTTATGGAGGAGAAGAGTGATTTTTATAGTGCCATGGAATGAGGTTGCCAGAACATTATGGATTTTATAAATACGATGATGTCATTTCTTCATATTAATGGTTAATATATTGTGGCTCAAGAAGTTATTCCAATTATCCCTGAAGTATCTCTTCCACTGACAATTTTTCAAGACCCAATGGATCCTTTACCTAATTGCTTCTATCTTTATCCTATGTCTCTTACTATGGGTTTGTGATAGCTAAGGCCAATTGTTTTTGTGGAAGATCATCCTATTAGTAAATCTAGATTATCAATTGGTGTTCCTTCCAATATGCCTCGATCTGATCTTGCTGCCTTGGATAAGGAGTAAGTAAAAGAAAATGGAAAAGGAAAATAACCAGTGGACCCCTATTCCAAATCTTGAACTTATGTTTTTGTTGGATTAGACTATATTTCTTTGATGGGGCTTGGTTTGTAATATCTTTTTGATAATATTTTTGACTAACTTTCCTATCTATTAATATATTTACTCTTGCTGCCATTACCATCTTCACTCTTCTTATCTTTACCTTTTTTATAACTCCAAAAGGAGGATAATTCTTATGGAATATTTTTTTTGGTTTTTTTGGAGAACTCTATGGTTTATGGAATTTTTGATTTATTATTATAATGATTCCTTATTATCTATGATACTATCTATTTTTAATATTTATATACTTTATCCATGACACATACCTTTGATTATTAATATTTTATTATTCTCTCTTAGATACCATTTTCCCATACTATGAATTCTATGTTCTGAGTTATACTAACTTGGATAACCTATTTTTACAATATTCCATGATTCCATGATTTATGATTATAAAAAAGGGGGATATCATGGACCTCCTTGTTTTAATGATAAAAAACCATGTTTATTATGATATTAATAAAAATTATGTTTTTATAAGAATATAATATTCTGAGATAGGGTATGAACTTGACTATGGATGAGAAAGCACTGAGACTTACACCGCCAACTCGATACACTGTTTTCCTTACCTCACAGCCAGCATGAAAAATATTGATATGTCTAAGACACCATTAGATGAGATACTTCCAGAGGAGACACCATCATCCATACACCGTCAGAACATAAATTTGGATAAGTATGAGATACCACAAGTGTCATACCTCTAACACAAAAGTTTCGATAAGTATGATACACCACTAGATTAGACACCGCTAATTGAGAAACTGATAGAGAAGATATATTTTAGCTAAGTCTAAGATACCGCCAGTGTCATTCCACTAGAACAACATACCTATAGACTTCGAAACACTGACAGACTAAGACACCACCACTATTTACTTATGATTAATATTTAATAAATTTATTCTAACATCGAAATTATCAAATTTTAATGCCAATAATTATTTTATTTCTCTTAAATGTTTGACATATTTCATTGATGTGAGTGTCTAACGTACAATTTGATAAAACAGAGACCATAGGGATATTCCTACTAATACTAATAAAAAGAGAAAAAGAGTCACTCATGCAGTAATCATGAAACAATAGTGGATAAAACCAACTAATAGAAAGAGATATAAAACATAATTAACACACATAGAGCTGAACCTGATTGTAAAAAAGAAGATCTCACTTTTTTTTAACACTCGACTGGGAATCCGATCTACATCATAACATCCGGTGCTTTATTCCTTTCAAGAGAAAGAGTCTGTGACACTCTATTCTTCTAAAGTTTTCTAGAGAACCTAACTCAAGCATCACTACCAATAAAATCTAGAGTCACAAGATAAATTTCAATAGACCAAGAATTTATAAACTCTACACTTTTATATTTATCTATTCTACTTATCATTTATTACATTTTGAGAAGTGTGTGTGCATACTCTATTTTATCACATGCATGATGTATCCTATAATGAACAGAAAGATACCTAGATATCTTCTCATATTTTCTTACACCTATACACCCATAGATAATAGTGGTAGAGGTCCCCGTGTGGCTTGTTTATTTTCACTCCCATGTATAACTATGGAAGAGGTGTGTGTGACCTAGACAATTTGTAAACAATTATAAAACCCGATCCAGGTTGTGGATTATAATGTTTATTTATTTAAACTACTTGGTGAAAGGTGATCACCAATTTGAGAGGAAAAATTATTGACTTGAAACTGAACCTCCTGTATTCAATCTTTATGTTGTGTGCTTTAATTTTTCTAACTTTATTTCCACTTAAAACCTGATTTTTTTTTACAATAAACAAAATATATACTTTGGTATATTATCTAAATTTGTGTTAATATAGTATTTTGATCAAGTAAATTAATTTCAAAGGATATAATAATATTATATATTATTCACTCGAGACCTAATCAATATTTAAAGAATCTTTAGAAATATTATAATCTATATCATTGAATATATTTTGATAAAATGGATTGTGTTTAAATATTTGGGGGATCTCAAAATAATCTATTTTAAATATAAAAATTTTATTGGGTACTCACTTCACCCCTATTGAGATACCCCCTCTGACAAAAAATTATTATATTAGAAATAATATTCTGTGAATGAAATTTTGGATTATGATATTCAAAATTGAAATTGTTGGATTTTTAAATCCCACTGGTGTGTGTGTTTTTCAAGATTAATCTAAATGATTAATAGTTATTTTTATATGAATATTTATTGATTATTAAAATGTATATTTGAATTATTCTAACCATGTGAATTATAATCTATTGCGATAATTAGATAAAACTAATGTAAATTTTATCATTGATAATTATTTATTAAAATCATGGAGATTATATCCATTGAAGTTTGTCTATAAAAAGTGCTAAAGAAATCATGTGTTGATAGATACACATGAATTAATTTTTTGATAATAATGTTCAAGAGATACATTATTTAAAATTATTTTGTAAGGAATTACTTGTTCACTAGAGATTCATCATTTAACTACTTAAAGGGATAATGTTCACTAATCTATTATATCACCTCATCTATAACATTATAGTGGTTTTACTGTTTTATTATTTCATTATTCAAAATTTTCAGTACTATAAAGTCTATTTCATGTTTTACACACACTAGTTATACCACCCTTAAAAGGAAATTTGGGGTTTTCATCTATGTAAAATTAAGCCACATAGGTTGTTCCTAAACATTATATATGTATCGGTATTGGGTAGGGATACTCCTAGAAAGTCCAGGGTTAGGTCTAATCCTATGTAAAATATTGGGTTTTGTCTACACTGATATAAAATGATGGGTTTGGTCTTTAACCATTGTAAAAGGATATATCTAGTAGATATCTATACTCTTGGGTTGAGAGTGTGAAGTGTAGACATAAGATAATTTGGATCTAAACTACTATAAAATCCATATGTTGTTTATTGTTTATCATTACTGCTTTCACTCTCCACACATCCACCACATCTTTTATGATTGATTTTTTTATCTTTACTATCTATGAAATTATTTATTGTAGTTTAAGTTATTATAATTATATAAATATTTTAAATTAACCCCTATTTTATTTTTCATACCCATTATGGGACCCAAAAATTGGTATCAGAGAAGACACTTCTTTTTTGATATATTTTTCTTTAATTTCTTAATTTTTGGTGAATATTTTATTCATTAAGTTAATAGGTATATTATTACTTAACAAAAATAATGGAAATATATATTTTTAGTTTTATAATTCCAAAAAATGATTGACAACTCAAATAATCTATGGCCACCACATTTTAATGGCAATGGAAATTGTTATTTGAAGGATAAAATGGATTCTTTTTTAAAGAATATAGGTATTAAGTTCTGGAAAATCATGGATAGATCATATAAACTACAAGAAGTGGAGTTTTAAATATTAATTAGTAATTATTATAATAAATACATTATGAATTATAAAGTTATATATATATTTTTTTATTTTTTTATTAAAAGTATTTATAGTCATATTTCTGCTTATAAAACTACTTCAGATATTTTGAGGAATTTAATAGTCACTCATCAAGGAAATAAAAAATTAAAGAGAACTAAAATTAGTATACATGGGGAATAATATCAATTATTTATGATGTTTTAACATGAAATCTCCAATGAGATGCATAAATCTTTCACTAAAAATGGGAATAATGTGATTTCTCTTGCTGTGACAATGAAGAATGAAGTGTTGATCAAATTAATTCTTCATAATCCAGATAATAAGTGGAATTATAATGAGGTATCTATTTAATAAATAAATAACCCCATTGAATATACCATGTCTGTTGTTATTTGATAATTATTATAGTATGATCTTGAGATGATGAATATTGATAACAAAGATAACGATAGGGGGAAAGTATCTTCATTAAAATAAACTAAATATTTATCATATAATTTTTATAATGATGGTTTAGGTTATTACATTTATGATGATAGTGATGATTTAAGTTAATATGTGAGATGTATAGAAGGTATTTTGAAGAAAATACAAGTTGTCAAGAAATAGTGGAAATAAAATAATTACATGAAGGAATTTAAAAGGAAAGGCATAAAAGGTAACTGTAAATTTGATGCTAGATGTTTTAAATTAAATATAATGGTTCATAACAAATATAATTTATAAGGATGAAAAATTAAAGAGAATAAAAAAAAAAAAAAAAAAAAAGAAATCATTGGATTTAGGATAGAGCTACACATAAGGTTATGATTCAATTGAAGAATTTATATGTGATAAGGGAACCACAGATATTTGTTTCATGGTTGTCATCAGAAATATTAGTGATAATAATTTTGATTCTGATCACTCAAAGGAATATGGTAGTGAAAATCCTAGTATTGAGGAATAAAGATATATTTCTGATAATTATTATAAACAAATTAAAAATATTATAAAAATATACTATAAATTGAGTAAGGATCACAAGAATAATATTAAAGAAAATAAGAATATAATTCTGGCTAATAAAATGTTGAAAGATACTTATTCTTAGAATATTGAAGTGGTGAAGGAAAAATTCAAAGATACAATGGATGACACATCCAAGCTAAATGATGAGAATTAAATTTTAAAAAATATTAATTCAAGAAGTAAATAGAAACTCTTTGACAATTTAGAAGTTGTATAAAAATAGAATGGGAAACTTAAGGCTGTTGTAGAATATTAAGTATTTGATATTCCCTAAATCACATTGTATGAGTTAGAATAACCCAATGATATTTTATGATTATGGTGATATTGCATAGAATAATTACTATACTATCTTCATATACATGTTCAATTATATAATAATATTATGGATGGATCATCATGCTTTTTAGACCTTCACTTATATAGCATTTCATTATATATGGGAAATTATAAAGGCCTAAAAACATGTCTTTATGTTTATACCCACATCAAACATAGGGTACAATTGAAGGATTTTTATATCCACCACCTATTCATGTTATAGGGTATGATAGGCCATATTTTCAAATAATATTCATGAAAATATTTTCAAAGGTATGGGTGGATGACAATTACCCATGTTGGATATCATTAAATAAGTATTACATGTGATGTAACATGGGGAACTAGTTGCATTCATGCACGTGATGCATGAATTAGGAAAGAAATTAACACATGAATTATAATTAAATAGTAAACATACAAATCACTAAGGAGAATCCTTGGGGAAATATAAATACCACTTCCATCGTATAGAAGTGATATTTGTGATTATTAATGGATTCTTGGATTAGAGTCCTATACACCCATTGCTCACTTCTTCTTTATTGATACTTGTGGAACTAGAATGCTATTAAGGATACATGTATTTAAAATGGGTAATGGATGTTCAATCTTATCCTATGGATAAGTCGCTGAGATGGGATTTCATTTGGCTTCCCTTGGTGATATTCTTGAAACCCAAACAATGGTGATTAATTAGGTGAAGTAGCTTTACAAATTAAGGTACGTGATATAAAAAAGTTATTTATTTTTAATTTAGATTGTTTTCATATTATACATGCATGTAGATATTTGGTTAGGTTTTCATTTGCTTACTCTAGTTTAATAGGAAATATTTGAATTTCTATGAAACCTAAAATTGGTATTAGATACTCCCATGCACTTATATTTGTGTAATAATATGGTAAATTTTGTTTATTAAAATTATATTTTTTATCACCCAATAAAAATAAAATTTGACACATTTTAATATTCTATAGGTTTCATATTGTGAAATATGATATAGGATATCATAATACATGACATGATATGATTTTTTTGTACTAAACATAGTGTATGATTACCACATATCATAAAATATAGTAGCCACATAGTACATTCATAAATAAGAGTATCATATAAAAAAATATGACATCAAAATCAATAATCAAATACAATATATCATATCATATCAAATGATTGGGAGTATCATTCATAAAATACAACAAATATTCATTCCATGATCAATCATATTTATCTATATGATTTTCAGTCATATATTATGTCTGATACCAAATCCAAGACGCAACCTATTAGTCATACTCTATGACACACCCAAAATATTAGAATATTTTTTTAATTTGGAAATATTTTTTTCTTAATATTTAATTTTGAATTGAATTAATTTTTTATAAATTTTTTATAAAAAATTTAAAAATAAATTTTGGGGAATTTTAATTTATAAATATATTTTATAGATTAGTTAATTATAAAGTGTTTATAATCAATTAATTAAATGTTTTAAAGTATTTATTATAAAAATTCCACTAATGTTAAGTTTTAATATTAGGAATATATTTTTCAAATTAATACACAATTACTTATAATTTAAGTATAAAGTGTTTATATAAATAATTATTATATTAATTATTAAACAATTTATAAATTTAAAAAATATGACACAATATAAAGTGTTTATATTTAATAAAATTATGAAAAGTTCATAATAATGAATTTGTTGTGTTAAAACTAAAAGATCCTTCTTTGAAAATTATTTAACATTTATCAAAATAGTTTTTGAAAAATTGATATGATCAAAGGTTTAAATAATATTATCATTTGATATTTAATATTATGTAAAATGTTTTCCTAATAAGAAAATAAAAAAAAATCTAAATGTTTCATGAAATTTCATAGAATAAAATAATATTCCATATAATGAATAATATGAAATATTCATATTATGAATATAATGAGTTTCTATTAATGATTATGAAATGTCCATAACAATTAGCCTAAAATTTTAAAGTGTTCATAATGAGCTATTTTTATGAATTATTCATAAATTATTATATAAAGATTAAATGTTTGAAAATTTTATTTATTCAAAGATTATTCCCCAATTTATTATTCATGATTATAATTTTTTTAAATAATGAATATGTTAATGCTTTAGTTTAGGTTGTTAAACAACTTCTTAAAAAAATTCAAGCCCAACATTATTTGCTAGGTACATCAACATAAGATCTATTTTTTCATCTACCTCATCCTTGGTTTGTAGTTTAAGTTATTAGTTTTATTTTAGTAATTTAATATAGATTATACATATTAGGTGTTATAGTTATGATGAATTTGTTTATCTCTTAAGTAAAGTCTCTTTGGAGAGAGGTATTTGGGGTTTGATTTCACACTAGCCAGGAGGCTTATTCTATGTTCTGGAAAGGTGGGGGTTAACTATCTATCTCAATAGGTTTACTAATTTGGAGTCTATAAATATCATATAGCACCATGAATTCACAAAAGCAGTTTATAAACCTTATACTTGTGATTGATTTGGATATGTGTAAATATTTTTGGCTTCTATTTTTGGATGAGTAACACAAAGTATGAGTTTCTTAAAGAGTTACACATCAATATAGTTTGAATATATTGATCTAGTTGAGGGAATAAGATCTAAAACTAAATATTTGGAAGAATTAATACATAAAATGAATGACATGATATAATATGGAGAGATTAAATACCCGAATAAAAAATAAGTGTTAGATTATTTCCAAATAAACATTTTTCAAGAAATCGATTATCACACCACGTCGTTCTAAATATCGGTGCCCCTGGATTATCATATAAGGAAATAAAGTAATGGGTGAGCCTGTATTATCCAATGGGTAGGTCATTCTAAAGCTGGGTTCCCCTAAATTATCCTTTGATAGTATGTTATTAGTGTATGATTTGGGTTAAAATTATATTAGGTACACTAATAAGATTAGGTAATTAGTTGAATGGAGTTGGGTTTATCCACTTAATGTATTTAATAAGGAGTTTTTTCTCAACTATCTAAGAGTCATATATGGTATGATTCCGTTTATACCCTACATATATAGCTAAAATATGGGAGAAATGGTAAAATAACCTAGATATTAATGAAATATAGATCATGGCCTACTGATAGATATGATTTATTCAAAAGGGATCGTCAATTTAGTGGGAATATATTTAATAAAAGTCCCTATTGAATGGTAATTGAAAATGATACTCTTCTAATAAAAGATTATGTTATAGAAAATAACTTCATCTTCACTAAACATAGCTTTGAGATTAATCATATACAAAAGAGTAAATTAAAGTAAAAAACTCCTATGACTAGTAACTTTAGAAAAAAATTAATTAAGGATAAATTTGATATGTTAGAGGAACAAATTCCCATGTAACCAAATGATGATGTTGTTAAATAGGTGAATCAAGATGATTATGAGAATCATGGAATAATTCACACATGGTTTCAGAGGTATTAAATGATAAATTGATGGTTCTTATGGAAGAATAAGAACTTATATGGGAAGATCCTAACTCAATAATTGTTATATTTGATGGATAATTCTCATATGGTAAAATATGTATACTTTAGGGAAAATGATTTTTTTCTAAGGAATATTGACAAGGAAGATTTATTAAACCAAGAGAAGATATTTTCACATGAAATTTATAATTAATTTAAATTGATTGAAAGAAATAATATCTTGTTCTTGAGATATTTATTCAATGAAGATGTTGATATTCTGAAACGACATTTTTTCAATCATCACTAAATTGATGAGGAACCAAAGTATATTCTCTCTAGTAGTTATCCACACATGATCCTTTTATATCCGAATAACATTGATGGATTTGTGGGTGCTAGCATAGAAGATCAATCTTGATGATTCCTTCGGGATTGAAGAATCACTCTTTCAATCTTGTTATTGAGAGGGTGTAGTAGGGAAGAGAATATCTAGAGTATTCTTTGGTTATAAGAGAGGTCTCTAGAATATGTTGTGCATAACTAATCTCTATTTTGATCTATCTTGATCAAATTCTTCATAATAAACACGGTCATCTATTTATCAAGATAAGTTTGGGTTAAAATATTTTTTTATTTCTAAATGACTCTTAAATAATATATGAAACTTGATATAAACCCATTCCATGTAATAGTAATAATAATATTATTTCTATATTGTGAGAAAACTGGAACAATGAAAAATAATATTTTACCAGGTGGAAAATTAATATTTATCACTAGACAGAATCTAGGTCCGCTTGTCCTCCATGATATTTATTGAAAATACAAAACAATATTTAATTAAATATTTATTCATAACTTAAATAAATATTATATTCATAGTATTTAAAGTAAATATTTATTAAATATTCAATAAATAAAATAAATATTATGTTGACAACCCCGTGAATAAATATTTGTTAAATAATCATGAAATTAATTAAATTATTTAATAATGAATAAAATTATATTTATTTCCTTGTGAATAAAAAGGAATAAATAAATAATACATATTCTCATAATTAAAAAATTACCCTACGTGTAAATATTTATTTAATATTTGTTATCAATAAATCCTGAAAATAATTATTCCTCAGTTTTGAGAATAATATTTATTATAATAATTAAATTCAAATAGAATGTAATTGAGATCAACATAGAAACTTAGTGTGTGAACATCAAAGATTATTTCTCATTAGAATTATGTGGGAATGCCTGAAGTCCAAGATTACTATCTAGCAAGGGGAAAAGAACCCAAGAGAATGTAGTTAATGTCACAACATAAATAACCACATATTAATGATTAATACATAATATAATCCCTTTGTCATAATAACTCATCAAACATATTGCGTACTTTTGTAATCGACATATATGATTGATACATCTTTCTTTTACTATCTGAAATAAACAACATTACACCATGGCCATAAAATTTAATGTGACAGTTATATTTCAATAAAATAGATGAGATATCAAATTCCATAAATATGGAAGGGATAAATACATCCTTTAAGTATTAATTAATAATATATAATTCATGAAGTACCCAAAATTCCAATGAACTATTATCATTACTTTTTATGGTAATACATTAATGTGAGTGAGTAATGATAAGCATTAATAATTATATTAAAGTCTAAGGACCGTTATACATGCTCATGGATATAAATATCAGATGACACATAAACATGAGGAATTACTACAAGTGGGCCTATCCTTGTAATCTCCCATATTAGAGACCACTAAGTGTGAACTTCATGAGATGAATACTGAACCTCTTATGAGAACTCCCACTAAATATTCAAAAAACTATTTTCCCAGTCATAATTCATCATATTGATTATAGGAAAATTATTTAAGAGATATCATCACAACATCTCAATATTCTCATATTAGTAGTGAACTTCTAAGACCTATTAATATGACATATAATATAGGAAATTATCATATTAATGTCATACATAAGGATAAAAAAATATGTGATAAGGTATTTATTATTATTAAAATTCATGAATATACTAGAAATATAATGTAAAAAATAGTTGCTTATAGGTCATAACATCAATAGACTCCCACTTTCACTAGATCCAACTACTAATGATTTGTTAGTTCTCACATATTAAACATTCTTCTATAGAGCATGAATAAAACTTTTGAGATTACCATATTTCCATGAATAGGTTTGGAAAAGGAACATGTCTATATGGAGAATCTTCTTACTACTATAATACTACATTGAGAGAATTTCTCAAGTAGTGATAAAACTGAGTATCCACCTCTAGTTCCCATTTCAGAATACTGACATCTTGACTAATTCCATAGTCAAATGTTTTCATAATAATGATAATAATATTTCTTTTGTTATAACCCAAAATCAGAATAGGATGTTGCTAAACCACTCCTTAATCTACATCAGAAACCAAAACATACTTAGATATTGAATATATGGAAACTAGTGGATGCAATAAGTTTTTCTTTAAAATATCACAATTATTTTCTGTGATACTTTCTTTTACTTATACTGCTGGATAGTTCTAATAGCATTCCAATGCAGTTATGTTGGATCTATTTTATATTTACATAATATTAATCATGCATCAATAATATAAAATTTTTGTACATATGATGAAATATGAGATAAATTTCAAGCACAAAATCTTAAAATTATTTTAATCTAAATAATCTTTATTGATGCCCATTCATGTTTTAATGTAAGGATTATATTCATATATTAGTTCAATATTAAAACATTTTAACACATATTTTTAATACATTATTTAATATATGTACTATGACTAGATTTGGAAGATCCGTGGATCTATTTTATAGATCTTCTTCCCCAAAACACGATTGATACTTTAAGTCATACTTAGAGAAATTAATTCTTTAGTATTAACAAATTAGTAAGACACCACATTTGTTTTCAATATTTTATCAAGATATATAACTTAAAAACATATAATGCTCCCACTAACTCATTAGAAAAAAATGTCACATATTCATTTCCAAATGAATATTCTATGATCACTATAAATTATTTATTCATAAATGAATTTATGTAATCTGTATATCTTATTATCATTTATTGATTCCACCAACATTTCAAGTTATTTTTTATAAACATAAACCACATGGTATCCTTTTGGTCACATCATATAAACTTGTTCTATAAGGATTCCTTATAATGAGGTGTCCTTAACTATCAATATCCCAATATAATGATCATATAAGTATTCTTTTACCTATATACCTCAAAATATTTTATTCATGATAATTGGTATATTGGTTTTCTCATAGACTAAACCTTTCAATAATCAATCGTTGTTTATTGGTACCATATTGTATTATCTATTTCTATTTTCCCTTGATTACTCACCAAGAATATCATTTATTATATACATTAAAAATATTATACCTCAAATATTGATTCATGAAATCCATTAGTTGAATTTATATATACTTTTCAACCATAAAATGTTTCCTTTTATTGCTTCCTTTTAGGAATCATTATTCTGAAAAATAATATATGTATCACCCATCGTGGTGAACATAAAAAACATATTTTGTTATAAATTTCTATAAAATATGGGTATATAGACCTACTCCTCTTATCAAGATCAATGGAGTCCAGTACTCTTATTCCAACTCATGTGAACCCAAAGCCTTAACCCATAAAGGCTAAGTATTCTAACACTATCCATAAAGTGGAAAGTTTCCTTTATGGAAAGATATCCAGCCTTTACTAGATGTTAATTTTATTAGTGGACATAATATCATAAAATGAGATGAACCTAGTATTTGATGTTTGTGTTTTCATAAATAAAAATTTTAGAAAATAGTTTTGAATAAACACTTGAGGTTGAGAGATAAAATATTCTTATCATATCAAAATTGATATGATATCCATTAGTAAAAATAGTTGGAAAATTTATAGTTATTTCACTTCTATTTTAAATACATTTATTGGAAGAAAAAATAGAATATTTTAAATATATATAAGACTCCCCATTGATATTTATTTTAGTATCATCACGAAATTTATGTACATAAGGAAATGTGAGTTTAGGATTACCTTTAATCCACATGTATAATCAATGATTAATTAGAAAATATATTCTAAGAAAAGCTAGATTGGTGATTCCTCAATCTTTACAAAGTGAGCTATTTTACTTTAATTAGTATTTATAAAATTTCTTTGAGGAATCTAATGAAGTTACCTTTATAATTTTAATGCTTTAAATGGACATGTTAAACTAAATCTAAAATATTTGTGGTGTATCTTTTTTATAATGGATTTTTTTATCTAAAACATGATAATTTTTTTGTTTCTATATCCCATATCTTAGTTCATTGAGACTAAAACACATTAATGGTATAAAAGTAAAGTAATTTTATTTTCATTGGAAAAATAGTTATATTTCTATAAATTGATAAGAGTTATATATTTTATATTACTCATTCATTACAATGGATATCTATGATTCCAGAGATACTAAACCATTATTTTAGTATTGAAGTACCTTGCTAACATTTATTCCAAATGTAAAATATTGTCTTGTTGTGTCTAGATAGACATTGAGATAATTTTTTTGGTAACACTAATTAAAAAATTTAATCAATCCATATTCGTGATCAGAAGTAATGATACCCCCTTGTTTAACATAGGAATATCCTTTTCCCAGATCCTTTTGAGTTCACTATATAATTTTTTTTATTCATTCCCATTTCCTATATTTAAATACATATATACTGTAAGAATATTATATTTAAATATGAAAGTGGTGAATAAAACTTGATGAATATACCTAAATTAGATGAAATTTTTTATTATTAAATTCATTTCAATTTTCTTTTCATGCATATATTATGTCCACAAATAAAGAAAATCGAATCCTGTTCATTTTTTTCCTTTGGATCCTTTGTATCATTAAAGGACACTATAAAGAATATTTTTTCTTTTATATTATCCATGATATATTTATTATTTTCTTTAAAAGTATTCACTTTAAGGGATAGATAAATGTGTTTCAACCAATCCTTATTTACTTGATAAAGTGTGGTCAAAATGTTTCCAAGAAAGATATCCATTTCATTAATCCAGGATAAGATAAATAAGGAAAACCCCGGTGGTAAGGATAATTAAATAAGATTAAGGGGTAATTTTTTATCCATGTTGGAAGCCCAATTTCACTAACTGGTCATTATACCCTAGTATTTTGAAACCATGATCAATATCTATATTACCTTATTCCTATTTACACTGATATAGTGCATTAGTAATCTTATTTATCTCAACCCTTAACTTATATTTCTCAAGAAAAATAAGATGATATGTTATGGTTTATGCATCCATGTTATTATTTTGTATCATAAAATATCTATAAATAGTTGATAATATAATACAATAGGCAAAATAAGAATTATCTAAATATCTATAATAGTCATTATTTTCACCTTTGATCACCAAATGGGGTGTTGAAACAAGAATTGGGGATTCAAATACATAATAAAAAATGTATGATAATAATTCAGAGCATAAATAATTACAATATATCTGAAAATTTTTATTTTCAAGGATAGGAATGATTGATGAGTTTCCGTGGTTTTTGTTTCCATTTTTATTTAATTATTAAAATATATGATTAGTAATTTAATTTATTATAAAATATACAAGACAAAATTATTTAATTTTTTTAAGTCTCCCTATATTTTATAAAGTATCAATGACCCTCACCATTGAACTCGGAATTTACTATCACATTATCCATTCTTGTGGAAATGATCTATAATTATATATTTATGATCCATACTATGGCCATGAAAACAATAAAAGTGTATTTAGGTAGGTGGTCTTTTAAAACTACAAACATGAAACTCCTTATTCTATTGAGTTGAATCCCCAATATTGAAATCTTGACTCAGATTTCATCAACACTTACCTCTAAAATTGTATTGACCATACTATGAAAATTAAATTCAATAAATGTTTGATTACGTTCACTCAAAACCCTTATAAGAACTCCCTGAAAAAAGTAAGTGTCTATACTATGTCCATGTAAAAACTTACTTATATGGTTTAACTATTAATTAAGTAATGGAAGTCTACGTCTAACTTAATATATTATTGAGGGATTTTGTTTATTAAATGTAATAATTTCTTATTTTATCCTTTACACATGTTTTTAATATTAAAAGGATTCAATTAAGTGATTAACTATGTTCTGATAAATTATTTACACATATCCCATTTATTTTAATCCCATCATTTTATATTAGTGCATTTATTTATGTTATCATGGTCTTGCATCCATAAAATAAATAATGAATAAGAAAAAAATAAATAAACAAATGACATGATCATGAGATTTATCTAAGGGTTGATTTATTGATCAGACAATAAATCATAGTATAACCCTAGGTAAAAACTATTTGTTCTTGTATTCACATCAGTTAAAGCATCCCAACTATTCACCTATGTATTTATTGGGTATGTTTTACTTTGGTTCCACATTTAAATACCTCCATGTTCATTTGGAAACTCATTTTGTTATATATGTTTTTTAAATCACTCACTGGTGAGGGGAACCAAGGGACTGGTTATGAGAAATTACATAAAAAAAATTGGATACATCGGTCCTATATAATAAAATAGGTATGGGTGACATGAAATACAACATATTTAGTTTAATAATAAATAATTTCAAACCATTTCAATAAAGTTAAATTAAATAAAATTTATACATACATAGGCATGGTCACAGCTCATGATCAGTCATGCACATACAATAAAAATAAAAAGTACACTATTGATCATTAACTTAAATTAATTCTTTATTATTAAGAAAAACATGCGTGTATTATTTCAGTTCAATTTATTTATTTATTAATTAAATATCTTTATCTTCATGATAACCTGAATTCTCTTGGAGATACCCATCATGATTGTATTCATGGAAAATAAATAGCATGACCAATAATTATAGATAATTACATGAAATTAATTTATAATTTATTTATTATTAAAAACTTTATAACATAGTCTTCACATCTGTTTCCAATAGTGTAAATAGGTTTTTAATGCTATACTTAATTATTTTTTAATATAATTTAATTAAGTTTTTCACAAGGTGACTAAACAATGTGTACTAACATGCTAAATACCACATTACTTGCTTTCCGTGTTTCCAGGATAAAACCCTAGGGACTCTATATGTAGATTGGTCAGATTACATGGATTTTACTTAGGAGCTACACATTGTGTGGTCCACTTTCCATGTATCTACATAGCCCGCTGATTGACTCAATGTGTTCTTCAATTATAGAAATTAGTGCATCACATGATGTGTTTTCTATATATATATATTTCTTATATAATTAATTATATAGTCTATCAGTATCACATGGTATAAACCATGTATTTGACCACAAGGGTAAGAATAGATTTCACAGAAAAATAGTGTAGACTAAATGATGTGTACCCCAAATACACTTTATGTATTTTGACAAACCATGTTCCAAGATATCCTAGTTAACACACTGTGTATAATAAATGTGCCATGTTTTATTACTATTTGGTGTGTCTTATATCCCATTACATGTCTAGGTGATGTGAATTTTGTTACAAGACTAATACTGTGGTCACATTCCGTGTAACCCCGTCTACTAGCCATAATCCTTAACACCACCCGATAGAATCTCCAATCATTATTCATCTCACTGGTGAGATATTTCAAAAAATATGAAACTCAAAAAAATAAAATTAATATGTATAATTCTTTGTAATAAATATTAATATTAAAGAAAAAATAAAATGGAAAGGAAAAACTATCCACTATTTCATATAATCGATTAATAAATAATTATAAATTTAAAAGTGACCTATTTGATACCAATTTATGGTTCTAATGACAGTGTGAGTACTTATCTAGGCTGATACTAAGTCAGTAATTGTCAAATTTTATTGATCATTCTCATATTCTAGAAGACATTAATATCATAACTAATTTTTTCCCAAATAATAGTGATAAGGAAGGTTTCCATAACCAAGAGAATATCTTTTCACATTAAATTTATAATTAATTTAAATTGATCGAAAGAAATAATACCTCAGCCTTGAGATCTTTCTTTAATGAATATATTGATAATATAAAACCTTTTTCATTCTACAAACATTGTCTTGATGAGGACCCAAAGTAGACTCTCTCTAGTGGTGATCCATATGTGGTCCTCTAATCACCAAACAACATTGATGGATTATTGGGTACTATCATGACAGATCGATCATCTTGAGGTGTTCATATTTATCACTATATTTATTTAATTGACCTCGAATAATCATCATTTTACTCTCGTTCTTGTTAGAGTGTATGAGGGATGAAAATATTTAGAGAATTATTTGGTATTGAGAGAGGGATATAGAATTCATTGTTCATAATGACTCTCAATCTTAATATATCTCGATTAACCTCTTCATAATAAATGTAGGAAGATTTTTATAGAGATAGGGATAATGTTAAAATATTATTTAATTGCACAAAAACCTTAAATAATATATTAATCCTTATTTTACCCCATTCCAAGTAATAATAATATTATTATTAGTATTACATGGTGTGTACAAACTAGCACAATGATAAATATTATTTTACCAACTTGAAAATTTATATTTATTACTGTACACAATCTTGATCTACTCATCCTCTTCAGCATTTATCAAATAATGGAATAAATATTTAATTAAATATCTATTCCTAAATAAAATAAATATTCCATTCATAGTCTGGTAAGTAAACATTTATTAAATTTTCAATAAATAAAATAAATAATCTATCCACAGTATGGAAAAATATATATTAAATATTAATATAATTAAATAAATTATTTAATAATGAATAAAAATTATTTATTACCTTGTGAATAAGAACTAATATATAAATATTATATATTCACATAATTAAACAACCACATTATGAGTAAATATTTATTTAATATCTGCAATCAATAAATACTAAAACAATATTCCATAGTATTTAGGATTATAATTATTACAATAATTTAATTTAAATAGAATTTAATTAATATAAATGGAAACAATTAGTTTGTGATCCTCTAGGCTTCTTTTTCATTGAAATTAGGTGGGGTTTCCTAAAGTCCAATATTACTTTCTGACACCAAGTCAAGACACCCAAGAGAAAGAAGTTCATGCTGAAAAATTGACGATCAAACCTTACCACTTACATCCTAATATGATCCTTTTGTCATAATATTAAATCAATAAGGTTTCACACTCATTTTATAAAATGATATTCATGATACAACTTTTATTTACCATCAAAAAAACATTTTTACATCGTAACCATGGAATTTAATGTGATAGTTATATTTCAATCAAAGGCCTAAGATATCAAATTTCATAAATATAGAAGGTAAAAATCAATTCTTGAATTATTAATTAATATCATGTTATTTTTTATACACCTAACATACCCAAATTCACCAGTAATTTTTTTCATCATGTTTTAAAACAGTAAATCAAAGTATGTGGGTCATGAAAACATTATTAATAGTCTTAATGTACAAGTACCATTAATCATTCTTGAAAATATGAATATCTAATGACACATAAAATTATATAATTCCCATAGGTGGGTCCATCCCCCTAATATTATGTCTTGGAGATCACCAAGTGCAAACATTATGAGATGAAGCCTTATCCTCTTATGAGTACTGGAACAAAACAACTGAAAAACTATGTGACCTATTATAGTTCATCATCCTAGAAATAAGACTAATATTTAAGAGATATAACTAGAGAAACTCAAGGCCCTTATCATAGTGGGGAACTTCTATGACATATTAGTGTGATAGATACTCTAGGAAACTATGATATTAATTTTATACAGATGAACAATCAATACCTAACAAGGTATTTATTAATATTCAAATTCATGAATATATTGGCAATATAAAGTAAAAAGTAGTTAGTTCTAGTGAACCAACTCTAATATATTCAGAAAAATAACTTTGAGATCAGTCTCATAGGAAGGAGTAACTTAATGTAAGAAAATCCTATGACTTTTAACATTATAAGAGTTTTTATGTGTGGAGAAATTCTACGTTTTGGAGAAACACCATCCCAAGTAACCAAGTATTGATGTTGTAGAATAGGTGAATCAAGATTCTTATAATAATCATGGAATGGTTCATATAAGGTTTTAAAGGTATTATATTCTAAATGAACAATGTAATTTTATACACATACACTCAATATGATTGATCATCACGGTTTCATTTAGAGAAATTATACAACAATATAAATGAGTTTAAGAAAATATTACTTGGTATTCTAAAGAGTTTAGAATAGATGAACTATGAATATGATTCCTAGGTTCTAATGCTATATAAGTAGTACACATGGGTAAAAAGTTAAAACAAGAAGATGAAATGTTAGTTGTAGAATCAAACAAAGTTTTCCTCAAGTATCTAGTCACGTTTATTAAAATCTAAAGGTGTTATCAGAAATGAAGAGTAATGATTCCATAATATGGAATTTTTTGGAACACTTAAATGAGTTTCTTAAATTCCATGAAATATCTATGTCATGTATTAGTGTTATATAAATCAATTATTTTGGTTGAAGGGTATTTGATACTATATGTATACTTTAAAAGTATTGTAAATATAAATGAGTTTAAAAACAGGGGATGTATTGATAAAGATTGATGTTTTAATTAAATCTTTGAAGAAAAGAGTCACTACATCAAAGATTTGTATGTAAAGGATTTTATTAAGAACAGTTTAATATAATCAAAGGATGTGTATATTTACAACATTTATCATATGTGATAAGAGAATTTTTTTAATTAATAGAGAGTTATTATGAACATAATGAGATGAATAATTTTGAAAACATGGTTTATGATATATTGAATTATATAAAATGTTTTAAAAACGAGAAAATGAAATTATTTTCCCATGATATAATGTTTATCTATATATTTTCTAAAATATTTCAGATGATCTTCATGCCACCCATGTGCAACATATTTTCATAAATAGTTTTCTTTTTAGAGGAAAATTCTCAAAACACATAGAATACCATATTTGATATGAAAACCAATATTTATTTATTATTATTCTTAATAAGTGTAAATGCGAGTTATTTTATATACAAAGGATTTTATGAATCATATTATAATATTCAAATTTAAATAAAGTTTCCAATAGGCTTTTAAGAGTTTGTTTGAACTTATATGAGTTAAATGTTAAAAACTAAAACATTATACTAGTTGAAGTTCAATTGTTAGTTTTACTTAATATCCTAAAGTTTTTAGGATATACAAAGGTAATTAAAAATGTATAGTGTTAGATTTAGTTACCATGAGAAAGAGAGTGTCATTATTTTCTAAATGGTTATTCTAGTTAAAATAAAAAGTGAACACCACTTTATCTTAAATTTATTTCGGATGTGCTGATAAATTTTAATTTAAATAGTTATGTTAATTAGTAATTTTTTTATAGAAAATTATCCCATGATGATGATGGTAAACATAGAAAATTTCTAAGTAGAAAATATTAGTTGACATCATAACATTTGATGCTTTGAATTTATGGAGTTTTTAATATGTTCATGTTGTTTCAAATTTGGAATATGATTCCTAAATCTCATCATTATTTAAAATTTATTTCTTCAAATATTTTACTCACATATGAATTTAGTGGGAGGTTTTTCTAGATATTCATATAGAGGTGTGGTAAGAATTACATATAGATATAATGAGTTAAGAAACACTTAGAAAGTGCAGTAAAAATAAGGTTGATATGTATGTTTATTATATGTTATATGGTAGAAAAGTGATTATTTTTTGTTTTCTTAAGAATTTTTAAAAGAGTTTTAAGAATATAAAATGTGTTATATAAAAAGAAATATTTATTTTTTAATTATCTTACTTTGGCATCATAAGTATATATATTAATATTCTTTTTGTGAGATACAATGAAAATTCACATCTCAAAGTATGACATTGATTTATCCCTAACTAGTGTGTGGTTGGGTATATTGTTGATCATTTCATTGGTAGAAGTTCAACTAAGATGAGATTTTTCCTCTCGTTTAAAGTGTATTACATATGGGACATAAATTCTGATATAATGGGGAGTGTGAGTCCACACATAGATAGTACATATGATGGGATTATGAATTCAAATGAGAGGCATGTGACATACTCATCAATAATGGTGAATGAAATGTGATACATTTTTCAACCAAGTTAGTTTATACTTCTATAATTAAGAACATATGAGTTGGTAAAATGTGATTGAATTATACCAAGTCCCATGGTCACTCATTGTCTAGGAGAAAGGGATGTATAAGAATACATTCTAGCATGAGATGCGTCTGGAGGAAAAATCTATAAATATACATGTGTTATATGGAGATCATGAAATATCACTTTATATCACGAGTAGCATTGAATATTGACTAGAGGCTGCTCCTTGTTTACATTTATGGATCTAGTTATTCGAATTTGTTTTCAACACTATAAATTCTCAGGAGGTTACAGTTTGTTATCAACAAAATGGGGATTGAGTCGGAATGAGATAGATTATTTAAAAGTGTTTTAGAGTTAATAAAAAAGTGTTTTGGATGAGTCTTCACATGGTATTACATATGATATAATACATAGTGAAGTTAAAGATAGCTTCCCAAATGTATTTTGGAAGATTTATAGAATGGTTTTGTATTTGATTTTCCAGGTTATCATATGTGATATGATATAATGTGAAATATAAAAAAGTATTTTAGGCTTTAGTGTAAGTGGGAGATTGAAGGATTTAATATTCCTTAAAGAACATTGTGTGAGATGTAATGACCCAATCAAAATATCAGATTGAGGAGATTTCATAGTGAATAATTTTTTCACTGTGTTCATATACATGCACAATTGTATATTATGACTGATTTTGGGTCATCATACTTATCAAACCTACCATTTCTATAATACCATACAATATTTGGGTAATTGTATAGGAATGAAATCATGTCTTCCTGCCTATACCCACTTCAATAATAGTGAATGATTTAAGGTTTTAAAGAGCCACTGTCTATTTATGTCATAGGGTATAACATGTCATATTTTCATGGAATGTGCATGAAACTAGCTTTTAAGGATTTTGAGACTAACATTTACCCATGGAGGAAGTCATTAAGAAAATTTACATGAGATTTAATGTGGGGAATTAGTTTTATTCATGTATATGATGCCAAAAACTAAGCAATGAATTAACTCTTGTGTTATAATGCATGTGGAAATACAAGAATCACCAAGGAACATACTTGGGGATATATACGTACTACTTCCATGGGATGATAATGATATATTTGATGTTTTATAGATTATTGTCTTAGAATCCTAGATGCCCAACACTCTCCTGTTCTTTATTTTCACTCATAACACTAGTATTATACTAACCAAGGAAAAATCCCATCCATGCGATAGATGATCCAACTCATCCCATGGATATATCATAGAGTGGTGATTTCATTTGTAAATACTTGGTGATATTCATCAAACCCAAAAATTTCTAGTTAAAGAGGTGCAATGACCTGAAAAAGTAAGGTATGCAACATAATGAAGTTATAAATTTCTAGTTTTTCATGTTTTCATATTGTCCATAGATAAATTTCTTTGGTTGGGTTTCAATTTACTTACACTAATTAAAAAAGAATTTTTTTTCCCCTATGAAAACTAGTAGAAAGTTTTACATAATATTTTTAGATGTTTTCTATTGGAAGAGAAAGTATGGATGAGCTTATGAGATTTCAAAATATTCTTATAATGATGATGAATATAAATTTTCTTAGTTAAAATGGGAAATTACCAAAGGTGTAAATGAGAAACTTTGTTAAAGGAATTTTGAATTAATGTTTTTATTAATAATTTTAGGTTTGTATTATTTCTTCATTATGTAAGTGGCTATTATTTATAGTTTGTTAACTCTCTTGGATATAAAAAGACACTTATTTATTAATTACCTTTCAATGATAAACTGTCTATCCCATATGAAACATGGAATATTAAGGAATATTTTTTTAATCTGATTAGACATAACTAGTTTACATTCTCATATGATATTATTTTCGGTTGGCTAGCTTGTATACCCTTTATAGTTTCTGTATTTAGTTTACATTCATGTGCCTAATTACAATTTATTTTAAATTCATCAAAGATAATTTTAAATTCATTGAATGTAATTAACAATTTCATGGATAATAATTGTCTTTTTACAAGAAGATTTTTCTTGATGATCATTCAAATCTATGAACTTTTAGAGAAGGGTGATTGGATTATGTGGAGGATTTTATAGTTTATATTTTATTTTATTTTATTAAAAGTTGGTATATTTTTTTTATTATGAATGATTTTAGGGGGAGTTATTCTTTTAATATGTTGGTATATTTTTGTTAATAATCATGTATATTATAGGTTTTAAAATTACATGAGAATGCTTTTTTATTTCTCAATTTATTATTGGAAACTTCATTTATTCTATTTTTGGGATATAATATTTGAAGTTAGGAAAGTTGTTTTGGGGAGAGTTGTTTGAATTATTTTTCGATGTACTACCCAATATTTTTATTATCATTTTAATCTTTATAAAAAGTGGATTTTTTTAGTATGAGATGTTTTGGTTTTGTAATTATAAATAAGAGGAGAATGTTGAATGGACTCTTGCTAATTTTTTTTGATAATTACATAACTCTCTCATCTTTTTTTATTTATTTTCTATTATGATTAATAATGTTTTAATTATTTTTTCTATTATTCTCTCATTATTTGTTCTTATTTTATTATTAATATTATTGAATATTTTTTGTATTTTCTTATATTCAAGGTTAAAGATTTTTTATAAGTATAATAATTTTACCAATTAAGTTATTACTTTTAAATATGCTAACAATTGGAATTTTGGTAAAGGAAATTAACATTATAATTTTTTTGAGAATTTAGAAAAGTTAAGAATTTAGATTAGTACATAAACCATATTCATAAAAATACTGACTAGAATTGACATTTATATATAGTGATATGACCCTTATGTATAGGGTATTTTGGAATTTTATCCATGTAAATGACTCTCAAACATTGCAATATAATTTAAAAATTATTTTTACATATTAATTTAGTTGTGAAGTAAACTAAATATTTTTTAAAATATATCACCCTTATGCATACAGTCTAAAGAGAAATTAATTTTACTTATGATTTTTATTGGATATTTTTAAGTCATGAACCCTTACATAATGATATATTAATTTTACATATGAGGTTAGATGTGAATAATTTTCTAAGTATAAAAATTTTATATATGTTTCACACTAAGAATATTGACTCTAACACCTCGAGTTACAGTGGTTTTATTAATTTAATATTTTTTTGGAAAATTTTAAATTTTGTAGGTTTCAAGGTATTTTTTTTAAATTTAAGAATTTTATTATTTTCACATAATTAACTTGTGTAGTTTGGTATACCTTTATATAAATATTAATTTGGGTATGAAATTTTAGAGTGATGTTTAACACTATTAGTGTGTAGTTAATTAAACCATGAGGTGTCCCAAGGGAAATCGTGAGATATAATCTATAGGTCCTAGTATCATCTTCACGGGAAGGACATAGTTTAAAAACCATGGTTCCAAACACTGTTCCTCAAATAGTTTTTAAAATTTTTCAAAATTATATTTATGTATGATAACTCATTTATTTAATACACATTAATTAATAATTTATTACCTAAAAACATACTTAATAAAACCTAGAATATTGAGAGGCCTAATTTATTTATTAAATTAGGTACATAACATAACAACATTAAACTAGGATATAATGAATTTATTGAACACTTCCTTAGAATAATCTTAAATTCACATAACTATTTAAAACTTCATAGGATAACAAGGGGGATTGAATAATAAATGGGTGATATATAAATCCTATTAAGGGAATAAAATATAATAGAATAGGGTGAAGTAATACATGTGATCCGAGAGGAAAATCAAATTATCATAACATGTGAGAATCATAACAATGAACAATGAGGTAGGGAATATGTCATGACCCATCTCCTGGGGCCCATTCTGTGACTACCCCAAGAATGCCTTCCGTAGGCCAGTGGCTGGTGACTAGCACCGAAAAAGAATATCCAAAAAAGCAAAGGCATTTCCTTTAAATATGTACACACACACGCCCAACCACATCCCAACACACAAAAAGGTGTAAACATGTATACCAAAAAAACAAAGTTGAGTGAAAGTATAATTGAAAGTATGTGGGAGAGAATACAAACCCAAAAAGGAATTGAAAACAGCAAAGTAAAAAAAGGAAACTCTAATGGCCATCCATAGAAAACCCCACCCACTCATGAGAGTAGTGAAGCTACTGGAAGCTGAAGTAGTCTATCCTGCCCACCCCATCCTACTAGGCCCCACATGGTCCTAATACACCAATTCCACCACCGTAGCATCCTTTAGTCCCATCCCCCTGAGTAACTCTATCGAAAAGTCGATCGTCTGCACCAGACACAACATGTGCAGGCGAAGCCTCGACAAGGTTGAGTATAAAAATACTCAGTAGGGACCCTGAGACCCCTGAAGGTCTCTCAGTAATAAATGAAGGAGAACAAAAAAAATAAAATACCACTAAGGTAATACCACCAAGAAAGACCTCAAAAAACATAGCATAAAGTAAAATATGAAGCTCACACTAGTTATACTTAAGTACAAAAATAATTATGATTTGTTGTAAAGCTAGATCATCTTATTCTATCGAGTGGCTCAGCTGCAGACCCACATAGGTTTTGTAGGTGCTGAACCATATAATCTCACTAGGTGTTGAACCATAGATGATCACTAGGTGATAAACCATAGAGAATATCTAGCTGCTAACACATGCAAGATCGCTAGGTGCTAACCCACTCAGGATCGCTAGGTGTGGACCCACAAATGATTGATATTATTTCTTCATGTCAAATCCAACCACTGGATTCCCGCACTTAGAATGATTGATTTTAGGAGGATCTTCTCCTCAATCCATTGTTCATACCTGAGATACCACAAAGTAACACATAGAGTAACCCCAAAGGACCATCTTGTCGTAAGGGTCCCAACGCAATAGACGAAGCGTCGAACGAACGCTCGACCAGTAAGATATGAGCATTTTTGTAAAAAGGTCCCGATTGGATTTGACTCTGATCCAACCTAGAGATATTAAAACTTTATCCAAAACTCATATAGAGTATCTCAGAAGGACGTCCTGGTCGCAAGGGTACTACCGCCACTGATGGCGCATTAATCAGCCTCTCAGTCTGAGAGATACGAGCATTTTAGTAAACATGGTCCGGTTGCATCTTGGCCCAGTTCGACCCAGTCGAACAAACCCAACCTACTCAGCCTGAGGGTCCCATGTACCCTAGTTTAATTTGAAGAACTCAACCTGACCCAGTTCGGGTCAGGGTCCGTCTGGTCTGGCCTGACCAGTGGGCCAGGCCCAATGGGCCTTGTTAGACCCGACTCGGGTTGGCCGAGGGTCCATCTTTCCGGGTTGCCTGACGACCTGGTATAGACCATCCAAACCTGTAGGGAATGTTTCCAACCTTCTATTGCTGGTCTGGCCAACTGGGGTAGGGATTGGCACATTGGGTCGCTTGTTCGGCCTGCCGGTGCGGGTTCGGCCCGCTGGACGGTTTGCGCACCACCCGGTCCGCCTTATCGGGACATGATCAGTTTCCATGTATGGTCTTCCACCATCGCCTTGAGGGTCGTCGTGGGGTGCCTCATCTGCTGTAGTTGAGTGACCATATCCTTCCATGCAGGACTTGGTATGGTGCCACGTCCGTGGTCCTCCGACGCGGTCAAGCCATTGCGTCTTCCGCCTCTAGCCACCGGCCCAGTCGGTGGTTCCTCCCACTGCACCGTGACCTGAGTCGGTCACGAGCATTCCTCTGGTGGATCATCATGCAACTACACCCCCCTTTAGCCATCACCGTGGGCCATACACAACAGTCACAACCGTCACCGCCGACGTCGTTGCACCGAGAGACTCTTTCGTGGACCACCAGGTCCGCATTGGTGGTCTGTTCTTCGCGAATCTTGCGCCTATGCTCTCTGGGGAACATCCTATCCATCAAGGAGTTCTCAAATCTATCTTGACATCGATTTGAGAGTTTTTACATGATGAACACCCACGATGGAGGGGCATGGGCCTTGTTCATGTCAGCTCGTGACCTCCACGCTAGAAGTTTATAATCAAGGGAGGTCCATGGATTTTAATTTGTACAACAATGATAACTCAACCCCAGATAAAGAAATACCAAAAGAAAAGTCACCCTCCCACATAAACGGAAGAATCACGGATCAACCCATTCGTGGGTGTCTCCATGGTTGTCGTTTCTAAAAAAATAAGAGGAATAACATTTAAAAATTAAACAGCCACTACCTCATTGACATTCGAGGACGAACCATTCGTACTCAAGGTTTCAAGATGCCGACGTCGCTTCTGACTCCATTATTCGAGGCAAGTCGAACATGATGAAGTCTCGCTGGAATTCATCATTATTAGTTGGAGAGGAAAATTATTGGAGGTTCATTAGAGAATCCCCACATTTTAATTCCTCATTCTCCCACTTGTTATTTTAATAAAAAGAATCACATTGCAATGTTATTATGATTATGAAATGTTGCGTTGTTATGCTATTTTATTTATGAAAAAATGTAGCAGTTATGATTACTTTATTACATCTTTATGCTATGTGATACGGGCCATTAACGAGCTTTATTAATGTGCCTCGTCACTACCTAGTCACTACATTGCAGTGTCTCCATCTTCCACCCAACGATGTGTAAAGAAATAAAATAATTCCTTTAAATTATTTTATTATTTTTCTCGAAACGTTTAAAAAAAAACTTTTTTTCTTGGACCTTTCCAGTTGAAGTTATGTAATTTCTAGGTGAATCCTGACATTCCAAATTCAATGGTGCCCTCAGATTTTCTATCTGAGAACCAGTTTAAAAGATAGAAAAACTCACTCGCAGGTTTACTAAATGTACCTTAAAATTTTTCAAAATTCTATTCCAGGCTCTCCGGGCCTTAGAATCACGTGTTGTCAGAGTATACGATCTCATAATAATTCCATATAATTTAAAAAAAATTACACTGAATTTCCAAGACATTACATTCTACCCACCCTAAGGCTTTACATCACCAAAATCCAAAAGAAGGGGTAACCAAACAAGTGGCGGGGGGGGGGGGGGGTACTAAGCACGAATTTGAGCCTCCTGCTCCAATGTGATCTCCTAGAGATTCACGTAATGCCACCGAACGCACACCAGAAAAATCAACCACCCACATAGGACCTTCTCTTTTCAATCCTATATCTCTACTGGGAACTGCACAAATTTTTCCCCATTGTAAATGTCTAGCTATCCCCAGTTGATGACGTACGATTGATCATGCACGTATCTCCTCAGCTGCAACACATGGAAAATATTATGCACCTGGTGCATCTGTGGGGGAAGGGTTTGGTGGAATTCCCCCTCTACAACTCTTATCAATATCTGAAAAGGTCTGATTAACCTTAGAGACAGCTTACCGCCCTAGTAAAATCTCTGTAATCCTCATCAGCGTGAGACTCGAAGGAATACATGATCACCCTCCTCAAACTCCAGGGGTCTCTATCTCCTATCGACATATTACTTCTTCCTTATCTATGTAGTCCTCATATGCACCTAGATGATATGAATCCTTTCGGTGATATCTTGTACCAACTCTGGACCCTTGAGTGCCGACTCCCTCGAGTCTGTCCAGTATAGGGGTGATCTATAAGGCTTCTCGTGAAAGGACTCAAATGGTGCCATGCCAATGGTGGAGTGATAGCTATTGTTGGTTGAAAACACCACCAGTGGTAGGTGTTCCCCCAAACTATGACCAAAATCTATGACACAAGCACAAGGAATGTCTTCCAAGTTCCGTGTGGTCCACCTCATCTGCCCATCTGTCTGGGCATGACATGCGGTTCTCAAACACAACTGAGTCCTGAACACCTCTTGTAATCCCCTCCACAGCCGGGATGTAAAGAGAGAGTCATGATTTGGGATGATTGTCAAAGGAACCCTATGGAGCCACACTATGACCTGGGTGTAGATGTGTCTCAAGACCTCTACCGGTCCCTTTTCCCAGATAGGTAGAAAGTGAGCCGACTTGGTGAGTCGGTCAATGATCACCCAGACAGAATCATGGCCTCTATATTTACAAGGTAACCCCATCAAAAAGTCCATTGATATATCATCCCATTTTCACTCCAATACCTCGATTGGATGGGCCAAGCCTGTTGGAACCCGATACTCAGCCTTCACTTGCTGACAAGTGAGGCATCACGAAATGAACTACACCACCACATTCTTCATCCCTGGCCACGAGTACTTACGTCAGAGGTGCTGGTATATCTTCTCAACTCTAGGATGTACTACCAAAGGGGATGTATGGAACTCCCTCAACCCCTCCTCCCGCAAAATCACTAGTACTATGATGAACCCACTAAAAACAAAAAAAGTGGTCCCCACCAATCGAAAATCCATAAGAAACATATCAGGAAGATATCTGAGAATGTCAGTCCTCGTAGTCAACATGCCCAAGATGTGCCTCCCTAACTTGCTGCAAGAGTGGGGGAGTGATAGTCATAGACTAAAGGTAAGATTATCCATCACTATACATGAAGTATATCTACATCGTGGATAGTTTCTCCATTTACTCACTCAGCATCTACAAACCAGACCTCCTACTAAGTGCATCTTCCACCATGTTACCCTTCTTAGGAGTATATGATATCTCAAAGTCATAGTCTTAGAGGATCTCCATCTATCACCATTGTCTCATGTTCAGGTCCTTCTGGGAGAAGATAAACCTAAGACAATTGTGGTCGGCATAAACAATAATATGTTTACCCATTAAGTAGTCCCGCCACATCTTCAAGGAAAAGACCACTACTACTAACTCCTGGTCATGGGTCACATAGTTATGCTCATGTCGCCTCAACTGTCGTGAGCCGTAGGAGATCACTTCTTAATCCTACATCAGGAAAAAACCTAGTTTGGTCCCTGACCCATCATAGTAAACTACATACCCAACACCCTCATTCGGTACTCTCAATATGGGGGCACAAGTCAGTCTCTGCCTCATCTCCTGGAAACTTTGCTGGAATTTCTCTATCCACACGAAGGGATGTCCCTTCTGTGTCAAAGTCGATAAAGGTCTGCTACTATAGAAAAGTTAGGTACAAACCTCCAGTAGTACCCAGCCAACCCCAGAAATCTCCGCACCTCAGTCACGCTCCAGGGTGGATCCCAAGAAATCAATTCCTCTATCTCTGTCAGATAAACTGAAACTCCAGCCTTAGAGATGACATGTCCCTGAAAGTGGATTTCCCAAATCCAGAACTGGAACTTCAACAGCTTACCATAAATATGGTGCTCTCAGAACGCATCTAGGACTATCCATAAGTGTGTAGTATGCTACTTCTCCAACACCGAGTACACCATGATGTCATCAATGAATACCACCATGAAATGATTGAGCCAACAAATCCACCAGAATCTCTGAGCTTCGAATGAGAGCCGTGGAATGGACGGAGTGACTAGAACCTGTGTCTATAAGAATTGTCAATATGGTGGAGAAGACACAGATCATACCTCTAATCATATTTAGAGCATCTTGGTCATAGGCCTCCATCTCCTGAAGCTGGCACCACCCCTATCCACCTACTCCCAGAGCTCATGGTGGAACTCATGGGGGTGGTGGTGGTAGTACCTTGAACCGTCGTCCACTGTCTACCAATCAGCTTTCTCCCCTGCCACATCCACTGCCCTGTGGACTTCCTCACTCAAACCTCTATCGCTATCTTGGTGGTCCCTCGACTACCTATTGGTCATCCGTGCAGGGAATCAGAAAGTCACGATCCATGTGCCACTATCTTCCACAAGAGTAACAAACTCTAGTCCTTAGTTGAACTCATCTTCCTTGTGAGCTCCACACCTCCAACCCTATGTCATGGGGTTTTCCTTTGGAAGTTATAGACCATTTGGGCCTTTGCATTATCTGCCTACTGCCTACTTTAGATGACTCATCCACCTGTTATTCGGTGGCGGCTCTCACTGTCAGTGCCTAATTGTCTAGGAAGTTTTCTACAAGTAGGTATCACTCTTGCACTCTAGCCTGCATTAGGATACTGAGCGAAATCATCGACACCTAGATCTCCCATTATAGTCCCTTCTCTAAGGTCTAGGTGCTAAAAAAGGGCCCTGTACCATATCGATGGAGTAGTGTGAGAGGTCGGTAAACCTCACTGAGTACTAAGCCATAATCAGGCTGCCCTACTGCAGGTGTAGTAACTCCTAAATTTTCACTGAACGTCGTATCATCAGTACAAACTACAATATGAAGAGGCTCTTAATGTCCATCTATACAGGGGTCACCAACTTGTGTATCTGGAGAGTCAAGATCTGCCACCTCCCTACCCTGCCCTAAATAAGGCTAGCTACTAGGACTACCATATGGTCTATTGATGTCTCTACTAGGTGAAAAACTAGAGTAACTGCCTCCATCCAATCCTCAGAAACCTAAAGATTCATCTCTCCTTGAAACCTCGAAGGCATCTATCTCTGGAACTCATGCACTAATTTTAGTTAGTGTACACTATCTTCTAGTAGGCCTAATAACAAATGCTGCTCTCTGAGTTGTGGTGCTGCTAGTACACCACCCAAATGTGCTGTCACTGTAAGCAGACCCTGAACCGATGCTTCATCACTCATTGGACCATCGCCATGATATTTCCCTGGAATCCTCTCTGAATTTCTTCATGGAGAAATCATTTAGAGAAAAAAATGCACTATATTCAATAAGTTATACCTAGTGAGATGGCTAAAAAGAGATGACGAGAAAAAAATTTCCAATACACATGCAACTATTGTTTCCATGTGCTAAGTCAGAAAATAGAATTCAGGGTCCTGGTGTATGGATACGTCGGCCGCTAGACTAACACTAGACTCCCTAGACTGAAATCCGATATCAATAGAGTTGACAATACTTCCCCCATTGAAAATACAGACTCTTAGTTCTTCTGGTAGAACTGACCACCCTCAGATACAACTTTGTCACGGCTCGTCCCCTAGGGCCCATGCCGTGACTACCCCAAGCACGACTACCATAGGCTAGGGGCTAGTGACTAGCATCGAAAAGGCATATACCATAAAGAGAATGCATTTCCTTTAAACTTAAACACACACACATGCCCAACCACATCCCAACACACTAATTAGGGGAAACAATTATACCACTATAACAAAACAGAGTGCAAGTATAAGTGAAAGTAAGTGGGCCAGAAACCAAACCCAAAAAGAAACTGAAAATAGAAAAGTACAAAAAGAAACTCTAATGGTCATCCATGTAAAACCCCATCTACTTGTGAGAGTAGTGAAACTATTGGAAGCTGAAGTAGAATGTCTAACCCGAGTAGTCCTACGGGGCCCCACCTGGTCCCAGGCCACCAAGTCCACCATCGTAGCATTTGTCAGTCGCACTCCCCTGTACACCTCTATCAAAACATCAATTGTCTACACTAGACACAACATGTTTGGGAAAGGCCCCTGCATGTGTGAGTATAAAAATACTCAGTAGGGACCCCAAGACCCCTAAAGGTCTCTCAGTAATCCAAGAAGGAAAACACCACAAAGAAAATACCACAGAGGTAATACCACCAAGCAAGAACTCAAACACATAGCACAAAGTTAAAGATGAAGCTCACACCAGGTATAACATAAGTATAGAAGTAAAGATGATTATTCGTAAAGTTAGATCATCTTATTCTATCGAGAGGCTCTGCTGCTGACCCACACAGGGTCGCTAGGTGCTGACCCATAGAGGATCGCTAGGTGCTGATCCATAAAGGGTCGCTATGTGATAGGCCACATAGGATTGCTAGGTGCTGACCCACAGAGGATCACAAGGTGCTGAACCACCCAGGATTGAAAGGTGCGGACCCTTGTAGTATCGTGATTCATTCTTCATCATCGAGTAATTTTTTATTCAAAGAAAGAGGCATAGTAGACACAATAAAGCAGGGATCATGGGGGTCTGAAGTAATGAAGACCGAGGGCATCCCCTTGAATAAAATTAACCCTTTCAGGTTTCAAGGACATCACATTATGGAGGAAAAGGGGGTTGGGTCCAGATATGTCCATGGAAGCAAGGTAATTCGCAACATGATTCCCTCCTCTCCACACATGCAACACTTTTGTGTTGCTACTGAGAATGTTTCTGCATTTCTTGACTAAGTAGAAGATAGACCAGGGGTGGGACTTATACCAAGATTGGAATTGTGGAGGATTTTGGAGTCAGTTTCAACATCTAATAAGTCTATGGACTTCTGATGGAATAAAATAATTTCTAGAAAATGAGCTTGGCCTATGCCTGGAGGGAGGACCCACTGCCAAGGCGAGAGGAGAAGTCGAGGATAACCAAACCTTTATCATCACGAACCACAACTGCACCGTGAAGTGCCCCAGAAAAACAAGAACAATCAGAATTCATCTTGAGACCTCTGGATGGGGGAATCCATCTAACCCAGTGACCTGCACCAGAGGTGGAGCTTGGCTGGGCGATGGTGGTGCTGCTTTGGAGAAAGTGAAGGGATAGAGAATCCTGCCAGTTCTTTAAGATATGAGTGAAGTCCAAGAGAAAGTTTTTGGTTCTGATGAGGATGGTGATACCTTAGGAGGGAACACCATCACGACTCATCTTGTTACGAGCGTGCCACAGGTTTCAAATCCCCACATGAATAATAATTTTCTGAGCCTCCATCTCCGGGCCCCTATCTCCCGAACCATGAAGCCACCTCTCCTGGAATGGAACATCAGCCATACTGGGAACAGAGAAGGCCATGAAATGGCCATGTTCACTCCAAAAACAACTTGCCCAGTCACTCCGATAGAACAGGTGATCTGTAGACCCCTCCATGTTGTTCCTGCAACAGGGGCACCGAGACGCCAGTGGAATACTGTAGTGTTTGATATTGTTAACCATGGGAATGGCTCTGTTTCGGAATCTCCATGAAAAAAAGTTGTGTTTCGAGGGGAGGGACTTGGGCCAGAGTATTTAATCCCATGAGTTTATTAGTTCCTGAGAGGGGAGGATGCTTCAGAAGTCCCGGGAGGAGAAAATCTCCAAGGAGGAAGGCGTAAAAATACAACGGTCTAGTTCAGAAGAGAATTCGATGAGTCTGAAAGTGCTATGTTGATCAGCGTCCAACACAACATTAGTGAAGGATGGGTAGCATTTGGCTTCTCTGAAAGAGATGTTGGGAGTTGGGCATCCCAGGAACCCAATGGCCTCCCCTGCCTACTTGTTGACACAAAACAAGATCTCTCCCTACCCTACGCTCCTTAATCCATTGTGTAATGTCCCAGACCTGGGATCCACACAACGGGTGCACCAAACCCGGTTGGTCACGTGACCTCAAACGCATTTACCCAAGTTCCAGAGGCTGCCGAATAGCAGCGAGGGCCTAGGTCTGATAGTGGGGAAACTATGCCTTCATTTTTCAAAGTTTAGCGTAGTAGAAAAGATAAATAACATACAACATCGGAAGCAGTAAGCCACATACAACTGAAATGGAAAATTGAAGTAAAATAGAACCAATAATCATATATATAAAGATGCATCATGTCACTAATTCTACTAAAAAAGCCAGAACAGGATACACTACAATATAATTTAATAAAACTCAAAGTGAAAAGTACAACCAAATAAAACAAACCAGAGAAATTAGAATGCAGCAACATCGTAAGACAAAACTTGGTCCCATTATCTCCTACTCCTCTGCTACAATCATGTACTTGTATAGGAAACCTTTCCCCCATCAACACCTGCAACAATATAGTCTGTTTGGGTGGAAGACATGACTGAAACAGGGTGTGAGAAATAAATATGAGTAGGCACCCACCAATGGCCCATGTCCAACTATCAGTGGAAATGTGCAACAACAATGTGCAGTAATAAAATTTAGTAAACTAGTAAATACTCAAAGTAACTATCACTACCAATTTTGATTTCCATTTTAATATTATTTAACAATTCAATATAATTAAATTATGAGCTAATCAGAACCATGATATTAGGCTAAACAAAACCCTACCCTCAGGCTAGTTGTAACCATTCCCTCAGGCTAAAATAGTCATGCCCTCAGGATAAATATCACCATGCCCTCAGGCTAATATAACCACACCCTCAGGCTAAATATCACCATGCCCTCAGGCTAATATAACCATGACCTCAGGAAAATATAATGACGCCCTCAGGCTAAATATCACCATACCCTTAGGATATATAGTCCTACCCTCAGGATAAAAGCAATGCACAATATAATCATGGCATACCCTCGGGTATCCTGGCCCAATGACTAAACAGAGGAACGCACCCCCGGGTTGGTCCTGGATCTATGCAGTGATCCTAAAGAGCAGTTTACTTGTATCATTAGATTATCTATGCAATTCTAGATAACTTTTCAGCAAAGGCCTCAGCTATACGACACCCCAACCATGGGCACGTAGCAGAACAGTACACAATTTCAACACAATAGTTGAAAAGAACATCGGACCTCCTACCTCGATCATCTTTGATCGGTATATGAGAACGACACCTTCCAAATTTTCCAAGAATGACATAGATCTAGGATAAACGAATTCCCATTCAAACGTAAATAAATTCCCTTAGAGGAAGAATTGGTAAGAACAACGCAAGGAGAGGAGAGGGATTACCCGTACTGTCCCAACGTGGTCGACGGAGGTGGAAACAGAATCCCGATGCGCGATCAGGTGATCCCCAGAAGTTTGACCATCCTCCTAAGCTCTAAAAACGAACTCAAAGACTCCTATGCCGAATGAGGAGGCTACTGACCATTTTAAGAGAAAAAAACAAACTACATGGCGTGTACTCTCAAGTAAATGGTGTGTACTTGTCATTTTTTAAACTCTTCCTCTGGAAGATTCTTTCCACTAAGACACTATTCATCCATCGACATGAGTACACGACATGTATTTCTAATTACACGGCGTGTAATTTCACTCCACTAGCAGCTGCCTGCACCACCTTACTGTTCACCTTCAAACTGATTACACGACGTGTAAATACAAAGTACATAGCGTGTAGTCAGTTTTTACACCCTTTATTTCCGACAAGACTACACGCCCTGTGTACTCATTCCACATGGCCAAAGTACATAGTGTGTGGAAAATTACACGGTGTGTACCCAAAAAATTTGGGGTTTTCCCCATTTTCATTATTTTATCCAAAACACTTAAGGAAAACGGAAAAGAAGAGACCCGTAACTCAAAACGAAGAACTAGGTTCTTATAAACTTCCCCCCTTAAAGCAATTCATCCCCGAATTTACCTTCAACGGTGGAGAAGATAAAGCTCAGAACAGTTCTGGCCACTAAGCACATACGATTGTCTCCCGCTCCCAGGTTTCGTCGCACACTCGGCCATGCTTCCATATCACCCGAAATAGAGGAACTGACCAGCCTAGGAGAACCTTCGTGATCCTATCAACAATACGAATCAGATGCTCCTCAAAGGATGCATCGACCTGAAGCTCAACCTCCTCGGGTTGAAAGATGTGAGATAGGTCTGAATGATAGAGGCACAGTTGAGATACATGGAAGACTTCGTGCATAGCCCGGTATCTATGTGGTAACTTAACCTGGTAGGAAACTGACCCAACTCTCTACAGAATCTCAAACGGCCCCACATACCTCAGTGAATGTTTACCCGGTCACCTGATCTGCCTGTGTCCCAACCTTGGAGAAACATGTAAGAAAAACTGATCCCCAACCATGAAGTCCAAGGGTCATCTGCGATGATCAGCATAAAATTTCTGATGAGACTGTGCGGTAGCCATCCGTTTCTAAATCAACTAGACCTACTCTGAAGTCTCCTATACGATACGTGGCCCCAGTAAGCCTGTCTCACCTACCTCTAACCAGTACAAAGGTGATCGGCATGGCCTACCATACAAAGCCTCGTAAGGTGTCATATTAATCATTGTCTGAAAACTATAATTATAGGAAAACTCGACCAGGGGTATATGCTTCTCCAAAGATCCCCCAAAGTCTATGATGCATGCATGCAGTATGTCCTCTATCACCTGTATCGTACGCTCTAACCGACCATCGGTCTGAGGATGGTAAGCTGTGTTGAGAAGCACCTGTGTACCCAGTGCCCTCTAAAAACTCTTCCAGAAATGAGATGTAAATCAAGCGTCCCTATCAGAAACGATAGAATGAGGGACCCCATGAAGACATACTACCTCTAAGATATAAAACTTTCCAAGCTCGGCGACCCCGATGGTCCCCTTGATTGGAAAAAGGTGAGCTACATTCGTAAGTCTATCTACAACATCCCACACGACATCACTGCCTCAAGGTGACCTTGACATTCCTGTCACGAAATCCATTGCGACATCATCCCATTTACACTCTGAAATGGGTAACTACTATAATAGCCCGACTGGCCTCTGATGCTCCGTCTTCACTTGATGACAGGTGGAATATCTCTTAACAAAACCAGCTACCTCTCTCTTCATACCTGACCACCGATACTAACATCTCAAGTCACGGTACATTTTGGTAACTCTGGGATGTACTGCTCAGGATGAAGCATGAAATCCCTGCATCAGCTCCTCATGTATATCCCCTGGAACCCAGACTCGTCCATGGAGACACAAGGCCTCATCATCGCCTATCATCCATCCAGGAGGAGGGTCCTCACTCACCACCAACTCCCGTAGAACTAGGCCTTCTGAATCCAATAGCTGTCTCATCCTCACTCTATTCAGGAGGGTAGAAGTCACAACTTAAGAGGAAAGATAGGTTTTCCCCTAAATGTCGTAAACCTCCAAATGCATCTTAGAGAACAAAGCCATAAGCTACCACTCACCACTGGCCTACTGCACTGCCTGTGTCTGAGTCATCCTACTCAGTGCATCATCTACTGCATTACCCTAACCAGGTGTATAGACATGCTCAAATTCAAAGGACTGAAGGAATTCAACCCACCTTCACTGTCTCAGGTTCAAGTCACGCTGAGTAAAGATGTATTTGAGACTTTTGTGGTTGGTGAAAACCACAAAATTCTCTCCCAAGAGATAATGTCTCCAATAGCACAACACATGAACTACTGCAGCCAACTCGAGGTCATGAGTTGGGTAATTCCTCTCATGTGGCCTCAACTGTCGAGACCCGTACGCAGCAACTCGATCACCCTGCATCAACACTGCTCCCAACCCAATACCTGATGCATCATAGTAAACTGTAGAGCTCTTCCCTTGCTCTGTAAGTATCCTGACTGGTGCTGATGTCAACTTTCCCTTAAACTCTTGAAAGGCTATCTCGTAAGCTTCTGACCAAACTAACTTCACACCCATCTTAGTCAAACCCATCAACAACATTTCTAAGCGGGAGAAGTCCTGTATAATGATTCTTTAGTAACCATCCAGCCCCCAAAAACTTCGTATTTCAAACATGTTCTTAGGATACTCCCAGGAAACTACTGCTCTCACCTTCTCTAGGTCTACTGCAACTCCTAACTCTATGATAATATGACCTAGGAAGTGAATCTGGTCCATCTAAAAGTGGCACTTCGAGAGCTTAACATACAGATGATGCTCTCACAGTTTACTCAGTATGATCTCAGGATGGGTGGCATAGTCGTTCCGAGTGTGAGAGTACACCAAGATGTTGTCCACAAAGACTACCATGAAAGAATCCAGATAGGGATGGAACACACGATTCATCAGAGCCATGAAAACTTCGGGCGCATTTGTGAGTCCGAAAGACATAACCAAGTACTCGTATAGACTATATCTACTCTAAAAAGATATAAGTAGTACATCGGATGGTCTAACACGTAACTGATGATATCTGGACCTCAAGTCAATCTTCGAGAACACTCGGGCTCCCCGAAGTTTATCAAAAAGATCATAAATCCTCGATAAGGGGTATCAGTTCTTCACCATCAACTGGTTCAGCTTCCAATAATCCATGTAATGTCTGAGGGTACCTTCTGCCTTCTTAGAAAACAAAATAGGTGAACCCGAAGGAGTAGTACTGGGTCGGATGAAACCCTTTTCCTACAAATCCTCCAACTGCCTCTTGAGCTCCTGAAACTTAGGTGTGTCCATACTATAAGGAGGAATGGACACCGGGGCCACTCTTAGTACAAGATCAATGGAGAAATCCACCTCATTCTTTGGAGGTAGACATGAAAATTTGTCCGAGATTACATCCTTGAAACGATCAACCAATGGAGGGAATTTTTTCTGACAAGTTCCCTGATCTTCTAGGTATAATATCACAATATGGGCAGTCACACCACCTCGCCCACGATGCTCGGGTCCATCTTGGCTCACTTGGACATCCCATTCTCCCTTGTATAGAAACTCTATGCCCTCTGGTGACATGAAACTCACCCTGCGACGATAGAAATCTACAAAGGCTCGAAAGGGAACCAACCGATCCATCCCGAGAATGAAATCATAAGCTCTCATCTCTAAGATATAGATGTCCCATAGAAAGTGACACCCACCAACCTCAAGGGGGAACTCTTTGCACTGATACAGACTAGCTTTTCTAGTACCCAACAGAGTATCTAGAATCATGATATCAGAAGAAGAAGAAATGAAGAGCCCATGGCTCTCCACAACGTCCAGAGATATAAAACTATGCATAACACCAGTATCAAAAAGTACAAGAGAGAAAACAGAAGCAACCAGGATAGTACCTCTAACAGTGGAAGATCTGGGATCCTGCTCCTATTGGGTCTTTTGTAGAGCATATGCCTGCCTAGTGCCACAACCCTGCGACACAGCCTGGATACCCGGAGCTGACCCGCCCTGCTGCCTCTGAGATCCTGATGTCTGGCTACCACAACCACGAGCCACATCTATTCCTGAACGCCCTAACGTATTCCAGTTCCCTGACTGGTAAAAAGCTGCTGGTCCTACTCCCACATGTGGAGTCTGCACAGAACCCCTATCACTAGCCGTTGGTTGAAACGCCCTGCAAAAGATCTACAGATGACCCATCTTTCTGAAAGCTTGACACTCCACTGGGTCTCGTGGATACCGAGGCCTCTTGTTCCCTTCTCTAGCACATTGGTAGCAAATTATATGTCCATCTGAAGTATTCTTCTAGCTAGTACTACTACTATGAGAGAAATTCGTCTGCCTCTTCCTCTACCGGTAGAAATAGTACCCGTAACTGGTGTCGAACCGCCCTGGCCCACACCACTAGCTTCCCGTAGGCTCCCCTCTATATTCAGTCCCTGGTTCAAAATATCATGCACAGTAGGCAACATGAAAATGTTTAACAACACTCATATGTCACTCCAAAGACCATCCTCAAAGCGTCTATCCCTCAATGCCTCATCACCCACCAGAACGGGTGTGAAACGCTGAATCTCAGTAAAGCGAGCAGAATAATCCATCACTGACTTGGCACCCTGCTGTAGATTCATGAACTCTCAAGCTAAATATGCTCATACCGTCTCTGGGAAGTAGAAGAGGTAGAATTATTCTGGGAAATCTTCCCACGCCATGTCTCGGTGATGCTCAGACTGGGTGGTAACATCCCACCACCTCTTGGTGGAATCATGCAGCATGTATATAGCAAGCTTGACCCTCCTCCCAGGAGGCATCTCTAAATGATCAAATATCATCTACATCGAATCCAACCAAGACTTCATAGCCTATGGTCCAAAATCCCCGGAAAATGTAGGCGGATGCTGCTAGTGTATGATACATGTTATCTCTTCCATAGATGTGGTAGCCTATGGTTCTCCCTGGAAGGTCTGCAAGAACCGCATGAAGCCTTCACGGAACTGTGCCTCCGAGCCTGTGTCTGGTATGACGTTTGGAACCACATCTGGCACTGTTGGAGGTTCCACTGGTAGCCAATGGCCCACCATCTCAGGAGTATACTCATTGCCTCTCTTTTGGAAAACAACCAGTGGTCGTCTCAGTGGCATGAATCTATAAGGCCAAACATGTGCCTTAGATTAATTTCATCAAAGACTGAAAACAAGAAGTGTAAGAAGGGAACATGAGAAGAAAAGCATTCAAGTTATACAAAACTTTACTACAGGGGGTGTATAAATACTACACTGTGCATTGTCATTGGTCATCCACATGGGCATGTACTCCAGCTAAAACTGGTCGTGTAATAGCACAAATACATAGCGTGTATTTTTAAATACACGGTGTGTACTTGAATCCTTCTTCCTTGCATGAGTCCTTCTACATGGCTGAAGCCAAATGGATCTCCTAGAACAAGACAACACGCAGTTTTCAGAGGTAGAAATGACATGTACTCTATAGGATTTCATCGGCCTGTGTTGCTCACCACATGGCCTGTGTACCTAGGTCACACTACACGACGTGTTCTAAAAAGACACGGTGTGTATAATGAAGCCCCAGACCAACCCATATTGCTCACTACACGGCCGACTACACGGCTGACACTACACGGTGTGTTCCAAGTGGACATGACGTGTACGAGGAAAGATAAAACTGACCCGTGTTGTTCGTGACACGACCGAGTACCTGGGTCAGACTACATGACGTGTTCAAGGTAGACACGACATGTATGTCTTAAGGTTTCCTCCGTCTCTGTTTTTAGTTACACAGGAGAACACCGGGTCTACACTACACGGCAGGTACAATCGGTACACAACATGTTTCCCCAAGTCATTCCCTTCCCCATGTCATCGCCCACACGACCAATGACATAGGAAGAGACTACACGACATTTACTTATGGTACACATCGTGTACTTAAAAAGTTTTCATTTCTTCCCGAACAGAAGAACACACAGTGTGTGTCCATAGAACTACACGGCGTGTATCCTGGGTTTTCTGGATAGTAAGACTTAGAAAATACTCTGGAACCTAGAAAATACTGTAAAAAACAAATAAGTGCCAAATTCCAATCCAGGAGGGCCCATACTCCGCGTTAATAAAAGCTTGGAATCTTATAAATGTTACAATAAGGAAAATACATTAATGATCCACCAAATTCCTATCATTGAGGGCCCATACTGCTCAAGAACCAAAGTTTAAAGTTCATTCTATCCAAACCTCACACCAGAATACCCTAACAAAAGTAGTTATTTATCAAAGCAGTTATCAAAACATCCTTCTCTTTTAACACATCAACTATCACAACAACATGCAATTTCTCATGAACCTACATGGCATGGAAGGAATGCATGACATGTGATTTCTAGCATGTTCATAAATTATGAATGAGATGGAACACCCTCATCTCATTAGTTTCAAACTAAATATAACCCATGTATAACAAATAAACAACACAATCACAAGTGCGTTACCCAATGGTGAAAATCAAATCAATTGTAAAATTGTAAAACCAATAATAATTGCAATAACGGGGTAGATTGTATTTTCCCTGTACACGGGTTACATACTCCCGAACATAGCTCATTACCAAATATCCTTTCCATCCTATCCCTGACTAAGGCTCCAAACAGTAAGTCAAAGAAAATAACACCTTTGATACCACTTTGTAACGTCCCAGAACCGGGAGCCACACAACGGGTGCCCTGAACCCGGTTGGGGACATGACCTCAAGCGCATTTCCCCAAATGCCAGAGGCTGCCGAATAGCAGCGAGGGCCCATGCTTGATAGTGGGGAAACTATGCCCTCATTTTTCAAAGTGTAGCACAGTGGAAAAGATAAATAACATACAATAGCGGAAGCAGTAAACAACATACAACTGAAATGGGCATCTGAAGTAAAAGAGAACCAGCAGTCATATATATATAAAGATGATGCATGTCACCAATTATATGAAAGCAACCATAATAGGATACACTACAATCCAATAAAACACAACTCAAAGTGCAAGGTAAAACAAAAGAAAACAAAGCAGAGAAAGTAGAACTCATCAGCATTTCAAGCCAAAGCTCGGTCCCATGCTCTCCAACTCCTCAACTAAAATCATGTACCTGTATAGAGACCCTTGCCCCTATCGACACCTGCAGCAATATAGTCTGTTTGGGCCGAAGACATGACCCAAACAGGGTGTGAGAAATAAATCCCTATAGGCACCCATCAAAGGCCCATGCCCAACTGTCAGTGAAAATGTGCAACAACAGTGTGCAGTAATAAAATGCAGCAAACTAGTAAGTACTCAAAGTAACTATTACTATTGGTTTTCACTGACATTTTAATATTTTTAACAATTCAATATAATTAAATTCTGAGCTAATAAGAACCATGCCCTCAGGCTAAAAATAACCCTACCCTCAGGCTATTTGTAACCATGCCCTCAAGATAAAATAGTCATGCCCTTAGGCTAAATATCACCATGCCCTCAGGCTAATATAACCACGCCCTCAGGCTAAATATCACCATGCCGTCATGATAATATAACCACACCCTCAGGCTAATATAACCATGCCCTCAGGCTAAATATCACTATGCCCTCAGGCTATATATTCTTTCCTTCAGGCTAAAAGCAATGCATAATATAATCATGGCATACCCTCGGGTATCCTGGCCCAACGGCTAAACAGAGGAACGCACACCCGGGGTGGTCCTGGATCCAACCAGTGATCCCAAATAGTAGTTTACTTATATGATTAGATAATATACACAATTCTAGACAACTTTTCAGAAAATTCCTCAGCCATACAACACCCTAACCATGGGTGCGTAGCACAACGGTACACAATTTCAACACAATAGTTGAAAAGAATATCAGACCACCTACCTCGATCGTCTCTGATCAGTATACGTGAATGACGCCTTACGAATCATCCAAGAATGACATATATCTGGGATAAAAGAATTCCCATTCAACCATAAATAAATTCCCTTAGAGGAAGAATTGGTAAGAACAACACAAGGAGAGGGGAGGGCTTACCTGTACGGTCCCAACGTGATCGATGAAGGTAGAAACAGATTCCTGGTGCATGATCGGGTGATCCTCCGAAGTTCGACCATCCTCCCGACCTCCAAAAATGAACTGAAAGCCTCATATGCCGAATGAGGAGGCTACTGCCCATTTTAAGCAAAAAAAAAAAAAAACTACACGTCATGTACTCTCAAGTACACAACATGTACTTGTCATTTTTAAACTGTTCCTCTGGCGGATTCTTTCCACTGTGGCATTGTTCATCCGTCGACAAGAGTAGACGGTCTGTATTCCTAATTACACAGCGTGTACTGTCACTCTGCTGTAAGCTGTCTCCACTGCCTTACTGTTCACCTGTCGACTGATTACATGACATGTAAATACAAAGTACACGACGTGTAGTCAGTTTTTACACCATTCATTTCTGACAGGCCTACACACCCTATGTACTCATTCCACATGCCCAAAGTACACGGTGTGTGGAAAAGTACACGACGTGTACCCACAAAATTTTGGGGTTTTCCCCATTTTTCTTATTTTATCAAAAACACTTAAGGAAAAGGGAAAATAAGAGACCTGTGCCTCAAAAAGAAGAATCGGGTTCTTACAAACTTCCCCCATTAAAACAATTCGTCCCTGAATTTCCCTTCAAGGGTGGTGAAGATAAAGCACAAAACAATTCTAGACACTAAGTACATAAATTGGTCTCCCACTCCCAGGTTTCATCCCACACTCATCCATGCTACCATAGCACCCGAATGAGAGGAATTGACCATCCTCGGAGAACGTTCATGCTCCTATCAACAATACGAATCAGATGCTCCTCAAATGATGCATCGACCTAAATCTCAAACTACTCGGTCTGAAAAACATGAGGTAGGTCTAAATGATAGTGGCATAGTTGATATACATGGAAGACGTCGTGCATAGACCGATACCTCTATGGTAACTGCAACCCATAGGCAACCGATCCGACTCTCTCCAGAATCTCAAACGACCCCACATACCAGAGGGAAATTTTACCCCATCTCCTGATCCACCTGTGTCCCAACCTTATAAAAACACGTAAGAAAACCTAATCCCTGACCACGAACTCCAAGGGACATCTACGGTGATCAGCATAAGATTTATGATGAGACTGTGCGGTAGCCATCCGTTTCCGAATCAACTGGACCTACTCTAAAGTCATTTGTACATGACGTGGCCCCAGTAAGGTTGCCTCACCTACCTCCAACCTACACAAGGGTGATCGGCATGGCCTACCATACAAAGAATCAAAAGGTTTCATCTCAATAATTGCCTGAAAACTGTTATTATAGGCAAACTAGACCAGGGGTATATGCCTTTTCCCAGGAGCCCACAAAGTCTAGGATGCATGCACACATAATTTCCTCTAGCACCTGTATCGTACGCTCCGACTGTCCATCGGTCTGAGGGTTGTAAGCTGTGCTCAGAATCACCTGTGTACCCAGTGCTCTCTGAAAACTATTCCAGAAACAAGACATAAATCGAGCATCCCTATAAAAAATGATAGAACGAGGGACCTCATGAAGATGTACTACCTCTCAAATATACAACTTTCTGAGCTTGTCGACACCGAAGGTCTCCTTGATTGGAAAAAAGTGAGATACCTTCGAAAGTCCGTCTACAATGACCCACACGACATCACTGCATTGAGGTGACCTTGGAAATCCTATCACGAAATCCATCAGGACATCATACCATTTCTACTCTAGAATGGGTAACTGCTATAACAACCCAGCTGGCATCTGATGCTCCACCTTCACCTGCTGACAGGTGGAACATCTCGTCACAAAACCAGCTACCACCCTCTTTATACCCGACCACCAATACTGACGTCTCAAGTCATGGAACATTTTGGTAACTCCGAGAAGTACTACCCAGGATGAAGCATGAAACCCCCACATTAGCTCCTCGCGTATATCCCCTAGAACCCACAATCGTCCATGGAAATGCAAGACCTCATCATCCCCTATCATCCATCTAGGAGGAGGGTCCTCACTCGCCACCGACTCCCATAGAACTAGGACTTCTGAATCTGATAGCTATCTCATCCAAAATCTATACAGGAGGGTATACGTCATAACTAAAGTGGAAAGATAGGTTTTCCACTGACTGTCGTGCACTTCCAAATGAATCTTAGAGAACAAAGAAATAAGCTGCCACTCACCACTGGCCTCCTGCACTGTTTGTGTCTGAGTCTTCCTACTCAGTGCATTGACTACTGCATTACCCTTACTAGGTGTATAGGGAAGCTCAAAGTCGAAGGAATGAAGGTATTCAACCCACCTTCATTGTCTCAGGTTCAAATCACGTTGAGTAAATATGTATTTGAGACATTTGTGGTCGATGAAAACCAAAAAATGCTCTCCCAAGAGATAATGTCTCCAACAGCGCAACACATGAAAAGCTACAGCCAACTCGAGGTCATGTGTCGGGTAATTCCTCTCATGTGGCCTCAAATACCGAAACCCGTACACAACAACTTGATCACCCTGCATCAACACTGCTCCCAGCCCGATACCTGATGCATCACAGTAAACTATATAGCTCTTCTCTTGCTCTGGAAGTATCAGGACTGGTGCTGATGTCAACTATCCCTTCAGTTCCTGAAAGGCTGTCTTGTAAGCTTCTGTCCAAACGAACTTCACACCCTTCTTAGTCAAACCTATCAATGGAACTGATAAGTGGGAGAAGTCCTATATAAAGTGCCTATAGTAACTAGCCATCCCCAAGAAACTCCATATTTCAAACATGTTATTTGGCTGCTCCCAGGAAACTACTGCTCTCACCTTCTCTGGGTCTACTGCAACTCCTTCCTCTGAGATAATATGAACCAGGAAGTAAATTTCGTCCATCCAAAAGTGGCACTTTGAGAGCTTAGAAAATAGCTGATGCTCTCTTAGTGTACTCAATACAATATCAAGATGGGTGTCATGGTCAGGCTGAGTGTGAGAGTACACCACGATTTCTTACACGAAGACTACCTCGAAAGAATCCAGATAGGGATGAAACACACGATTCATTAGATCCATGAAAACTGCTGGCACATTTGTGAGTCAGAATGGCATAACCAAGTACTCGTATAGACCATATCTACTCCGAAAATCTATAAGTGGTACATCAGATGGTCTAACGCATAAATGATGATATCCAAACATCATTTCAATCTTTGAGAACACAGGTGCTCCCCGAAGTTGATCAAAAATATCATCAATCCTCGATAAGGGGTATTAGTTCTTCACTGTCAACTAGTACAACATCCGATAATCCATGAAAAGTCAAAGGGCACCGTCTGCCTTCTTAGCAAACAGGATAGGAGAACCCTATGGAGAAGTACTGGGTTAGATGAAAACCTTTTCCTGTAACTCCTCCAACTGCCTCTTGATCTCCTACAACTCAGGTGGGGCCATCCTATAAGGAGGAATGGACATTGGTACCACTCCTGGTAGAAGCTCAATGGAGAAATCCACCTCACGCTCCGGAGGTAGACCTGAAAAGTTGTCTGGGAAGAAATCCCTGAAATGATCAACCACTAGAGGGAAATCATTCTGAAAAGTTCCCTGATCATCCAGGTATATTCTCGCAATCTGGGATGTCACACCACCTCGCCCACGATTCTCGAGTCCATCTTGGCTCGCCCAGACATCCCATTCTCCCTTGTATAGAAACTCTATGCCCTCTGGTGTCGTGAAACTCACCCTGCGATGATAGCAATATACAAAGGCTTGAAAGGGAACCAACCAATCCATCCCGAGAATGAAATCATAAGATGTAATCTCTAAGACATAGAGGTCCCATAGAATGTGACACCCTCCAACCTCAAGGGGGTACTCTTTGCATTGAGGCATGATAGCCGTTCAAGTCCCTAATGGAGTATCTAGCGACATGATATCAGAAAAACAAGAAACATAGAGCCCAAGTCTCTCCACAACGGCCACAGATATAAAAATATGCGTAACAACAGTATCGAAAAGTGCATGAGATAAAATAGAAGCAACCAGGATAGTACCTCTGATAGTGGAAGGTCCAGGATCCTGCTCCTATTGGATCTGTTACACTGCATATACCTGTCCAGTGCCACAGCCCTGCGACACAGCCTGGATACCCTGAGCTGACCCGCCCTGCTGCCTCTGAGATCCTGGTGTCTGGCTTCCATGGACACGGCCACCATCTCTGCCTGCACGCCCTAACGTATTCCAGTTCCCTGACAGGTAAGAAGTTGATGGTCCTTCTCCCGCAAGCGGAGTCTGCACAGAACCCTCCTCACAAGACAGTTTTAGAAACGCCCTGCAAAAGCGCTGCAGATGACCAATACTTCCGCAAGCTCGGCACTCCATTGGATCTCGTGGACACTGAGGCCTATTGATCCCTTCTCTACCACATTGGTAGAAAATGATCTGGCCATCTGAAGTATTCTTATGGCTAGTACTACCACCATGAGGGAAATCCGTCTGACTCTTCCTCTTGCTGGTAGAAATAGTACCCATAACTGGTGTCGAACCTCTATGACCCACACCATTAGCTTCCCACAGGTTCCGCTCTGTAATCAGTGCTTGGTTCACAATAGCATTCATGGTAGGAAACCTAAAAATGTTCACCAGCACTCGGAAGTCACTCTGAAGACCATCCTCAAAGAGTCTATCCCTCAACGCCTCATCACCCACCAGAACGAGTGTGAAAATATAAAGCTCAGTTAAGCGAGCTGAATAATCCATCACTAACATGGAGAATTTCTGCAGATTCATGAACTCTCGATCTCGATCTGCTCATAGCATCTCCAAGAAGAAGAAGTCGTAGAAGGCTGCCTGGAAATCTTCCCATGCCATGTCTTGGTGATGCTCAGACTGGGTGGTAACATCCCACCAACTCTTGGCGGAATCACGAAGCATGTATGTAGCGAGCTTGCCCCTCCTCCCTGGAGGCATCTCTAAATGCTCGAATATCATATGCATCGAATCCAGCCAAGACTCTGCAACCTTTGGTCTTCCATCCCTTGAAAATGTAGGTGGATGCTACTGCTGAATGATATGCGTCAGCTCTTCCATAGATGTGGCGGCCTACAGGGATCCCTAGGAGGTTTGAAAAAACCGCATGGAGCCTTCATAGAACTACGCCTCCATGCTTATGTATGGTATGGTGGCTGGCGCCACATCTGGCATTGTTGGAGGTTCCACTGGCAGCCCATGGCCCACTATCTCAGGAGTATACTCATTGTTGCTCTCTTGGTGAACAACCGATGGTCGTCTCGGGGGCATGACTCTACAAGTTCAAACATGTGACATAGATTATGGTCATAAAGGACTGAAAACAAGGAGTGTAAGAAGGGAATAGGATAAGAATAACATTCAATTTGTACAAAACTTGACTACACCGAGTGTATAAATAATACATGGTGTGTTGTCATAGTTCATCCACATGGGCATGTACTCTAGATAAAACTAGTCGTGTAACACCCGAAATACAAAGCGTGTATTTATAACTACACGACATGTACTTGAATCCTTATTTCCTACCCAAGTCCCTGTACACATCTTAATCCACACATGTCTTCTAAAAAAAGACTACACAACATGTTCAGAGGTAGACACAACATGTACTCTACATGCTTTCATTGGCTCGTGTTGCTCACCACACGGCCTGTGTACCCAGGTCACACTACATGGCGTGTTCCAAAAAGACACGAAATGTTTAAAGAAGCCCCAGACCGACCCGTGTTTCTCACTACACGGCCGGCTACATGGCTAACACTACACGACATGTTCCGAGCAGACATGGTGTGTACAAGGAATGATAACACCGACCCATGTTGTTCGTTACACGGCCGGGTACCTGGGTTAGACTACACGACGTGTTCAAGGTAGACACATCGTGTATGTCTGAAGATTTCCTTTGTCCGTGTTGTTAGTTACACGGGTGGACACCGGGTCTACACTACACGACGTGTACAATAGGTACATGACATATTTCCCCAAGTCATTCCCTACCTCGTTTCCTCACCCACACAGCCTATGATACAGGAAGAGACTACACGGTGTGTACTTAGGGTACACAGTGTGTACTTAAAAAGTTTTCATTTATTCCCAAACAGAAGAACACACGACATGTGTCCATAGAACTACACGGTGTGTATCCTGGGTTTTCTAGAAAGTAAGCCTCTGAAACTACTCTGAAACCCAGAAAATGTTGTAACAAACACCTAAGTGCCAAATTATGATCCGTGAGGGCCCATACTCCCCGCGAATCAAATCTTGGCATCTTATACAGGTTATAACAAGGAAAATACATTAATGATCCACCAAATTCTTTTCATTGAAGGCCCATACTCCTCAAGAACCAATGTTTGGCGTTCATTCTATCCAAACCTCACACCAGAATACCCTAACAAAAGTAGGTATTTATCAAAGCAGATATCACAACAACATGCTTTTCTAACACATCAACTATCACAACAACATGCAATTTGTAATGAACCTACATGGCATTGAAGGAATGCATGACATGTGATTTCTACCATGTTCCAAAATGATGCATGAGATGGAACACCCCCATCTCATCAGTTTGCAACTAAATAGAACCCATGTATAACATATAAACAACACAATCACAAGTCCGTCACCCAACAGTGAAAATCAAATCAACTGTAAAATTGCAAAACCAATAATAATTGCAATAACGAGGTAGATTGGATTTTCCCTATACACAGGTTAGCTACTCCTGGAGAGAGCTCATTACCAACTACCCTTTCTATCCTATACCTGACTAAGAATCCAAATAATAATTCAAAGAAAAGAACACCTTTGATATCACTTTGTAACGTCCCAGACCCGGGAGCCACACAACGGGTTCTCCGAACCCGGTTGGTCACATGACCTCAAGCGCATTTCCCTAAATGCCAGAGGCTACCGAATAACAGCGAGGTCCCATGTCTGATAGTGGGGAAACTATGCCCTCATTTTTCAAAGTGTAGCTTAGTGGAAAAGATAAATAACATACAACAGTGGAAGTAGTAAACCACATACAAATGAAATGGACAACTGACGTAAAAGAGAACCAACAGTCAAATATATATAAAGATGCAGCATGTCACTAATTCTATGAAAACAACCAAAATAGGATACACTGCAATACAATACAATACAACTCAAAGTGCATGGTACAACCAAACAAAACAAATTAGAGAATGTAGAACACAACAACATCGCAAGACAAATCTCGGTCCAATGCTCTCCTACTCCTCTGCTACAATCATGTACCTATATAGGGAACCTTTCCCCTATTGACACCTACAACAATATAGTCTATTTGGGCCGAATACATGACCCAAACAGGGTGTGAGAAATAATTCTTAGTAGGAACCCACCAAAGGCCCATGCCCAACTGTCAGTGAAAATGTGCAACAACATTGTATAGTAATAAAATGCAGTAAACTAGTAAGTACTCAAAGTGACTATCACTTACAGTTTTTCTTTCCATTTTAATATTATTTAAAAATTCAATATAACTAAATTCTGAGCTAATCAGAACCATGCCCTCAGGCTAAACAGAATCCTGCCCTTAGGCTAGTTGTAACCATGCCCTTAGGATAAAATATTCATGCCCTCAGGCTAAATATCACCATGCCCTCAGGCTAATATAACCACGCCCTCAGGCTAAATATCACCATGCCGTCAAGCTAATAAAACTATGCCCTTAGGATAATATAACCATGCCCTCAGGCTAAATATCACCATTCCATTAGGCTATATATTCATGACCTTAGGATAAAATCAATGCACAATATAATCATGGCATACCCTTGGGTATCCTGGCCCAACAGCGAAATAGAGGAACACACCCCCGGGGTAGTCCTGGATCCAAGCAATGATCCCAAATAGCAGTTTGCTTGTATCATTAGATTATCTACACTATTCTAGATAACTTCTCAGCAAAGGCCTCAGCCATACGACACCCATACATGGGTGTGTAGCACAATAGTACACAATTTCAACACAATAGTTGAAAAGAACATCAGACCACCTACCACGACCATATCTTATCGATATACGTGAACGACGCCTTCTGAATTGTCCAAGAACCACATAGATCTAGGATAAAATAATTCCCATTCAAATGTAAATAACTTCCCTTAGAGATATCTCAAAAAAATTCATCACTAACACTTTAGTGATATAAAAGAAAAGAGTTTGGGAACTATAAGAATCAATGCATTAATCCAAGGGTTCTTGAAGATAGTAAGATGAAAAAACCTCTGAAGTCAACGGACAAAGGGAAATCTTATGTAATTAAAATAGTTAAAGAGAATCATAATTGTTACGGAACAATTATCCAATACTCTAGAATTGGTGATTCCATATAGACAATTTTATGAAAAATACCTATGAAAATGTTATCCTTTAGTGATTTTTATGTGATTCTAAGATTTTATTAGAAATCCCAACATAGATTCTATATATTTTTCTAGAATAAAGAGATAATATTTTATTCTAACTCAACCTATGATTATCTATCAGTTAAAAGATTAACCCAAACCTCTAATAGAAATATTTTTGGCAAACTTAAGAGATTATTTAAATAATAAAGCCTGAATTATCTTTTAGAATCATTTATGATTGGGGAATTTTGAGAAATTATTAGTATACCATAGAGAATATAAGATCAAGGTATATAAATTTTGGTATGAGACTTTATGAGTAATTAATTTTTTTTTTCTGTTGATCATATTTATTTTGGGTTTTGAATATTTTCAATAATATTTTGGAGGAGCCTTATGGTTAAATACTTATGGAATAGATTATGTTGAAAATTTGGTTATTTTTTCTTGAGGTTAAAGTCTGATTCATCGTATCATGTACTAACCATTTTGGTATTAGTAAATATTTAGAGGCTAAAGGAATGGCTTATGAGTCTTATTCTTTTATTAAAATTCTGTCGGGAAAGAAAAATTAATCTTTGATTTCCATTTCTCAGAGAGATAGATATTTTATAAAAAGATAAAATTAAAACCAAAGGATGAGATTATTTTTATAAAGTAAGAAGAAATAAAGTAAGTTTATTATATTGAGGGTCTTATTTGTATTGTAATATAATCCCTTAACTTTAAGAAATTGACCTTTAAATAAAAATGTTTTCTATTTTCTTTTCATTATGAGAAAAAAATGGAATTCTAACCCATCAAAGATTTACAGTTTTGTGAGGGTTAAATTTCTACTGACTAGATATAATTTACTCTCTATCAGTCCTTGAGAGTTATGTTTTTCTTATATATCATTGTTTTCACCTCCCTCATATGTACTCTTAAATATAGACCTATTTATGTGTTCCACTTATTTAAATTCATACATACCATTCTCTCTTTTCAAGAGGAAGTTTTATTAATCCTTATTATCATGTGGTTTTACGCAAAGAAATTTTAAAATGAAAACTATTGATTACCAAGAACAAAATGCGAGGATGTAATATATTAGGGTGGTTTGGGGGAATGTAAAACCCAAAGAATTTATTTAATTACTCTTTTAAATAAATTTATCTTCTTTAATAGCTTCTGTTACATGAAAATATTAGTTTAAGTGAGCCAAGATATACTATTTAAAATATTAATACTACCAAGATATTAAATTGGAGAGTATAAATAGTATTATCTACATTATTAATTATATTAAAATCCCCCACTCAATGTAAACACTTTGTAATTAATCACTAAATATTTAGTAAAATCGTTTTTTTTCAAAAATATGTTTTTTCCAAAATGAATTATTATTATTATTTTGAAAAAATATTATAATAAAATTTTGAAAATTTTAGAAAATATAATTGATAAAATTTATATCAATTTTTAAATAAACATATAAAAATTATATTTGGGTGAAATATTTGTTTTTTTCTAAAAAGTTGATTTTTTAGTAAATAGTGGAAAATACTGATTTTTATAAAACTGTCATTTTTATTTTCATGTAAAGTATCATTATGATTTGAATTTTATCTTAAAGTAAAATAAGTATTATTTAATTAGTTACAATAAAAATAAATTCCTTTAAATAGTTATTATACATGATTTTGGTATAAGTACATTTTTACTAAAAACACATTTTTCTAAAAACTATTTTTATTGCGTTTTATGAATTTATATTGGAATTAATTTATTCGACTTATCAGAATTGAATATTTAAAAATTTATTTCATATTTAGAATTAGGATTATAAAATTTATTAAATAGTACCCTTTTATGTTTTTTTTCAAAATCAATAGTAACGATGTTAACATTTCTCATCTTGGTAAAGAAAAATTAGGTAAATATAGGTTATAACTAAGTTATAAGGACATAATTATTCATCCAAATTATTATTGGATGAAAGAAATTATACCCTTATCACCATAGTATCTAATTTAATTTGTTTAATGGATTATTTTCAATGAAAATAAATTATATATTATTTAAACCAATGCAAGTGAAACAATGTCACTCTCTTAGTTTTAAATAACATTTATGATTTCACATGTGGAAAAAATTAGTTATAAATGAATATGTTTATTAATTTTATGAAAAATAGAATTATATTAATTATTTTAATTTATTAAAAAATTAGTAATTAAATATTTACCTTAAATACTTACACAACGCTGATATCATAATTATTCAATTTATAGAAAAATAAAATCAATGATATAAAAAATATTAAAATTACTATAATTTATGATAATTAAGGTGATAAATTTTATTTCTAGATTACCATGAAATTTTGGGGATGTTTCAAAATAATTTTTTTAATTATATTGGTTTTATTGATGTTGTTATTATCAAATAATGAATAGTTTAAAAATTTTAAATAATTATATTTTATAGAAATAATATTTCATTAAATTATTTAAAAATACTAAAATTTTAAATAAATAAAATAGTATAATATATGGTCTAAAATTTCATCCCTTATCCATTTAATAGTCAATAGTTACCTTATATGTAAAATTATAACATTTTTAGAGTGGAAAATATGTTACCACAGTTAATGTAAAAATAAGATAATTAAGGGGTTAAACCAAAAGAAAAGGTTTAAAATAAAACTTAAACCAATACAAATATTATTTTATTATTATATTTAAACCAAATAACACCCTATTTTTTAATTAGTGACCATTTTGAATTATTTTTCTCTATAATAGTTATATTTTATTTTATTTTTTGAAGTAATTTCAAAAGTGACACTCACCTCATTTATAAAAGGAAACCTCCTCTCTCACTCAATTACACTACATTGAACATTTCATATTGACCATAATTTTCCAAATTATCTTCTAAAATTATATATACACATTCTATATGTTTTTTACTCCAAAAATACCAACCCTATAAACCTTTAGAGGTGATCTAATGAAGTCATTTCGAATAATAGGTAATCACTCTAACTAATCACTTTTGTTTTATACTCCCAATTAAATCCGATAATTAAAAAATATTTATAATAAAATAATAACATAGGTATAATAAATATTCTAAAATTTTATTATGATAATGAAAATAACATTATACACCCACTTTTATTTCAAATAAGATGTTAATGTATCGCTCATGCGTACATACGACTTACTATCTCCAAATAGGGATACGATTCATTTTTCCTGAAAATATTATATGAATTGGAATTATGATGGTTTTAATGTTTATATATATATATATTATATTTATGATATAATTGTACTTATTTAATGATAAAATTTTGTCTAACATCTTATCATCTAATCTTTTGGGAAATGATAACACCGCTTGTGTGTATGTACAGACTACTATCTCCTAGATGCGATGTGATTCATTATTAATTTATATTTCATATGGATGGTAATAAGGATTAATTTTATGAATATATGTTATATATATTATATAATAATTATTTTTTATCATTAAATTATTATTTATCTTTCCTTCATTGCATCAATCAAAAAATAGAAATAACATTTCTGCGTATGTATGACCTACCCTCTTATTGAATGATGTAATTCATTTTTCTATTTATAATTTTTAATAATGATTATAAATTTGTGTATAATTAATATATATTATTTTAATACCATCACTGAAATTATTTAAATGATTTTACCATGATCAAATTATAAGGATCGATACTACTTAACCAAAATATGTTTTGAAAATGAAGCAGTTATCACCTAGAACAATTATTTTAATAAAAATATGATAATAAATGAGTGATTAGATGTTATAAATAAATAATAAATGGTATGGTAGATTTATTGTGAATAAATAAATGTATAATAAATCCATATTAATTATACAATAGGTTTTATCGTGAACAAGGAAATGAAATACTTGAGGTATGATTTTATTTTATAATGTCAACATTATTAAGGATTATTTATACTTAAGTCCACAATGGGTAATATTTCTATTCAATGTTCATGTTTTTTAAATTTTATTTCAAAAAAGTTTTTATTATTCTTCGATAACTGTTTCAAGTCATTTTTACTAATGTTCGTCTTTTTTATTAAATAGTTTGAAATAAATCTTTTTGTCTTTTTCTAAATAAGGCACATTGTGAGTTTTATGAAAAAACATGGAAGAAATGTTTTTCTAAATTATAAGGAAAGGGAATATTTTCAAGTGATAATTTTAAATTAATTATTTTAATCTTTATTTAAAATTATAAAATATTTTTTTAAAATATTTTTTTTTCATTTCTATGTTCACTACTTTTTAGAAAGAGGAGTGGTTTTAAAATTGATAAGTTATTTACCTAAAGAATTACTCCAAGCGACCTTTCATAATAAATTTTCTATCAAAGATGATATCCTCTGATGATACTTATGTTTTAATATGGATATTATATAAGGATACAATCCTTATTTTTTTTGATGGTTTATGTTTATGATGAAAAGATATTTACAAAACATGGTCCTTTTTTCATGGGTTATAGTTTTATAAAATACATTTATTTTCATGGATTCTGATATAATAGATATTTTATGATCCCATGGAACAAGTATGTATGGGTTTAATTATATATTGGGAGGTACCCATTTCTCATTCCAATTCATTGGATAATGATGGATAACTCATGAGTTAATCATGTTGTGCGTGAACTTTATTTCATGTTCACAATTTTATGTGTGGACCTTCCTTTCGTATCCCTAAGTTTATGTATGGACCTGGGATTTATGTTTATATTTTTATGCATGGACCTATATTTCATGTCCATAATTTTATGTTTGGATCTAGATTTCATTCCCATATGTTTATTTGTGGACCTGACATTCATGTTCATAAGACTATTTTTGGATTTAGTTTTAGGTCTATAATTTAATGCGATGAACTGATTTCATGTCCTCAACATAAATAGTGAGCCTATTTCCAATTATACATATTAAAAAGTTATAAGTTTATATGGATTCCAAAAATACAGGTTTAATGTCAATTTTATTCTCTCATGGATTGTTTTCTTTGATTCTTTTATGATTCATGTCTTATGAACTACAAATATTTATTCCATGACTCAAGATTTTGATCTATGATATGTAATTTGTAGATTTAAAATGATAATTTTATGTTACCATAGCCTTATTTATATGTTATGATATTGTAATTATTTATATCTCTCTTATTTACCATTATTGAGCATCTGATATCACCATTTCTTATGTTCTATTTCTCTAGGTTATGAATAAAGGTTTTAACAATGATTTTTATAAGAAGGATTATAGTTATGAAGAACTTAGTCAGACATGATATATATCATTTATGAATGGGTTTTTTGTTTGTACATGTTTCCAAAGGAACTAGAACGACAAAATTATGGAGTGGATCAATTTTTTTGTAATGAATGTTCATATAATTAGATGTAATAATTATGTATTAAATTTCTGGGTCATTATACATATTGTTGAATACACCATTTAGAGGTCAAGATATATTATATAATGTTGTTATATATTAGGATTTGATGGTTGGGAAGGATCACTAACTATTAGATTCATTATATTTGTGTATATAACCATACAACATCATCCTTGGCATGAACTAACTATATTTAGTATAGACTATTATCGATTTATTTTAGAGGTAAAATTTATTCTTTGATGATAATGGTGATCTTGGGAGGAATAATTGTAAGGGATAGAGGTTTTATGAGTATTTATCTTCTATTTTGGTTGATTTGAAACTATATTTGTTAGAGTTTAACTAGTAGTGTTTCCCATGGTTTTGGGAGAGTAACCAGATGCCTTCCCTAATGAGGTTCTGAGGCTACTCCCTTGACGAGAGATTCATTTTAGGAAAAAGTTTTAGAATGTTGCCTCTATGATATGTCCTGATAAAATAATATCCCTTGTAATCTATATGAGATATGGTTTTATATTGAAAATCACATGCATAGTGGTTTTATTTGACACCATGCGTCTCCTTGGGGTGATTCAGTATTGTTCGTGAAGGTGTATAGAAGTCTATGATTGTGGATTGACTATAATTTATTGAACTAGGTGATATTGAATAACTCTATCCTCTTACATGGATTAATAACCCATTCGATTATCTTACAGGAGATTAATTATTCTTTAAGATTGATTTGTGTTCAAGTTATCATCAGATGCCTGTGAAAAATAAAGATACCTCAAAGACTACATTGAGATATTGTTATGAACACCATGAGTTTTTGGTAATTAGCTTTGGGGTCACAAAAAAACCATCCATATTCATAGTAATCATGGAATATATCTTTTTTGGGTTTATAGATCGGTTTTTAGTGATGTTAATTGATTCCATATTAGTTTATTTTGAGACCGAGGAGGAGTCTTCAGAGAATCTATGAGCTATTCTAAAAGTTCATCACCATCATCAATTATTTAGGATGTTTTCAAAGTGTTTTTTATAAGAACTTGAGGTAAATTTATTAGGACATGTTGTGTCTCAGTGGGATGTAATAGTGGATCCATTTAAGATCTAGGTATCTATTTCTTAGGTATCCCCAATAATGTTTATGAGGTTCATAGTTTTACTAGTATTGAAGGATATTATAGCTGGTTCACACCAAAATTTTGTTGGATTATAAATCTTTTAAATACTTGTCATAGAAGGATCATTATTTCATTTATAATGAACAATGTTAGGTATTTACTGAGTTTCTAAAGGAGAAAACAATCAGTTCTTCTGTTGTTCATCTTCTTGAGAAAGGATCCATGTTTTATGTTTATTGGGATGCTTCATTCCTTTGATTAAGTTTCATTCTCATATGGGAAAGTGAAGTTATATTTTATGGGTCTCAACAGTTTTGAACCCATGAATATAACTAAACTACCCATGATCTTGATTTTTCCATTATTATCATTTCTTCAAAGTTGTGGAAGAACTGTCTTATCAATGATCACTTTTTTCTCTTCATAGATCATAATAGTTTAGGATATTTCTTCTCGCATAATGATTTTAACTTAAAAAAATGAAAGTGGATGAAATTATTATAGGAATAAAACTTAAATAATTCTTATATAATGGGTAAAGGGAACATTATTAATGATTTAATGAGTATAATTCACAAAAAGATATGGTTCAGGAGTCTGAAGATTCTTGAAAAGTGATGAAGGACCTTTCAATAATACACCTTGATATTGGAAAAGTTAATGATAGAGGATTTCTTAATTAGATTATTGTGTGCTCTTACTTGGAATAATAGGAGGGAGAATATTATTTCTTGGATTACAAGGTTGTGTTTTTTTGGGATAAATTTATTTTGGGAGATGACCTAGAGGGTTTGTCTGAGTAGAAATAACATCAGGTGTTGTTCTGAGGAAGGATGTATATTCCTTTAGTGATGTTTTAAGTGGTTATCTATGTGTTGTATATCTCACCCTAGTTAGTACATTATGGTGTCAATAAGATATACAATGCTTTCAATATTCATTTATATTGGTCTGGTATAAATAGGTATATTGTAGTGTTTTTATCTTTTTTTCCTGAATCTACTAAAAGGTAAAGGTTTAACATCTTTTTCCCGTTAGATTGCTTCATCCATTGGATTTACCTAGTGTAAGAGAGAGAGAATTTTGATGGATTTCATTACAATTTCACCTTGATTTCCATTTTGAGATTATTATATTTTGGTGGTTTTAGAGTAATTGATGAAGAACGATCATTTCTTTGTAATTTAGGATTAAAAACTAGTAGATGTCTAGGAAGGGTTGTATTTTGAGGATATTGGGAGTTTTCACTGGGGTTTCAATGATGATCATATCTAATTGCGATCCTTTATTTACCTCCAATTTATAGAGAGGTCTCTACTATTATTATTTCTATTAACTATGTCTTAGAAAAAAATTTCATCCACATATGGATGGTATAATAAAGCACATTAAAAAAGGTTTAGGTGATTCAAGTTTAGATGAATCAATCTTAGGATATTCATAAGTTCTATGAAAATCACAAGTGTATACCTCTATATTTTGACATTAGAGAACAAGTATTATTGAATCCATCTTCTAATAATGGGTAAAAAAGTTTCAATCAAGGGTGTAATCTCTCTTACTGATTGATTGGTCATTCTAAAGTGTTGTCGTGAGTTATTGTAGTTGTGTATCAGTTGGAACTACCCCCATAGAGAAATAAAATCCATGATGTATTCTAGGTATCATATATTTATAGATAAATACATGATTATTCTAATATAATTGACTATGGTGAGTTGGAATTTGAATATTATTTGACGTTCAAGGAACAACCGGTTAAAATTCAAGACCATTAGGAGAATGTGTTTTGTAAAATTTCTTTTCACTTGGTTCACATCCCATAGATACACGATGAATTATAAGAGAGTACTTAGTAACATGAGTAACTAGAGTGTTGAATATACTATATTTTTTATTGATTTTATTGAGATGATATATATAACCTCAGCTTGATTGATGTGATGATTGTTGAGGCTATTCTCTTTTTTACCTTATCTTATGTTGAGTTTTTTGTGATACTGTTATAGAAATATACCTATTTGAGAGGCATCTCATTAGGTGTTTTTCTATTTTTATCTTATGTTTCTTCCCATTCTTGGTTTTGATTATTAAGGATGATAATTTCTTGGGAGGTATCTGATATAAGGGCCTAGATTTTACCAAACCCTTACTTACCATTTCTTAGGTATTGAGGTGGTCTGGGGGTTCTCTATGGATGTTTTGGAAGTTGGGTAATGTTTAATACCTTGAAAATAGGTTTTTATGATTTTTATTTATAGTGTTGTGATGTATTTTTGGATATTTATAAAATTATATATATGAATGTTAGAAATATTACTTATTTTATAGATATTTATTATGTATTTACTATAAAAAAATTGAGTATAAAAAATATATTATGTATTAGTATAAAAACTGTAAGAATAGATGAAATTACATTATGCATTGAAATTATATTATGTATCATCATGTAAGGGAACAAAAATAGTGCAACCTGTTAAAATGAAAAATTCATATAGGCCATGTATCCATCCATGATTTAACCCAACCCCCTCTATTATTCTTAAATTTAGAAAAAATAACTCCTTATTCAAATTATTCCTTTTGTTTCCATGAACCTGGATGACCAGAGTCTCCCCATGAGTTTTGTTAGCTCCAATAAACTGTAAAAAATAGCACAACAGTTCCAAGTTATTGAAGTTATTCCTTTTATATTTATAGTATTTTGAACATTCATCTTCTCCTTTGGTTTTGGAATGCCGAACTATTGAGCTATAAAGAATAGATAGAGGATCTGGAAAATTATCCTTATTATTTTATGTGTGAAAGTGGATTTATTATTATTGGGTTTTCATTGGGTAAATACAAGTGACTAACCCTAGGTTTTGTTTATTTTATAATATTGTGATTTATTTATGAATTAATTCATAATTTATGTGTTTAAAATTGAGTAAGTAATTTCAAAAATTTTATGATAAAGAATATTATGTAAAAAATGAATTTATTCTTTATAAATTACTTAACACCACTTTGAAAGTTTTTGATAGAAATTTTATCATTCATAAATCCCTATTTTTATATGAAAAGTGAATTATGTTGTAACACCCCTATATTTTATGGCATCTCTTTTAAAATTTATCATCTTCAACAGTTTATGCTTCATGCAACACTGATTTTAAAACCATAATATACTATTAAATGTGGTTTTTTCAATAGTAATGTGACAATTATGAATAGTAATATAACCAATATAATAGTATATTCACCTATTAAAGTAAAAAATTAATTTGGTTATATTATAAATGAAAATATGTAATATTTATATCACAGAATAAGTAAATAAATGATTTAAAAAATGATAAAATAAGTGTTGCTATTTTTGTGTAACATAAATTTTTATTTAGAATTTTAGAATTAAAATAATTATTTAAAATAAAATTTATTTTCATAAGATATATTCATAAATAAAGAGTTTTTATTATTATAAGATAATTTTATGAGGCCTTAATTAATTTTTCAAAGTTTTATAAAATAGATTATAAATTTTAAAGTGATATTTTTCGAATAAATGATGATTTTAATTAAAAATTAAATTTATCATATTTAGAAAATTATTTCTAAAAAATGAAGTTCATTTTTAAATTCTACATGTCAGAAAATGGTTAGGATTATTTTTTTTGATTTTTATAAAATAGTTGATTTTTTGGTGAATAGTGAAATACAGTAATTTACGGTATATATACATTATAAAATAAGTACACTATTTATTGAGTCATTGATGATATAAGAACAATAATCATGGAATATCATTCTCTTATTACTATATTTAGTCATTGGAATCAAAACTATTCATTGTATTTGGAAAAAATAATAAATAAATGAATAAAATATTAAAAGAACACCCCCTCATCAACTATAAATCACATCCACCACCACCTCTTCTCCTCACACCTCCAAAGCCTTGATGCTTGTTCAATATATTCCCAATACCTCTCCCAAACATTTCCCCTAATTTTTTTTCTTCTAGTCTCACCCAACATACCATTTCAACGTTTCTTAAGGAGGTTCTCAAGGAGAGGAATTGAAGAGGTAAAATCCCATTTTGTTTTATTAATTTCCTATCAATTTAATCTATTTATTAATATTTCGATAACTACTCAATCAAAACATGGATGATAACTCTAGTATCTAATATATAATGTAATTTTATTATGTTAATGGGATATCCACCATCAATTATTTTCTCTTACCCTTTTTATTCTAAACATGAAAACATCATCCATAAGGTGCAGATTTTCCGCCTTTGTGGACAATGAGTTTTCATTTTTCAATTCCCCCTTTATGGATGGTCATAAAAACATTTTTATGGTTAATAAAGAATTTATTATATATCATACAACTAATTTAATGTTAACTATGATTTTTTATTATTAATTTCCCACTGTAGAATATTTCCATTCCATGTCCATGTTTTTTAAATTTTATTTCAAAATGGTTTTTATTATTATCCTATAAATGTTTCATGTCATTTTTACCAAAATTTTACTTTTTCTTAAATAGTTTGAAAGGAATATTTTTTTTTTCATTTTCCAAATCAAGAACTTTTAGATTTTTTTTAAAAAAACATGGAAGGAATGTTTTTCTAAATTATATATAAAGAGCATATTTTCATTCCATCATGATTACTTAATGATTTTAATCATTAATTACATGTTAAAAAGATTATTTTAAAATAATGTTTTTTCATTTATAAGTTGGATACTTTTTAAAAAGAGAAGATATTTTAAAATTGTAAATTTATATAGCTCATGAATTATTCCAAGTGATATTTCAAAATATAGTTTCCATATAAGATGATATCCTCTAATAATACTTAAGTTTTACTAGGGATATTATATGTCCCAACCCACCTTCACTAAATGGGGGGAAGGGATGACAGATTTCCAGAACCTTCCTTCTTTAAGTTGAAGGAGAGATAATGACCCCTGAGATACGCCTTCAATAGGTCCCAGAGTGGCAACTAGAACCAAGGGTATAGAATCTCACACAAAATGGAAGGCATTACCTTTTTTTTAATTTTTATAGGATCAAGAGATAAGATAGAAATCCCAACAATACCAAAGATGAAAGTAAAGGAAAATCCAAAAGCAACCCATTCCTATATGCATGTTCAACAGTAAATAATACAAGCCTCAAAAAATCCAAAGGTAAAGTACCAAGAAAAGGAAAATGACAACAGAAACTACCCCGAGGTCCGAGCTAGTATGGTCTCGCACGATCCCTGAAGTCCCTTTGGAAACCTGAATGCAGTTTTATATATGTAGGGTGATCATACAAGTACACTCAGCAGGGAAAACCAAATATTCTCGTGCACAAGTTGAGAGGCATTCTAATTCCCTGTGAGAAAAGATAAACCAAAGCACATAGCAACGAAAACTATCCACCCAAGTCTCACCAGGGCACACTCCCCAAATAATTCAAGGCCAGTAAAGTATAGTAATAGCACATAGATATTTGGGCACCTCATGCCAGTTTCCCACTGGTTATTAATGACATCCTACGCATCGAACCAATCCTGCCATTCTCACCACAATCCCACTCCCAAACCACGCCCGCACACACCTGGGCCACAACCTCACCGCAGTCCCACTTCCAAACCCCTCCCGTACACAGCTGGGAAAAAAACTCACCGCTGTCCCACTGCCAAACCCCTCCCACACACACCTAGGCCAGAACAACTACTACCACGCCTGAAGACACCTTGTCCAGAACATCTACTTCCACGCCCGAAGACACTTGGGCCAGAACAACTACTGCCACGCCCGAAGACACCTGGGCCACATCCCAAAGACACTTGGGAAACAACCTTCCCACAGACACCTGTTCTAACCACCCAAACTACCCTGCCCAAAGATTCTTGGGCTAATAATGGACCTCAATCCATCACAACCTACTCGAAGAGTCTTGGGCTATTTAGGAAAGGGAGCATAAAATGAGCTAATAACCGGCCCCTCAAAGGAGTGTTGGAAAAAACACACTCTCCATGAAATGGGGTGTTCGGCACTAAGTGCTCAACTTGGGTGGGGCGCGGATAAGAAACATAAGAAATACAGTATGTGTATAGGTAACAGGGACTCATCCCAACCTAGGGGCTCCAAAACCTAATCCCAAACACCCTTATTACTATTCATTCAAAAAGACACCATGACACTCACGAACAAGTCACAACTCACTCTCAACTAAATCCCCATTCAAACATTCTTGTTTTCATGTTCAAGTGATCCCATTTGGGTTAATTCTGCACTATTGGGCAACTAACAGGCACAACCACAAGCCAAAAAAGAGAAACAACCAAACAACAATTTTAGCCTTCACACCCGGTTCTCTTGTAGAGTTGAATAAAAAAAAAGGGGATTAGTGAGATCCGTCAAAGTACTGGAACCCAAGAAAACATCACAAAAGGGATAAGTGAGATCCCTCTAAGTACTGGAAACAAAGAAAACCCCAATACACAGCCCCATGTCCCCAAAACTAGGAACCAATGATTTCTCAACAATAGAGGATTCCACCCCAATTCGTCATATAAGCAGGGAAACCACAACCCCAGATTCACAACCAGCAATCGTGCCACATCAGAGGATCCCATCCTCACCCACATCACCCCATTGGAAAAAAATAGAACAATTCACTTACTACCAAAATAGAGTAGAGAAACTTCCAGGTTCAAGCACATCATTTATCTATTTACTCTTTCTGTTAGTTAACCGGGGTGGGCACAAAAGGGTATATGTTTGCAGGGTATCCATTTAATCCACCGAGTTCACGTGATTAACAAATTTCTATGTTACATCCATTTAATAATCATAGGAGACAATAGTTTATCAGTACACAGAGAAAGACCACCAACGAACATGATTTTTAGTGGGAATAAATTAATACAGTTCACAACATATAGCAATTAAAAAGAGTTCAGCAGAACATCGATCACACCCCACCTTCATTCTTTTAAAAGTCCATTCATTATCTTCATTAAGTATGGTTTCGTCAACTCCCACAGAGACAAAGCGTACCCACCCCTCATGATACACATAAAGGAGAGGCGAAGGAAAAATCCCTACCTGATTGGTCAAGGATCGATGTTTTTCTCCACGCTCCAAGGATAGGGGATGCACAGCTTGCAGGGGAGGAGTTTCATGGACTCCAACGGGTGCATAAATCTCCAGCAGAGGTTCACCACATGCCACGGGAAGAAGGGACTCCAGGCGCACCAAGGGGAATAATGAAGCCGGCCCAAGTAAGAAGAGGAAAAAAAATTCTTGTGTGATATATAGATAAGATCCTGTTGTTACGGGATATGGGAATTTTGAACGCCTGGAAAGTTAGATCGTGGTTTCCTACACGGTTCGGTAGTTACGTAAGATGGCATTAAGTTTTTATTTAATATCCCCCATTTGGTTAGGCTTCTAGGGATTTTTATGAATTAATTATGGGATTTAAATGGCCTTGAGAGGGTAAAAGAATTAATTTACGTCAAAAAAGAAGTTGCGGGAGTGGGACTGGAAAAAGAAATGGAGGGATGGGTGAGGACACGGTGCCCCCGTCATAGTGTCACCATCACAGTGCCCCGTCAGGGTGTCACCGTCATGGTTCCACCGTGACTGGTGCCACCGTCATGGTGCCACCGTGACCAGCGCCATGGTCACAGTGCCACCGTGACTAGTTCCACCTTCACAGTTCCCTCTGTGACCGGCTCCACCATCACGGTGCCCTTGTGACCGATGCCAGCGTCACGGTGCCACCGTGACCGGAACCACTGTCAGGGTGCCACCTTGACCGGTGCCTCCATCATGGTGCCACCGTGACCGGTGCCACTATCACAATGCCACTGTCTTGGTGGAACCTTATTTTTGGAAAAGTAATGTCCAGGGGGGTTCCGGGCCATTAAATTAGATACCTCTCAAACTATTGTCACCCTTGAGAAAAAAAAAGCAAAATAAAAGAGAGGGTCCGAACAACCACCTCGAAAGATAACTCTTAGGGGTGAACCTCATCATCATCTAGAAACACCTCTCCCTCATGAAACCAGGCAACATACAAGGGTCAAACTGCCCAGTCATATGGGTTGGGGAGTCTCTTCAACCATGTCAAGATACTATCCGCTTTGTTCGGCACTGACTCGCCCGCACGGGTTCAATCATATCCACCCTAATGCGTCTTGATTAGGGATTAGGTCCTCCCCTCCCCATAGCCAGGACTTTTCACACACATTCAGAGAATAAGGAAAACCACGCTTTTCATAGCCAACAAGGTAAAGCGTTCCATCAAAAACAAGTACACATAGAGTAGCACAAAACTCAAAATAACTCTGGGTACTGGGCGCGCATCTGTGCTTCCCGTTCCCAGGTACTCTCCTCGAGCCCACCATACCTCCACAACAAACAAACTAGATGAATGGTCCATCCACAGAGTAACTTCTCTTCACGACCCTCGACACTCACTGGTCTTTCCACAAAGGTCACGTCGTCCTCAATATCCAGTTCTCCCCAGTCGAGGATGTGTGAATCGTCATGCAGATACTGATGGAGCTAGGACACATGGAAGACGTCATGTATCCTCAGTAGCGGTGGTGGTAATGCTAGCTGATAAGCCACTTCTCTAACCCACCATAACACATCAAAGGGTCCGATGAATCTGGGAGAGAGATTTCTCCCCCTACCAAACCTCCATTTTCCACACTGAGGGGAGAACTTCAAGAACACATGGTCCCTGACCCCGAATTCCAAGGGTCTCCTCCTATTATCGACATATGACTTCTGTCGGTCTTGTGTCACCTTCATCCTTTCCTGTATAAGCTGAACCTTCTCTGTCGTGCTCTGCACTTCTTCCGGGCCAAGAACACTCGCTTCCCCAACCGCAGTCCAGCACACGGGTGAGCGACATGGCCTCCCATACAAGGATTCGAATGGATCCATGCCAATGGTAGAGTGATAGCTATTATTATAGGTGAACTCTACCATAGGCAAGTGTCGCACCCATGATCCTCCTGAGTCCAGAACACATGCCTGCAGTATATCCTCCAAGGTCTGGATGGTGCGCTCTGTCTATCCATCTGTCTAGGGATGGAAAGTAGTGCTAGGATGTAACTGGGAGCCAAAATCATGCTGAATTCCTCTCCAGATTTGTGAGGTAAACCGCGCATCCCAATCCGAGACTATGGACCTCAGAACTCCATGCAACCGCACCACCTCTTCCATGTACCTTCATGCTAAATAATCTACTGCACCCGACTCCTTGATTCCCAGAAAGTGAGCCGATTTCGTCAACCAGTCCACCACTACCCAGATAGCATCGTAGCCCCCTCAAACCTTGGGTAGTCTCGTGATGAAATCCATCAAGATGTCCTCCCACTTCCACTCGGGGAAATCTAGAGACTGTAGAAGACCACTTGGAACATGATGTTCGACCTTCACCTGCTGACACATGAGGCACCTTGCTACAAACTCTGCTACTTCCTGTTTCATCCCGGGACACCAAAACTGTCTCCTCAGACCCTGGTACATCTTGGAAACTCCCAGGTGCACCGCTAGGGGTGATTTGTTGAACTCACTATGAACTTTTCCACGCATTGCCTCTGGAACAAACAAATTTCCTCAGAAAAGCATCCGGTTCTGACCATCCTCCACCCATCCTTCCGGGGCATCACCTTGGGTAACCCGGTCACGTATCACTTTGCTTTTTGAGTATCCCCATTGGGACTCCTCTACCTACCGCAACAGAGAATATTGCACTATCATATGATACATGCAACCTCTACCACCTTCCATCCTAGCATCCAGGTGCAGGGAATCCAACTCCTCCATCACCTTCAAAGTATCTGCTGACTCTCAGACTGCATCCTTCCGTGACTTTCTGCTCAGGGCTTCAGCCACCACATCCCCTTTTCCTAAGGTGTAGGAAATATCAAAGTTGTAGTCCTGAAGGAACTCCATCCACCTTCACTGTCGTAAGTTCAGGTCCCACTCGGAGAAGACATACTTTAAGATCTTGTGATCGGTGAAGACCACGAATCGCTCCCCAAAAAGGTAGTGCAACCACAACTTTTGTGCGAACACGACCACTGCAAGCTCCAGATCGTGGGTGGAATAATTACGCTCATGAGGTCGTAACTGTCTAGACCCATAAGAGATCACCCCTTGTCGCTGCATCAACACACATCTGAGGCCTTACCCTGAAGCATCACAGAAAACCTCATATACTGCCCCTTCTTCTGGCAACCTCAGCACTGGGGCACTAACCAACTTCTACTTTAGATAGCTGAAGGCTGCCTCGCACTGCTCATCCCATAAGAAAGCCTGGTCCTTCTTGGTGAAGACTGTCAAGGGTGTCGCAACTCTGGAGAAGTTGGGCACGATCCTCCGGTAGTAACCTGCTATCACGAGAAAACTACGAACCTCTGCCACGTTCTTGGGTGCTGCCCAAGAAACAACCGCCTCGACCTTCGATGGTTCCATTTATCTCTCCTGATCGGACACCACGTGCCCAAGGAAATGCACTTCTCGTGTTCAGAACTTGCACTTGGACAACTTACCATAGAGTTGGTGCTATCAGAGGACCTCTAAAAACGTTCTCAGATGCTCAGCGTGATCCTCCTCTGATCTTGATTAGATCAGGATGTTGTCAATAAACACGACCACGAACCAGTCCAGATATTCCCGGAAGACGGAGTTCATGAGTTCCATGAACACGGCTGGAGCGTTCTTAATTCCGAACGACATGACCACGAAATCAAAGTGTCCATATCTGCACCTGAATTCCATCTGCAAGATGTCGCCCTCCTTCACCCACACTTGGTGATATCCATACCACAGATCGATCTTTGAGAAACAACTTGCTCCCCTTATCTGGTCAAAGAGATCGTCTATCCTCGGGAGAGGGTAGCGATTCTTGACCGTCACCTGATTCAGCCTATTGTAGTCTATGCATATCCTTAAACCACCATCTACCTTATTCACGAACATGACTGAAGCACCCCACGGTGACACACTTGGATGAACAAAACCCTTCTTCATCATATCATCAATCTAGATCCGCAACTCCCGCAACTCAAAAGGTTCCATCCGATAGGGAGCCATCAAAATCAGACAGGCACCAGGTTGCAAGTCTATCCCGAAATCAACATCACGTCAAGGGGGTAGAGTTTCCACCTCTTCAGGGAAGACGTCCATAAACTCACTGATGATTCCTGGGACTTCCACCATTTTTGAATCCACCAACTCCACTGATATCTCAACTAACAAAGAGAGGAGGGGTTACCCTCTATTGCTGCTCCCCTGGAAACTCCACTCGCTGATGAAATTCACCCGTCGGCTGCCCAAGTCTAAAAAAAAACCCTTCCACAGAAGCAGTCAATGACGACACATACAGAGAACAGCCAGTCAATGACTAGGATGACATCGTATGGATGTATCTGTAATAGTAGAAGATCCATGACTGACTGATGTGGACCTATCATCAGTCTGCATCCTCAACAAACATACAACAAATCGGGCTGACCTCCAACTAGTGTGCTCAGCACCAAGGGCACTAGAATTCTCTCAGCATCTAAACCCAGAGCATGGGCCAGACTGGGTGTAACAAAGGAGTGAAAAGCTCCTGTATCGAACAAGGCATATGCAAGGGTGCTAAACAAGCTGATCGTACCTCAAGCGACCTCTAGCCTTGCTGGAACTGCTGCCTCCACGGCGTGAAACTTCCCACGCCCAGCTCCTCTACCTCTTGTATATTGGCCGCCTCCCTGACCACGCCCGGGTCGAGGTCCCTAAGGAGTGCCCTGAGCTTGGACTCCTCCTGCAACGTCGACCTTTGGCGGAGCAGGAGCCTGCTGCCCCTACTGCTGCTGCTTAAAGGGCCTAGCTGGGAACTGTTGCTGCTGAGGTGGGTGCTGGACCTGCCCACCCCCACCGTATTGTACTTTGTCCTGGAACTGGTTTTGAAGGTGCCCATGGCTACCACAGTTGAATCACCTCGGTCCCGGGCCCTAAGGGAAAGGGCGAGGACTGGGATATCAGAACTGGAATTGTTGTGGCCTGCTCCCTTCTGGTCGGAACCTAGAGGGCCCTAATGCTGGAGGCCTGTTGCTGACAGCCTTACCCTTTTCTGGGCCCAACTGGATTCCCTCTCGTGACACACCTCCCAGCGTGTGCATCCTCTCCACCACTTCATCCTTCTTCTGCACCTCTAAGTATGTCAGTAGGGTGAAGGGAGTAACAACGTACTGAAGAGAAGGTCGGAGTGCCTCCTCTAAACGTCTCGCCTGAGATTCCTCATCCGAAAAGAGGTTCGGAGAGAATAGAAGGAGATCCTTGAACTTGATCCCAAACTCTATCACTGACATACTCTCCTGCTGGAGGTAGAGTAGATCCTGCCTCTTCTCGACCTTCAACATGGAAGAGAGGAATTCCGCATGGAACTCCTTCTCAAAGTCAGTCCACACAACCTCAGTCTTCCTATTCTCTCCAAGATAAAGTGTTCACCACTGACGCGCTGCTCCCCGTATCTATCTAACAACCACAGGAACCCAATACTTGGTCGGATCCCGAATCAGGATAAAAGCGATCACTAGTTCCTCAAGCCATCTTTCCATCTCCATATCCGAGGTGCTGGCCTCGTACTTCCTGAGGGTCTTTCACTGAAAGGATTGAAGCATCTTCTTCCACTGATCATCATCCTCCTCTCGGTCGGTCCTCTGCCGATCATCCAAGACAATCTCCTAGGCCTCGATCGCTCGCACTACTCATGGTCCCCTCCTAGGTGCCATAACTGCAAGGTAAACAAGGAATGCCTAAGCCCGAGAAGTGAAGAATATTGATCTTAATTTGTTTTTACTTTTGATTCATTTCAAATCCCCAAAACTCCCTAGAAACACGAGAACACAAGTCATTATGATTCATGTACCTTTCCTAGGGTCTCTACCCTGCAATCAGTGTAGCCTCAATTGGTTGTTCGGTAGGTCCAAAGTCCTTGCATCAGATCACGGGGGGCCCTAAAATCCCATGTCCTAGCCGGTCTTCCCTGGTCTAATTCATGTTATAAGGTCACCCAACACTGTTTCCCTACCATACCATGAAATCCTCACTATTCTAAACTCTAAACTCCATCCTACCTCTCAACCTCCCTCTGATACTATTCTTTCATGACCCGCCTTCACCAAAAGGGGGAAGGGATAGCAGATTTCTAGACCCTTCCTTTTTTAAGTTGAAGGAGAGATAATGACCCCTGAGACCCGCCTTCAATAGGTCCCGGAGTGGAGACTAGCACCAAGGGTATATAATCTCACACAAAATGGAAGGCATTACCCTTTTTTAAATTTTTTTATAGGATCGAGAGATAAGATAACAATCCCAAAAATAGAAAATATGAAAGTAAAGGAAAATCCCAAAGTAACCCATTCCCATATGCATGTTCAATGGTAAATAATACAACCCTCAAAAACTACAAAGGTAAAGTACCATGAAAAGGAAAACGACAACAATAAATGCCCCAAGGTTCGAGCTAGTACGGTCCCACACGATCCCTGAAGTCCTGCTGGAAACCTGAAAGCAGTTTTATATATGTACGGTGAGCATACAAGTACACTCAGTAGGGAAAACCAAAGACTCTCATGCACAAGTGGAGAGGCATTCTAATGCCCTGTGAGAAAATAAAAACCAAAGAACCTAGCAAGGAAAACTATCCACCCAAGTCTCACCAGGGAACACTCCCCAAATAATGCAAGGCAAGTAAAGTATAGTAATAAAACATCAATATTTGGGTACCCCGCGCCACTTTCCCACTGGTTATTAAAGACATCCTACACATCAAACCAATCCCGCCACTATCACCACAGTCTCACTGCCAAAACCCTCCCGCACACACCTGGGACACAACCTCACCGCAATCCCACTGCCAAACCCCACCCGCACAAACCTGTGATAGAACAACTACTGCCACGCCCGAAGACACCTGGGCTAGAACAAATACTTCCACACCCAAAGACACCTAGGCCAGAACAACTACTGCCACACCCGAAGACACGTGAGCCTCAACCCGAAGACACTTGGGAAACAACCTGCCCGCAGACACCTGGGCCAACCACCACAACTACCCTGCCCGACGATTCTTGGTCTAATAATGGACCTCAGGCCATCACAACCTTCCCAATGAGTCTTAGGATATTCGGGAAAGGGAGCAGAAAAGGAGATAATAACCAACCACTCATAGGAGTGTTGGAAAAAACACCCTCCCCATGAAATGGGGTGTTCAGCACTATGTGATCAACTTGGGTGGGGAAGAATAAGAAACATAAGAAATGCAGTATATGTATAGGTAGTAGGCACTCATCCCAACCTAGGGGCTCCAAAACCTAAGCAAAAAAACCCTTATTACTATTCAATCAGAAAGATTCCATGACACTCATGGCCAAGTCAAAACTCACTCCCAACTAAATCCCCATTCAAACATTCTTGTTTTCATGTTTAAGTGATCCCTTTTGGGTGAATTATGCACTACTGGGAAACTAATAGGCACAACCACGAGCCAGAAAAGAGAAACAACCAAAAAAAAATTTAAACCTTCACACCCGGTTCTCTTGTAGAGTTGCATCAACAAAAAGGGGATTAGTGAGATCCCTCAAAGTACTAGAACCAAAGAAAACCTCAAAAAAAGGATATATGAGATCCCTCGAAGTACTGGAAAGAAAGAAAACCCCAATACACAGCCCCATGTCCCCAAAACCAGGAACCAACGATTTCTCAACAATAGAGGATTCCACCCCAATTCGTGATATAAGTAGAGCAACCACAACTGCAGATTCACAACCAGCAACCATGCCACATCAGAGGATCCCATCCTCACCCACATCACCCCATAGGAAAACAAACAAAACAATTCACTTACTACAAAAAAAGAGTAGAGAAACTTCCAGGTTCAAGCACATCATTTATCTATTTCCTCTTTCTGTTAGTTAACCAGGGTGACCACACAAGGGTATATTTTTTCAGGGCATCCATTTAATCCACCGAGTTCATGTGATTAACAAATTTCTATGTTATAGCCATTTAATCATCATAGGAGACAATAGTTTATCAGTGCACAGAGAAAGACCACAAACAAACATGATTTTCAGTAGGCATAAATTCATACAGTTCACAACATATAACAATTAAAAAGAGTTCAACAGATCATCGATCAAACCCCCCATTAATTCTTTTAAAGGTCCGTTTATTATATTCATTAAGTTTGGTTTCGTCAATTCCCATAGAGACAAAGCGTACCCACCCCGCATGATACACATAAAGGAGAGGCGAAGGAAAAATCCCTACCTAATTGATCAAGTATCAACATTTTTCTCCACGCACCAAGGATATGGGATGCGTGTCTTGAAGGGGAAGAGTTTCGTGGGCTCCAAGGGGTGCAGAAAGCTCCAGAAAAGGCACACCACATGCAACGTGAAGAAGGGACTCCAGGTGCACTAGGGGGAAGAACAAAGCCAGCCCAAGGAAGAAGAGGAAAAAGAACTTCCTGTGCGATATATACATAAGATCCCATTGTTACGGGATATGGTAATTTTGAATTCCGGGAATTTCGGATTGCGGTTTCCTACACGGTTCGACAATTACACATGATGGAATTAAGTTGTTATTTAATATCCCCCATCGGGGAGGTTTCTAAGAATTTTTAGGAATTAATTATGGGCTATAAATGGCCTTGAGAGGGTAAAAGAATTAATTTAAATAAAAAAAGACGTTGCAGGAGTGGGACTGGAAAAAGAAACGGAGGGCTGGGTGAGGACACAGTGCCCCCGTCACAGTGTCCCCTTTACAGTTCCACCGTCACGGTGTCACCTTCACTGTTCCACTGTGACTGGCGCCACCATCATGGTACCACCATGACCGGCGCCGCCGTGACTGGCACTGCTGTCACGGTGCCACCGTGACCGGTGCCACCATCACAATGCCACCATGACCGGTGCCATTGTCACGGTGCCACTATCTTTGTGGAACCTTATTTTTGGCAATGTAATGTCCAGGGTGGGTGGGGTTCTAGGCCATTACATTATATATGGATACCAGCATTATTTTTTTGGATGGATTGTGTTTATGATGAAAAGATTTTTATAAATCCCATTCTCTTTTTCATGGGTTATACTTTGATAAAATTCATTTATTTTCAGGGGTTCTAATAAAATTGATATTTTATGATCCAGTGGAACACATATATATGGTTTTCATTATATAATAGGTGGTACCCATTTATCCTTTAGATGCATTGGGTAAATATGGATAACTCATGAGTTAAATATGTCATACATGAAGCTGATTTCATGTTCACAATTTTATGCATGTACCTTACTTTCATATCTATATGTTTTTTGTATAGACCAAGATTTCATGACAATATTTTTATGCATGGACCCAAATTTCATGTTCATAATATTATATTGGAGTAATATTTCATGTCCATATATTTATTTATGTACCTAGATTTCATGTCCATAATATTCTCTTTGGATTTAGTGTTAGTTCCATAGGTTTTTGTGATGAACTAATTTTATGTCCTCAACTTTAGAAGAGAGCCTATTTATATTTATACAAATTTAGAAAGGTATAAGTTTATGTGTATGCCCCAAATCCATGTCTAATGTCAATTTTATTATCTCAGGGATTATGTTCTTTTATTATTTTGCGATTAATGTCTTAAGAACTGCTAATATTTATTCCATGAATCAAGATTTTGATCTATGATATTTAAGGTGTATATTTAAAATGTTAAGTTCATGTTCTCACACACTTATGACCATATTATGCTTGTGTGATTATTTATTTCTCTCCTATTTACCATTATTGAGCATCTAAGCTGACCCTTTCTTATGTTTCCTATCCCGAAGTTATGAATAAAGGTTTTAACAATGATGTGTATAAGAAGGATGCATGTTATGAAGAACTTAGTGGGACATGATATAGATCAGTTATGAATCGATTTTTTGTGTATAAAAGTTTCCAAAGGAACTTGACCTATACAATTATGGAGTAGATAAAAATTTTATGTAATGAAAGTTTATATAATTAGATGTAATAATTTTGTATGAAATATTTTGGTCATTATACATGGTGTTGAATACACCAGTTGGAGGTCAGGATATCTTATCTAATGTTTTTAGAGATTAGTATTTGATGGTAGGGAAGGGTCACTAACTATGATATTGATTATATTTATGAATATAACTTTACAACACCATCCTTGACATGAATTGGCTATATTTATTATAGGCTATTATTGATTACTTTTAGAGATAAACATTATTCTATGATTATAATGGTGAGTTTGAGTGGTATCCTTGGAAGGGATGGAGGATTTATGAGTCTTAATCTTTTATGATGGTTGAGTTGATGCTATGTTTTGTAGAGTTGAACATGTTGTGTTTCACATGGTTTTGGAAGAGTAACCAGATTTCTTTCTTAATGAGGTTTGGATGCAACCCCTTGATGAGAGATTGATTATGGGTTTGACTTTCACAATGTTGCCTCTTAAATATCAATGTCCCCATACAAGATCATCCCTTATATTCTACATTATATATGGTTTTATATTCAAAATAACATGCATAATTGTTTTATTTGAACCTGTGTGTCTCCTTGGGGTGACTTTGTCTTTTTCATAAAGAAGGTGTATGGAAGTATTTGATTGTGTATCGACTGTAATTGGTTGAACTAGGTGACAGTAAATAACCTCTATCCTCTTCCATGGATTGATTACACCTTCAATTAGATTAATGGAGATAGCTGATTCTTAAAGATCTATTTGTGTTCAATATATCATTAGATGTGGGTGAAGGATAAAGATACCTTGAAGACTATTTTGAGATATTGTTATGGATACCATGAGTTTTCGGTAATTCCCTTTGGTGTCACAAACACACCATCCATATTCATGGTACTCATGAAATCTATCTTTTTTGGGATCCTATATCAGTTTTTAGTGGTGTTAATTTATAAAATATTTTTGTAATTTGAGACCGAGGAGGAGCCTTTAGAGAATCTATAATCTATTCTAAAAGTTCTTGAAAATCCTCAATTATCTTTTAATTTTTCAATGTTTTTGTTCTAGTCCCATGATGTTAATTTATTGGGGCATGTTGTGTCTTTGTGGGATGTAAATGTGGATCAATTGATGATAAAAGTAACTGTTTCTTAGGTAGCCCCCAAGAATGTTGATGAGGTTCCAAGTCTTATCGGTCTTGAAGGATATTTTAGGAGGTTCCCACCTAATTTTTTTGGATTATAACTCCTTTGAAAACCTTGACCCAGAAGTATCATGCATTCATTTAGACTAACCAGTGTTTGGTAGAAATTGAGTATTTGAAAAAGAAACCAATCGATGCTCCTATTCTTCAAATTCTTGAGAAAGGTGTCATATTTGAGGTTTATTAGGATGATTCATTACATGGATTGGGTTTAGTTATGACATGGTAAAGTAAAGTTATCTCTTATGGTTTTCAATATTTATGGACCTATGAATGTTACTATGCTACCCATGATCTTGAGTTTTCTATATTTATATTTTCTAGGAAGTTGTGGAAGAACTGTCTTATCAATAATCTCTTTTTTGTCTCCACGGATTATAAGAGTTTAAGATATATCTTCTCGCATCAAGATTTTAACTCTTAAAAATGAAAGTTGATGTAATTATTATTCACATATTAATTCCATATTTCCAATAAAATGGGGAAAAAGAACATTATTAATGATGTAATGAGTATGAATTCACATATAGATACTATTTGAGAGTTTGAAGATTATTGAAAAGTGATGAAGGAGGTTTCAGCACTACAATTTGATATTATAGAATTTAATGATAAAGGTTTTATTTATTATATGACTATTTATTATTCCTAGGAATATTAGGTAGGATAATTTTATTTGGTGGATTCTAAGGTGTTGGTTTTGTGGGATCAATTTATTTTTAGATATGTCTCTGAGGGGTTGTTCAAGGAGAAATAACATCAGGTTTTGTTCAGAATAAGGACCTATATTCCTTTAGTGATGTTTGAAGTGGTTATCTATGTGTTTTATATCTCACCCTTCATACTACATACTGGTGTTGATAACATGTACCCTGATTTGAAGATACATTTCTTCTAGTCTGGTATAAGGAAGTATATTGCAGAGTTTTTATCTTTTTTTCCTAATCTACTTAAAAGAAATGGTTGGGCATCATATTCCCGGTACATTGGATCATCCATTGGATTTTCCTAGTGGAAGAGAGAGGGAATTTTGATGGATTTCATCCCTATTTTACCTTGATACCCTTGTTTGAGATTTTTCTATTTTTCTGATTTTTAAATTATTTATGAAGTTAGATTATTTCTTAGTGATTAATGATTAAAACTAAGTGGATTTCTAGGCATGGTAGTATTTAGAGGATATTGTGAGTGTTCATGAGGGTTTAAAATATGATCATATCTAATTATAATCTTTTATTTACATATAATGTATAGAGAGGTCTCCACTATTATTTTTTCTGTCAACTATGTTTCAACACAACCTTTCATCCACAAATAGATGGTATGATAGAACACATTAAAGAGGATTTATGTGATTCAAGAGCAGCTGATGGTATGTAAGGATCTTCAAAATTTATATGCCTATTATATAAGTATAACTATATATATTGACATTGGAGATCAATTATTCTTGAATGTATCTCCTCATCATGGGTAAAAAAAAGTTCAGTCATTGGCATAAGCATTCTTCTTAATTGAGTGGTCCTTCTGAAGTGCTGTAGTGAGTCAATACAGTTGCGTATCAGTTAGAACTAACCCTATAAATGAACATGATACATGATGTATTTCATGCATCATAGATTTATAGATATCTTCATGATGATTCTAATATAATTTATTAGGGTGAGTTGGAATTTGAATATGATTTGACATTCAAGGAATGACCGGTTAAGATTCAAGTCCATTAGAAGAATGTGTTTCACAAAAGTGTTATTCCCTTGGTTCATGTCTTGTGGAGAAACGGTTTATTAGAATAGATTACTTATGAACATGAATCACAAGAGTTCTCAATATCCTATGTTTTTTATTGATTTATTTGAGATGTTATCTATTCCCTTATCTATATTGATGTGATTATTATTGAAGCTATACTCTTTTTTCCCTTGTCTTATGTTGAGTTTTTGTGACACTACTACAGTAATATCACTATTTGAGTGTCATATCATGAGGTCTTTATCTATGTTTATATTATAATTCATCCCAGGATTTGTTTTGATTATGATAGATGAGAAGTTTTTGAGAGGTATCTGATGTAAGGGCCTAGATTTTACCAAACCCTTACCATTTTTGGGTATTTAGGTTGCCCGAGGGTGCTCTATGGAAGTTTTGGAAGTTGGGTAATGTTTAATACTTTTAAAATAGGTTTTTATGATTTTTATTTATAGGGTTTTGATATATATTTGGATATTTATATAATTATTTAGATAAATTTTAGAAATATTACTTATGTTATAGATATTTATTATGTATTTCCTTTTAAAAAAATCACTTTCAAATTTAGATTATGAATTCATATAAAAAACTACATATATAAATAAAACTCCTATTTGTATTAAAATTATATATTTTATTATCATACAAGGGAATGAAAATAGATCTAACTATTAAAATGAGAAAATCAGCTAGGCCATGCATGCATTCTGGATGTAATCCAACCTCCTCTATTATTCTTAAATTTAGAAAACCTACATACTTATTCAAATTCCTCATTTTGTTTCCATGAACTTGGATGACTAGAGTCTCCCCCTGAGTTTTTTAAGTTCCAATGATCCATAAAAAACAACACATCATTTCTGAGTTACTAGGGTTATTCTTTGCATATTTCAAGTATTTTGACCATTCATCTTCTCCTCACGTTATAGAATACTAAACTATTGAGATATGAATAATAGAAAGAGGATCTGAGAAATTTTACTTTTTATTTTATGTGTGAATGTGGATTTATTATTTGTGGGTTTTCATTGGGTAAATTGAAGTGATTAACATGAAAATTTTAATAATCTAAAATTAATGAAATTTAATGGGAATTGCATAAAACATAAAATCAAAAAATATACTTTATAAATATATATGTTTCCTAGTAAGTGTGTATTTTATAATATTGTTATTTATTTATTCATTAATTAATAATTAATATTTTTAAAATTGAGTAAGTAACTTAAATATATTATGTCATAAAATATTACGAAAATTTAATTTATTATTTATAAATTATTTAACGCTACTTTGAATGTATTTGATAGAATTTTAACCATTGATAAAGAACAATTTTAATATAAAATAAAAATTACATAGTAACATGCTAAGATTTTTTGGTATATCTCTTTAAAACTTTATCATATTTGATAATTTATGCTTCACACACCACTAAGTTTAAAACCATAATATACTATTAAATATGACTTTTGGAATAGTACTGCGACCATTAGGAATAGTAATATAACCAATAGAATAGTATATACACCTATAAAAGTATAAATAAATTTTAGTATCTTATAAATGAAAATATGGCATATTTTGATCGTAGAATAAGTAAATAAATGTTTTAAAAATGATAAATTAAGTGTTGGTATTTTTGTGTAACATAAAAATATTTAAAACATTATAATTAATATAATTATTTAACTAACTGAAAATAATTTTTTATTTAAAAATTTCTTTTGAGGAAAAAGTGGGATACACAATAAAAGAAATTACCTAGATCAAGAATACAAGTAACTGCCCATCCTCAAGAAATACGTCAATATGTTATACTTCCACCTCACATGACCACTCAATAAGCTGTCTCATGCAGGGTTGCATGGACCTAGTACGATTTACAAGTCCATAACCTCTCGATCATCCAAATTTGAAAGGCCATGAATAGATATAATATTCTTACTATGTAACCTCATCTTTCATTTAAAATAATTTTTTTTTTCATAAAATAGATTCATAAATTAATATTTTTTAATCCTATTATTATAAGATAATTTTATGAGACATTAATTAATTTTTCTATGTTTCATAAAAGAGGTTATAAAATTTTAATTGGTATTTTTTGAAAAAATGACAATTTTAATTAAAAATTTAAATTCTCATATATAGAAATTTTTGTAATAAATGGAGTTCATTTTTTATTTCTATATGTCAAAAAATGGTTGGGGTTAATTTTTGGTATTTTTCTAAAATATTAGAATTTTTGGTGAATAGTGAAATATAGTAATTTACGATATATATGCATTATAAGATAAGTACACTATTTCTCAATTAATTTATGTTATGAGAAAAATAATCTCGAACACTCATTATCTCATTATTGTATTTATTCATGGGAATTAAAACTCTCTATAGTCTTGAGCCGAAATAATAAACAAATGAATAAAATATTCAAAAAACAACCCTCTCCTCCACTATAAATACCACCCTCACCATCTCTTCTCCTCACACCTTCAAATAATTGAAGCTTGTCCAATTTATTCCCAATACCTATCCCATACATATCCTCCATTTTTTGGCCTTTCTGGTCTCATCCAAAACACTTTTTCAATGTTCCTTTAGGAGGTTCTTGAAGAGAGTATTTGAAGAGGTTAAATCCCCTTTCGTTATATTAATTTTATTTGAATTTCATTTATTTCTTATCATTTCCTTACCTCCTCTATATAAACTGAAAAATAAATTTAGTATCTTATATATCAGAGAATATTATTATTTTAATGGGATATCCATCATCAATTCTCTTATCTAACCCTTTTTATTCAAAAAGGAAAACATCATTCGTGAGGTGCCGTTTTACCACTATCATGGATGATGAGTTTTCATTTTTCAATTCCACCTTCATGGTTGGATGTAAAAAAAATTTATCATTAAAAAATACTTTAATATATTTAATATAACTTATTTAATGATATAAAAATATTATTTATACATAATATTAATTCATAAGACAAAACTAGCTCGGGATGATAAAAAATGACAAAATAATGTAAATGGTTATCATTAACGCTTTATCTTATAAATCTTACTCATACCCAGAAAAATTATATATAAAAATATTAAATATCATTTAGGTTCATTAATAATAAATAATTTCAATTATAGATAACTATTTTTATTTTACATGATCTTTCGTACATGCATACGAGTGAACAAATCATGAAAACCAAGGAAATGAACACTCCAGAATGATGAAATTGAATCTTATAACTCATAAAAAGGACACAAATGAACTTAATAAAATTATAATAAATCAAATAAATGTTTAATAGGTTATAAATTAAATTATTAATGAATCTAATTTCATTATCCTGGACATTAAGTTTAAGTGTTGAACCCTTTCGAACATAAGGTAAGGGTTTCTTTCCAAACATCCATTTTTCATTCAGGTTACACTTTCTCTCTCCTTACCCAAATGTAATTCTTCTTTAGTTTTATAGAATTATTCTAAAATCCCTATATTTGTTTCAAAATCATGTATCTAGACCATTTTATCTTTTTTAATGGTGTAATAAATGTTTAATACGGTTCCCTTTTAAATTCTTCCCTTTAAGCAAGCCCAATTAAAGGGAACTTCTCAATTTATTATCCATTTTAAAGTACCATATATAATCTATTTTAAGACACTGTTTTTTTATAAAATCACTTTTCTTATTTCATGGAACACTATATTTTTTAATTTATGGTTTTATTTAAACAATTATGTCTTTTCTCATTTTGTAGACTATTTTATATTTTCTCTTAAACTGCACTGAAGTGGACCAATTATAAAGTTTCTTAAAAACTATTTTTACATTTTGGGAATTATTTATTAATCAAAAATAATTTCATTGTACCTTAATTTTTCCTTTTTGGGGTACACATTTTTAGAATCTAATTTTATGAAAAATAAAAATGATTTTCCAAAAGAACTGTTCTTTGAAAAGTAAAAAGGGTATTTCTATCAATAATTCCTTGAAGATTTTATTAGAGTTTTTTATCTATTTCAACACCGTCTATTAAATCATATGCCTATTTGGGATTGATATTTTATGATATCATCTGCAATATTTTATTAAATGTCTTATGATCAGTTTGACTATGGATGTTATATCTTGATCCCATTCACCTTATTACTCAGAATAGTGAGTGAACATGTTAACTAATTGGGGAATGTTATTTACATTTCATATTTATATGTTGTTTATGTTTCACCCCATTCATATGAGGAATGAATTGGACTTAGTAATTGATGAGAGGGTCCCATTATAGCCCACCGATATATCGGTAGGTCTCATTAGACAAACCAGATATAGACATTACTGAGTCTATACCCTTTTATTTTCAGATAGGGTTTTGGCTGAGGCCTGAGCCATTTATTTTCATATGTTTTGGATGAGGACATGATAGTATGTTAATATGTCCAACGTTATGAATTATATCATTTTGATATTAGTAATTTAGAAGCCCTATGATTATTATACTAGTAGAATATCCATGGTTATGTTTTATTCTCATGTGATTATTTATATGGATTTGTTTTTATAATATTTTGTTCTCTCCATATTATGTTCATGTTTATGTTTTAATGACATGTGTTTTTAGGAATTAAACATGCCTAATTTTTTATATTTATGATAGATTTAGTTGTATTCTTACCCTTACTAAGCATCTGATCTCAGCTCTTTCTCATGTTTAAATTTTCTCCTAGGATGCAAAGATGTATATTATGAATGACTTACAGGGATAATTTAGGTGTTTAAGGATGCTTACAATAGCGTTTTTATATTGTTTTTACTTTCAAGTTTAATTGTAATGCTTATATTTGTATCTATTTTTCCTAATCTACTAAACTATTCAGTCCTTCAGGATGTGAATTGCTTTTTTATTATACCAATGTAATAAAGTAATGCACTTGATCCGGGCTACTAGGGTCTAGGTATTTATAGTTGTTATTAGAGGAGTTTTAGTAGAATCCTTGGAAACTTGATTAGGGAACAAAACCCGAAGAGTTAATTTGAGAATAAGAATATAATAACATCCTAGAATTTTGGAAAGGTAGAGATTATGGGGGTCTTCCAATAAATACATCCATGTCTGGATACTACATGTGGATGTGGTTTTGGAACATATGAACCTAGGGTTAACAAATTCGACATGGTGCACCAGGCTGGACTCGGCGTAACCCGGTACACGACAACATGCCTTACTACGCACCTGGTTTGACACTCCCATGGGATATGATTAAGATAATTTATATTATATTTATTAACCATTATGAAGGATTGAAATGTAATTATTTCACCAATGAAGCCATGTTTATGATTACCTATCCATAAATTTTCAATTTATGTTATGTGTTTTTCTTGTTCAAAATTTTGAATTATGATTTATTACCTAATTTTGTGTATTCCATTTTTTAGAAACAGTTCCTAGTGGAGGGAAGGGAAACTGTATCAATTCATGTATTCAATGTAGGGATTTTCATCTTATACAAGATAATGATGTCGGAGTAGGAGTCGCAACTAGATTTGAACAACTTATAACTATATTGGGAAAAATCACCCAGGTTTTGAGTAATAAAATTACTCACATGGAGAAACACAATCCACAACACGATGTGACAATGTTAGACCGATTTATGAGATAACAATATCCATCATTAAATGGGTCTACACAACCTTTTGTAGTTGAGTAAAGGATTAGTTACATAGAGAATATATTTCTCACATTGGGAGGTAATGAAAGGGAGAAAGTTATAATGGTAGTTTATCATCTATTGGGAGATGTGAACTAGTGGTGTTCATTAATTCAAAACACAAAGGAGGAGGAAAAAATTTAAAATATGGAATGGAAATATTTTAAATAATTTTTTTATAAATGTATTTTCCTCATGAATAGTCAGAAGATATAGAGAGGAGATTCTCGAGTCTGAGTCAAAATGTGAATGAAAATACTTCCATTTATGAATCTAACTTTACATGGTTAGAAATGCATGCTATGAATTACATAAATAATCCAAAAAGAAATATAGATTGTTTATTTGATGGGTTAAGAAAAATCCTCTAAAGAGAACTTGTCTCCTAAAATTTCTCAAAATATGAAGATATAATGTCATGTGGTATCAAGACAGAGAAATAATTATATAAGTATTATGAATTTAAAAGAAAAAAGAGAAGAAGAAGGTGTCATACCAATGAATATTGTTCTGGAGACAATTATAAGAAAAGAGTTATATAGTAAATTTAGTAAGTGTGAATTTTGGATTCAATTTGTTCCTTTTGTTGGCTATATTTTCTCTAAGGATGGAATATCAGTTGATCATGAGAGGATAAAGGTAGTTTAGGAATGGAATAAACCAATAAAAATAAATGTGGTACATATTTTCATGGGGTTATCAGGTTACTATCAATATTTTTTTATAATTGTACCCTATTAGATAATCCATTAACCATGATTACTTGTAAATGGGTTTTGTTTGTTATGAAAAAGAAATTTAAATAATTCTTTATAGAATTAAATAGGATACTAGTGAATTCTTAGATCTTTACTCTACTATCGGGAAATGGTGGATTTGTTATTTATAGTGATGCATCAAAGAAAATACATGGCTATATCTTATGAATAATGATATATTTATTTCCGATGCATTAGGGTAGCTAAAAAATAATGAATAAAACTATACAACTCATGATCTTGAGTTAAAAGTACACTTCTCTAAATATATAGAGAAAATACCTCTATGGTGAATGATGTGAGATATAAATAGACAATAAGAGTTTGAAATATATATTCACACAAAAATAATTCAACACGATGAAAATGATATGGCTCAAGAAACTCATGGATTTTGATTTTTCAATACACTACCACTCGAGGAAGTTAAATAAGGTAGCAGATCCCTTGAGAAGGAAGGATCATTCTGTTCTAAAAAAATGAGGATTGGGAAGGATATTATGTACATAGATCTAGTCAATATAGATATGGTAATTATCATATAAGGTGAACCATCAATAATTTTCTAATTTGTTTTCAAAACCATCCTTATTGGAAAAGATTAAGGGTTCTATGTTTGATGATGAGAGTTTAAAAAAGAAAATTAATGTTGTGAATGGTGGAAAGTTGGAAGAATTCGTGTATGAGGATGGAATTCAGAAATTTTTGAAAATGATTTATGTTCTCTCTATACTCAAGATAAAAGGAGAATTATTTGATGATTTTCATTGCTCAAATTAATCTATATGCCTTGATAGCATCAATATGTATAGATATTTGAAATAACATTTTTTGTGGGATAATATGAATCTAAAAATTTCTGATTAAGTATCAAGGTGTTTAGTTTTTCTATAGGTGAAGGCCGGAAGACAAAAACCTAGAGAAGTCATGCAACCTCTACCTATTCATACATGAAAATGGGATGACATTAGTATGTATTTTATCACTAGATTACTGAAGACTCTGGGAAATAATGATACAATATGGGTAATTGTTGATCAACATACCAAATATTCACATTTTCTCACTATAAGGGAGGATTTTTCACTTTATAACCTTCTAATACTCTATATCAATGAAGTTGTAATACTTCATGGTGAAACTCTGTCCATCGTGTCTGATCATGATCTCTTATTTACATTGATGTTATGGAAAATACTGTAGAAGACTCTTAATACCGATCTTCCTTTGAGAACTTCTTATCACCCTAAAAATGATGGGCGGTCAGAAAGAATGATTCAAACTTTATAAAACAACTTGAGGTCCTTCTCACTTGACTTTAAAGGTATGTGGGATCAATATTTATGATTGGTAGAGTCTTCCTACTATAATATTTTCCATTCAAGTATTCAAATGGCTATATATAAAGAGTTATATGGAAAGAGACGTCATACACCAACTTGTTGGGATGAAGTTGGTGAAAGGAAGATTCTACGCCCATAACTTGTGGAGGAAACTATAGAAAAGGTAACGACTTTTCAAACACATAAAAAAGCAACAAAAAAGTAGGCAAAAGTGTTATGACGATAAATTGAGGAAGGATTTGGAGTTTCAAGTGGGAGATCATGTCTTTTTGAAGGTATCTCTATGGAATGATGTTATTAGATTTGGAAGGAAAGGGAAACTAAGAACCAGGTACATTGGACCTTTTGAAATTTTAGAGAGAATTGGAGAAGTGGATTATCATTTGGTGATGCCACCTAGCTTTTATAAAGCCCACAACATGTTCCAAATCACTTTGTTATGGAAGTACATATCAGACTTGACACATATAATCATTTTTGAACCAATAAAATTAGAACATAATTTATCTTACCCTAAAGATCCAATCCAGATTTTGGATGATAAATAACAAGTGTTGAGGAATCATATGACTCGTCTTGTAAAGGTACTTTGAAAAAATCATAAAATTGAAGAGGAAATGTGTGGACCAAATAAATTTTGGATGAAGAACTACCCAAATATTTTTAAGAGGTGAAATTATGGAAATTTTGAGGATGAAATTTTTTTAAGGAGTGGAGAATGTAACACCCTATGATTTTATGGTATATCTGTTTTAAAAATTTAACATATTTGATAGTTTATTCTTCACACAACCGAGATTTTAAAACTGTAATATACTATTATATATGACTGATGGAATATTAATGTGACTATTAGTAATAACAATATGACCAATATAATAGTAATTTCACCAATGAAATTATAAATACTATTTGGATCTCTTATAAATGAAAACATGTCATACTTACATCAAAGAATAAGTAAAAAATGTTTTAAAAATAACAAATTAAGTGTTGGTATTTTTTTATAACATATATATATACTATTATTTTTTTAATTAATATAATTATGAAAAAAAATATTTCCATAAAATAGATTCATAAATTTATATATTTTTTTTCTGATGATTATAAGATAATTTTCTGAGACCTTAATTAAATTTTCAAGGTCTCATAATATTAGTTATAAAATTTAAATTGTATTTTTCAAATAAATTATGAATTTAATTAAAAATTAATTTGATCATATTTATAAAATTATTTTAAAATAATGGATAAAATATTTGAATTATGTATGTCTGAAAATGGTGAGGGTGATTTTTTTTGTATTTTTACGAAATAGTTGAGTATTTGTTGAATAGTGTGATACTGTAATTTACGGTTCATATTCTTTATAAGTTAAATACACTATTTCATGAGAAATTTATAATTTAAGAACCATAATCTCACACTATCCTTATATATTTACTTTATATTTTCATTGTAATGTAAAATGTTCATAGGCTTGAGAAAAAATAATAATCAAATTAATATAATATTCAAAAAATACTCATCCCTCAACTATAAATACCTCCCCTCACAACCTATTCTCCTCACACCAACAAAGCCTTGAAGTGTGTCCAATTTCTACCCAATATATCACCCAAACCTCTCCCTCATGTTTTGGTTATACTTCTCTCACCCAAAATACAATTTTAAAGTTCCTTAAGGAGGTTCTCAAGGAGACGAATTCTAGAGGTAAAATCCCCTTTAATTCTTCTAATTTTCTTTGAATTTCTTTTGTTTCTTATCCTTTCCTTACCACATATGTCCAAACATGAATGATAACTCCAGTATATTATTTATAATATAATTTAATTTTTTTAATGGGATATCCACCATCAATTATATTATCTTCCACATTTTATTCTAAAAATGAAAACACCGTTCGTGAGGTGCTGATTTACCGCCATCATGGATGTTGAGTTTTCATTTTTTAAACCCACCTTCAAAGCTATCCATAAAAAAATTTATCATTAAAAAAATTTTCAATATATTTCATTAAACTTATTTAATGTTCTATAAACTGTATATATACATAATATTAAATCATAAGACAATACTAGTTCGTGATGATAAAAAAAATGCTAAAATAATGTAAATGGTTATCATTAACGATTTATCGAAGAATTATCCTCATAACTAAAAAAATGATATATAATTCCATTAAATATCATAGAATTTCAACAATAACAAGTAATTTAAATTTTATATAACTATTCCCTTTTGACATTATCATTTGTACATGTATACAACAGAACCAACTTTTAAAACCAATGAAATTAACACTCCCAAACGACAAAACTGAATCATATAACTCAATAAAAAGGTCATAACAGAAATTAGTAAAATTATAATAAATAAAATTAATTTTTAATAGTTTATGAATTAAATTATTAATGAATCTAATTTCATTATCTAGGTATTTATGTACACATGTAAAACACTTTCAGATGTAAGGTAAGGTTTTCTTCCCGAACATCCATTTTTAATTCGGGTTACACTTTCTATCTCATTACACCAATGTAATTATTATTTATTATTTTATACTTCTTATAAATTCTATGTATACATTCGAAAATAAATTATCCATATCAGTTCATCTATCTTTGGTTGGGGAATACATGTTTTATAAGGCTCCGTTTTCAATTCTTCCCGTTATGCAAGATCAATTAAAGGGAACTTCCCAATTTCTTACCCATTTTCAAGTACCATCCATAATCCATTTTAAGACAACATTATTTTATAAAATAACACTATTTATTTCATAAAAAATAACTTTTTTAATTTCTATTTTTATACAAATAATGTCAGCTTTTTCCATTTTAAATAATATTTTATATTTTATCTTAAACTGCACTGAATTGGCCAAAATATAAAGATTCTTAAAAAATCTTCCTACATGTTGGAAATAATTTATACCTAAAACATAACTTCATTATCCTTAAATTTTTACTTTTTAGGGTATACATGTTATAAATCTTATTTTGTGACAAATATAAATGATTTTCCAAAAGAACTCTTCTTTGCAAAGTATACGGGTATTTCTCTCAAGAATTCATCAATTAATTTATTATAGTATTTTCATCTATTTAAACACCCTTTGTGGAATCTTATAATTAATTTAGATTTATATGTTATGATATCATATAAAATATTTTATTAAATGGTTTATGATCAGTTTGACTGTGGATATCCTATCTTGATACCATTTACAATATTACTCATAATGCTTACTTATTATGTTTACTGATTTGGGAATGTTATTTAAATTTCATAAGTATATGTTATTTATGTTTCAACCCATTCATAAGAGGAATGAATTGGGATTAGGTAGTGATGTAAGGGGCCCACTATATCCCATTAATTCATCAGTAGTTATCATGAGACAAACTAGATATAGGCTTGGTCGAGGCCTTGCCCATTTATTTTTAGATATGGATTTACCTGAGGCCTTAACCATTTATTTTTAGATATCTTGACTGAGGCCACGATGGCATGTTCATATATCCAACATTATTAATTCCATCATTATGATATTTGGAATTGATAATCAATGTGATAAATCAACTAATAGAATATTTATGGTTATGTTTTATTTTAATGTAATTATTTATATGGAATTATTTTGATCAACTTTTGTTCTTGACATATTATGTTCATGTTTATGTTTTAATGACATGTGTTGTTATAAATTCATCTTTCATTATTATTTATGTATATAATAGATTCCTCTATATTTCTTACCCTTACTAAGAATTTGTGATAACCCCTTTTCTTATGTTTTATTTTTCCCCAAGATGCAAAGATGTATATTATGAATGAATTGTAAGGATAATTTTGGATTTTAAGGATTTTTTAATGGATTTTCTATGTTATTTTTTCTTTTAAAGTTATAATGTAAATATCATGTTTTATATAGTTTTTAGAAGATACTAAACTATTTAGTTATCTAGGATGTGACTTTGTTGTTTATTATACCAATGTAATAACGTAAGGAAACAACTCCAGGCTACTAGGGTCGAGGTATTTACTCATGTTTTCGGAATTTTATTATTAATAATTTTTTTATCAAGATTGTAAAATAAATTGAATTTTTGGAAATTAAAAGATAAAGGCTTTATATATTCATAACATGTGATTATATTGTAAGCATGATTTGTACCATATTAATTATTCATTATTATAGATTTCCCATTAAATTTTCCTGAAAAATTCCATTTGATTATTTTTTATAATATTATTTTACTTACATGGATTTATTGGATGCTCAGTATGGTTAGTATGAAAAGGATTTCTCTATATATTATTTTGTGGTGATAGCTTGACGAGACAATGATGGAATATTTTAGCATTCATAGAAAGTGGTTGAAATTATGGATGGATCAGGATGAGAGCCCCATTTAAATAATAAATAGTTATTACTTTATTTATACTAAATTTATTCTTATTATTTATTAACCATTCCCCCTTGACCATGATATAGGAATAGAAATTTTTTATAGCTTGAAATTATGGTGTGATAATTACTCAGTGAACTAAATGAATGGGAATGGTTCCTGATGATTGAAGATGATGGTGACATACTTGAATATCAATAAATTCCAACATTGATTATAGTCCCAAAATAAAATTGTCTTTAAATGATTGATTTATTAATCATGCAAGTGATTATGAAAAAGTATTAAATTATTTATGGATTATTAATAATTAATATTAACTTAATAACCTTGATTATTATTTTTAGAGGTTAACTTCATAGTACCTAGTAATGGAACCTGAGTTTTCAAATGGGATGTTAGCTTAAGAATAATTCTCAACTTAATTATATTACTCTAGATTGGTTCTATGATATATATATATATATACATCATTAGGTTCTTTTATATTTATTATGTACCATCACTCAAGTCACTTGGTGAATTCCAAACCCAAATTTAGCCTTGGGTTCTAGGTGTTTTCCCAACATTCAGGTTAATGAGGTTTTAGATGGTGGACCATTGCCCCTACATCGATCTATCTCCCAGATACAGATTATATATAGAAATATATAGGTTGTGGTGGATTACTACAATAGGGTTAGTGCTCTTATAGGCTTTGATGGTTCTCAATTACTATATAATTGTATATGGGGTTTTGACAGCTTCAGGATATAATATATATTTATATCATTGATCTAATGCGTATGGTTATTATAGGTTCATTTATGCACAACATGTAAGGGAATAAAGAACAATGTATATTTACATGGGACATGAATCCTCTGGGTCTTAATACGTGATTATGGGATGTGATTGGATATTTATGTGATCATGTGGAAGTGGGTGTGATATAAATTCATGGTTCTGTAGTATTACATATAAAGGGTATGGGAGCACAAATACATAATATGTTGGTGTTTAGGGTGAATGATTTAGTGGTAATGTGGTAGAGGGGTAATATTATTTAAAAATATGATTTTGATTTTATGTAACCATGTTTCTTTTGATACTTGGTGAGAGAGCCTTGTCGAGGATGGAAATATAACTTACCTCATTCGGCAATGAGTTAGTTTCTCCATTTATTCTCTTGGGATTTATTATGATTCTTAAAAGTTTACAAGATAGGTTTTGGGGATTATCCTAATTAGTAAACTATTACTCTCAACCACCCACCCTCCCCCCCCACATATATATATATATATAAATGAATTTTAGGTCCATAGTGGTAGTTTGTGAATGATCTAGACTTTACTAGCTTAGGGAGATTGTTTTTATGTTGCTGGTGATCATGGTTGTTTCCCTAGGTGTTATAGTGTTATTTATTTTTGGTTGTGGGTTTTCATTTATATGATTCAACATCTATTACAATATGGTTTTTTATTTATAAATATGGATTTTATTGGTGTGTATTATATTATTCTTGGAATATCAGAGGTAATTCCTCCGATATGTGTGTACATTAAACCCCTAGTGCTAGTCTCCAAACCATTTTATATTATAGGTGGGATTTGGGGGTCAATCTTACCTTTAGATCCATCTCAAGAGGGGTAGATTTTGGGGAGGTTTAAGATAAAAACGTCTAAAAACCATTCATGTGATACATACATTTCTTCTTTTCTTTAAGGAATTGATAAATATTTTAATAAATCATGTGTTGAAAGATATAAAACTATATGGAATGATGATCACGAAACACACATTCATTGCCTTATTGAATATAATTTTTTTTTTATAAATTTGAATGTTTTTCATAAGTTTTTGGACACTTTTTGGGTCAAAATAGTGTTATGGTCAAAGACCAAAACACAGAATTTATTATATAAAAAAAGGGGGTTATAAAAGTATAAAAGAAGGTATTTTGTTTACATCCCGCAAATAAAGAGGAATAATATCAAGGGGAAGATCATCTATCAAGATAGTGTCCTTATCAACGCCCATGTTGGCAAGGGCATCCATGACTCTGTTTGTTTCCCACTAAGCGTGTGTAGCAATGAAGTTGAGGGAAGAGAGAGAGTGTAGAAATTCAATCCAGCGGGAAGTGAGTTTCCAAGCCAGGTGGACGGTACCCTTCTAGATTGCCTGGACGGTAGTAGAGGAGTTTCTTTCAATCCATATGTTGTCCCAGTTGTGCAGCTTGGAAAATGAGATCGCATGAATGACGCTGATTAGCTCGGCTTCTAAGGAGGTAGCCATACCACATGATCCATAGAAGCAACCGAGAACTTGATCCAGATGATTCCCGAAGATGGCTCCACAACCCACTGGGCCGGGGTTGCCTTTAGAAGCGCTATCTACATTGATTTTGATGTAATCTGTAGGGGGGGGGATTCCAAAAAACTTCAAGCATAAATTTAGGGCGTGGATAATTACCTACAATCCCAAGATGTCGTAGGATCGCCAAATATATGACTGAGTTGCTACACTGATATTTCTGTATCGAGGCCGCCTCTCGAGTAGCGATAAGAATTCTCATTTTTCCTACATTAAGATTGAATGAACTATTGCGAAAGGTATATTAATTACTACCATACCAGATCACATGCAGAAGCTCTGGGATTGCGGCCACAAAGAGGTTCTTGATTTGTAGAGAGTCGGATTTCTATAGACATTTTTGAATCTGAGAGATTAGAGAACTACAAAACAACTAGTTTCATTCAAAGATGTCAAAAATATAATTCCAAAGAGCAGTAGTCGTATCAAAATAAAGGAAAATATGGTTAAGATCTTCACGATGTTGGTTACACATATGACATTTCGAGCAAAGGTTGATTCCAAAAGTTTGTAAACAGGAGTCAGTTGGAATTCTACTATGAGAAATACGCTAACAATAGTAAATCTTGAAGGTTTAATCTAAGCTTTATTGAAGTTGTTAAGCCAGCTAAAGTTGTTCATATCATTGTTGGACACTTGTCTACTACTATTATTGATATAGAATATCCTTATTGGGGAAATGTTTTAGGAGTTTATTTAGATTCTATAGAGTCAATAAAAGAATCTTTTTTTATGTTTTGACGTACCACTTAATGTGAAATTAAAACATTTTATTATGAATTTAAAATATACCTTTTAGTAGAGACAAAGAATATTTATATTTTAATTTGTAAAGGGATATCCATAAAATAAGTAAATTAGCCTTTTTTGTTCCTTAAATAGAATTCCAAATCCATATGATGGACACTGGTGGATTTATATGGAATTAGTCTTTAAGTATATATGGATAGGATCCTGTCATAGGATGATATAAAACCTATTATATAGTGGTAAAAGAGGTTTAATACTACACTTTTATTGGTATTTAAGAAATAAGTGACCAATTTCATGGATGTTGGATTATGTTTTCCAATTTTTGATAGAAAATATGCTAGTCCAGTCTAAATTGTATATAAAAAGAGTTGTTTCACTATTTCAAAGAATGTGTTTTTTTGAACCTATCCCAGTTAGACTCCAAAAAAATTGAGGGTGTGTATAGACTATAGGAAATTAAACTTGTGATTAAGAATGATCTCTTCCATCTCATATTCAATAAATAAAATTATGATAGAATTATATATCTAGCTCATTAATTTTTTTAAATAGGTTTTTATGGTAATTCTAGATTCACATTACATTTAAGGATCTGAAAAATACCAAATTTACCTATTCATTTAGTACTATTTGTTTCTGAAGAATTCCCTTTGGACTATGCATTGTTCTAAGAACTTTTCAAATGTGTACATTTATAATTTATTAAAATTATTAATAGGAGTGTATGAAGGTCTTTATGGATGGTTTTATATTGTATATATCCTCTTTTTTGAGTTTTTTAAGGAGTCGTATTGTTTATATTTGAAATTTAATTGGTAAAAACCTTGTTCTAAATATTTGGAAATTCCATTTTATAATAGAGAGTGGAATTGTTCTTGGAAATGTTGTGTCTAGGGATGGAATCCAAGTTGATCAGTCCAATGTTGATATTATTTCATTACCACTAAACCCAAAAATAATTAAGGATGTGGGATCTTTATTTTTCCATACTTTGTTTTAAAGGAGGATTATAAAACATTTCATCAATATATCTTTACATTACTTTTAATTAATCCAAAAAGATTATCACTTTATTTTTTATGAGAGTTGTAAACAATACTATAGGGTGTTGAAAAAAATTCTAATATCCACACCAATTATCTAGACACTTATATGGTATATTCTATTTTAATATATGATGAATGCAATAATTTTTTTGTACGGGCTATTTTGAGTCAATGAGTGGAGACGAGGACTCATGTCATAGATTTTGAATCTAGGAATCTAGATTAATTATATTATAATTACACAAGCAATAAGAATAAGTTTCTGGACATTATTTTTAGTCTAGGAAAAGTTATATGTCATTTTTTAGGATTCACAATGATTTCATTCACTATCCATTTCGATATTAGGTTATTGATGAGGACACATAACAGAAAAATAAGGCTACTAAGATGGATTTTGTTTTTAAAATAATTTGATTTGGAAAGAATTTTTTATAGTTTAGTGAGAACTTAGTGGATGATCATTTAAGAAAATTACCCACTAATTTAGGTAAAAACCCCAAATCTATCCACCTATTAGGGAAAAATTATCGAATGAGAAACATAATGTTATTAATAGTTCAAAACCATGGGTTTATATTCCTTGGACTATAAAGATGCAAATGTAATCACCCAATTGATCTCTAAGAAATAATTTTCAAGGTTTAAGAGTAAATATAAGAAGTAAATATGGGACAACCCGTAGTTTTATCACCTTGAAAGTTAATAAATATTTAGTAGATGCATTCTAGATTATAAGATACCATCAATTATGAAATTATTCATTTTTTGAGTTTTCATTGCCAGTTTGGACCACAAAGTAAAACTAGGGATTACATGATTTATGTTTGTTTTGGACCCCACTGTTAAAGGATGCATTTGAGTTTTATAAAAAATGTAAAACCTACCAGTTTGAAGGGAATATTTCAAAAAAAAAGATGCTACAATAATCTCTTTTGTTTTGTGATGACTTTGATATTTTGGTTATAGATTTCTTATCCCCATTTCCAAATTATTTTAAATACCTTTATATTGTAATATATGTGCATTATATGTCTAATGAGTTAGAGTCTATCCCAAACCTAACATGAGATTATAATTTGGTTTCCCAATTTGTATGAGTTAACCTATTTTGTTGGTTTGGGATACCTATATTTATCATTATGGATCTTGGAACCCATTTTTTTGAATAACTTTATCAGATGTTTTGAAGATATAAGGATTTTATAATTAGTTTTTACTTCTTAACACCCTCAACCAAATGTCCTACATGAGATCTCAAATAGGGAGATCAAAAACATTCTTTAGAAAATTTTCAATCATAATTGGGGAAATTGGAGCTTAAGATTGGATGATTCACTTTTCACCTATATGGATACTTATAAAACTCCAATTAAGATGTCACCTTTTAAACTAGTGTATGTAAGTGAGTTTCACTTACTAGTGGAGTTATAATAAATTTTTTTTGATTTAAAGAGATAAAATCTACATATATTTACTCCAAGTAAATAAAAAAAAATTTCTTAAAAGAGTTAAAAGAAACTATGAATAATACTCCTGAAAATTCTAGGCTTCATAAAGAGAAAAAAATATTTTCATGATGAGTTAATCCTTATTAATAAGTTCCAAGAAAGAGATAAATTTATTCTCATTGATTATAGTCTAAATATATTTATACATTTAAGGCCCATAAAAAATACACCATTCATATTAAACAATCATAGATTAAATATTTTCAAATGAATTGTGCAAGAGACTATAGGGGAGGTTGTTATTTTTCAATCCAATGAGTATATTTATGGAAAGTTCATTTCATTGTTTTTAATTATGTGTGGAATATCTATAAATATTGATTTTAAATTATCACATGAAATATTTCACAATAAGGAAATTTTATAAAATAAGCGTGTGTATGTATTTGGGGAGGAAGGTGGGGGGTGGACCATCCTCAGTTATATTCATATTTTTGTACTTTTATTTTTCACTTTTTATATTTGTTTTTAATTTTATTATATTTTGTGTTTTTTATAAATTTTGATCCAAAATTAAATAATGTTTTATGTTGAGAACCTTTCATAATTTTAAGAACTAATTTCAAATAATAAATTCAAATTAAATGAATGTTTTAATTAAATTATTCTCCAATTAAATGACAAGTAATTTTTCAATGAGTGAATTACTAGAATATGTTGAGAATTATTGACAAAACCATGGATCCATGAGGAAAATGTCTTGTAAATTATTGAAACATTATCTTAATTGAAAATTAATTGATTAAAATGAGATTATTTTATGGACAATCCTCATATTTCATCCTTTTATCCCTTATCATCCATGAATGACCTTATTATCAAACCACATTAAAAGCCTAAAATCCATTTCCGAACTACTATAGAAGTAAATTCATGATCATACTCATGTGTGGTGGAGGATATTTTGAGAATAAATTATCAATATGAAACTACTTTTATAATAATATATGGAGGAATATCAAAGTATATGAAAGATTGAGTGAAGGGAAGATATACTTCATGAATTGGTAAATGTGGTTTAAAAAAAATAAAGATCAAGGATTCATCTCTGTCTTCAAATACCACTTTTTTTGAATTTGAAAAATAAAAATAGAAAAGATATATAGTTACAGATTGGGGAAGAGATAAGAAATATTTATTAATGACAGAGTGATAATTTTTTTTAACATTCCAATAAAATATATAAGTATTTGGGGGATGAATCATTACAGATGGGGATTGAGTGAGGTTACCATCTTTGAGTGAAAGATGGTATTCATGAATTTTATTTCATGTAGAGACAAAAATCATTATTTTTCTTTAGATTCATTGAACATTTGAATCAAACAACCCTTATATAAATAAAAACCCAAAAAATTAATCATGATTACACAAGCATATGGATCATTGATTTAGAAACTCATAAAACCTATGGTGACCCTTTTATGAGTTTTTAATGCGAATTTTGTTTCTTAAATTCATACCATGTGATGAGAAAGATATTTATATAAAGGTAGGTATTAATGTTAATGGGTGATTGAAAATATGAGAACTAATAAAAGTTACTTCATATAGAAAATATAATAAGGTACATTGATGAAGAATGATGATATTGAGTGATTAGGATATTAAAAAGGATATCATATTGGCTAGTTTTTTGAATTTTTATTAGGTAAAGATATTGATATTCACTTTCCTTGGATTCCAAGGTTTAGTTTTGGGTGAGTTTATAGATATTATAAATTCATTATTTTTTTATTTAATTCAATGTTTTAATCCCCATCAGTTTCATAATAATAGGGAAATTATGGAATTTATGACTCTTAGAGTGAATTTGGAATACGTTTTTTAATTGAATTAATTATCAAACATTAAGTAATTTATTTAAATTTAATAATTATTTGAAAAAATTACACACATAATATTTTTTTCTCAAAAATATAATATTAGTTTCAAAAGTTGGGAAAATGTTCATATGAAAAACACAGTAGGAGGTATGAAAGATAATATGAAAAATGGACTAATTGAAGTTATATTAACTAAAAATATACCTTATGCTAAGGTCCATATGAGGAAATTAATATATTAAAAGATGAATATATAATAGGATAAAATTATTCAAGATTTATAAAATTCTCATGTTGATATAGAATAATAATGGTTTTGAAGAAAAGGGGATAATTTTTGAAAGTCAGTGGAATTTGGTAAAGTACCCATAATGAGTATAGGGAATACACAAGAGTCGTATAGTATTATATAAGAGATATTTTGAATCACTAAAGAAGAAGGTTTGAAAAATTCCACAAGGAGTACTGATTTATGAAATTTGGTGGGTGAAGATTTTTACAAAGTAAAATATTCTTATACATGGGTACATAAGAGTCATTTTGATGACATGTAATTTTCTTGTAGGTATCCACTAAGAAATTATTTAAAAGTAAAATACTCTTAAGTATGGATATGTAAGAGTATTTTTATGAATATGTAATATTATTTCATATGAAAAAAGACATAAAAGTGTTAATGAATTTTCTATAGGGATAAAGTATTCATTTCATAAGAGTCTTCCAGTCTGATACATAGAAAATTTATCTAATTCATGACAGTTCTTACTTGGGATACATTAGATTCTTTGACTCGATACATAAGAGTAACCATAGGTTCTAATGTTATGTATAATGGTATATGAATGCTGCATTGATGAAATGTCGACATTTAAAATTAATTTTGATATTCCCCAATGATTTATAAGAATCATTACCTTTTTAAAAAATTGAGAAATAGAATAATGATACATTTTGGTAACCCCTCCAAAATTTTCCAATGTTCATAAAGATTCCATGCTATTGGTAATTAGATATCTTAATATAAATTGATGTTCTAATAGATTAACTTTGATCATTTTTGAGTAATAGTAATTGAATTTATAATTTATTATAATTAATGAAGGAAAAGTTCCTAGAATTTAAGTGACTTGAAGATTCATGGTTTTGAAGTAGAGTCTAAAGTTACAAAGGCATGAAGTTCGGTAAAATCCCATGTAAATGAAGAATAAGATATTTTAATACTTATTAATACTTGTGAATTAAATATTAATTATACTTTAAAAGGGTTGCTATGTTCGATAGCGTACCTGATATGCAACAACAGGTTTCTTTGAAATCTTACATTGCACACTAATAATATAATATTTTTATTTTAAATGGCAGTTAACTCCTAGCTATTGTATTGGAGGGAATTAACAAATCTATCTACAATATGATTATACAAGTTTTTTAAATGTATTTACATTTATCCAATAAAAGTTAGAGGCTTAAAATGAGAATGAATCTAATTTTAAGCATAATTTATATTAAAAGGATGATTTACCGCCTTTTAATGAGGAGCCCTATCTAAATATAGTTTTGGTCAATTTAATACATTATATTTGACCAAATAAAATCTTTCTTTATAATGGGGACATCAAAATTTACTTTGTGTAATTTTTTGGAATTTTTCCGATCAAGTTCATTTTTTAATGAATAATGAAAATATTGTATTTTAATTCAAAACTACATTTTAATATAATATATTTATATGGTTATATTATCTTTTTAATTGTTTTTAAAGTTTAATTATAATATATTTTTACCATTTAATCCAATTTTGTTTGTTGTAATTAATTTCACATTGAAATTGGATATAAACAAGTGTCAATCATTTGATAGTTATTGTTTCATAAAAACACGCTCTTTGTTTTAACAACGGGAATTAGTTTTAAAATAAATTAATGCCACTTATATGTTTTGAATTTATAAAAATAGACATAATTTTTGAATTTGTAATATCAAATATATCTTAGGCTGTATTTTTGGTATTTTTCTAAAAAATATCATTTTTTGATGAATAGTGAAACCACTAAGTAATAGTTAAAAAAACTGAATATTTCATTTGAATGAAATTTTCCCACTTTTGTGAATAGAATTTTTAAAATCAAACATACATGGTTGTTATTATTTAGTAAAATGTGGTTCAATAAGATTAAAATATTTTTTGGTGAATAGTAACTTTTGACTTTTATTTACCGCAGTTAAAGGTAAATAGGGCAATTCAAGGTAAAAAGAATATTATAATAAATCAAAATTACCTTAAAACTTGTAATCACCTTATTAGATGAGTCATGGCTGACCAAGTAAATCCTTGGGTCGATTTTGGGACCCCATGGAGCCACTTGGGAGTAAAAATAACACTTTAGATTAATTAATTCAAAGTAAAGACAAAAATGATATAAACAAATATCTTTTAGTAAATTAATTTTTACATAAGGTTATATAAGTTATATTTTCGACTATAAATATTCATTGGAAATATAAAAATATTTCCTACATCATGGTATGTTTTATATAATTTTTAGATATTAAATAAAATAAATTATTTATGACAAAATAATGATGAAGTGTTTACCTCATTAATAAATGATTTAAATAAATAAGATTATAATGATTAAAATATTATCCAAAACATGTCCAATTCTGATTTTATTATTCTATTTAGAATAAGAGTCATCTTATATTGTACTTTAATGATTTTTGGACCTTTTGAAACCGAAGATATGTTTATAATAAAATAATGTTTTCACACTTTCCTAAAGAGCCCGTCCTCTCCCTTATAAAAGGAGACCACTTCTAACCAATTCCTCACACCTATAAAGCCTTTTGGCTCGTCCAAACTCTAAAAAATTAATCTCCCTACATCCCTATCCTACTCTTAGAAGACTTACTTTAGTCAGAATGTACTTCAAGAAGTCCTTTTGGTTCAAACCAAAAGAAGTTACCCAAATTAAAGGTAACAATTTCTCTTAACTTCTTTTATTTTATTTTAATTCTCCAACACATAACTCTTTTTATTCCTTTATTTTATAGGAAAAAAAGTATCCTCAATATACTAGGATTTTATTATAAGAAGGATTCAAACTACACTTACACACACCTCCATCTAATGGGTGAAGAACATACTGTTTCTGTGGATGGAAAACTAATGCATCACGAAATGATGATTGTTCAATTACCTCTTACCCCCTCTCATGGTGGAAATTATGATAGAAATGTATTAATATATGATATATATTAAGTTTATGTTTTCTTTATGCTTCTTTATTTTTCATTGATAGCATGCCTTTATGGTTTCCATAGTGGGTAAATACGATAATCTCATTTGAGGAAGTGCGGACTACCGCCCCCTCAAAGTGATGTGACTCATTAATGCCTTATGTGGGTTGTATAAAGGATAGAGTTAATGATATTATATATGATATTATAATGTAATTATAATATATGTATTTATCATTATGTTTTAATTCCATTAAAATAAAAACTATAAATGAAAGTAGCGTTCATGCGTACGTACGGCTTACCGTCTCCATGAACGGTGCATTTCATCTCTTACCTCCAAATGTTATGTACTATTATAAATATATTTATATACTGGATATATATTAAATATATATATATATATGATATCTAAATCATTAATATCATTCTGGATATAATGGACTATTAACTACATGGGAAACTTGTAAATATAAGGTGACCATTTTTGACTCAAGTACCAAATATCGACCAAACGACCATTATTAACTTGAAATGATTACATAATATTTATAACATGGTAATGAGTGATATAAAAGAAATTATAAATTTGAAAATGTTCTTAAGAATGCAGAAATTAACTTTAGTTTATTATTCTGGAGATTAAAGAACGATCGAGTCAAGTCGGACAATAGGTAAGGGACTTCGTCTCAATCTCCTTTCATTGAGGCATATTTAGTTTTATACACGACTTCATTTTATACAGTGTATAAACCCCTTTGACTTTTCATTTCATTCAAAGGGAATATTTTTATACGATGTGTTTTACTAAACGTCAAAATTGAATGTTTTTTATGTAAGCGGGGACAATTACCTTTCCACCACCGTGAGTATTATTTGATCTTTGGATTCCTTAACAAGCCGGAATGTTTTTAAAAGGAAAAATAAATACCATATACTCTTTTTATGTATTTTGGTATGAAACATGATTTTTATAATGGATTTATTATTTCAACATATTGAAATGATATTTTTTTATTGCAATGTGGAAATGTTATCTTTCCTTTTATGCTTATGTTATGTGTTATGATCATGTTATGGTTCTTGGGCATTATTTATGTATACGGGTGGTTCTGTGATAAACCTAGGGCAGGTGAGCCCAAGATATATCTCCAATGCATTGGGTAATGTGATAGAGGTAAATGTGAAAGTTTCTCCTAAGAGATTTAGGGAATATAGTGTGATGGGTATTCCAAAGTAACTCGTTATGTAGATGTGATAGCTATAATGTAAGTATGATATGGATGCCACAAGTTACCTTTATGATTTATGATTTCTATGTTTTATTCATAAAATATTATGATTTCATGAGGTAAGTAAAAGAGTTCATGTTTTGTATGTATTTATGAAAAAAAAATTCTTTCTTTTTTTAATAAACCTTACTGAGTTTTTTATGCTCATCCCAAGTTTCGAAATGCTTTCACAGGACATAAAGATGAACAGGGTGGAGGATGGAATCAAGGAAACGTCATCCTGTCTAAAAAATGGAAATAGACATGACTCTTTTTTTCAAGATTTTTTATTTTATGAAAAAAATGAAAACTATGTAGAAGTGTCTACTTTGTAACCTTTTGAGATGTAATAGTTATGTCCTAATTCTCTAAATTTCTAAACTTGAAAAGATCCTCAATGTGAATTAGTCATTTAATTCTATATTATGTAATGTTTAAGGCTGGGCCCTTATAATTTCCCTTTTTTATGCATGAGAAACTTGGATCAAACATAAGAATAAATCTTGGTAGAATTTATAAAAATTTTGAAAAAGTGTTGTGATATGTAAAAGTAATATTATTTTACATAAGAGTTTCTAGTGCATGTGTAAAGTTTAAATCATATAAGAAACCATTATAATTATATGTTGAGTAAGAGAATTAAATTTTTTTGAGAACTAGTACTATTGGGAATTTTAAAATTTTATTGGGACTAATATGTGACTTCATAAAATTTTAAATAATTTGGGAAACATTAAAAATATTTATAGAGGAAATATTGGAAGTTGTTTTCACATGGTGTCACCAAGAAGGACAATAAATTGAGAATTTATAAAAAAGTATTTAGGGGTTCCATATTCTTAAGGATGAATACAAATCTTTTGGATTAGATGCAACTTGATGTAAGAATAGAGTGTATGGATTATCAATCATGTAAGAAGCCCGAATGAAGAATGGAAAGAAGTTTTTGTCCATCAAATCCATGTCTAACTAAACCCATTATAGTAGTGAGATATTAATTAAGGACATAAAAATCCTCATTAGAGTCCTGATTCCTTTTTTATTTTATTTAATTACTATAAAATAATAATTCTTACATATAAACTTAATTTTTTATTCTGGAGAGAAATATTTATTCTAGTTTTGTTATGATTCATTGATCAACCTGTAGGGTTAAAGTATCTTTATTTTTTTGTTTAAATATACAAAAAAATATTTTATTTAAAATCATAGGTAATTTGATTAGTTTAATTTACTAGTTGTTGTCATGTAATTTGATCACTTTTAGTGGAATAATAACATTCATACATAGGATTTAGAGTGAATTTAGGTTGGATTTATTTACCATTCTGTGGTATTAGAGTTTGAAATCAGAAATTGTGAGGCCTGTTTTTGAAAGGGACATAAATTTCTGAGACCATGCAGCCCCTATGTAAAAAAAATTCTGCCAATTTTAGTAGAGATGAGGGTATCACATGGTTTGTTCTAATCATTCAAGTTGAGGTGCACGATCATGTGGGTACGTCTATAGAAAAATGAAGAAGGGGTGTATGGGCTTCACATAGTATGGAAAACCATGTTCCTATACCACACCCTTAGTGACACTTAGGATATGGTACCACAAGATTGGTGTATGGTTAGACAAATCTTTCAGCCCAACCATGTTGTTCATTAATGGGATGGAAATTACGGTTTTCCCCTCCAACATATTTCTTCTTTTCTCCCATATTTCTCCACCCATCCATGTGCAACATCCCTCTTATGTGCTCCCTGTTCCTCTCCTACAGGAATGGAGAGATATTCTTCATCCAATGATTGAATCTCGTTCTATCACTCATGTTGGATATCTCTTGGTTTGTATGTGATTCATATTTCTTTATTTATTTAGTTATATCTCCATCCTCTATGATATCTTTGTGCAAGATAATTCACCCTATACTTTGGGCGTTTTCAATTTTTTCATTTTCTATTGTACTTGATCAACTCATAGATCGATATTGAATGAGTGAAGTGTCCTTGGTATAAGGTATGTGGTTTTTATGATTTTCCTTAAATTTACTATATTTATAAAATATTTCATTGTTCTACATGCCCAAATATTCATGTGCTGCTCCTAATATGTGTAATGTAATAAATTAATTGTTTGGACATTGACCTAGACCCTTTATAGGACCCTAGAATGGTTTTTGGTCTACGAATTTAACTTAATCCACCACTTATGGTATTTTTGAATTAAATACATAAATTGAACATTGTTTCCCACTTTAAAAAACCACCACATGGGTATGTTGGGATTTCCCCTTATGAGTGGCTTGTCAGGATGAATTAAATGATTGGTAAGTGTTGAGTTTACCCACCTGACCCCAGGTTAATGGAATTGAGAGTATTAGTGAGTGAATATTGAAAATTGATAAAGGGGGAAATGAATTACACTCGACCTTATTTATAGATGGTTGAATGAAGTGGATAGTGAAATTGAATGATCTATTAAATAAAATGGAACCACACTTGGATGTATCTAATATATTAATTTTGAATACATGGATATCACTTACAAGAAAGTAAAAATTTAAATATAATTAAATGAATGGTATGCTAGGTTAGACATGATGTTTCATACCCCTTGGCCCTTGAACTTTCATAGTGGACCATTCTAATTAAATATTTATATTGAACTTAGATGTTTACTAACATGGAAAATGCTTAATTATTAAATGAATGTGCCTAAATTATATTGTTATAATTTGATATGGAATACCTTAGGCTTGGGTCCCTCATTATTTGTGATACATAGGAATTACGACCCTTATATGTTGTGATACATGAGCATGGAATCCCCCAGGCATGAAATATATCATTATTCTTGATACTCAGCAGTAGAGTCCTATAAATATTGTAATACTTGGGCATTATATCCGTCATTATTGGTGATACTCGGGCATGGAGTCCCTTATGCATTGTGATACATGGGAATGGCATCCCTTTGTCATGGAATCCCTTATATATTATGATACATGGGCATGGAATCCCTTATATGTTGTGATACTCAGGAATGACATCCATTATATATTGTGAAACTCTGGTATGGAATCCCTCATGCATGGTCTCTATTAAAAATTGTGATATCCTAGGCATAGTTTCCCTTATATTGAGATACATGGGTGTGGAACCCTGGTCATACCATCACTTATCTAATTTGTGATCCACTCTTATGAATGCCTTGGTAAAAAACCTCTGGTCCACACCATTGTGTGTATATCTATGAAAATTTCTGTCTGATTTATGTATATATATATATATACATTGGTAGGTGTCTAAAGATATTTTGGATTAGGCTGAACTAGGCATGTTCATCCATGTGTCCTAGAGGAACTTGATCCTCACCTATTTACATTTATTTATTTTTCTATTGATTTACTGATATTCTTAAAAATTTATATATTTTATATTCATATAATGGATAGAATTAAAAACCATTTTTAGTGGCCTACTAATCATAACTCACACCCTTTTCGGGCCACCATTGCACCGAGGTACCCAAATAGACGTCATAATTGAAGGTTATGGTTCATGGATCATGATTTCATTCTATTACCCTTTTGAGTTTGGTTAAAGTATAAAAGAAGAGGATTAATCTAGTTATCATTATTCTATTGTAGATAAATATTGGGTTATTTGTTTATTTATTTACCAGTTCTATGTACATATGACCTATTTTATTTCTTAATATTTTATATTATAGTGTCATTTGGCAAAGCATGCGTTTTTTATATTTGGTGTTGGATACTTTCTTAGTTTCTATTTTTTTTCTCCATTTCATTTTTCTTTTATAATGATTTTTTTTATTGATTAATTTATCATGTATCACTCTGATACACTAATTTTGAGGGTATATTATCCCCACTATACCATCTTGGGACCCTCATTGCTAGTTAGTAGCCTCTAGGTTATGTGGAGGTGTGCTTGAGACCATGTGACCACCTGGCTTAGGGCACTATTTAGTGGATCTTAGGTTGAGATGTTTTAAAGTGGTATCAAAAGTTATTTTTTTTATCTTACTATATTTGGATAGTATAAGGGAGATCAGGAATGTGCCAGTGCTTGGTAAATAACTATGTCTGGGAGTGATGAAACTATGAATGGGGTAAAGGCCATGTTTCCAGGAATTCGATTGTTTTTCATGTAGTTCAATATTATAGTTTATTATTATCTAATATTGAGTGATTGACATACCTTTGAATTCTTATTTATTTGTGGGAATTGTCTCATTTTACCCTTGGACCAGTATATAAAGGGGTTATTCTTACATGCATCATTATAGGAACATAGAGATTCACATTCAAGGCATATTCCATTCCATGTTGGATGTATTATTTGACTACATAAAATATTATGGATGTGCCTTATGTGATTCGATAGCATTATTTTCTATATACCATTCCTCTATGACTTTCTGTTTATATGTTTACATTCATTACAATAACATGATATCATGCTTTCTTAATTTTATGAAAAAATATATTTTTTAGTTATAAATGGTGTTTTCCCTTATAGCTTGATGGTCACACCTTTACTAACCAATATATAAATGTTTAAGCCATAAAAAAAATTAGTTTCATGGGATAAAGAATTTATGGTTGTTATTAAATGGTAATTGATAATAGATTATATGGTGTATAAGATATTATAAATTGTGAGGGGTAACCCATATAATCAAACCATTACGTACGAGTTTCCCTATATTTTGATATCAAAGATGAAAACTTGGTTTCCACTACATGCATGCTAATTACAATCTATAAGGGGAAGAATATTTATAAATTGTAAATGGTAGAGTATATAACTAAACCATGGTATTTTCTAAATGAGGGATCTTATAGATAATTGGTTTCCTTTATAAAGGCTAGTAACTACGTAATTTGGGCATGATGACCCTTATTACTAAATTTTTAAATGCATAACTGGACTCAAGTAGGCCATTTGGGAAATGTTGTTTATGAGATAAACCCATTAAGGGTATTTTTTAAACCTTGAACAAAATAACATGAACCTCAAAGGGTTTCTTATTCTTATTGATATGCATGAGTACTTAACCCCATGTAGGTATTCCTATGATAAATTAGAAGGTTATTTAAATGTGACTACAACTGCTTATATAGTGTTACATATAAGCATATGGTGGTATCTTACTTCACTGTTGCCCTATTATTAATAAAAACCTTTTATTTTATTCTGATCTATATTATTATTATGATTCTAGTTAATTATAATTCCAATTATAACCAAAAGGGTATTTTTCTCCATATTTTTGAATTGAAATTTTCTTTAACTAATCCCAATTATGAGGTCTTATGGATAAATGAAATGGATAAAATGAAATTACGTGTTAAATTTCCTAAAATGTGATATAATTCTTGATAAAAAATTAAAATTTTAAAGGAATTTTGATATAACTTTTGGGTGTGTTTTATGGAACCAGTTAAATAATGTACCAAATATAGTTGTCTCTCATAACTAGTAATTGGATTTTCATAATTTATAGACCCTTAAATGCTAAAAATTAATTGTAAATTGGTGAAAATGGATTGAATGAAACCTCTTAGTGGTGCTATTATAATGGAACCACATGTAAGGGGTTATTTGAATGTTTACTTGAGATATTCCTTGAATGGGAACATGAAAATTACCCTTGTATTTATTTGACATTTCCATTATGTTGATCTAGAGATTATTCCATTAAGCCTAATGAAAATTAGTTGTGTGATGAAGTAATAAGGTAGATGATAGTTCTTTAGCAAGGGGATAGCCTAGTGTAGGTAGAACCCTTTGAGAGTTAAGCTCTATTAAATTTTTATGAAGAGTTTCATATGTGAGGTGTCGTTTGGGTTTAGTTGGTCCTGAGTAGGACTCTTTGTTTCTAAAACAACATTCAATATAGATGGGTAGTTATATGGTATTTCTAACCTTGTTAAAGGGTGTGAGAATCAAGTAATGCTTTCATTTCGTGACATTGACATTCCTAGGGAATGGTTGGCCGCTTAGTAGGTTGTGTGACCCTTCTTCTTCTTTAGTGGTGGATGAATCAGTACATCCTCAACTATATTAACAATCATGTGGGTGTAATTTGAATATGGAATTAAATATTCTATATGGGACATCATATACTTTAATTCAAATGGATGATGAAACTATGGATAATATCAAGTGATGTGTTCTTATGTTAGTGAAATCTCAGGGTAGTATGAGACGGTACACATGGAACCCATTGAGTCGGTAAAATGGTGTGGTGAACCATATGAGTTTAGTGGCAAAATCATTTATGCCTTAAGAAATCCTAAATTGAGAATTGTCCATCTTTGAGGTAGAGTGACTTGGATGTTAAAGGACATATTACCCTTCTCTAATGTTCATGATATCATTCTAGATAGAATCAGGTGTTTTGGCATGCTGGTTATCCTATTTTGGCTTGCATAAATGGTAATAATGATAGGGATGAGCATGGATTTTAGGAGAATAATGCATTCATATAAAGTGAAAATGACCTAGTGTGCTTGTAACTAGATATTTTTTATCTCTTTCATGAAGGGACATGATAAAAATATGTTATCCACATCCAGGACCCACATTTAGTGGTTGATATAGCATGTACTATGAGAGAGTTCCCATTTTTAGTAATCTAATGACTTGGAAACAAATAAGGTAGGGAGCATCGGGTTCATCATGTTCAAGTGTATCCTTCCACAAAGAGGGAGCAAAACTAGGGAGGACCATTTGGAAATGGTTAATATTTTATTAAATTACATTTGAGATGGTGATTTTTCAAATGTGTTGGTGCCCACAAGGAAAATTTAAAATGATATGGTTCACTATGTATGAAACCATTGAAAACACCATTAGTCTGGTTGAACCTCACTGGATATAATTGAGTGATCACTTGATGCCTCAACCTCCATACGATAAGCCGCTAGGAGAACCTTCTCTTGTTCAGAAAATTGAAGGATGGAGAAGATCTTTTCAATGGAGTTGATCCATTGTTCAGCGATCATGGGATCGGATGATCCACTAAAAGTAGGAGGCCTTTGTCACATGCAGCTCTTGATAGCGACTTGTTCCTTCTTAGGGTGGTTTTTAGGTTCCTCTTGACCCATATTTCCATTCAAAGCTTGAGTTTTATGAGATAGAATCATGAAAAAGTTCACGATTCCCACTCCCATTGGATTGTGCATCTCATTAGTACAGTCATCACACTGATCTTCACATCAGTTGTTAGCCTGAGTCCTCCAATTACCGGCCATTTGCTGGAATAAAAGGAATGTTAGGGGGTAACACATAAAGGGTAATCCCAAGACAAAAGTTGATGACTTATAAATAAATTTTTATTTCCTTAACTCATGATTCTACAGGCTTAAATCTAGGATTTTTCATGATCTACTTTCTAACATATATTCTTAGGGGAATTTTTTTAATTCCCTTAATAAGGGTTCATACTAATCTTTTGAATTTATCAAAATATATCCCTAGGTGTGTCATAACCAAGAGTGCCGAAAGGCCCATTGTTGTACACTAGTTCCTGTTCGAGTCTAGCTCAAAGTGGGGTTTTTGGGTTTTACCCCTAAGATACATCTGTGCCAGAGCCGCCTCTACCTGCTCGTATCCAGACAGGGATGTATTTTCTTGATAAAACACTCACTCAGTAATTACCAAAACATAGGTATGTTTTTATTATTCTTAGACTTGTATCTAAGGATTTACTGGGGTTTTCTAATCCTAATCCCAAAAAATAACTAAACCAACCTCTCATACCAACTATGACAGCCCTGCTGTTATTACAAACTTAAACACGATTTATTACATAAACTATTCACTTGATACAACATGGATGATAAAGATTTCTAGTGTCTTTGGGGCTTAGGATCATTACATAAAAAATTAAAACATGAAATACAACATCTTTATTGAAAACTTCCTTTACATGACCACTACATTCCCTCGTACTTAGCATTGCATGGGATCACCTGAAGACATGCATAAAAGGGGTGAGCTATAAAGCCCAGTAAGGGAATAAACATGGAATACACGAGGATTAAAATACATGTTAGAAAATAGGCATATCAATAGAGCACAAGAGAATCATGAACATAAAGGCATGATAAAGCATGATAATCATAACATGGAAATGTGGCAACAACACTTAACATGGAATTAACATGAGCCAAGTATCATTGCACATGGAGCATGAGTAAATTCTCATTGCACATGAAGCACGAGTAAACCCTTGTTGAACATGAATTAGTACGAGTCAACACTCATTGCACATGACGTATCATGATACTATACTTTACCCAATGCATTGGAGCGCTATAAGGGTGCACCCTTCTTAAACATTTCATTTCATGCATAAGTTTGCCACATGGATCATAAAACATGGATTCATTAAATATAATAATTTATTCCACGATAAGGAATGTGTAATTCATACATGAAACTTTATAATCAATAAGTAAATGTGCATAAAGGTGAATACCCTTGATGGGGAAATGGGCATGGTATTCACTACACAAAGGCATTGGCTTAGAAAATCGGTGCAATTTCGGTAGCGTACGGTGTGACATAAGAATTTATAAAAATGGTTGATTAGAGAGAAAGGGGTTTCTCATAATATTTACATGAAATGGATAGTAAAAGGTTCATATAGATACATTTTCAAACAATTATAATGGAATTTTGATCCATGATTCAAAATTATTGCATGACTGTAAATGAAGAGAGAGAAGTTCCTTTCGGAATTTCAGCATAGTAACGGGTGTACATGGGAGGAATTTAATGAGAGAGAAAGGGGTATCCCATATTCAAAAAATAAGAGGGCAGTATGGGGGAGGTTTGAAACCATAACCTAGCATTTATAATTTAAATTAAAAGGGCATAACAATATTAAGAAAATAAAAAAAGTGAATGGAAGAAAAACCCTTACTTGGAAGTGTGCTTCCAAGGATTGAGAGAGGCTTGAGAGAGGCTTATTGGGAGCTTGGGGCACCTTGGGAGGATTCTAGAGAGAGTAGGGTAGAGCTTGGATGAACTTAAAAGGCTTTGAGTGAGGAGGAAGTTGGAGCTTAGGTGGGTTTATATAGGAAAGGTGAGTGAATTCTTTATTATTTAGGTTTGGGACCCCGTACATTAAACTAATCCAAACCACAAATCAACTCATGGTTTTTGCCCATGGTTTTTGGAAAAGGGAAGAGGAAAACAATATTTTATAAGGCCAAAGTCTGAACTTCTTAAAAAAATGGGGTTGATTATGTGGAGGTGAGTCATACTCCCATGGAAAATAATTTAAAAAGACAATATGTTTAATAAGTCTTGAGGGGTCCATTAATGCTTTGAAAAGTAAGTCAAACAAACCCAAAATCACATTATTTTAATGGTAAAATATATATTGGACGAGCATAAAGTTTATAGTATTTTATTACATCACTATTGGGACATTATGATGTCATAAAACACATTATATATTTAATCGGTATTTAATTTTTACCCAAAATTTTAATGTCTCAGAAAATTATGAAAAATTCACCATTGGATAATTTTGACGTCTTGATTCCAGAAATATCATTTATTTTATTTAAATAATTTTCTAAATATGTTAATTTTTACTTTTAAAATAAAAACTGACATTTATCGAATATTCACGGGTTTTGACAGAAATGGATTTCAAACTTTAATAAAAATTATAATTGCATTCATAAAATTATATGATCATTTATATATAATAAAATTAATTTAATAATAATACTATTATTTTATTAAAATATTATTTAATTCAAAAATACCTTAATTTAATAAAATAGATTTATTAATTAAATAATAACTAAAAACACTATTGTACTTTAAAAATTATTTACAAAGTATCAATAATGACAAGAAAGTATATTCATTATTATATAAAAAAATGTACATGAACATAGTACTAGCGATTTGTTACATAACCCCTTAAAACAGCCACATAAGACCTAAGAGTAAGGTGTGCGATGGTGACAGACTCTTGGGGTGGCTCAGATAACATTGCTTGAGTGGTAATCTCTATCAACTTCCACTTTTCCCGCAGATGGTCTCATTCAAGCTTGACATGATGAAGCTCATCTTTGTCTTGGTCAAGAGCAAAGCCCAAAGACGCCACATCTTTTCTGAGCTCCAACAAATGGGCTTCGTATGGAGAAATTCTACTAGATGAGGTCATCGCTTCCTTTGTCTGAGTAAATTGGATTTGTTAAAGCCCTATATTTATACTAATCATGTGATCACTGTTCAATGGCTATAAAAGCAAAAATCACAATTCTTAACATAAAACCAAAGAAGTTGACATTTTATATACACATTTTACATAAAGATACATTTAATTAGATCAATAGGGATTTGTATTAACGATACTTTGGGTCGTTACAGATACACCTAAGAAATATGTGGTGAAAAAGAAAGAAGTTTGTTCTTCCTCAAAGAGGAAAGTTGAAGAGATTGAAAAAAAATCCTCACCAACTGAACACTTTGATTCAGAATCATCTTCTATTGGAAATGATTTTATGGAACAATCTTTGAAAAAGTTGGTTGACACCATTCCATTATTCCCGAGTATAGATTCAAGATGCGAGTTGCTTCAACATTCGTTCAATCAGAAACCATATTTGGTTTCTATGCTTAAATATAAATTTGTCCGACTTGAGGAAGATTTCTAATATTTTCTAATTGGTCACGAGGCTTCTAAAATATCATGCAATATGATTACAAGATGTTCAAGAAATAGAGTCAAAGAGCTCAGATTATTTGATGAATTTCAAGATAATGTCAAAAATTATTTTGACACTAATGATGGAAAGATTAATGATCTTACTAATAACTTTAAGGAAAAGCTGACTCTCGAACAGAAAAACCAGAAGTAAGAAGTCAATGAATTGAATGGAAAGATTAATTCAGTGGATTTTAATTGGAAGAGAGAAAGGGATCTCAAAATTGAGTTTGAAGAAAATCTTGTTAATCCAGAAGAAGTCTTGAAGGATCAGGCAGAATGTGTTAAAATTCAGGAAGAAAAAATTAAAGCCTTGGAGAAGAAAAGCAAAGATCAGGATCAACTGCTGAAGCATTTTAAAGAAGATAACAAGGATATTAAGAAGCTAAAAACCATTGTGAAGAAGCTTATGCTGATGGAGAATGAAGGATAATTCTACCAAATATGATATTTTTTTGTATTTTCTTCTTTGTAAAAATTCTTTCAAACTTAATCGAATTTTGGTTATTCTTCATATATTTGGTTGTTTAGTACTAATTTTTTCAGGTAACATCTTTTCCCAGTCTCTTTATTCCTTTTTGAAAATCACAATAGGGGAGAAATGAATGATAAAAATAATTCTAAGTAAAAAATAGATTTCTCTTTGTAAGTGGGAGTTCATAAAAGGGGAACTTCTTATCAAAGAATATTTTCGTATGGAAGAAAGTGTAAAATATCATTCAGGAATTAAATAATATGATCCTTAGGGATTTCAAAACCTAATGTGGAGTTAGTCGTATTCACTCTCTTTCATATGTAAAAGGAGATAAGTTTTTCTTTTATATTCATAAAGAAAATTTTAAAGTCCTTATATTGTTTTTCGTAAGGATGTTTGTGATTTCCAAAAAGGGGGAGATTTTTGAGTCAATAAGGTTTTCTTATGAATTTTCCATTCCTATGTGTTTTGAAAATCACAAACACTCTATCATAAGGCAAATAATATTATCCCTAATGTTTATCTTATAAGGAAAATTTTCCTTCCTCAAGATTATTTTACCCTTACCTATGTTTTCTTTGTTCATTTTATAGTTTATAAATCCAACTCCTTTTATTTATAAAGGGTAAAATTTTGTTTCATATCTAAAACTTTGGAATCCTATAAATCCTTAATTTTAGAGTATTCTATTTTGAGGTTGTGATTTTAGGTTCCGAATTCGGATTCCAAATTCTCTGAAATTCAGATTTTGAGATCTCTAAAATTCAGAATCCAAATTCTTTGAAATTGAGACTCTGAATTCTCTGAAATTCAGACTCCAAATTCTCTGAAATTTAGACTCCGAATTCTCTGAAATTCAGATTCTGAACTCTCTGAAATTCAGACTCTAAATTCTCTGAAATTCAGATTCTGAATTCTCTGAAATTCAAACACTAAATCTCTAAAATTTGGACTCCAAATTCTATGAAATTCAGACTCCAAATTATCTGACGTTTAGACTCCAAATTCTCTAAAATTCAAACTCTGAATTCCTCATAATTCAAACTCCAAATTTCTTAGAATCCAGACTCCAAAATCCAAAGAATTCAGACTCCAAATTCATTAGAAGTTAGATTCTGAAATCTATAGAATTCAGGCTCCTAATTCTTGAAAAAAATTCTGAATATCCATTATTTATAGTCTCCAAGTGTTTATTTTCCTAGACTTTGATTTTTTATTTTTCCTAGACACTAAACTTTTATTTTTTCTTAGACTCTGAAAAATAGATTTGGTTGAGAAACGATATTTTTTTATACCTGTTATCGTTATAAAATGATGTTATACATTCTATTTCTAACTAACCGTTGTTTGAGTGGCACATGAACATATCCCTCCCAAATTCTAGGAAAAATATGACCTTTGGAGGAGGGAGCCGACTATTACAGAAGTGCCTATAAATAAGACCTCATTTGAACAATCTCAATACTAAACTGATCCATCACTCTAGATATTTCATACTGCTGAAGTGATTTCTAGAGGGTTGTACTCTCACGCCATGTGCGTACTGAATATTCTATTCATCTTGCTTCGTGCGACTCCGATTGTTGCTGTATACAATCAAGGACTTATGGGGATGTGAATAAATATGTTTCGACTACCTTAAAGTTCAAGTACTTCCATGGATAGAAATAGAGAGGTTTTGACTACCTTAAAGTTCAAGGGCTTGCATGGATAGCAAGATAGATTCTGATATTTTTATTGAGTTCTTACCCTGGTGTGGGTAAGATGGACTTTCTTGAATTTATTAATCAAGGGACCTCTATCCAAGGTTTTTGGATACCATTCTATGTGGGTTAAAAGATTCCATACCTGTTACTTGTTTTTGTTTCAAGTTTATTTCCACTGTATTTTAATAAAGGTAGAAATTATAACCTTCTTATACATTCTTTTTCATTTGTGTACTATGATAAGTAAGATTCTATACCCTTTAATGAATAATCTTTTCCTTGTAAACTTTTCTTATGTTTCATTTCTAGAATCATATTTTTGGAACCTAGCATGTTTGTATAACTAGAAGAGGTCTTGTGAATTGACCTTATTCAACTTTGTTAAACATAGTTTTCCTTAAGGTTAATAATGAATGTTTTTTATCATATTATTCACCCCCCCTCAATTTATTGAGCATCTACATTTATATTTCAATCCTACAATTGGTATCAGAGGAGGTCTCTGAAATACTTATATTCACATATATTCTTTTTTTCTCATGTTTTCATTGTTTTAAATATTTTCCTAGTTAGGGATTTTTATCCTTGTTTAAAAACTTTTACTATTAACTAGTTTCGATGGAAATCTATTTTCTTTTAGATGGAAGGAATGAATGTTGGTTCAATTGAAAATCTAAATTATTCTAAAACACCTATATTTTATGGGAATGATTATGAATATTAGAGAGATCGTATGGATACTTTTGTTATTAATGTTGGAGTGTACAACTTTGTTATTCTTACTGAAGATTACAAGATTACTGACAAGGAAGTCAGAACTTTTACTAGTCAATAAAAGTCATAATATCAACTAAACTACAAGGTACACAATTCTTTGTTGTGGTACATGACCATGAATATATATAGTCTGATTTCTTCTTGTGAAGCTTCAATTTGTATTTTTTATAAATTGGAGGTTACTCATTTTAGTACATCTAAGGTTATAGAAACCAGAAGAGCTATGCTTTGAGCAGAATATCATGGATTTCTATTTTCTTACGGAGATCTGGTATGAAAGTTACAAAAAATGTTTATGACTATTTTTAATAGTTTACAATCAATGGGTGTAAAAGGTTTAGATGATGGAGAACTTGTGGACAAGATTATAGATATCATGCTTAATGAGTTGGAATCTAAGAGAATGACTATTGATGAGAAAAGAAAAGTATCTCAAATTACTCCTGATTAGATTTTTGAAACTCTTCTTCAACATGAGACCAAAATTAAAAGAGATACTGACATGAATAAGAAAAATAATGGAAAAGAGAGTGTGGCCTTTACTACTACAAAAGCTAAGACTCCTGAAAGGGTTACAAGATCTTAGCCAAAGAAAGTCACTATTTTATCCAAATCATGTGAAAGTGAACACTCTGAGAATGAGCTAGCTAATCTTTCTCGAAGAATGAAAAAGATAGTTTGGAAGAAAAAATTTCAGTATATATTTATGAAGAAATAATGAAAGGACAAGAAAGACTCAGAAGTTACTTGTTATGAATGAAAAAGAGCAGGGCATATAAGGACATATTGTCATATGCTTAAGAAAAAGGATAGAAAAGAAATTCATTCTAAGAGAAATAAAAATAAGTACTACAGAGATAATGATAAACATGTTTTGAAATCCAATGACACCTAGAGTGCTAGTGGTGGAGACTCTTCTAATAAATCCTCAGAGTAAGAATATTCTAGTCAGAAGAATCTTGGTCTAATTACCAAGCTATCTATTGAAAATCATTATCTAATGGAAAAGGAATAGAATGACAAATCCATAACTAATGTTTCCTTACATATAAATTATAGTGATAATAAGTATTATGAATCTTCGGATAAAGAATATTCTTCTAATGAAGATAACACAGTACCTACTTATGAAGAAGTATCTAGGTTTGCTAAACTTATTGAGAATGGAAGTTATAAACTCAAGAAAAAACTTGATAAGGAAAATTATAGAATTTATATTCTTACTAAAGAAGTATAAGATCTTTTTAAATATGTTGATAAGAAAATTTATGATTTTGAATGTATTTCCTAAAACCTTGGGGAAGTTAATTCTGAGAAGGATAAACTTTTAGAGGATCTTGAAAGTGTAATTTCTTAGAAAAATATCTTAGAGATGTACTCTAGTGATAAAACTAATATTTTTGAGGATAAAAACTTTGTTTCTAGACTAAAGTTAGAAATATTTTCCTTGAGGAAGTGTTTTTATAACATTACCTTAGTTAAGGAAAATTTTGATAAAATGTTTTCCCAAATTCGACATCTAAGGAATAATTATGGATTTGGTTATACTCATTCTAAAGTGGTTTTTAGTAATAATTATTTTCTTCCTCAAAGTAATCCATTTTGCACTAAATGTCAATGTGGTGGGCATTGGGCAAAGAATTATTCTCTAAACAAAATTCTATCTCTAGGTTTTCATAAATCTTATTTTTCTAAGAAAATGTGGATGCCTAAAATTTTTCTATCTGAAATTTCTGAATCTAAGAAAGTTTGGGTTTCGAAAGTCTAACACTCTTATTTTCAAGAAAATAAAGATAATACCAATAGTAATACTTGGTACATTGATAGTGGATGTTCCTAGCACATGACTGGTAACAAAAACTTCTTTGAAATGATTATCAAGATGAAAGGCGGAAAAGTAACTTTCAGAGATAATTCTAAGGGAGAAATTATTGGTATAAGTAACATTGTTCTTCTTCGAAAAACACTAATTTCAAATGTTTTATTTGTTAAAGGTCTTAAGAAAAACCTCATTAGAATAAGTCAATTATGTGATGAAGGTTACCTTGTGAATTTTAGGAATGATAAATGCTTAGTACACAATTTCAAGGAAGAGTTCATTCTTTCTGACCAAAGGAAATAAATGTATAAAAACTTAACATAGAAGACCTTAGGAGCCAAGATATACCTTGACTTAGTGAAATGGAAGACCAATCTTGGTTATGGAATATAATGTTAGGACATTGTAACCATAGGAACTTTTGTAAACTCTCTAAGAAAAGACTAGTTAAGGATGTACCAGATCATAGATATGATCCTTCAAAATTTTGTGATCCTTATCAATATGGAAATCAACATAAATCATGTTTTAAATAAATTGGTGAAGTCTCAACTTCCAATGAATTATAGTTGGTGCATATGGATCGTTTCGGTCCAATGCAAACTACAAGCATTGGAGGAAAATATTATGTGTTTGTTCTTGTTGATGATTACACTAGATTTACGTGGGTCTATTTTCTTGAAAAGAAATCTGAAGCATTTTCTTATTTCAAAATCTTTAGAGCCCAATTTTAAAATGAGAAAAAACTTCTTTTGATAACCATTCATAGTGATCATGGAGGATAATTTCAAAATTCTGATTTTGAAACTTTTCTGTAGTAGAAAAGACATTACTCATAACTCCTCAGCACCAAGAACCCCTCAACAAAATGGTGTTAGTGAATGAAGAAATTGAATTCTTCAAGAGATAACAAGAACCACGTTGAGTGAATATTTGGTTGCCAAATATTTTTGGGATGAAGCAGTATGTATTGATAATTATAAAATAAATTGAGTTTTAATTAGACATTTTCTTAATAAAACCCCTTATGAGTTATGGAACGGTTGAAAAAATAGACTTTCCTACTTCAAGGTATTTGAATATAGAGTATTCATTCTGAATACTAAAGATAATTTACATAAATTCACACCCAAATCTGATGAAGGAATTTTCTTAGGCTATTCCACAAATTCTAAGGCTTATGGAGTTTTTAATAAAAATACTTGTACTATTGAAGAAACAGTACATGTAAAATTTGATGAAACTAATCCTTTTGTTTTTAAACACCCTCAAACTACATCTATGGATGTGTTTTCAAAAACTGATTATCAACCCTTGATAGAAGATCCTTCTGATAAGAAAAATGTTTAAGAAAATGTTTCTGAGACATTTACCCTAGAATATTTCCTACCATATGTTGATTAACAGATTTTACACAACCCAAATCAGCTATTTCTTGACAATCATCCTAATGATAGTATCATTGGTGATGTAAATCAACCTGTAAGGACTAGAAGTTCTTAATAAATGAATCAGATCATATATCATTCCTTTCTTAATTAGAACAAAAAAAGCATTGATAAAGCTTTAGGTGATGATGATTGGATTAAAGCTATGCAAGATGAGCTAAATGAATTCAAAATGACTAAAGTCTAGACCTTAGTTGAAAGACCTAGGGAAACTTCTGTTCTTGGATTAAAATGGGACTTCGGAAATAAGTGTGGTGAAAATGGAATCATAGTAGGAAATATAGCAAGATTAGTTTCTAAATGCTATAATCAACAAGAAGGAATAAACTATGAAGAAACAAATGCTCCAATAGCTAGACTTGAATCTATCTGTATTGTAGGTTTTTTGCAGCATTCGTTAATGATAAACTTTTTCAAATGGATGTTAAATGTGATTTCCTTAATAGATATGTTCAAGAGGATGTTTTTGTTGAACAAACTCCCAATTTTGAAAATACAAAACATCCTAAAAATGTTTTCAAACATACCAAATCATTATATGGACTTAAACAAGCCCCTAGAGCCTGTTATGATTGACTTACATGATTTTTGTTACAAAAAAATTACATTAAGGGAAATGATGATCGAACCCTCTTTATAAATAATGATAAGAAAAATGTTTAGATTGTTCAAATCTATATTGATGAAATTATATTTTGTTCAAATCAACAATCTTTAACCAATTCGTTTGCGAATCTAATGAAATCTATGTTCGAAATGAGTATGATGGGTGAGTTAACATTTTCCCTTGGTTTTAAAATTTCTCAAAAACCAGGAGGAATTTATATATCTCAAAATAAGTGTATTAAAGAAATTATTAAAAAGTATGGATATGACAACCCTAAGAGTATAAGTACTCCCATTGGCACCTCAAATTCACTTGATCTTTATGAAGCTGAGAAACCAGTGGATCAAACATGATTTAGTGGTATGATAGATAGTTTACTATACATGACAGCTAGTCATACAAACTTAATTATTTCAGTATTCTTATGTACAATGTATTAATCTAATCCTAAGGAATCTCATTTAATGGTAGTGAGAAGGATTTTTCCATACTTAAAGGGAACCATGGATTTAGGACTCTTTTATAATTTGGGGAATGATTTTGTTTTTAAATGATTTTTGGATGTTGACTTTGGTGGCTGTATAATGGATAATAAAAGTACATCCAAAACATGTCATTTATTTGTAGATTCATTAGTTTCTTAGTCATGAAAAAAGAAACACTAAGTAGCACTTTCCACTACTGAAGCTCAATATGTAGCAGCTGGAAGTTGTTGTGCTCAAGTACTATGGATGCAACACACACTCACAGACTATGATATGAGTTTTACCAAAACAAAGATATTGTGTAATAATACTAGTTCCATTTCCCTAAGTAAAAATCTTGCACATCACTCATGTGCAAAATACATATATATTAGGCATCACTTTCTTAGGGATCAATTAGAAAAATGAATTATCATTCTTTAATTTATCGGTACGCAAGATCAACTTGCTGGTATTTTCACAAAATTATTACCTTTTGATAGATTTCAATACATTAAAAAAATTTAGGAATGATAACCATAAAGTAATCTTCCATATTTTTTTTGAGACATATCCCGTTACAATAAGAAACTCTTTTTCAGAGGGGGAGTACATTTTCTTGTTAGTCAATTTTTTTCGCAATTGAATTTTTTTTTCGTAATCAAATTTTTCGTAATAAAAATTTTTCGTAATCAAAATTTTCATAAACAAAATATTGTAATCAAAATTTTCTTAATCAAATTTTCGTAATCAAATTTTTTTCATAATCAATGTTCTCCTAATAAAATTTCTCTCTAAATTCTTCGGAATCTAAAGTTTTTCAAGAATAATTTTCCTCATGACAAATATTTTTCTTGGAAATCTGGAAGGTATGCTTTCTTTCTTAAATTTTTGTAATCATATTTTTACATGTTGTTATTTTTATCTTGTTTAAGAAACTTTTTCGGATTCAATTTTTATTAAATCTGAAAGTTTATCTTAAAAACCACAAAAGATCAGAACCTACCAAATCTATTCTTCGGCTTTCATCTCAACCGTCAGATTTGATCAAGAGTTTTTTCAATCGTTGGATCAATCAAGGAAGTTGATCCATCATCTCAAATGCCTATATAAGGACCCCCTGATGTTTTTCCCAAATATATTTTCCAGCCTTGGCATGTTGAAGCTCTACCCCTGTTCTTAAGCCCGTTCTGAATCTTCAGGATTTCCTCAGTTCTAAATGTTTTTAGAAGACTCTTCTCAGAAATATATGTCTTCTGTAAAGGAAATATCCGAGTAAAAGATTTATAGATAAAGTTTGGTCGATCCAAAATTCTATTCTAAGTATGACTCTATCATTTCAATGAATATTAAGCTAAATGGCTGGGAGAGCCTATGTATATTGATACCGAAGGTGTAGGATCTAATCTTTCTAGATTTGTTGATTTCATTTTATGAGTCAGTAATCTTTTTCAATGAAGGAGGGAGATATAAGTTTTTCTTCAAGAGTTATAGAAAGACCTAATCCCTTTATGGAAGCCAGGATGCAAATATAATTGGAATTCCATATGAAGGGGAAGCAGATTTCTGTACCCACAAGCTACCAGATGTAGTAGTGTCTTTTCACAAGGAAAAAGCTTCAGACTATCTTGGTTCTAATGGTGTGAAGACTCCAAATATTGTACATCTATCTACAAACTTCCAGATTCTTGAATTATGTTATCAAGGTTTTATCATTCTGAGAAAAGGGAATAAGGATTCTATGAAGAAAACTGACATCTATATTTTGGACTTCTTGGTAAACCTCAATAATATAAACATCATCATGTATATCTTGGTTACAGTTGAGAATATCAAGAATGGAAATTTAAAGTCTCAAATTATCTTGTATTTGGAAATTCTCTCCAAGATTATTTTTCTTTGTTGTCAATCGATCAAAATTCCTTGTAGTTCTAAGCCAAAAATTACACGGTTCTGATTCTTAGTGATGATACTTTGAGAAGGATGAAGGTTGGCGTCAGTTCTAAATCTGGATATTTTTAAGATTTGTTTGAATAAAAAATTGAAGCTCTATCAATGAAACTAGAAGTGGTCGAGAAATCCAACAAGGGTGGAAGGAAGATAAAGAAAAAAGGAACCAGAAGAGAAAGAAAAAATACCCATGTCGATAGAAACTCAATCAGGAGCCGCAAAAACAAAGAAGCTAAAGACTTACCCTAATGAAGTAGTGGCTAGGTGGAGGGATGCCAATAATAATAGGAAGGAAGGGGAGCCTACTTTTGGCATGGACCCTGCTGAGGAAAAATCTTTAAAGACAAAGGTTTTTGAGAATATTGAAAAACAAGATAAATAAAATAAGGAAAATAAGAAGTTTTCTGAAGACAAGATAGTTAAATACCTTCTTAAAGATGTTGATAAAGCCTCTGAAGAATACCAGGTACTTGATTTTTTTTTGAATGAATCACTCCCTAAGACTCCAGGAAAGAAGGTAATAATTCTAGAACCAGATCAAGAAGAAGAAATTGTGCAAGACGAAGAAGTAGAAGTAGATGTAGAAGAAGAAGTAGGGAAAGAAGAAGAAGAAGGAAGTGGTGATACCAAAGAGATGACAAGGAAAGTAAAAGTTTATCATTAGAAGGATAGTCCTTATGAGAAACTATCAATCCAAACTTCTGAAGCCGAATATTCAAAACATGCTACACATGGAAAAGAAGATAAAGGTATGGAAGAAGTAAATAAGCTATCTAAAGAAGAAAGCAGTAATCGTGATTTTTTAGCCAGAAGATGTTGTGGCAGGTTCCAAAAATAAAAGCTTGAGGTAGATAAGATTGTTCAGTTATCTGATAGTGAGCATGAATCGCATAAATCCAAAGCGATCGTTCCTAGGGATGATAAGGGAAAACATGTTTTGGTTGGTACACCTAAGAAATATATAGTGAAAAAGAACAAATTTGGTGCTTTATCAATGAAAAAAGATGAAGAGATTGAAAACAATCATCACCAAACAAACACTCTTATTCATAATCATCCTCTCGTGGACATGATTTTATGGTACAATCTTTGAAAATGTTGGTTGATACCATTCCATTATTTCTGAGTACTGATTCAGGATGTCAGTTGCTTCAACATTCGTTCAATCAGGAATATGATTCAGTTTCAATGCTTATGGATAAATTTTTCCAACTTAAGGCAGATTTCAAATCTTTTCTCATTGGTTATGAGGCTCATAAAAGATCATGTAAGAAGATTACAAGTTGTTCAAGAAAGACAACCGAAGATCTTAGAGTCTTTGATGAATTTCATGATAATGTCAAAGATGCTTTTGACACCGAATATGGAAAGCATATTGATCTTACTAAGATGTTTGAGAAAAATATGACTCTCAAACAGACAAACTAGAAGCAAGAAGTCAATGACTTGAGTGGAAAGCTTAATTTAGTGGATTTGAATTAGAAGAGAGAAAGGGATATCAGAATTGAGTTTGAAGAAAAGCTTGTTAAGACAGACGACGTCTTGATGGATCATGCAAAATATCTTAAGGTTTAGGAAGAAAAAATTAAATCTTGGGAGAAGAAAAGTGAAGATCAGGATCAACTGCTGAAGCATTTTGAAGAAGATCACAAGGAGATTAAGAATCTGAAAACCATTGTGAAAAAGTTTATGTCGAAGCAGAAAGAAGGATAATTCTACCAAATTCAATATTTTGTTGTATTTTCTTCTTTGTACAAATTATTTCAATATTAATCGAATTTTGGTTGTTCTTCATATATTTGGTTGTTTAGTCCTAAATTCTTCAGGTACCATTTTCCCATTCTATTTATTCCTTTTTGAAAATCATAATGTGGGAGAATGGAATGATAGAAGGAATTCTAAGTAAAAAATAAATTTCCCTAAGTTAGGGGGAGTTCATCTAAGGGGAAGTTTTTATCAAAGAAGATTTTTGTATGCATGAAAATCTAAAATCTCATTCAAGAATTATAGAATATGATCCTTAGGGATTTCGAAACCTTAGGGAGAGTTAGTCGTATTCACTATGTTTCATATGTAAATGGAGATAAAATTTTCTTTTATGTCTATAAAGAAATTTTCTAAGTCCTTTCATTATTTTTCGTAATGATGTTTGTGCTTCCCAAAAAGGGGGAGATTTTTGAGTCAATAATGTTTCCTTAGGACTTTTCCATTCTTCTGTGTTTTAAAAATCACAAAAACTATATCTTAAGAAAAATCATATTTCCCCTTATCTTTATCTTAAAATGAAAAATTTTCCTTCCTCAAGATTATTTTACCCTTACATATGTTATAGTTGTTCATTTTATAGTTTCTAAATCTAACTCATTTTATTTCTAAAGGTTAAGATTTGGTTTCATATCTAAAACCTCGAAATCCTATAAATACTTACTTTTAGAGTATTCTGTTTTCAAGTTCTGATTTTTGGTTCTGAATTCAGATCCCGAATTCCATGAAATTTAGATTCCGAATTCTCTAAAATTCAGACTCTAAATTATTTGAAATTTAGACCCTGAATTCTCTGAAATTCAGACACTGAATTCTCTGAAATTCAGATTCTGAATTCTCTGAAATTCAGATTCCAAATTCTCTAAAATTCAGACTCTGAATTCTCTAAAATTCAGACTCCAAATTCTCTAATTTTCAGACTCCTAATTCTATGAAATTAAAACACAAAATTCTTTGAAATTCAGACTCTGAATTCTATGTGATTTAGACTCTGAATTCCTCATAATTCAGACTCCGAATTCCTCAAAATTCAGACTCTAAATTCCCAAGATTTTAGACTCTGAATTCATTAGAATTTAGATTCCTAAATCTATATAATTCATGTTCCGAATTCTTTGAAAAATATAATCTGAACATCCATGATTTATAGTCTCCATGTTTTTATGTTCCAAGACTGTAAAATTTTATTTTAATTAGAATCCAAAATTTTATTTTTTCATAGGCTTTGAAAAATAGATTTGGTTAAGCAACTTTATTTTTCTTACACTTTTTATAGTTATGAAAATGTCATACATTATATTTCCGACTAAGCATTATTTGAGTGAGATGTGTACAAGTCCCTCCAAAATTCAAGGAAAAATATGACCGTTGGAGGAGGGAGCTGACCATTGGAGAAGTTCCTATATATAGGAGCTCATTTTAATGAGCTCATTACTGAACTGATCCATCGATCTAGAGATTTAATGCTTCTGAAATGATTTCTAGAGAGAGACTCTCTACCTTGTACGTACTGAACATCCTATTCATCTGGCTTCATGCGACTCGGATTATTGCTGTGTACAATCGAGGACTTCTGGGGATATGAAGACAGATGTGCCGACTACCTTAAAGTTCAAGGAGTTCTGTGGAAGGGAAGAGATAGGTTCCGACTAGCTTAAAGTTCAAGGGATTTTGGGGATAACAAGGCATATTATGATATTCCTATTGAGGGCTTACCCTGGAGTGGATAAGATGGACTTTCTTGAAATTATTAATCAAGGTACCTTTATCCAAGGTTTTTGGATAGCCTTATCTTTGGGTTAATAGATTTTATACTTCTTAATTGTTTTTGTTTCAAGTTTATTTCCACTGTATTTTGATAAAGGAATAAATTATAACCTTCTTATACATTCCTATTCATTTGTGTACTCTGATAAGTAAGATTCTGTATTCTTTAAGGAATAATCTTTTCCTTGTAAACTTTTACTAAGTTCCAATTCTAGAATCATATTTCTGGAACCTAGAATTTTTTTAAACTAGAAGAGGTCTTGTGAATTGACCTTGTTTAACTTTGTTAAACGTAGTTTTCCAAAGGGTTAAAAATGAATATTTTTAAACTTACAATTCACCCCCTCTTTTTATTGAGCATCTACATTCATATTTGAATCCTACAGCACCACAGACAAGAGGAGTGGAAATCCATGAAAATTCTCACTGGCTTTCAAGAGATACATTATTGATCATGTGACTTAATGATAGAAATCTAATGGGATAATGTAAATGGACTTGGAAAATAGTAGATAAAAATAATGAAAATGAGGAATCCTCTGGAAAATAGATTTTATGGTATTTTTTTATGAAGGTTGGATGTGATACTCATGATAAGTGCTTTGATCCCATGAAATACTCACTAAAAGTCATATTTTTCATGAAAATGTTACTATAAATGTCCTCTATATCATGTAAAGGATCATAGAAAAGTCCATTTTAGTAATTCTACTTCCAGATAACAATTTATATGTAGTATTCATATAACTTATAAACAATACATGGAAAATGTGCAGACCTTAGGTGAAGGATAGTTATGTTGTTTTCATGTGAAGGCCTTCTGATGAGCCAACATGATATCATGAAGGGCCCCATTCAGTTATCCATTGATCCCATGAAAACCACTTCGATAGGCATCCTTTTTACATAAATACGCCTTGATAGGTTATCTCGATCATGTGATTCCCCTTTTACATGTTTGTTAAATTATGTAAAATCACTTTGGTAATCCATGTATTTAATAACTATAGTGATGATAGAGTTATCTAACGATTCATAGTTATCACGTGACAAAAAAGATGATGCATTGGATGATCTATAGTAGGATTTTGTGAATTGTGTGATGATCCATTGATTGAAGCCCATATATGTGATATACAAACTAGGAAAGGTGGTCTATAATCTAGATAGAGATACCTATAAATTACTCTAACTTAGCATAAAATGCACACAGGTAGGAGCACATAGGTGGAAATAGACTTCTCAGAGTAGAAAGATATGATATCTCATGGGTATTCAACTAGGTAAACTAAGGGAATTACTTATAGGAATACAATTAATTTATATAAACTTCTTATGGAAACCCTATTAATCATTTGGATGACTTTCAGTGTGCCAGCCAGATGACGTAAAGGTATTCCTACATGTCAACTTGGTCCCATGAGATCTTAATAGTCCATACCTAGAAAACATTGAGAAATTTTATAATAATGATTTAAAAAGATAGAATCCTTACATGAATATGGGTACACATATTTTCATGGAATGACATCACGTGCTTCGAATGACCCATCCATATCTTGTGAATGCTCATGAACATGTTAGGAAGATCATGTGACAACACCTGGGAATATCATCCACATAATGAAAAGTCATCTAGACATGTTTTAGAAGCCACAAGATGTTATAAAAAATATTTATTAGAAAATAAACCTGAAGTAATCTAGAGATGTCATCCTGATAATGATATAACACCCAATTATTTCAAAAAAAATTATGTGAATCCCTATAGATATATTATTAATGTCATTTGAAGTCCTCTAGACATATCGTCCATGCCACGTGAAATCCTCCAAACATATCAGTAGATCATTTGAAAACCCATCGACATGTCATCCCTAATCATATGAAACAATTTAATGTGTCTTAATCAATCTCACAAAGGATCCTTGAACATGTAAATTTAATCATGAAAAACCCCTATGAGATTTCATCTTCATTCATGTGAAGTGTCTTGGAAATGTCATACATGTCATGCATTATCCTCAATACAAGTCAACTGGATCATGCTGTAGATAGGTAATTCTTTTCATCTAGACATCCTTAGAAATTACATTCAGATAAATAGGATGTATCCATACATACACATACATGTAATGAAGAAAACTCAATCACGTCCTCCAATAATCCTCAGGCATGTTAGGAAGAAATCCAAAAAAATTACAACATATATCCCCAAAATCTAAACCATTTTAGGTATAGACCCTCTATAACACCCCAAGATTCCATGATACGCTTCTCAATCAATAATGCAATAGCTTGCATTGTACGCAAGTTCGAGATTCTAACACACCGTGACTAATCAAAATAGCCATTATGAATAGTAATACTCACTTTTTGAAATTATATATATTTGATATATCAAAATGGACTTCATTTTTGGATTCAGAATATTGAAATTAGCCTATGTTGAATTTTTGGTATTTTTCTGAGAAATTCCAATTTTTTATGAATAGTGAAAAATACTTAAAAACAACGTTTTTAATCAAAATAATTTGTAGTGATAAATTATAATATTGAGTGTTTTTAAAGTATAATTAGAATATATTTTTACAATTTTATCCAATGTTGGTCATTATAATTAATTTCACTTTGAAATTGGACATAAACAATTGTCAATCTTTTGATATATATTGTTTCTTAAAAACACGCTATTTGTTGTGATAGTGGGAATTAATTATAAAATTAATTAATGAAACTTATATGTTTGTAATTTTTTAAAATAGAAATAATTTTTGAATTTGGAATATCAATTATAGATTAGGGTGCAATTTTGGCATTGTTCTGAAAAACTTCAATTTTTGATGAATAGTGAAACCAATAAGTGGTAGTTAAAAAACTGATTTTTCGTTTAAATAAAACATTAGCACTTCTGTGATTTTATTTTCAAAAATCTGACAAACATGGTTGTCATTAGGAAGTAAAATGTTGTTCAATGGGATTAAAATAATTTTTTTAGTGAATAGTAACTTTTAAGTTTAATTAATCACGATTAAAGGTAATTAGTGAAATTTAAGGTAAAAATGATATTATAAAAATATAAAAATATCTTGACACTTTTCCTACCCTTATTGGATGAGTCATGGCTGACCAAGACAATCCATGGGTCAACTTGGAGACCCCATGGAGCCACTTGGGTAAGAAAATGACATTAAGAACTTTTTATTTAAAGTAAAAATAAAATTTTCACAAACATGTGTTGTTTTACTAAAACAATTATTACATGGGGTTATAGAAGTTAACCTTTAGAAAATAAATATTCATTTGAAATCTAAAAATATTTTCTACATCATGATATTTTTTATATAATTTATATTTATAACCCTTATCACCTTATCCTCGAAATATATCATTTTGGGACCTCTAAAATCCGAAAATCATTTCATAATAATGTAATATTTCACGACTTTCCAAGAGTGCCCCTCCTCTCCTCTTATAAAAGGCCACCACCACTACCACCTTATTCACACCTTCCAATCCATTTGGCTCGGCCAAACTCTACCCAAATACTCTCTATACTTCCCTCTCTTACTCATAGAAGCCTCAATTTGGGTAGAAGTCTTCCCAAGGAAGCCTTTGTCTCAAATCCAAAAGAGTTACCCAATTTTAAGGTAATGTCTCATCTTATGTTATTTTGTTTTATTTTTCTTCTCCAACCCCTTAAACTCTTTTTATTCCTTTATTTTGTAACAAAACCAGTATCTTATATATACATGGATGTTTTTATGAGAAGTATTTTATTTACACTTACACACACCATCGTCTAATGGCAAAAGAACATACAGTTTCTGTGGGTGGCGAATTACTGCCTCACGAAACGATGATTGTTCAATATTTTTTTAACACCTCTCACGGTGGATATTATGATGAAACTATTTTTATATATGATATATATTTTGTTTTTGTTTTACTTATGCTTCTGTATTTCTCATTTATGGCATACCTTTATGATTTCCATTATGGGTAAACGCGATAATTTCATTTTAGGAAGTGCGGACTACCGCCCCCTCAAAGTGATTTGAATCGTTAATGCCATATGTGGGATGTATAAAGGATGGATTAAATGATATTATATATTATATTATACTATAATTATAATATACCTTTATATAATTATGATTTCATTCCATTAAATACAAAATAGAAATGAAAGTAGCGTTCATGCGTACGTACGGCCTACCGTCTCCATGAACGGTGCATTTCATTTCTTACCTATAAATGTTATGTAATATTATAAATGAATTTATATACTGGATATATATTATATATATGATATCTACATCATGAATATAATTCTGTATATAAAGGATATTTTACCACATGAACAACTTGTAATTATATGAAGTTTATTTTTGACTCAAGTACCAAAGATCGAAAAAACGACCGTTATTAACTTAAATAATTACATAATGTTCATAACATGGTAATAAGTGATATAAAAGGAATAATGAAGTTGAAAAAGGTTCTTAAGAAAGTATAAATTAACACTAGTTTTTTATTCAGGAGGTTAAAGAACGATCGAGTCAAGTCGGACACGAGATAAGGGAACTTCTTAACCCAATTTCTGTTCTTTGGGTTAATCTCCTAATTTAAAATTATGTCATGATATTATTATGTCCTATCTTGTATTTTTTACTTTCTTTATGTGTAATTACAGTGAATCCACATAATAGATCTATTTTATTTAAAAAATGATCTTTGTAAGGGCTTCGTCTCAATCTCCTTTCATTGAGGCATATTTTGTTTTATACACAACTTTCCTTTATACGGTGTATAAACCCCTTTGAATTTTTACTTTTATTCAAAAGGTATATTTTTATACAAAGAGTTTTTTACTAAAATACAAGAGGAATGTTTTTTCTTACGTATGTGGTGAAAACGAATTCTCCGCCGCCGTGACCATTATTTGAGTTTCGACTTCCTGTACAAGCCATAACTTTTTTTAAATGAAAAATAAATACCATGTTTTACTTTTCGTTTATTTTGGTATTGAAAATGGTTTTGATAATGTTTTTATTATATCAATGTGTTGTATTGATATCTTGTGATTGAAATGTGGAAATGTTATGTTTTCTTTATGCATGTCTTATGTGATACAATTATGTTATGGTTTATGATATGTTGAAACCTGTTCATATGAGGAATGTATTGGACTTAGTAAGTGACGGGTGAAGCCCACTATAGCTCCTCGATGCATAGGCAGGTCTCATGAGAGAAACTAGTGTCTTGGCAGGAGGCCTTGACAAAATCGTATTTGTAGTCTTGGCACGAGGCCTTGGCTACGTGGTTATGATAGTCTGGCATTATGCATTCCATCATTATGAAAGTGGTTATTGATATTGCATTTGATTATTCGACCAGTAGAATATCCATGTGAATAAGTAAATGGAATGATCTCATTTTACTTTTTCCATATTATGTTGATTTTCATGTTTAAAAGGTTTTTGTTTTAGTCATACATTGCCTTAAATGTTTATATTTATTTATGAAAGCTTCCGCTATATTGTTATCCTTACTAAGCATTTGAGCTCACCCCTTTCAATGTTTTATTTTTCCTAGGATGTGAAGAAATATTTTATGACTGACCTACAGGGATAGTCTGAAGGGGATAGAAGTGTGGACTATGGAGACTATGTTATTGTGATTTTTTTACTTTATGATGTAATGTAACATTTATGAATGTATCTAGTGTTTCCAAGGCTACTAAACTAATCGGTCTTCCGAGACTTGATCTTTTGTGATCATGCCAATGTTACGCAATAATGCACCGACTCTGGGTAACTTGGGTTGGGGTGTTACAGTTGGTATCAGAGGCAGTTTAGTACTAACCTTGGAAGCTAGATTTAGATAAACTCGGATTAGAGCACATATCCCTATGATAGAATTCGAGGATTAGTATAGAAGAACTTTCTAGAATTTTGGTATTATAGAGTTTTTGTGAGTTTTCTAAGAAATACATCCCTATCTGGATACGAGCTGGTAGAGGAGGCTCTGGCAGAGATGTACCTAGGGGTAAAACCCAAAAACACCGCTTTGAGATAGACTCGAATGGGAACTGGTGCACGACAACGGGCATTGCTGCACTCTTGGTTACGACACTCCTGGGGGATATGCTTAGGATAATTCTCATTTTCTTTACAAACCACTATGAAGGGTTATGAGTATATACTTTCTCAAAGAAAACATTTTTATGATTATGGATTATATCCATAAATATTTCAATTTATGTTAAGTGTTTTGAATGTTTGTAATTATGTATTTTGATTCATAATCTAATCTAGTTTACGCCATTGTTTAGAAATGGCGCCCAGTAGAAGGAATGTGGACTCCATCAATACGTATGATCCAAAGAGTAAGAAGGACCATATCTTTCATGGTATTAATCCAACATTTAGAAGGGAAATGGTCTCCCATGTATTCTCAACATATGAGGAAATAATATCATGTGTTAATAAGATAAGTAAAGAATTCTCTGAGTCTTATGGCTTTGAAGGGAAGAAAGAGAAGAAAAGGATGGAAGAGAGAATGACAGATAAAGGGAAAAAGGGAAAGAAGTATTTTCCATTATGTGGTAATTGTGGGAAGAATCATCCCAGTACTTTCCTGAAATGAATGGTAGTTTTTTTATAAATGTGGAGAAAAAGGTCACCAGGCTTGTGATTGCAATGGAAAGAAAGAGGCTATCAATGTTGAATGCTACAATTATAGGGAAATGGGGCATTATGCAAATGAATGTCCTAAGCGTCAGGGAAACTTACCACAGAAAAGGACAAGGGATCAAGGAAAAGCTTATGCTGTTACTACAGATGAAGTTGAATAATTATTGTATGTGTGTTTTTGGACTCAAGGATTATATTATGGTTATAAGAATAATGTGATATATATAAGGATTGTACTGCAATACTTGTTGATTTCATTAAGGATTTAATATGATGAAGGTAATCATATTTTTAGTATGTGACAATAAGATAAACTTTACTTTGTTTGAGGAATCTGATGATACAATTGATTTTGGAATTTTGAGACCTTTTAGAGAAAGTCTGGATGGAGGTATTTTGGATAACTATAATGGTTGGAATGGATTAAGTTGAACTTTTGAGAGTATTGTTTAAGGTTAAAACATTTATGAATATTATTTTTGGAATATTATAATACTATAGTTTTTGGAAAAGGACAACCTGTAGGTTGGGGGAAAACCCATCACGTCGAACAAAGTTGTAGGAATCGAACCCACAACCATAGTGAGACATGACTTTATTACCTACCACTAGCCTACATGAAGTCCCTGGTTATTACAATATAGTTTTCCTAATATAAATGGTATGTGATAATATTTGGAACCTTATACAATTATGATAAATAGAATATTTTGAGTTCTATTACCTTTTGGAGTGAATGATGGGTTTATGGTAAAATTTTATTAATGAATGAAAGTCTACATGACAAGTAAGTATATTTCCTTACATTCTTAGTAAATCTCCTAAATAAAGTCCTCAACTTTATGAAAGGTAACTTAAAACAAAAATTTTGTCGGTTAAATTTTCCAATTGGGGAATCAATGACCGTTTAACCAATCACAAGTTTGTGATTTTCTTATAGTTAACTTTATCCTAATCCTGTTTTATACAACTCTCCATTAGACCATGATGGTTTTTTTCCTCCATATCCATATTTTCATAGAATCCTAGTATGGGCTATCTCGGGTGACCTTTGTGCTTCTCTTTCTTTATTTTAAAGTTATATTTTTATTAACCTTATTTCCGATGTGGGTTTTCCACAAAGGTATTTTCTATTTTCAACCTTTTATATTAAAAGAAAAATTTCAAATTGTGAGGACACAATTTATTGAAGGATGTGATAATGTAACACCCCAAGCATCCACGATACGCTTCTCAATCAATAATACAATAGCTTGCATTGTACGCAAGTTCGAGATTCTAACACACCGTGACTAATCAAAATAGTCATTATGAATAGTAATAACCGCTTTTTGAAATTATATATATTTTATATTTCAAAATGGACTTCATTTTTAGATTTTGAATATCGAAATTAGCCTGTGTTGAATTTTTGGTATTTTTCTAAGAACTTCCAATTTTTTATGAATAGTGAAAAATACTTAAAAACAACTTTTTTAATAAAAGTAATTTATAGTGATAAATTATAATATTGAGTGGTCTTAAAGTATAATTAGAATATATTTTTACAATTTTATCCAATTTTGGTCATTAGAATTAATTTCACATTGAAATTGGACATAAAGAATTGTCAATCTTTTGATATATATTGTATCTTAAAAACACGCTATTTGTTGTGACAACGAGAATTAATTATAAAATTAATTAATGAAACTTATATCTTTTTAATTTTTTAAAATAGAAATCATTTTTGAATTCGTAATATCAATTATAGATTAGGGTGAAATTTTGGCATTGTTCTGAAAAACTTCAATTTTTGATGAATAGTGAAACCACTGAGCGGTAGTTAAAAAACTGATTTTTTGTTTAAAGGAAACATTACCACTTCTGAGATTTTATTTTCAAAAATCCGACATACATGGTTTTCATTAGGAAGTAAAATGTTGTTCAATGGGATTAAAATATTTTTTGGTGAATAGTAACTTTTAAGTTTAATTAATCGCGATTAAAGGTAATTAGTGAAATTTAAGGTAAAAATGATATTATAAAAATATAAAAATATCTTGACACTTGTAATACCCTTATTGGATGAGTCATGGCCGATCAAGACAATCCATGGGTCAACATGGGGACCCCATGGAGCCTCTTGGGTAAGAAAATGACATTAAAAACGTTTTATTTAAAGTAAAAATAAAATTGTCACAAACATGTGTTGTTTTACTAAAACAATTATTACATGGGGTTATATAAGTTAACCTTTAGACTATAAATATTCATTGGAAAGATAAAAAGATTTCCTTCATCATGATATTTTGTATATAATTTTTAGACATTAAATAAATTAATTTTTTTATGACACCATGATGATGCAGCGATTACCTCATTAATTAACGATTTAAATAGAATGAAAAGATAATGTAAAATATAAGACTTAAACTTGTAAAAAACCTATTGGATGAGTATATTTAGAACTCTTATAACCTTATCCTAGAAATATATCATTTTGGGACCTCTAAAATCTGAAAATCATTTCATAATAATGTAATATTTCATGACTTTCCAAGAGTGCCCCTCCTCTCCTCTTATAAAAGGCCCCCACCACTACCACCTTATTCACACCTTCCAAGCCATTTGGCTCGGACAACCTCTGGCCAAATATTCTCTAAACTTCCCTCTCTTACTCCTAGAATCCTCAATTTGGGTAGAAGTCTTCCCAAGGAAGCCTTTGGCTCAAATCAAAAAGAGTTACCCGATTTTAAGGTAATGTCTTCTCTTATGTTATTTTGTTTTATTTTGCTTCTCCAACCCCTTAAACTCTTTTTATTCCTTTATTTTGTAAAAACAAAAGTATATTAAATATACTTGGATGTTTTTATGAGAAGTATTTTATTTAAACTTACACACACCTTCGTCTAATGGCTAAAGAACATACTGTTTCTGTGGGTGGCGAATTACTGCCACACGAAACGATGATTCTTCAATCTTTTTTAACACCTCTCATGGTGTCCATTATGATGAAACTATTTTTATATATGATATATATTATGATTATGTTTTCCTTATGCTTCTGTATTTATCATTGAAGGCATACCTTTATTATTTCCATTATGGGTAAACGCGATAATTTCATTTTAGGAAGTGCGGACTACCGCCCCCTCAAAGTGATTTGAATCGTTAATTCCATATGTGGGATGTATAAAGGATGGAGTAAATGATATTATATATGATATTATAATTTAATTATAATATACCTTTATATCATTATGATTTCATTAAATTAAATACAAAATAGAAATGAAAGTAGCATTCATGCGTACGTACGGCCTACCGTCTCCATGAACGATGCATTTCATTTCTTACCTCTAAATGTTATGTAATATTATAAATGAATGTATATACTGGATATATATGATATATATGATATATACATCATGAATATAATTCTGGATATAAAGGATATTTTACCACATGAACAACTTGTAATTATAAGAAGTTTATTTTTGACTCAAGTACCAAAGATCGAAAAAACGACCGTTATTAACTTAAATAATTACATAATGTTTATAACATGGTAATAACTGATATAAAAGGAATAATGAAGTTGAAAAAGGTTCTTAAGAAAGTATAAATTAACACTAGTTTATTATTCAGGAGGTTAAAGAACGATCGAGTCAAGTCGGACACGAGGTAAGGGAACTTCTTAACCCAATTTCTGTTCTTTGGGTTAATCTCCTACTTTAAAATTATGTCATGATATTATTATGTACTATATTGTATTTGTACTTTCCTTATGTGTAATTATAGTGAATACACATAATAGATGTATTTTATTTAAAAAATTATCTTTGTAAGGACTTCGTCTCAATCTCCTTTCATTGAGGCATATTTTGTTTTATACACAACTTTCCTTTATACGGTGTATAAACCCCTTTGACTTTTTACTTTTATTCAAAAGGGATCTTTGTATACAAAGAATTTTTTACTAAAATACAAGAGGAATGTTCTTTCTTACGTATCTGGCGACAACGACTTCTCCTCCACTGTGACCATTATTTGAGTTTCGGCTTCCTGTACAAGGCATAACTTTTTTTAAATGAAAAATAAATACCATGTTTTACTTTTATTTTATTTTGGTATTGAAAATGGTTTTGATAATGTTTTTATTATATCAATTGGTTGTATTGATATCTTTTGATTGAAATGTGGAAATGTTATGTTTCCTTTATGCATGTTTTATGTGATACAATTATGTTATGGTTTATGATATGTTTAAACCTGTTCATATGAGGAATGCATTAGACTTAATAAGTGACGGGTGGAGCCCGCTATAGCTCCTCGTTGCATCGGAAGGTCTCGTGAGACAAACTAGTGTCTTGGCACGAGGCCTTGACAAAATATTATTTTTAGTCTTGGCACGAGGACTTGGCTATGTGGTTATGATAGTATGGAATTATGCATTCCATTATTATGAAAGTGGTTATTGATATTGAATGTGATTATTCGACAAGTAGAATATCCATGTGAATAAGTAAATGAAATTATCTCATTTTACTTTTTCCATATTATGTTGAAGTTCAAGTTTAAAAGGCTTTTGTTTTAGTCATACATTGCCTTAAATGTTTATGTTTATTTATGAAAGCTTCCGCTATATTGTTATCCTTACTAAGCATCTGAGCTCACCCCTTTCAATGTTTTATTTTTCCCAGGATGTGAAGAAATATTTTATGACTGACCTACAGGGATAGTCTGAAGGGGATAGAAGTGTGGACTATGGAGACTATGTTATTGTGATTTTTTTTACTTTATGATGTAATGTAACATTTATGAATGTATCTAGTGTTTCCAAGGATACTAAACTAATCGGTCTTTCGAGACTTTATCTTTTGTGATCATGCTAATGTTACGCAATAATGCACCGACTCTGGGTAACTGGGGTCGGGGCGTTACACCCTCTGATATGTCAATGGTGTCAGGAAGACACTAAAGGGCACAATAACCTTGTCTAAAATATGGTCTTCCAAATACACCCTTTATTAATTATGAGGACTGTAATTCTAGTCAAAAAAGGATATGGAGGACATTCACCTAATTCCTGAGTTCCAATTTGAAATCCACCTTGGTGTATGACCCATAACTCATACACTATATCCCATGGGACAAAAAATATCTAGTGTTTTAATCATTCATATTCACCCATCCATAGATTCAGAAGATAATTTAATAATAAGTAATATGATTCTAGTTATATTCTGGATAAATAGGATTCCTTCCAAAGGCACAAGCACCATATAAAACACCATATTGGGGACTCCCTACATCATATGTTCCATATCCATTTGTGGTGAATCATATCACTTTTTATCCATTTTTTTCTTACAATAATCAACAATCACATGGTCTTAGGGATATAAAATGACCATATCACTAGAATCATAAATTTTCCCCTGCTAGGGATCCCATAGTGTGTAACCCCCCTTCCCGCCATATCCATATTTTTTTTATTTTTTAAAAACACTTATCAAGGCTGAGTGTGAACCATTAAAAAATTAAAATTAGATAAAATATAATTCTAAATAACCAAAAATCAAAACACCATATTGTGCACCAAAGGAAAATAGGTTTGAATTTTAAATTGTGCTTTGAGGACGCCTTGATTCCATTAACACCTACTCAGTCCACTCCACCACGTGGATTGAGGCCTGACAAGTTGGGTAACAACACACCCACATCGACAGTGAAATCATCGCATCACCATCATCATCGTCCCATTGCCATCATCCACACCGCCATTATCCTCAATTCCAAGCAGACACCAGTGCCGGTACAACCAGAGACATCGGCTAACATCGACACCTGAGGAAACACGACTCAACAACATCTTCAGATCTGAATGAAAAATCAACCAAAAGTACAAATGAAAAAATCTCAGACTTTAGAACAGTCGTCAAGAGAAAACATCAATGTCTAGTCGCCCTCTAGGAGACCCAAGGCCGCACAAACAACACCTCTTAAAAAATCCACCCAGACCATCACACCCAACTGAATGGGAATGTAGTTCTGTACCATGACACCCAAGCAGAGTTGAGCAGAAAAGGCCCCGACCGAGGACCATCAATGAGAACACATCATCATCAAGAGGGGAGAAACAACCACATACCTCCATCAACCATCGAGCCAAAATCTAGAACTAGATCCAGAACGTCTTACCCCGACTTGCAAAAAAATCAAACCAAACACCAAACCAACATCAGAATCAAACAATAGAAAAAACGTGACCAAAGAACCCCAAGAATGGGAAAATTAAGAAACAGGTTGCACCCCATAAAACACCCCATTGATCCCACATGCACATCCCAAAACCTCTTTGGGATCCTTCGCACTTGGCTGACTATGAACGGAGAAATGGACAAAGAAGTCAGAGTAGCGAGAGAGAGAACATGTCCATAGAAATCTGCGACTTAGCTAGCATAATCATTCCCTCCAGATGCATCATCTTCAATCCTTCATTTGGTTATAGATAAAACCATCCTAGAAGGAAAAATAATATCGAGAAACCAGGAAGCGAACGAAGATGTAAGGATGGTAGAGAAGAACCATCATCAGAATGTGACGAAGTGGAAGAAAGGAAAGCCGCGAGTGGCAGTGTTGAGAGAGGGAGAAAAATGAAACTGTTGAGGGAATTAAAACAAAGGGGAAAGAAGGAGCGACATAGATGACGATGAAGAGGAGAAGGAAGAAAAAATGACCGCTAAGATGGATCGGAATGGAGAAGGATAACAAGAGGGGCATGAGAGGCAAGGAAGATGAAATCGAGGAGAAGGAAAACCTAGATGCCGAGAGCTCTATCCAAGAAGGTGGCCATGTAATCCCCCTTTAGTGGAATGATAATATTTCCACACACAAGGGTATTCACCATGGTGTATGTCCTAAAGGAATTACCATATAAGTGAAAGTTGGGAAAATAATGATCAAAGGAATTAATTATCCATCACCGCCCATCAGAGAGATGATGAATGATTGAACTATGATGACTCAGATTACTGTTATGAATAGGATACATAGGATTCCTTCTTAAGTATTGATATCCATACCTAGATCCTAAATTAACTCATAGACATCATTTCCATGTGACATTAAACTACATGGATTGGTCTTAAAGTAACTATATGAATTTTGATTTTGGTTTTACATAGGATATGAATGAAATATCATGAAGGTTGAATCTTATCCTCAAAACACCAAATGCATCCCGAGATGGAAAAAAAATCTAGAGTGGCTTATTATATGGCTTAAAAATATAAGAAGCAACCCAATTATAAAAATTAACTAGAAATGAAAGGAGAAAAAAAGATATATAAGAATCGTCTCATTAATAAAATAACTTTTACACATAGAAAGATTCAACAACCTATTATTTTATTAAGTTAAATACTACCACTACGGGGAAAAGTGGTATTAGCGACGGGTTATTTGCGAAGGGAATATGGCCCGTCGCAAATAACCACTGCAGTCGGGGTATTTGCGACGGGATATTCTCACCCATCGCAAATGGTTTGACGCGAATGCGCGCCAAATCGCGTGAAAGATATCTGCGACGAGATCCCCTTCCCGTCACAATCAACCGGCGGCGGTAACAGGTTATTAGCGACGGGAAGGGGTTACCGTCGCTAACAACCTAACGGCAGGGGTTATTTGCGATGGGCCCCGTCACAAATAATCCTTTTTATTGCCGCCCATAATAAATGCGGCCGGGGTTATTTGCGATGGGCCCGTCGCAAATAATACCAATTGCGACGGTATTCCCGTCGCAATAATCCCCGTCACAAATAATCTAACCTATAAATACAGCCAGCCTTAACAATTTTTCTGAATCTAAACTACTTTTTACTAGTTTATATGTATTGAGTGAGTTTTGTTTTGCAAGTCGATTTCAAGGAGGTTGTGGGGATCATCCTACAAGTACAACAAATCGAAAGCTCGAAAACCAGTTTAAGGTTTTTTTTTGAATTTTAATTTAATATTTATTTAATGTTTTTGTTTTATATTTTTACATTCGTTTTTATTATTTCTTATTAGATATAATTATGTTGTATTAAGGTATTAAATTTGATTTGTTAGATTTCATTATTAGCAATTAAAAATATTTAATAATTAAGTGACTATAATTAGTAATTAATAACTTTAATTTTAATTAAAGATAGTAATTAGTAATTAATGAATGTAATTAGTAGTTAATGAATGTAATTTGTAGATATAAATGTAATTAGTAATTAATGAATATAATTTGTAATAATTGGAATAATTCAAAAAAATTGTAATAATTAGAAAAAAATAACAATAATTAGTAATAAGTAACATTAATTAGTAATAATTAATAATAATTAACAATAATTACCAATAATTACCAATAATTAGTAATAATTAACAATAATTTTCAATAATTAGTAATAATTAGTAATAATTATCAATAATTACCAATAATTACCAATATTTACCAATAATTGCCAATAATTGTCAATATTTACCAATAATTAGGAATAATTACCAATAATTAGGAATAATTATCAATAATTAGGAATAATTGCCAATAATTGTCAATATTTACCAATAATTAGGAATAATTACCAATAATTAGGAATAATTACCAATAATTAGGAATAATTACCAATAATTAGGAATAATTACCAATAATTAGGAATAATTACCAATAATTAGTAATAATTACCAATAATTAGAAATAATTACCAATAATTAGGAATAATTAGTAATAATTAGCTAATTGGAAAAAACTAGCGTGATCATTATCTTTCACAATTATCTTTTCATCTCTGTATTAGTTTTAAGAAAAATTATGTCTCCAAATGTAATATTTGCATTCTTTTTCAAAATTATCAACCTACTCAACAATAGAGAGGTGAAAGTGAATGCAAATATTACATGTGGAGACAGAATGTTAAACACACATTTGAAAGGAGAATGGGATCCCGTCGCAAATACCAATAATTAGGAATAATTATCAATAATTAGGAATAATTACCAATAATTAGGAATAATTACCAATAATTCGGAATAATTACCAATAATTAATAATAATTACCAATAATTACCAATAATTAGGAATAATTAACAATAATTAGGACTAATTAGTAATAATTACCAATAATTACCAATAATTAACAATAATTACCAATAATTAGTAATAATTACCAACATTTACCAATATTTACCAATATTTACCAATAATTACCAATAATTGTCAATATTTAGTAATAATTACCAATAATTACCAATAATTAGTAATAATTAACAATAATTACCAATAATTAGTAATAATTACCAATTATTACCAATATTTACCAATAATTACCAATATTTGTCAATATTTACCAATAATTCGGAATAATTACAAATAAATAGGAATAATTACCAATAATTAGGAATAATTACCAATGATTAGGAATAATTACAAATAATTAGGAATAATTACCAATAATTAGGAATAATTACCAACGATTAGTAATAATTACCAATAATTAGGAATAATTAACAATAATTACCAATAATTACCAATAATTAGTAATAATTAACATTAATTACCAATAATTAGTAATAATTAACAATAATTACCAATAATTAGTAATAATTACCAATAATTACCAATAATTACCAATAATTACCAATAATTACCAATAATTGTCAATATTGACCAATAATTAGGAATAATTACCAATAATTAGGAATAATTAGTAATAATTAGGAATAATTACCAATAATTACGAATAATTAACAACAACTAGGAATAATTATCAATAATTAGGAATAATTATCAATAATTAGGAATAATTACCAATAATTAGGAATAATTACCAATAATTAGGAATAATTACCAATAATTAGGAATAATTACCAATAATTAGTAACAATTACCAATAATTAGTAATAATTACCACTAATTACCAATAGTTACCACTAATTACCAATAATTAACAATAATTACCAATAATTAGTAATAATTAACAATAATTAGTAATAATTAACAATAATTAGTAATAATTAGTAATAATTAACAATAATTACCAATATTTACTAATATTTACCAATATTTACCAATATTTACCAATAATTGCCAATAGTTGCCAATAATTGTTAATATTTACCAACAATTAGGAATAATTACCAATAATTAGGAATAATTACCGATAATTAGGAATAATTACCAATAATTAGGAATAATTATGAATAATTAGGAATAATTACCAACAATTAGGAATAATTACCAATAATTAGGAATAATTACCAATAATTAGGAATAATTACCAATAATTAGGAATAATTACCTATAATTAGTAATAATTACCAATAATTAAGAACAATTACGAATAATTAGGAATAATTTGTAATAATTAGCCAATTGGAAAAAACTAGCGTGATCATTATCTTTCTCAATTATCTTTTCATCTCTGTATTGGTTTTAAGAAAACTTTTGACTCCACATGTAATATTTGCATTCTTTTTCAAAATTATCAAACTACTCAACAATAGAGAGGTGAAAGTGAATGCAAATATTACATGTGGAGACAGAATGTTAAACACTCAGATGAAAGGAGAAGGGGATCCCGTCACAAATACCAATAATTAGGAATTATTACCAATAATTAGGAATAATTACCAATTATTAGGAATAATTACCAATAATTAGGAATAATTACCAATAATTAATAATAACTACCAATAATTACCAATAATTAAGAATAATTACCAATAATTAGGAATAATTAGTAATAATTACCAATAATTAGCAACAATTAACAATAATTACCAATAATTAGTAATAATTACCAATATTTACAAATATTTACCAATAATTACCAATAATTACCAATAATTGTCAATATTTAGTAATAATTACCAATAATTACCAGTAATTAGTAATAATTAACAATAATTACCAATAATTAGTAATAATTACCAATAATTACCAATATTTGTCACTATTTACCAATAATTAGGAATAATTACCAATAAATAGGAATAATTACCAATGATTAGGAATAATTACCAATGATTAGGAATAATTACCAATAATTAGGAATAATTACCAATAATTAGGAATAATTACCAATGATTAGTAATAATTACCAATAATTACCAATAATTACCAATAATTACCAATAATTAGGAATAATTAACAATAATTACCAATAATTACCAATAATTAGTAATAATTACCAATAATTACCAATAATTAGTAATAATTAACATTAATTACCAATAATTAGTAATAATTAACAATAATTACCAATAATTAGTAGTAATTACCAATAATTACCAATAATTGCCAATATTTACCAATAATTACCAATAATTGTCAATATTTACCAATAATTAGGAATAATTTCCAATAATTAGGAATAATTAGTAATAATTTGGGATAATTACCAATAATTAGGAATAATTAACAATAATTAGGAATAATTATCAATAATTAGGAATAATTGTCAATAATTATGAATAATTACCAATAATTAGTAATAATTACCAATAATTAGTAATAGTTACCAATAATTAGTAATAATTACCAATAATTACCAATAAGTAGGAATAATTACCAATAATTAGGAATAATTAGTAATAATTAGCTAATTGGAAAAAACCAGTGTGATCATTATCTTTCTCAATTATCTTTTTATATTTGTATTGCTTTTAAGAAAACTTCTATCTCCACATGTAATATTCGCATTCTTTTTCAAAATTATCAACCTACTCACCAATAGAGAGGAGAAAGTGAATGCAAATATTACATGGGGAGATAGAATGTTAAAAAAACAGATGAAAGGAGAATTGTAACATAATATAGAAAATTATATTATTTTAATATTAATAAAAAAACTAATAATGTAATAATTTTCTTATTATATAATTAATATTTATGAAAAACATAATATTAGTATAATTAAAATAATAAAATATTTATAAAATATTAAAATTATCAATATTTGTAATAGGTTTTGCTTTATTCTTAACATGTTCGATTCTTAAATGGTCAATTTTTAGGTCTATCTCAATAAAAAGTTTGCGTCAGTCATGTCTGATGTAAACTCTATAATTATCCTTGCTTGAGTGTTTTTTCTAACAAATTATTCAAAACCATTAATGATTTTATATTTTATAGAAAAATATCGAACAACGAGGTCATCAACAGTCATTATTAGATGACCACATATGGATAAATCAACATAGAAATCCAAATGGTTCTGGTTTAAATCCAGTATATATAGAGGGTGTGGAGACTTTTTTAGCATTTGCGGCATCAAATCCAAAATTTGTTTCAGAAGGCACAATAAAATGTCCTTGTAAAAAATGTGCGCTGAGAACATTTGACACGTTTGACAAAGTTTGGGGACATCTCTTGCATTTTGGTTTTCAACCTAATTATGTTTTTTTCTATCAACATGGTGAACAAAGTTCTACAGAAGGTGATACTAACTTGATTCCGGATCCATCCCAGTTTCAAAATTTAGTACATGATGTTGCAGGTCTATATATTCAACACAAAGAAACTCAAGATGATATTGATTCAACTCCTGAGTTGGCACACTCTCAATTTTATGAGTTGTTGAGGTCTGCTGAGGATGAGTTATATCCTGGTTGCAAGATAAGAAAATTAGAAGCAGTTGAAAAATTTATGGCTATCAAATCAGACAATGGAATGTTAAACACGTGTTTTGATCAAATATTTTCTTTGGTTAAAACACTGTTAACCGAAGGAAATTTTTTGCCTGCAAATTACTATGAGAGTAAGAGGCTGGTTCGGAATTTAGGACATAGTTTTCAGAAGATTCACGCATGTTCAAATGATTTCATTTTATATTCTAGGGAAAATGAGTCGTTGGATAGTTGTCCCACTTGTGGGAAATCGAGGTATAAAGAAGCTCAACTTGGAAAGTCTTGCTTGATTCCTATAAAACAGTTGAGATATTTTCCTCTTACATCTAGACTTCAGCGTTTATTCATGTCTAAGAATACAACGACAATGATGTCATGGCACAAAATGAATATCTCAACCAGTAAAATCTTGAATCATCCGGCCGATGGTGATTCATGGAAACATTTTGATAGAGTGCATCCATCCTTTGCTTTAGAATCCCAAAATGTGTGACTGGGTCTTTCCACTAATGGATTCTGTCCATTCGGATCTTATGGTAGTCAGTATTCATGTTGGCTTGTCTTTTTAACTCCGTAAAATTTACCTCCATGGATGTTGATGAAGGAACCCTATATCTTTTTGACCTTACTAATCCCACGACATCCGAAGAAGAATATTGATGTTTATTTGATTAAGAGGTCTGTTGAATTCTATGATATGGGATTCCATAATAGATTTATCATATTTTTTTCAGGATATTTGTGAGGAGACAACAGATTACGATGCTCTATGCAAACTTGAAGAAGATGTTCTTATAATTATATGTAAACGGGAAACAATATTCCCGCCGTCTTTCTTCGAATCAATGGAACATTTGATATTACATTTTCCATATGAAGCAAAATGTGGAGGTCCGATACAGTTTCAATGGATGTACCCATTTGAAAGATGCATGCATAAATTGAAAAAAAGTACGTAACAAAGCATCTGTTGAAGGATCTATTGCTAAAGCTTATTTGAAAGAGGAGATATCTTTTTTCTACTCCCACTATTTTGAATCCGAGTATCCTTCAAAACACAACCGCATGGGATGGAACAAGGGGAATATTGATGAAATTGACAATCAATTATATGTTTTTAACCAGTTAAAGCTTGGTTTTGGTGGTGTTCATGAATGATGGATTTCAGATGATGAACATCACAGAGCTCATACGTATGTTCTGCTCAACTGTGAAGAGATGACATCATTTGTACTATAAGTGCTTCTATTACTTATTCTAATATTTATGTTACAATAAATAAATTTGTTTTTTATAGATTTTATGATAATCATTTAAGAAAAAACTTCCATAAATTACAACAGCTTCTCTCGAAGAACGCAGACAAAAAAAAATTTCTCAGTGGTTTCAAATTCTGGTAACATAAAATTTTCATACTTTAACATCTCCTTCAATTTATAGTTTACTATATTGATAATTATATCACAAATTTTTAGGTGTCTCGACATGGTGATAAAATTGACAAATGACTTTGTATATTGAGTAACCCACCATCCAAAATGGGGAAATACTATAATGCATATGTGGTGAATGGTTTTCGATTTCATACACATGCATATGGGGAATCAAAAAAAAAACAATGAACAGTGGAGTTTTCTTGAGAGGATCTCATCATAGTGAAAATGAAGTTGACTTTTATGGCATACATGATGAAATCACTGAACTCTGTTATCAAGGACACCATTAAATAATGATGTTCAAATGTCGGTGGTTGGATACTGAGAGAGGCGTGCGTGTTCATCCGACTCATGGAATCATTGATATTAAATGTAAAAGTGTTCTTGTAGTAAATGAACCATTCCTACTGGCTCAATAGGCACATAAAATTTATTATGCAAAGTATTGTGCTACGTCAAGAGACTTGACTGATTGGTGGAGCATAATAAAAATGAAAATTCAAGACAATCGGTTTAGTCAAAGTGAATGTGCTTTCACTGAAGTGCAAGGAATTGAAGTTTTTCAAGAGAGTACTCAAAATCAATCTTTGTTACAAAGAGACATGAGTATCGATGATGACACCCCTCAATTAATAGTCAGTGATGATGATGATGACGGTAATGACGTCACAAATGAATTTGAAATGGTAAGAGATGAAGCAATTGGAACTCAAATGGATATCGATGATATTGAGGAGGAATATGAAGATGACATTGACAGATATGAAGATGATGATGAAGCTGAACATTGATACAATTCAATGGTAGTTATATATAATCATAACTAATATATATGTATATATAATAATAATTATCAATTATTTTCTAAAAAAATTCGTTTTCTGTTTCAGATGGATGAGGACACATTTCGTGAGTTGGCGGATGCTGACCTATCTTTCGATGTAGACGAGTTGCTGGCACCTGAACCTCATCCTGAAGGTGCTTCAGGGAGTACGTGGAGGGGGCGCGGTCTTGCATGACTGATGATTCCTAACCCCATCCCCGAGTGACGTCCACGTCTTGGGTTCGATCCATGCACCCAGAGGTGTGATAACCTGTGCATTTTACGAAGATTTCATTAATCTATTTACATAATAAAGGTTTGATTATTGTTTTTACAGTTTTCCGCATATAGCAGCCGGACAGGGCAACACTATTTTGCGCAACTATTTTTCTCATCCATGGAAGACATGGGAGCATATTCCTTTTGATGTGCAGTAGGACATGTTCGGTCATTGGTTGGTACGTACGTAAATAAATAATTATTATTTTGAAATTTATTTCATTTATAACTTGATATTTTGAATTATTTATAGGGTTTATGGTATCCGATTGAGGATACCATGCGTGACGCCATCCACGAGGCATGGGAGGTGGCCATGCAAGATCACTTTCGTTAGTTTTTGCACAATTTAAGAAGAGATTCCATGAAGAAATCATTAGTGTCAGATTTTGACGAGTCATGTAGAGCACACTGACCAGAGTACATTTCATCCCACGTATGGGATGGATTATGTGCACACTGGTTGAGTGGTGGCTTTCAGAGGAGATCATGTATGGGGAGGCAGAATCGGGGGAGACAGGAGGTGACTCATTGAGCTGGGAGTCGTACTTTCAATACTCATAGACAACATTTGGTATGTACATTTTTTATAAATATTTTATATAACTTTAAATATTAACAATATATTTTATATTCTTATAGGCTGTCGAGCATCCCGATATTATGGAGTACGACGTATATCGGAGGATATACAGTGATCCACCTACTAGGGAGCTCAGAGGTGATCGCCAACGTCACATCGTGGTCAGTATTATTTGTTTTCATGTTTAAAAATTAACTACATATAATATATTCACAATTTTAATTTTAAATTGAAACTACATGAGTCATATGAGACCGCAACGTCATAGACCCGGCCTGAGGGTCAGGCCGAGGCATTAGATCAGACCAGTGGCCATCCGTTTGATGAGGCGGCATGGATGCAGGCGACCCAATATGCCTTCGAGAATGGACGGGTAGTTGGTATCAGCTCTCAACTGACTCCCAGAGATTATTATGGCAATACTGCGATGTCGGTGTCCAGCTCGAGAGGAGCTCGTGAATCTTCTTCCGCTACACAGTATGAGGATCAGTTTCGATCTCAGTCTGAGTTGATAGAGGGTCTCCAAAACGAGCAGGAGGTGATGCGTCGGCAGAAGCAGCAGCATGAGGAGGAGCGCCGACGACAGCAGTAGGTGTACGAGGAGCAGATGAGTCGGTGGTAGCAGCATCAGCAGGAGCAGATGGAGTACATGCGCTGACTCACTCATGCCTTAGGGATGGAGTTTCCTCCACCAGCAGATCCCCCCTCCCCCTCCTCCTTCATATTAGTTATTATTTTATGTTATAAAGTTTGTAAATTTAAAATATGACATTTTTTCTATTCAGAGTTTCTGTCTCTATTATACAGGTGTCAATATTGTATTATTTAATTTCTATTTATTTTTAATACTTTATTATTTATTATTGGTATTTATTTTAATGTTTGTTTATTTTATTAATAATAATATTACTCTTAGTATTTTATTATTTTTTTATATTTCTTTTTGAAAATTTTGATAATTTTCATATTTTTATTTTCTAATTATTTTAATAATATTATATTCAGTATTTTTAATACATAAAAAGATTAAAAAATTTTAATCAAAATTATAATTTTTTAATTATTTATAATAATATGAATTCGTTATATTACTATATTTATATTATATTATATTATTTATATTACAATATTATTATGATTAATAATATTATACATATTTTATAATATTAATTTTTTATATATATATTTAACTTTTTTAATATTTTAATTTAATTATAATTTTTTAAATATTTGAATGATTTTCTGTTATAATATTTGAATGAATTATAATTGTATTATTACTATTATAATATTAATTAAAAAATTTTTATTAAAAATTTAATTTTTTTTATACATATTTGTGACGGGATAATCATCCCGTCGCAATAGGTAATTGTGACGGGATGGTATCCCATCGCAATTAAAATTCTTTTAAATTTTTTTAAATTTTTTTAAATTGCCTATTCCTATGGGAATATTTTCCCGTCGCAATTACTTATTTCTTTTTGTTTGGAAAAACAAATTTAACTCTTTCGCGACGGTATTCGTGGCCCGTCGCAAATAACATTTAGGACAAGCGCATCTCAAAAGTTTTATTTAATGTTTTTAATATATATATCGATTAGTATTTGGTACGGGACATATTACCGTCACAAATAATATTTTTAGAGACGGACCCATCGCAAATAGTGTTAGTTGCGACGCCATTTACCGCAACGGGTCATTTGCGACAGACCCCCGTCGCAAAGAGCCTTTTGCGACGGGATCCCGTCGCAACTGACCCATAAAAAATGGGCTTATTTCAAGTAGTGTACCACATCAGGATATGGAAGAGATTCACGAAAATATCTTAAATCTATTATAGAGTCCCTAAATAGGCAATAATACCCCAGAAAAGGATGTGATGTGCCCAATCTCTCATGCTCTCGATTAATGTGCTTTCTTAAGTACCATTTGGTCTCAATACCCAAATGAACACCTACATTTAAAAGGCATAAATGTTCATTTTTGTTGACTTTTTATTCAATTTTAGTTTCTAAGTGAAATGAAAATTGTGAAACTAATGTGAGTAATTGTGCATCTATACAAGAACCCCCACAATAAATCTTCATCACCCAATCCTCAAACGTGAAATAAAAATGGGGAAACTAGTCTGAAAGCATATAATAACAAAATAACTAAATCATTATATGTTTCTATTATTTTATTTCTTAATCCTAGAGAACTATACCATCTCATAAGGAAAAAAAATGTGTGAACCTGACATGAATTTCCCATATAATAAAAACAGTTGGTCGACTATGTGTCAGGCCATGTTGTTTTTAATCCCCTAAAAAAATGATTCAAATGACATGAAATAATTCAGTTGAAAAATAACCATTGTCTCTAGAAAATAAGTAATTATCCCCTTGAATATTTCACATGAGGCATATGGCCAAACTGAGAAAAAAATGGATAATTGTGTTACCCATGCACAACTGCTTGACCATGATTCACACATGAGATAATGAACTAATCAATGATATTATTCTTTATTGTTTTTATGAATGAATAAACTACCATCATAGAAATGTTGAACTGAGATCATATCTTCCTCATGTGAATGTTTTTGAACCAAAGATATATTAGTAACCTCCATAGGTTTGAAAACAACCTTACCCACATCAAAACTTCTAATTTGGGGGGTGAATATGATGGTTTGAGAATACCACCAAAATTTTATGTTCCTGAACCTTAGGAATTACCATCGGGGTCCCTAAGTGCTGAAGTAGACACATTTGTCTCATTCAGAGAAAGATTCATTGAAACTAGTGGATCCTGCTTCCACCACTAATCACTTCATAAGACTATCCCCGGCGCATGGAAATTATCACATTCCATATTTTAAGAAGGTGAACCATGTAGATAACTATGACTCCATTCCAGTTATATAGCTGCATAGGTGGGTCCTGTCAACCACTATCACCATCTTCATCAAGCTAGTTCCCCTCGGTATCCTACTGAGAGCACCAACCGATAAATTTCAACCTTGGATATTTAGTCATGGGTGCGAAGAAAGCCTCATTGGGAATTGAAATATGTGGATCAATGGATGTAGGATCATATCTACACTTCTGATGATGAAACCCATCATTATATTATAAATATTTCAAGTTGGTATTCTTATAGCACTGCTCTCTCAGATCATGTGTTCATGCATATTCCCACAAAAAGAATGAAGGAGTCATATATCTATTCCCCCATCCATAAATCCATCATTATATTTTGAAATAAAATGGATAATAAGAGTGGTATTATGTCCCTGCATCAATCAAATTTAAGCACTACTATATCTTGGAGACCAAAAATTTGTAGGCCTATATTTGGGACCACATTTTATTAAATTGACTCTATATTCATGAAATAAAAGAAGAGCTCCGTTGGCATATTCCGACACTAGTATTGATACAGGGAAAGGAAAATATTCCTATCTCAATATCCAAAGTAGAATATCACCCTTATAATTAATAAAATCTGGCTACTCTAGAGAAATCAAAATTTTTTTCTCTATTCCATGATGATTATCAGAATATTCTAATAAATAACAATAGGATGAGTCCCATATCATCATTATGACCGGGGATCATAAGAACAATTTGTATCTTACGTCTAGACATGAAGATATTCCTATTATAAAAGACTAGTAGAATACTCAATAATAATAGGAATGAGATCATATCCTCATTTCAATCGAAAATTAGGAGCTTAGTTTGGCACATGACTTGAGATAAGCACACATTCCTATAGAATAAGAGTAGAAACATACACCCATAAATCATAAAAGGACCATATCCCTTATTTAATCACGGTTTATTAGTACAATATATATATCACCTTAGAGTAGGCTTAAATCCCTTCCAATGAAGCTACTCAGTATATACCCATAGTTTCAAGAATCTTGGATGATATCCCTACATCTTTCGATGAATGACTACACATGATTTTGTGTGAGGATATATAGGAGGAGTCTTATATCCCACATCCCATTAGGATGCCCAATTAACATATTCTAAAATAGAAATCATATTCGAATCATGATCATTTCTTTGTTTTATCAAGTATTTACTAGCATATTCTGGTAACCAACCATAGGTAGGCTCATTTTCCCATTGAAATAAATAATCTCATCTATATACTCCAATATCTTCCTAGAAGCAGGCTTATATCCCCAAAACACCATGGCGTTATAAACATATTCAATTAAGAATCACGTAGTGGGATGATATCTCTAATCAACCCCAAAAGGTATGTTTGTATATTCTGTCCACGATGAAAAATAATGCACATATCCCCCATATTTTTAATTCCAATGTCATTAAGGTTGTATGATGATTATTCGAAACACTTCAAGGCTCCATGGACTCTTAAACCAATTAAGAAATAGGTCACTACCTTTACTGTCTTATCCATGAAATTGTCGAAATTGATCACATGGACACTACTCTAGATGACTATCATGGAAAACCTCTATAATGTAATATCTCTCCAAATAAATAACTCCTCCCATTTCCTAGACACCTTCTTATAGTGAGGTTCTCAAAACTCAAGAATATTTTTATAGAGATGTTCTAAAAACATTGAGGTTAATCAAATATAGTGCCTCATCCACTAACAATATCACTTTACCATGGTCAGTAGGAGACCCAAATAAGAAAAAACTATGGTCTGACTAGGTGGAGGCATATAATTCCGGGGAATAAGAGACCAACATGGATATACTAAGAGATTTGACTATAAAAAACATAAAAACAATGTTTTGGATTATCACTATTTCTAGCTATGGCATTCTAGATGATCTTGATAATGAGTTCATTCCTTACCTATGCCATAACATGTAGGTGACTCATCAACCATTAAAGGATTTGAACCTCCCCTTTCTAGGATATTAGGGTTACCTTCAGACCATATATACACTTTATTGTCAAATGGACCTGGATGCTATCTCTATGGCCTAGGAACTGATACTACAAAATCAAAACAAAAATATAAAGATTTTTCCCTCCATTTCACCAACAATCATCAACAAATGATTTCTAAGGCCTCGTTAAGAATTCATATCAAAGGATGTGGAAAGTATGGATTAATTCACTTCTCCATATAGATGGAATTGTAGAAATCCAAAAAATATATAATCCAATAATTTTATAGTTGATGGAGAAAATATGGGACTAAGTAATTGATGACCTAGTTAGTTTATTGGGAATGACTCCCCCTCTTTAAATACACATATAAGTTTTGAACATAGTGATGGGAAAACAAATAGAATACTAAGTTGGGACCCTCCAAAAAATGGTAATTAATTTTAGAAATGGAATTAAATGTTGTGGACTACCTAAAAAATTCCTATAGAATATGACCCCCATCATCAGCATCTGCACCTTGATCATACACTGGAATAATTGTGTAAAATCAGACTTATCACAATAGTTGTTTCCAATGTAGCTATCCAAGAGTGAACCCAAATGACAGGGATTGAATAATTTTTACCATTGCTTCCACCCATAGGGCCATCAAACCTAGAGAGAATCAAATAAATTTTTATAGTATATATAAAATAACCCTACCCTATAGGGTTAAGGGAATACTTTCTGAATCTATAGCACTAGGTTCATCACTCTCGAATATGGTCTTGGGGAAATACATGGGTGTTCTTGTTTGAACCCATAACTCATGTCTGGTGGAACTTATATATCAATTTCAATCTTAGGAGCCATCATATACTTGATATAAGACATGAAATCCTCAATAATGGGAATAGAATATTTGAATAGTGTCCCTGAATCATCCCTAACCTTTAATGATTGGTTAATTATCATCATCTTCTTCAACCATGATGGAAGAACTATTATCCAAGTTAGGAGCTAAATATTGATGGAATCCAACCCATTAGTTCATCCTAGCATGATACATACTCTTACTATTTGGGGAACATTCAGAAATCTGGACCCAAAACTACTTTAAGGACACTATTCATAGATATTGATAAGAGGAATATTTGAAAAATTCAATTAACCCCCATAAGGGTTGTAAGGTAAAATTTCCCAATATGTCCAGGTGTTAGAGAAATGACAATGGTGATACCTTTGAATGATGAGTGGGTGGTGTAGAATCACTATATTGTTTGGTGATTAATTAGATAACTTCTATTTCATGATGAAAATCAGTGAATATTTTCACAATCAACAAAACATAAGATATATATTTAAACATAAACATGGAGGGATGAAATTATGAAAATTTTCCATGAGAGGTAGTTGATTGGGATGCACAAACTGAGGTTGATCGTATGCCGATTCTGAGAAGGATCCAAAACCTGGAACTAATTAATTGAGAATTTCCACCTACATGGCAGAACATTACTATGTAGAAAGGGAAAGTTGTGGCTACATCCCACTCACCACATAGTGGAGAAGAAATTAACTCTATATATGAATGGATAGTATAATATGAAAATGAAATACAAAATCTGAAACAACTCAATGAGGAACTACTCAGTGGAAACATTCCTACTAGTTATCATATTTATGAAAATGAGAATACCTCACCCCCATACACTAGGAGAGAACTATTTAGACCATAAAAGGATAATTTGAGCACCAATATGGCTCGAGATCTAGGGAACTAGTCTAAAAAAATGTGGAAGATGAGGATAATCGTAAATTTTCACCATTATGATGAACTACCCTATCAGGGTGATCATTAAATCCTAGAAGGGTTTGAGAAGTGGAGGGTTTTTAATGTTGGTATAACTCATCAAGCCTCGACTTCTCCACATACATTGGAGGTGGTCTAGTTAGTTGTACCCTTATAACTCCTAAACACCACTGATTCTATGACTCTTTGAATTAAAGACATGGACGTCTGGCACACCCCCATGCAACCAAAAAATAATCCATATCCCAAATGATTAGATGAAAATTTTCCCACCCTTAATTTTTTAAATCCTATATAATCAACCTTTAAAGTAATGATTTATCAATAAAAAAATCTCATGCTCTTCTTGTCTCTATATATCCCGATGAGAGGCCCTCAAGATTTAGAGGAGGTGAAAAAACATGGATATTTTTTAAAAAACACTGCTATTTACATCCTTCATTTGATACAGAAGCCTTCTAGTATGATTCATTACAGGATGAGAATACCATAATTATCAATTCCTTTATCAATTTAGATCTACTCTAAGGAAAAAAATTCATCCTCACAAATATGACAAAACATGAAAATGAGTGGATTGTGACTTCATCTCTATATGGAATGGTTTAACCTATTTAGTCACCATCCCACTTTCACAAGAGTAACTACTAGATCATTGCGATGAAAATAATTAAGATGATATGAAAACAGATTTAACATCGATAATCTATATAATATGATTCTATGAGTTCATAAATACAAAACAATGCATAGAAAATTACATTCAGTGGACCTAGGATAAATCCAATCCCACGTCCTTGGAATAGATAAAAATGCATGGTAATGTAGATAATACTACTATTATGTTCATACTAGTAGCATTACCCATTCAAGCACCTAGTTTGTCCTTGAAATATCTAGCCCCTCATGTCGAGTTGTATCATAAACAAAATCACCCTCATTTATAAGTGAAAAGAGATCATGTTTTCCATAAATTTGATGAATGGATAAATAAATATTATTACTTAATAAATGAGAAGGTCCCTAGTTATTTCCATGAGGTAATATAAAATAACATAATCAAGACACTATATCCCTTGAAAACAAAAAAAGGTCAAACTTACTGGTCGCCTTGACTTTCGCCCTTTCCATAAGAGGTTGTGTCACACTATCTAGGAATACTTCATCTTCAATGATTTCCTATAAAGAATTATTGTTTCTAGGAAGGTTATACTAGTGTATCCCCCAAAATAGTTAATTGTTTTTACCCATATCCCGTCTAGAAGAATTGGGTGAATAAAAATTAGTTTTGGTTATGAGTGTTCAGAAGATAGATAACTAGATGACTCAAGATATTTAACTGAGCCCATTCTACCCAGAAATCATTGTATTGAAAACCAAGAATGAAATAATTACATAAGTATTAATCATTTAATACAACTACTATAGGTAGATGTAATCATCTAATGTGGGAAATGATAGAATAGAAAAATTCATATCCATCTCCATCAAAATCTATGACTCTTGCTAACTTCATTCCTGAAATATCTGGAGAATGAGAACCACCCCCACTAAATGTAAAAATCATCAAATAAAGAACACATATTTGTTTCTTTTAATTTAGTTAACCTAAAACATCCTTTTTCTTATACAACACATTCCTACAAGTATGAGTTCTTTATACCTAACCAGAGAGATGGATGCCAATGACATAGAACCTGGTGATACAAGGGATGGCACATGCATGAAAAAACACAATATTTTTTTCACATCCCCATGAAAACTGTATATACAGTCTAGAATTAAGGGATATCACTCCTAAAATACCCAAATATACAAGTAGATTCCTCATATCCCTCTTGAATTCATTCAATACCAATCATCTTACATGACCAACTAGTGGGGTTTGGATTAGCTGTTCATCCAAGAAAAAGGGGAAGACCGATGTTACCAACTACAGTTGTGTCATATGATCACTCAACCTATAATTAGGTACTAGTCCCAACAAACTCAAATATTACAACTCTTGATCCATAAAATAGGGGCAAAACCACCTTTGGTAGTATAGACTTATGGCACAAACATATGAATTTATGATGTAATTATTAGTTCATCCAGCGAAACTCTCAATCTTAGAATTTCTATATCTTTAAAAATAACTTAGTGTGGCACTAATTGATTCCTTCCATATCCCATAATAGTTTAAGAAACATGTCACATCAACCATTTTTTACTATTTGGATACTATTCCATCTAAATTTAATATCATTATATCATCCACTGAACAATATCAGGAATAATTTTATAGGGACATATCTCACCCCTGTATGTTTTAGGATGAATTGATAATATTTAAACTTGAAGGGATATAGTTAAAAATGGTTCCAAGAACAACATCATCCATTTTCATACCCTTTGAAAAATGAGATATAATAAGGGGGGCTTATTATCGACAAAGATAACCATTCAAGAAAATGCTTAGATAGAGAAAAGTCCCCTCGGGAAGATCAAGATTGTGGAATAATTTGGGGATCTTACATCTAACAATGAGTTCATTTTTATCCTATAGGACATATCATAAATCCCTTCTTGGAATAACATGTCTTCATAGCCAAGAAGTTGTACATGCAATATGTCTTCAATTCTTGAAATACAAAATCAATGGAAAGGTTGACATACTACATGGTGATAACACCACCCTTGAGTTTCAAAAATCCATATGTGCTAAGATAGATTTCTACAAGTGATGTGGCCTTAATTCAAATTTTTTTCACATCTCTTTTGATAGTTAAATTATTCTTTTTTTAATTTTTTATTTTAATGAAAATTTTATTTTTAATATTTATTTATTATCAATTAGTTAATTATGGACTAATCTATTATAAATGTTTAATTTATGTATTATTTTTGTTATTTTTGTTTAATTTGTTTATTTCTTCATTAGTTTTTATTCTAAAATTTTAATTTTTATGTTTTATGATTTAATATTTGTGTTTAGTTTTATTTATTTGTTAACAATTTGTTAATGTGTGTTTTTTATTCAGTTTAATTTATCAAATATTTCATTGTAGAACCTTTATTCGCACTGTTAATTTTTTTTAGTTTTTAATTTTTAGTGTAAGTGGTCCACTGAAGATAAATTTATTTTTCTACTTGCCTAGGAAAATTTGGAAGGATTACATTGAACAAATCTTTTATCATCCTCTGTAATATTTTTTGGTTTAAAAAAAGATAAAAACCTTTGACATAATGGAATTCTCTTACTCACTCACATAAGAGAAAAATGTTCAAGGGATAAATCCTTCTCACATAACATAATTCTAAAATACATTGTAAGATAAATTGAGGCTATATAAGATAATTTATCTTTTGCGACACACACCGAGATCCACAACCAATGATGTTTCCACCAAAGGAAGAATAAAAAATTAGCAGATAATATTACAATGTTGATGTTAGAGATCTATTTGAAGTGGATGAAGGTCTCTGGATATTGGATATAAAATGTGGATCTATGAGGTTGACCAAAAATCCCAACCAGATGTTGAACCAAAAATGAATGTTGATTCAGGGAGTTCAGTATCTGAAACCCCACCGCCACATTTAGTAGGTGTTTCAAGCTTCAATGATTCCAGATCCATTATTTTAAACATATTAGAGTAAATACTTGTTGAATCCGACCACTGTTTAAGAGTGGCATTGTCACAACTATTTTCAGTTGATAAAGTTATTTCTGTGAGGTTATGTAGGAATGAAGTCTTAGTTGAGTGATATCTGATATAGATCCTAGATCCACAATCAATCCAAGTTACAATTCCATAATGATGACTATAAAATTACCACTCAATAATAAATGAAACTTGAAGATGATTTTTGGGATACCATGATGTACTGAGGAGAAGAATCAATTCCAAATCCAAGCTTGAAGTCATTCAATAATTTTTTTATTTGAAGGATTTATTAATGAAAATCAAGAGGAATCAATGAGGATTGATTATATAGTTTCAAGATCAAAAAATCATATAGGACAGGTGTTCGAACCTTTTTTTTTGATGAAGTTTCCCTCATGATCTCGTTTTTCCATGGTCGTCTAGTTGATTTTAGTTTCCCAAATGGGGCTTCGCTGTTGAATTTTTAAGGAGATAACTGAAGGTTGAATTCAGACTTATCAGGTACTCAATGAATCTCTATTTGGAAGAATAGTGGCCAAACGCTACATTGACTTTGGGTATATGCTTGGTTGAATTTGTTTTAACCAAATATTTGAGAAGGATATGTCTATGGACAATGATTCTTATATGAATGGTGTATTCTATTTGATGTAATCCCAATATCAATAGATATTTATTTAAGAATAACTGGGTATTGAATAATTTCAACACTTCTACTTCTTTCACTATGTTGAATTCACCAGATGTTCTTCAAATTTCTAGTGAGAGATAATGGGGAGTTGGTGGCCTCATTATGGGATAGTTTTTTTGAAATGGTGCATTCAATTGTTTAAGCATGTTTTAGAGTTGTGGGAGTATTTCTTTGAGCGACATGGTGGGGATATAAGAATTAAGAGAGTTGAAACCATCATTGACAAAAGACATTACTTTTTAGAAAAAAAAGTCATTGCATTGAGATGGAAAATAAAAGATGTGTTGTGAAGAACAAATGGGGAAAAATTCATCATTTTTCTCAAACACACATTTTTGAGATCTAGAGTGGGATATAGAAACTGAGAATCAGGTTGCTAAAGATAGCTATGATTCCTTGACTGAGAACCCTCTTTTATTAATTATTATCCTGTTTCTTACTAATTATTATGAAATGATGTAAAATTGAAATTCTAATTATAATTATGGATTAATATTTTAGGGGTACCACATTGACTTGATAAAACATACTATTTTATGAATAATTATTTCTTTTTTTTGCACCATCAATTAATTCTTGAATATTTTATAATCACTTTTTTTAAAATAAAAAAAATTGTTTTTGATTTAAATTCAATCAATAATGGGTTCAACATTTTCAATCGCCTGACAAAAATATTATTTGAGAGAACACCACAAAGAAATTAATTGAAAAATTGATTTTTTTAAACATATAATCAATTTACTAAATGATTTATTCTACAGTTGATAGATTGTAGAATTAAATTTTTCCTAGGATGTCACATTGAATTCTCTTGTTAACAAATCAAATTTATAGTTCCAGTGAAACTCTAATGCATGAATTGAAAGAAACATTTATTAAATCAGTCAATAAAGTTCCCTATTTTCATCCTATTGCAAACCATAGTCTGTTCTTATTTTCCTGAAAATTGTTTCTCATGTTTCTATTATGCTTCTAGTACTTGAATGAATATATATTTTGTGTGTTTTCTTGTTCGTTAATTTTTTTTTTCTTGGTTGAAATGTAAATCTTCTTTCCCTGAGGTTCCACAACCTACACAAAAACTATACGAGTTTTTAATAGGGTTTGTAAATAGTATATTTTTTTGTTCTCAAGGAATGTTTGGTGAAATTTTGGTGACACTGTTAGGAAAGGCATGTTCGGAAAGCAAAAAAAAATATAGACTTCAAGAAAACATAATAAATTAAAACTTGTTAAAAAATTTAAAATAACATCTTTAAAAAAATTTACAACCATTAAAAAAATTTGGAAATTAAAACATAATGAGAAATTAATTTTGAATTTGGGTGTTCATTCAAACTATATCCTATTCTGAAAAATTGGAACCTTTAATATCTGAAATAAACATTCACTGTTCAACAATTTAAAAGAAAAACTAATCAAAAATAGAAGAAAATATGAAAAATCAGAATAATATTCAAAACAAAAATTGGAATCCTTAACCTATTTGGAATGATCTAGAAGAGATATTGTTCCTTAGGGATTTTTAGGTGCCAAATGGTTCAAGTAATCTATTTTCTATTCTACATTCTCCAAGGGCTTGAAACTATGAGATAAAACAATCTCATATTTTCTTGTTAGAATATTACAATTGACTTCTTAATGAGTACTCTTTATAATTCATTATATATTTTTATTGTATAGGGAAACGACTACCTTTTAGTGGGATGGGTGAGGAAGTGATAAATCTTAGAGCATTCCCTTTTTTAAATGGAAATTCATGGTCTTGGTTTCAATAGAATAATGAGGAAATTTTTAATACGTTGGATTAGATGTTTAATGATTTTGTAAAGAAATTTTATCCATGAATAAAGACCACCAAAATTATTCATAAAATCATTGGATTTTTGAAAGTTGAGGGTGAGATATTCGACAATGCATGGGATAGATTTAGGGGTCTTCTTAGACAGTGTACAAATCATCAGCATACTCCACAGTTTCTTATGGGAACATTTTACATTCATCTTACCCATTATCACCAAAATTTAGTTGATCAAGCTTCTAGTAGAGATTATAATGATACTATTTCTGAAGAATTAAAATAAATATTCAATACAATTGTATAGAATTCCTAGCATAAGTGTTATAGGATAAAAATTATAGTTATTAAAGATAATAAATTTTTTAAAAATGATGAAGTAAATGTTGCAAGACATTTTTATGAAAATAATAAAATTTTATTAGATAACAATTCCACTATTGTGGTATGTATGTAAATTCCAACTCATTTTTACCTAACATTGATATAACTACCCAACAACCTAGGAATGAAAAAATTGTTGGTTACCAAAATATTTTTGAACCACCAGATAATCCATTTTATAATAATTACAATTTAGGTTTTAGATATCATCCTAAAATTTCATGGAAGGAGAATGGGGTTTTGAGACTTATGGTACCCCCTATTTTCCTACAACAACCAAGGATATAATACCAAAATCAAACTTGGGTAGAACCTTCTATGTATCAAGGGATCTTTGAGGGATAAATGTTCTCTAAAATTCCTCAAATTATCAATAGAATGAATTTTCTGAATGAAAAGTCTAATACCATGTTGAAAAAACTAGAAGCTCAATATGGCTTTTATTATATTCAATTTGATACAAGAATGAAAAATATAGAAATTCAAATGGGCCTACTTGCTAGAGGTTTAAATAAAAGACCTAATGGGAAGTTACCAAGAACTACTGAATTCAAGACTAGGGAAAATATTATTTATATCACTACTAGGAGTGGTCTTCAGACTCATCAAGAATCCCGTAAGGACACTAAACTAGATGAAACTAAAATTCTGAAAGAAAATGATATCCCAAAAAGAAAAATCACTAAAACTAGAAAAGTGGACATCCCTATTGAAAATTTTGTACAAACTGTTGTTCCAAAAATTTAAGATTATGATAAAGAGAAAAAAATAATGAAAAATAAATGGAAGGAAAAAAATGAAAATGTACCGAAATTGATGCCAATAGTTTCAAATATTTTTTTACACACATTCTTTTTCATGATATAATCAATAAAAACACTCATGAACTAGTACTTCTAAAATTTCATGAGTTGTTTGAAAAGACTCATATTATTTTTCCATTTTTGATAAGTTTTAATCTAGATTTATTTATATATGAAAATGATTAAAAAAAGTGTCTCAAACAAGAATTAAATTGAGGAGTTTTACACTTATATATTAACAAGTGTAGTGGAGTAGTTCAAAATTGGATACCTCCAAATCTCAAAGATCCTATTAGATCTTTATTCTAGGTACGTTTTGAAATAGTGGAAAAGTCAACTGCCTTTGTGACCCTAGATCCAAAGTCAATAAAAATATCTACTAACTATTTATGAAGTCGAGATTAGGATATATTTTACTACTGCTGTTGTCATATAGTTGGCAGACTTCTCCATCACCCACCGAATAAGAAGATTTGATGATTTGATTGTCAGAGTTGGGAAACCGTTTGTACCTACTAATTTTCTTATATATGACATGAAGTGTGACAAAGAAGTCTATATAATTCTTGGTAGGAACTTACTTGCAACTGGAGGAGTTGGAAAAAATGATTCTAATGAAAAATTGATTATTAATTTTGGAGATAAAACCGAAGTGTTCAATGTTTTGAAAAAACCCAATGTTTCAACATAATCTAGAAAATTTTAACTGATAATTTCAAATAATCAGAAGAATATTTTGATCAAGAAGAATAATAATATTTAAACATGATTTATGAGATAAATAAAAGAACCAAACAAGTTTAATCATTCGTGTGTATTTTCAAAAGTAAAGAATAAGAGCCGATATATGTTTATTTAGGTGAATTTCTAGAAAATTTAGACAAATTTTTATTAAAAAAAAATTAAAACAAAAAATTGAAATAGAATCTGAGGGTTTTCCAATTTTGGGTAGAAGTAAGGTTGAGGTTTTATTTAGATCACATTAATTTTTTAGAAAACAAATTGAGGACCTTTGACCTCCTAGTCCCATGTTCCTTCTAGTCAATAATCGCCAACTATAGAGCTAAAAACTCATCCTTTCGATCTCAAATATTCTTTTTTGTGTAATGTTTTTACCTTTCCTATCATAATTTTTGTTGAGTTAGTTGTGAGTCATGAAGATAGTTTTTTTAGTTCCTAAGATGTTTAAATCTGTTATTGGATAGTCCAAATCTAGTATTACATGATTTTTTCCAAATATTTGTATGAATAAAATACATAAGGAACCTAATTACAATTCTAGAATTAAAGATAAAAGAATATTAAATCCAAGCATGAAAGAGGTTATTAGAGAAGAGGTAGTTTAGATTCTTTTTGATGGAATAAATTTTCCTATATATGACACTCCCAAGCTTATTCTATTGCAATTTTTTCCAAAAAAGGGATTTTCACAGTTGTTACTAATGAAAAAAATGTGGAAATTAAAATTAGAAAAGATATAAAGTTGTGGGTCTATATAGAATATCAAAAAATTAACTCTTCAAAAATAAAATAACATTTTACAATGCCATATATATATATAAAATCATTGAATGGTTGGCCAAAAAATATTTTTTCTATTTTCTGGATGGTTATTATGGTTACAACATAATTCTTGTAGCCTTAGTAGACCAGGATAAAACCACCTTTACTAATAAGTTTGGGACATTTTCATATAAGAAGATTCCCTTTGAACTTTGTGGCACTCCATCCATAATTTAGATGTATATGATGGCTATATTTTTTAACATTATTGAGAGAATTATTGAAGTGTTCATGGATAAATTTTCTATTATTAGTTCCAATTTTTACGGATGTTTGAAATATTTAGAAACTATTTTACATATGTGAGGAAACTAACCTAGTCTTAAAAAGGGATAAATATTAGTCCATGATTACAGAATGAATTGTATTAGGCCATAACGTTTTTAAGAGGGGGATTGAAGTAGACAATTATATGATTGAAGTAATACAAAAACTTCCACCTCTAACAAATTTAAAAGGGATTAGATGTTTTCTATGACATGATGGATTTTACCGAAGATTCATCAATGACTTATCTAAAAATTTTAGGACCCTTTTCTCACTATTAGTGAAGCATATAACATTATTTTTTTATGATAAGTTCTAATAATAATTCATTCTACTAAAGTAAAAGCTAATATCTTGACCAATAATCACTTCGCCTGATTAAAATCTACTATTTGAGGTTATGTGTGATGTTAGTGACTCGACAGTTGGGAAACTTTTGTTTCAAAGAAAAGAGAAGAGGTTATAAGTGATTTAATATTCCATTATATTTCTTGATGATGAAAATAAAAAGTATTATACTATTGAGAAAGTGTTAACAACAATCATGTCTTCCTTCGACGTGTTTAGGTTATACCTCATAGGATCAAATGACATAATATTCACTAATCATTCTACAATGAAATATCTTTTGGATAAAAGGTATAAAACCCAATAATTATGAGGTGGAAATTGTTGATTCAACAATTTTATTTAGATATTAAAGATAATAAAGTTGATGAGACTGTCTTAGATAGACACTTTTCAATATTATTTACAACCTCAATTCAAACAAGCAAGACAATAGAATTCAATTCTTCTTTTCTCGATGAATAATTCATTACTATATGAGTGAAACAATCTGCATGGTTTTCTAATTTTTCTAACATCTTAGCAATTGGTTTCATGCCAAAATAACTTTCAAATAATAAAAGATAAATATTCACTACTGAACTTATGTATTACTTTTGGGATCATCCCTTGCCCTTTTGGAAGTGTGTTGATGGGATTTTAATGAGTTGTGTTCTTGAATAGGAATGATTTCTATTTTAGAGAGTTTTGGTTCTTCTCCTTGGGATAGACACCACGGTGTAGAGTGAATAGAACAAAATATTATCTAATTAGGTTTTTACTAGACAAACCTATTTAATTATGCAAGAATTTTTGTAATAATATGTGATAAATGTCAATGTTTTGGGAATGTGGGTAGGAAATAAGAGATGCCACTAAAGGGGAATTTAGAAGTTGATATTGTTGATATCTGGGTGTTATATTTAATAGGACCATTTTCATATTCATGTATAAATTAATAAAAACTTGGTGTTGTTCTATACTAAGTATCTAAGTACGTTGAGGCTGTAGGTTGTCCAAAAATATTGCTTGTAGTATTTTCAGTTTCATCAAGAATAATATTTTATCCAGAGTTGGTGTGACAAGTGTTTTTCTCACTGATAATGGTAAATATTTTAAGAACATTAATTTAAAATAAAATATGTAAGAGTGTGGATGTATTCATTAAACTGGTAGCACCTATCACCCATAATTCAGTGGCCAGGGAGATGTCTCAAATAGAGAGTTCAAATATATTTAATAGGAAACTATTAGTAGTTAAAGAAATGAATGGTCTTTAAAGCTGGATAAGGTATTATATGACTGCATTATCATGTATAATACTCCTCTAAGGATTTATCTTTATAAAGAACTATTTGGAAAGACATTTTATTTGACTATAAAGCGCCACAAGAAATCTTATTTTCGAATAAAATCCCTCAATTATGATTTGATGTCTGATTGAGAAAGGAGGCTATCGGAGTTAAGTGAGATGGAAGAAATTCAAATGGATTCTTAAAATAATTCCAGAATTTATAAAGTGAGATCAAAATAATTTTATGACCCCATAATTCAAAATAGGCTTTAGTGGTTGGACATATGGTCTTACTTTTTTATTCTAGATTCAAACTATTTCTAGGGAAACTAAAATCGAAATGGTCGAGACCCTGTAATATCTTGAAATTGTTTGTAAATGGATAATTGGAATTGGTTGGAGATTATAATTGGCCATTATTGGTTAATGGTTAGAGAGTTAAACATTACCTGGAGGCATTGTCAAAGGTCTTGGATATCATCTCTGTTTTGGAGAGGTGATTTTTTATGAGCCTAACTGAGGACTTTAATCTAAGTGCATCATAGGAGTCAACCCATGAACCCTATTTTTTCAATTTTACTTTTAAATAAATAAATAACTACTTTCCATGTTCATCGTTATCTATTGTTCTACTATTTATTGACAATTATAGTCATTGCATAAGTGTTTAAATTGTTCTTAGGGTAAGTCATTCTATTTTCTGGAAGCAAAAAGTTTCTTTGGTTAAAGATTCAACTATTCATGAATTCTTAGTGGAGCTATAAGCCCAAACATACTTGATTCACATATTTAATCATTCTATATATTTAAATTCTATATTTAAATCTGTTTTATTTTAAATTATGTTGATATTTTTAATTTTATATGTACTAAAACATTTTAGCTAAGGGAATTCACTAAAGTTTTATATGGGGATTAAATACTCAATGAGCTTAAAAGTATTAAATCTTAAATAAACAGAGGAGTTTTAGTTTTTTTACCTTATTTTAATTATTATTATTCATTAATTTACACTATATGAAATTTAGTGTGGGGGAAACTCCCTTGTTGTTTGGAAATTATTTCCCTTCTTGACAACTTGAATTAATATTCTTATAAATTTTGATTTTTTTGGAAACAACACTTATTTTCATGAAATAATGGTTAAACATGCTGCATTCTTTGGAATTGTAAAAAATTTGGGCAATAAGTCAAAGATGTTTAAGAATGTACTTAGTTTTTTTAGAAAAGTGTTGGTAGTTTGTGGAAAAATTCACAATAACTTGTACCATTACCATTATAAACATTTCATTTTACCACTGAATTGAAAATTCTTTTGAACTTTAAAAATTATGAAGTGTTCATCAACCGTGAGTTCAACTTTGTGGAAAAATATGAGTTTTTAGTGTGGGGGTGATAGTCTTCTTTAAAAGATAAACTACGATTTAATGAGAACCCTATCAGATTCCTTATATTTTATCAAAAATTATTAGTTTATCAGTATTCTATTTACATTGTTTTATTTAAAACAATTTCTTAAGTTTTAGGATTTTAAATCCACTTTCAGGTAGGTAATTTCTATTATTCTATTGATTTATTTCAGAAAATCCTTTTTAATTTTCCCCAAGAATTGTTTTTTGATAAAATATTGGTGATTTTTTTAAAATTTCCATTGGATTGGAACATTTTAGTTGGAATTGAACCCATTAAATTTTTCTATAGTTGGATTATGAAACAAAAATCCTAATCAAACTTGAGAAAAAAATTCTTCTTTATTTAAGACTTTAATAATTAATCTACTTGATGAGTTATTTATCTTACTTTTAATTATTAAACATTCTCATCCAAGCAGAGTATCTAATTATTATGAGTTTTAATTAAATTTTTTGGATCACGTGGGGGTAAAGGGATGTTTGTAAATCTAGTTGGATGCAATTTGAAATGTTTTGAATTAATTTCAATATTTTCAATTTCAATTAGTTTATTAAAATAAGAAATAAAATTTTCACAAGATTTGATTGATTTTAAGGGGAAAATTTATTTTTCTATCTCAAGAGAGTCCATGGAGAAAATTTTATTTTAAAACTAATTCTATGTGGAATTATACTTTATCAATTTTGAGATATATTTTTCTCCACTATAATTAAATAAGTAATTTCTCGAGGACAAGAAATTCTTAAGTATGTGGGGACTTGATGTGGCCATAATTCACATGTTTTTTCCACATCTATTTTGATAACTAAATTATTCTTTGGGTGTTTAATTTTGTTTTAAATTCCGTGTTTTATTGATAAAAAAATCATGATTCAGATGTTATTAATGAGTTTCATGTTTCTCTATAAGTAATACATATTTTGAGATGGGTAACATATTTGTTTAAGTATGAGAAACCACTGAGGTTAGCCTAGCCAACTCGAGATTCCATTGTCCATTACTCACCGCCAACATAAAAATATAACTAGGAATAATATACTACTAGGATATCACACCGCCTCAATTTTTTACCATTGCACAAAAAATATGAGAAAATATGAGACACTATAATTCAACACAATATCAGGATGTCATGTTGTTAGAACAAAAAGTTCGCTAAGAATGAGATATATCCAGATGAAGCACCGCTAACATCATACCATAAAATATTTTTAGCTATGTCTATGACACCATCAGAACGGACCCTACCAAACCAGACAACACTAGTTAAGATGTTTCCAGTGTAGTGGAAATTTGGATAAGTATAAGATACCACCGGTATCATACAATCAGAGAAAAACATTCGAAGTCTATGAAACCTCCACTTTTTAATTAACTTATCTTTTATTTTTGAATCATATAATAATAAAGGATATATCTATTTAAGTTAATTACATTTAATATTTTACTGATTGTCTCTTAAATAATAAAAAAAATAGCATTGAAGAGAGTTTTAGGCTATGTAGTATGAAGAAGTAGCTGTTCGGGATAATATTCTTACTACTCCTAATAAAAATGTAGCACACTCCCTCATAAAATACATATAGAATAAAGATATGGAATAATGGAAGTATAGAAATAATTCAAAGCTGAGAGCTCAAACTACTGAGAACAAACTTAGTTCTGAACCTGGTTGAAAAAAAGAAAATCTAACCTACTAGAAACACTTAACTGGGAAGCTAAACTGAACATTCATTTTTTTATTTCCTTCAGTCAAAGAATAATAGTCTGTGACACTCTGTTTTCATAATGTTTTTTAAGAAATACCGACTAAATATTCTCTATTGAATCAAATATATAGTCATAATCAATATTGTAATTGACTGAGCTCATTTAAACCCTATTTTTGTAGATTTATCTTATTTGTTTATATTCATTACAATTTGAGTAGTGTGAGTGAAAAATATGTTTTACCACATGCATGCTATCTCCTTTTCTTAACTAGAAGATACTCAATATCGTCTCAAATTTATTTCATATTTATTTCTCCCTTGGATTAGAGTGGTAGTGGTTTTTATGTGGCCTATTTATATTTTTATAACATGAAAAATTGTGGAAGATACGGTGTGTGACCTGGATAGTGTGTTATCTGTAATAAAACAAGATCTAGGTTTTGGATCATATTATTTATTTTATATATCCTACTTGGTGGAGGTTGATCACCAAATAGAGAAGACAAAGTCTCTCCTTGAGACCAAACCTCTTATATTTATTCTTTCAATTTTCTGGTTTAATTTTATTTTACTTTATATCTACTTTAAAACTAAAATTTTTTCTTACTATAAATAAAATATATAAATTGATAGTTTATCTTAATTTTTGTTCATAATGTTTTTGATGATGTAAATTTATTTCAAAGGATCAAATGAAATTTGGTATTTTTTATCTGAGACCTAATAAATCTTTAGAAAGATCAAGATCTATATCATACTACTTATTTTGATAAACTATCCCATATTGAAACATTTAAGGGATTTTAGAATATTCCTTTTAGGAATAAATTTTAATTGGGTACCCACTTCACACACCTCTTGAGATACTCATGCCGATCAACATTTGGTATTAAAGGCATTTATTTCTTTTGTATTAATTTTTTTTCAAATCATTTTTACTCTGAATTGACCTGTACTTCAAGGATATTAAATTTCTGTCATTTCTTAATTTAGTTTTTTTTAATGGATATTTGACAATATAGTTATACAAAAAATAAACCTTCATTTTTCAATGGAAAAAATTATTATTAATGAAGATTAAAATGAATATTTATATAGAAATAATGGGATTTGAATTTTGGTCTAAAATAGAAGTTAAATATGATTTTTTCTGATACTGCTAGAGCTACTTGGGATGAAGATACTAATGCTATATATAACAATAATTTTAAAGCTATGAATGCTCATTATAGTGCTTTAGTAGATGAATAATAAAAAAGAATTTCTATATGTAAGACAACATTTTAAATTTGGGAGATTGTATGTATTTACCATGATGAAACTTCAAATGTTAATGAGATGAGGCTTAATTATTATACTATTAAATATAATAATTTCTAAATGAATCCTAGAAAACCCATTTATGACCTGAATCTTAGGTTCAATGAGATTTTAATCACAATGAGATTGCTTGGAAAAATGTTATCAGAAAAAGATCAGATTATAAGACTTATCATATTCCTTTTATAATGATGGAGAGACACATCTGTTTCAAACAAATATTCATTGGACATAATTAAACCTCTTATGAAAGAGTTGTTTGGAAATATTATGATGTATAACGATGAATTAAAATTAAACCTTGAAGAATATGAGGATCCTAAAATAAAGTTAGTAGCAATCAGGAATACCGCCCCTTGACAAAAAAAAGAAGGTACCAGATACAAGTTCTAGTGATAGTGAATAACCGTTTGATAGTTATGATAATATGGATCACCAAGACAAAAGATTCAAGAATTTTTTTTTAAAAAAATTTCTTTAGAAAATTAAACAATGAAGGAATGTATTATAATAGATAGGATTGGGGGAAAGATTGGAAGAAGGATGCTTATCCAAAGGAATCTGTCAGCTATGAATTCAAGGGGAACTGTCACAAAAAATGGCTATCCAAAGAATTAGTGAAAAAAGTGAGGATAAGGTCAAGAGATACAAAAGGTCCATGAAGACGAAAAGGAGTCATTCAGAGGATAACTCTAGTGACTTTGATGCATCACCTAAAAAGAATCTATAAAGATCTATTATGTGTTTAATGACAAATTTAAGTGTGGTAATTGACATAGCTACTATTTATAAAATTTTTCCTATGCATGTGTCTGATAATTGTGACAACGAAAAACACAATAATTATTTTTTCTAAAATGAATAGTTATTCGAATATTGCAAAATGATAGAGGATAACTATAATTAGTTAAAGGATAAGTATAAAAGTCTTAAAACGATGCATTCTCTAACTATAATTATAAAATAGAAATTGTCTATACAAAAAGAGAAAAATTCTCAACTGCACAAAGAAAAAACTGAACAAAAACTTTCAAATTGGTTATTGAAGAAGGACCTTGGAATTTTCAGTAATGGAAGATATACACTCACAAAAACATTGGTAAAACTAGTTTCACCCAAATATGTTACTAGAATTTGATATGATCCAGAATAAAGACGAATATTTAAAATTACTTTTTCCCCAAATACAGACCATAAATTTCTAAAACAAATAACTTTTCAAAAGAACCCAAAACAAGTTTAATTTCTAAATGTTTGTATTATTTTTATAGGAAACCCATTAAGAAAATGTGGTATCCCAAAGCCTTGATTACTGACATTTCTGGACACCAAAAGATTTGGGTACCAAAATCATTTCTTATTTAAAATTTGTTTTGTTGGAAAAATTCTTGAAGACCTCCAGTAGAAGTGTATAGTACTTGGACAATGGCTATTCATGTGATATGATTTGTGATTATTCATGATTAAAGTGTATCATTAAGGATTATGGTGGAAATTTCACTTTTTTGTAACAATGTAAAAGGAAAATTCACCTACCTAGGTCATAGTTATAACAGAAATTAAATTAAATTTTTTATGTTTTATATGATAATGGTTTAAATTATAATCTACTTAGAATTTCTCAGTTGTGTGATGATGGTTTCATGTTATGTTTGATAATAATTCTTGGAATATTTATTAATATAAAAGTTATTTAATTTTTATTTCTTTGTGAAATAAAAATATATCGTTGTAGATTTAAATTCATTGATTATGAAATGTGTTTCTTGATTATAAAGGGTCATGGATTTGGGGTTTGATACTAGGTTGTTGAAACATTAACTCACACATAAAGATAAATAGGAAATGTTTATTTAGGGATCTACATAAGCATGAGTTCCCAATTGATAAATTCTGTATCCACTATCATAAAGGGAAACAACACAATGATTCTTTTAAATTAAAGAAAAATAGTGTCAACTTCTCAACCTCTTTGATTTTATTCACTTGAATTCTTTTGCACCTTATCGAATTTCAAGTATTAATTGGAAGCACTATGTTTATGTTATTGTAGATGATTTATCTAGGTATACTTGGTTATATTTTTTATCTCACAAAATTTAATCATACTCTTACATTACAAAGTATGATAATTATATAGAAAATATATGTGGACCTAGAATTGAGACCTTAATAAGATACCATGGTAGTGAGTTTGAAAATCTATATTTTGAATAATTTTTCTTACAAAATAACTAACCTTACAACTTCTCAACTCCTAGGACCCCCAATATAATAGAGTTGTTGAAAGGAGAAATAGAACCTTATAAGAAATAGTCTGGACTATACTAAATAATTATGACCTACCTATCTATTTTTGGGAAGAAGATATCAATACAAACTACTATATCATCAATAGAGTTTTGATAAGATCTATCATTAAGAATAATTTTAATGAGTTATGGAATAATAGGAAACCTAAGGTTAATTACTTTAGGGTTTTTGATTGAAAAGTCTTCATTATGAATACTAAGGATAATCTTGAAAAATACTCTTCCAAAAGTGGTGAAGTAATTTATTTTGATATTAAACATCTAGAAAATACTATAGTTTTTTACATAAGAAGACCAAAAAAAAAAGAAGAATCAATCCACATGAAATTTAATGAAACTGATCCATATGAGCTAAGGAACTCCGTAAAAACAGTGAGGATTATTTTTATTCTCTAATTTTATAATCTAAACCATTATAGTCTGATGTAAAATAAGAAGAAAAATAATCCAGTTTTGAAATATTTTTAGAAAATATGAAACCTAACCCTGAAAATCTATAAGTGACTGGTACCTCTTTCTCTAGAGAGTTTAAAACCATTAAGTATCATCCTTCATATACTATTGTAGGTGATTTAAATAAAGTAACAAAAAATAGATATTCTGTTAGAAATCAGGTTAAAAATCAAGCATTATTGTTTTATATTGAACCTAAAAACATCAATGTAGCTATTAATGATGAATTATGGCTACTAGATATAAAATAAAAATTGAATTAGTTTCAAAGAAAAATATTGTGGTAACATGTAGATGGACCAAAGGACTGCTTGAATATTGGAACTAAATGCGTGTTTAGGAATAAAGTCTACAAGTCAAGATCTATAGTTAGGATCAAGGACGGACTTGTTGCACAAGGTTGTAGTCAAGAATATGGGATAGACAATGAGGAAACCTTTTCCCTTGTAGCTAGACATGAATCCATAAGAATCCTTCCAGCTTATACAAAAAATTTAGATTTCAAGTTTTATCAAATGGATATTAATAGTGATTTCGTAAACGAATTTATAGTTGAGGTTGTTTTTATTGAACAATCCATGTTTTTCAAAACCCCCATTTTCTAAATCATTTATCTTAAATTATGAAAAGATATATATGATTTAAAACAAGATCATTGAGCTTGGTTTGATAGAATAACCAATTTGTTGATTTCAAAATGTCTTTTGAAAGAAATAGTTGACCCAAATATTTTCATTAAAGGAATTTAAAAAAATTAATTAGTAGTAAAAATCTATGATGATGATATTATTTTTAGATCATCAAAAAATTTAATTTGTTCTGATTTTTCTAAAATGATGAAAAATTAGTTTGAAAAGAGTTTAATGGGTGAACTCAAATTCTTTCCTAGATTTTATATTTTTCAAAACAAAAAATTGATTATCTTAAATAAAAGTATATATACAAAATATCTTCTAAAATGTTTTAACTTGGATAACACTTAGAGTGGTGATACTCATATGAGTACCACCTGTAAATTGGATCTTGATGATGTTGGGAAACCAACTGATCAAACCGGTCATAGATATATGATTGGATGTTTTCTCTACTCGACTACAACATGACCAAATATTATTTTTAATGTGTGTTAGTATGCTCATTTTCCAAAAACCCCAATATAGTAACACCTTTTTGCTGTTAAAACAATTTTCAAATACACTAAAAATATAACCAATTTAGTATTTTTTTACCCAAGAGTACACACATTTGAATTTGTAAGTTATTTTGATGCTGATTTGGGTGGATGAATGTTATATTGAAAAATATCCTCTATAAAAATAACTTTTTACGAAATTCTCTAGTGTCATGGTGTAATAAAAAGAAAAATTATATTTCATTTTCTACTACTAAAGATGAGTATATAGCTGTAAGTAGTTTTTGTGCATAATTTTTATGGATAAAACACACTCTACTAGACTATGGATATGAATTCTGAAATGTCCCCATAAACTGTTACAACACAAGTGCTATTAAAATTTCTAATAATCCTATTTCACATTCTATGATGTACATATTGATATAAGACATCACTTTTTGAGAGACCATTATCAAAAAAATAGATACCACTCCTGAATTTAATGGCACATTATATCAGTTAGTTGATATTTTTATTAACCCTTTGAATTATAAAATAATTAATTATATCTAATAAGAATTAGGAATGATAAATTTTGGTTAAGATTTATTTTCGGTGACATACCATAGTAATCGACATACCATTGTAATTGATATACCATTGTAATTGACAAACCTATGTTATGAAATGTTGTTGGATGCTCATACTATTGGATTATCACACTATTGTCTTGTCACAATGTTGGTTTCCATGCTGTTGGTTTTCATGCCATTTCTATGAATTTCTGTTTCATTTATTCTCATTATAAAATTTTTTAGTTCTTGATATTTTCAACCGCCAGTTTATTTCCTAGTTTATGTTATGTCTATAAGATGATGCATATTTTACCTCAATTTTAAATTTCATTTTGAAGTATTAATTTTGAATGAGAATACATAATATCCCAAATGAAATTAAATTGAATTATGTATATTACAAACATAAATTTATCCCCATGAGATACCCATATATCTCTCTTATGTATAGTGAAACCTTTCACCTCTCACATTTTAAATTTTCTCTTACCCTCAACCAAGATTGTTGAGCCGATTTGAATGCTGAGTTTGAGGTGTGTTTTTCAGATTTCTCCTTCTATGTCTAAAACTTCAAAGAAGCAGAAGAAAGAGTTGAGTGAACCTAATCTAGTTTCTATAGTATCTTCAGTGAACTCCGAGCTTGAAGATGGAGTTTTTGTACTAGAAAAGAAAGTTGAATTGAAGTGGATGATGTCTAGTAAGTATTTGGTACTCAAAGACGTTCAAAATCATAGATGGTTAATGTTGTTATCCTCAAATGAATTACCATTTTACCCTAATATGGTCTATAATTTTTATCAGAATGTATAATTTTCATTTGATGAATACAGTAATGATTAGATCAGAATCCATATGAAAGAAAATGTTTTTGGGTTTTCATCAGTGAAATAGGATATATGTTTAGGTGTACCTCAAGATGAAATTTATGATGAAAACAAAGGGATAATTCTATAAGCCAGTGTTTTTAATTTATGAGGATGATATTTATGTATAGACGGGAGGTGGAACAACCCAAATGATTTTTTCCTTTGATTCAGATAGAAAATATAGGATGCTTTTTAAGTTTTTGTGGCACATTATTTGGTCGAGGAAGGGTGATTTTTCAACCCTAAGGTACCAGGATGTGTATCATATATCTCTAATGACATAAGGTCACAAAATAAATCTATGTATATACATCATTATTCATATGTGTGAAATTAACAAGAAATTCTCAAGATCCAATTCTATAATCTACCCGATGATGATTTCTACTATTTTGAACGCAAAGGGCATGGTTGATGAGGATGAAGTGCCTAGTACAGACTATGATGGTTTTGGTCATTCAAGAACCACTTTCACTAGAATGAAAATTAGCTGGAACCCCTAAAATAAATAGTGGGTTGGAGATTTTTAGAAACTATATGCTGAGTATAATCCGATTGATAACCCAACCAGACCAAAGGATGATGTTGATCCAATATTGGATCTAGATGAAGTGGTTGAATACTTTGATGAGGATAAGGAAGAAACTATTGTTGAAGAAGAGGAAAAGGAACCATCTTTGGTTTAGGGACTAACCTTGGTTTGTCTCAAAAGATCCTACTATTAGCATTGGATCACCAAGTCCACCTAAGAGGATTTCAAAAAGAGAATAGTAAGTCCAAATTGATGAATAATAGGATTAACTCTCTAGAGGGGAGTAGTATAAAAGTTCAAAATTAACTGAAGATGATGATGAAGATATTAAGGAAGAAGAAAATGAATAAGAATTTGATAATGGAAGTGAGGATGAAGACTCTGGCCAAATCAATAGAAAGGAAGTGGAGATGCCTGTAGAGCTTTAGGATGAACTTGTTAAGGGGGAGAAATCCTAATCTTTTGAAATATTTCTTGAAGACCCAACTATTGATGAAGTTGAGGGTATTTGTTTTTTCAATGGTCAATCAGTATTTTATTCTACAACATATTAGAAAACAGGTGTTACAGCTACTATAGAACAATATGTAGCTGAACCAGAGAAAATGTAGATTATTGATGAATAATTTTGAGTTAAAAGGTTTATTGATTTAAATTGTGATAAGATTCCTATGGTCGATAATGTGGAAGGACAATCGAGTGCTATTTTTTTGAAAAAATGATGATCAAAAGGTACATGCACCTACTATTTGCATACAGTTAGAAAAGGAGTATTCTAGTGATACTTCAAACAGATCAGATGATCAAAATTTAAAAGAAATCATTGTGACCATTTTATAGTTTGTAGCTATACATAGTTCATATGTTCTCAAATATTTTAAGACAACCGTGATTTTACCTGTTTTTGTGGTCCCTCCAACCACCTCTCTAGTAGTGGATGATTTTCTTTGGAATACGGGTTGATCACATGTTTTTGGAATGGATCTAATTTAGTAAAATTTCACCAAATAATGATAGACCTAAGGCTTTGAATGAAAGTACTTACAATGACCCATATAGTTGGCATACAATCCTTTCACCCTATAAGTAATTCATACATAATTTGGGGTTTTATAAACTAGGAGAATCACTAAAATAGTTGAATGTACATCCCATGCCTATATAGGTGAGAAATATGAGAGTACATGATTTTCCAAAATACAATCCTTGATCCTTGAAAATTACCAGGGAATGGAAGCGGAATTAGATACATTATACATTCTCTTCCAAGTGATAAGGATATTAAAAAATGTTTCAATGTCATCTGGTCATGTATTTACAATTATTCTAGAAAGAAGTTCCTATAATAGAGAGAGAATAGTTTTTTGTGATCTCCCTTCTCTCATATTGGATCTAATCCTCAAACTATCAATGTTTAAAAATAGGTATTCTAATTAAATTATGAGTTTAATTAGAAACTAAATCAATCATTAATCAAAAATCATAATCTCAAAACTTGTTTAACCATTTTCTCTAACACTGAATACAACAACCTAGGATCCCTATTCCATGATATGGTGCTTAAAACATATTTTATCATTTTTTATAAAAATTCCATCAAATAATAATACATTTCTTTAAAAAACCAAGGATATATTAGGAATAGTATTTATAGGATTATGAAAAATCTAACAAAATATTATGTTTATAAAAAAATTCAACAAAAACCATATAGATTAAATAGTTATAGAATCATAATAGATATCAAACATCCACAATAAACTATTCATCACTAACCAATGAAAAAAATTTAAAATGTTAGGTGGTAAGAAATATCATTGTAAGGGGTTTTAAAAACTATGGGTAAAATAATTTCTTAATAATACTATAATAAATATTATGAAAAAATTTCTATTACATTAAATAAGAATAATTTGATAAAATAAATATTTTCCCTAAATAAGAATTTTGGGTTTTCCTGAAAAATCATTAAGAAATACAATTCAAAACTTTTAAATGACATATCCCTTTGAAAGACCATTTAATTTCGAAATATAATAACCGTTGAACTAAAAATGTTTTTGATGCTTCCCTTTACAATTTATTATCCATTAAATTATCCTTTCCAAGAAAACATAAATTATTTTCATAATGGAAAATTATTTTATATCTCAAAATATTTAGCAATATTTTCCTTTAAAAAACCACCAATAATTCTTAAGGATCTCGATAATTATAAAATTTATAAACATTATTTTCAAATTAATACTGTAATGTTATAACTAAACTTATACAAGTTTATTTTATAAAATTATGGATATTAATTATAATAATAGTGAATGGCTATACCTATTATCATGAATGATAATTAATTAAAATTATTATGAAGAACAATAGTGATAATTAATGAATGAATGATAATCATGAATGATAATTAATTAATTAATGATAATTAATTAAGGAATGATAAAATTGTGGAGTGTAAATGATAAAAATAGTGGATGAACATACCAATAATAATGAATGATAATTAATTAAAAATATAATAACAGTTTACAAAATAAAATGATCTTTATTAATATTTCAAAATAATAATTGAATTTAGAAAACAAAATTCTCTTTTCAGAACATGTAAAATTTAAAATGGGATTTTTTTAAAGGAATTGAAATAGAATACATAAATCATACTACTATTCAAATAAGGTTTAAAAAATTAAGGTCCCCTTATGAAAAAAGTTTAAAAAAATTATAATTTCATTTTTAAAGAAACACATTCCCTTGTATGGAATTGTTTTTCAAAATAAATATAATTTTAATAAAAATAAATTTCTTCCATTATAAGAAGTGTTTTTGAAAAATAAATACAAATTTATGAAAAATTTTCCATTACATAATATATGAATACTAAATCTATAATAGGTAGTGATATTCTCAACATCCAGTGGTTGAATAGTTGTAATAAGATAATGATGGAAAATGGGTAGTAAGATTTGGAGATCCTAACAAGTGAAGATAATTTCAATATGTAGAAGTTTAGAAAACTAAATATTCATTTTTGTGATAGTAAATTACATTCATATTGATGGTAATATGATTTATAAATACTATCATATCCCATATAAGTGATTTAATTTATGCTATTTTATATAAGTCTAAAATGGTGGCTTCTGTATTCAATTCCTATGCATGGTTAGTATTTTATTTGATGCAATTGAAATAGAAACTTTTTGAAATGATAATAGGTTAATATTACCGAGTGATAGTTTATACCAATATTTTTAGTGATGAATAGAAAAAACCACTTATGATGTTTTATATTTTTTGATTGAAGATACATAAATCAATATGGAAAATATTTATTGATGGAAAATATATATTTATGTATATTTATCATCATCTCATAGGTGTAATTTGAGTAGAAAAAAGACGCACTCGGGAAGTGAAAAACAAACTATTGATGATGTTTGGTTGAAAATGGAATTAATTCTAGTTTGAATATATATATATATATCTTTCTATGACTTATTCTAATTGGTTCTATCAAGCCTCCTTAATTAGCTTTCTTATTACACGAAAATACCTTCAGATATTTCTTAACGTCAAAAATTTTGTTATAAACATGATTTTATAGACATTAAAGTATCATGTACAGTATTTCATGATGTATAGGTGAAAATGGAATGGGTGTTATCACTATAAATTGAAGACAAAAATACAGAGTCATCATTAATGGTTGGTGCTTGAGATAGATTTTTTTGTATATAGTTTCACAACTTTTGTGGTCTGATTATTGTAGAATCTAGTCAAAAAAATATGACAATGGTGGTATAGGGTGAATTTGAGATAATCCATATGATTTTTGAGGATAAATACAATTTAAAATTAAGTACAAGAATATGAAGAAGGTTTAGTTTCTAACATATGGTAGGAGATGATACCCAAAGTGATCGGACAATCACCATTGATTAGATCGAATGGAATGAGTTATATTTAGATGTGTTTATATTTGTGAATTTTTCATGCATTTCATGTCCCAAATAATAAATATGCATTGTTGAGAACTGAAATATATAATAATAACGTCCTTATTAGCCCATTTTTGAGTATCATATGGTCCTCTCTTATATCCACACTGCACCTACGGACTTCACGGTCCACACTAACCCACCTCTTGTGCAATCAAATTTATGCATATTTGTGAGAATTATATTTTATCCCACACTCACCCAACCACCATTTAGGCTGGATAGATGTCTTCTATGAATTCTTTAGATTTATCCTACAATTCATGGTTGATATAGTATAACTAGTTTGTGGTTGGATAATTCTTTTATAGTATATTAATTTTACAAATCTAAAAACAATAACTAAATAAATTCATTATTACATTAATAGATTAAATTTTTTAAATTATATATTATTTAAAATTTCAAAATTATTCCAACATCAATATAACAATAGTCATATCCCAATTTAGTAAATACCCCCAATAAATCCATTTCACAATATTCTCCTTCTATCTTTTTCACTCACAAGGATGGTTACCATTTTTGCACTTCTCTATATTATTTCTCACCATCATCATCCTTTGACGATTCCTATACATTTATTATCATAAAGATACGAGATATAATTGTGTTTTTATAATTAATCCTTTATGTGGTATTATTTTATTGGTTATGATTCTTGTAAATTTTTCATTTCTAGCTCCCTAGTTAATATCAGACTATGGAAGAGATGTTCATGTTTTTAAATTTGTGGTTTATTTGAATACAAAGTATTTCAAGGATTCTAAAATTTATAATAATAATTATTTATATTATTTACTTAAAGTAAATATTTGAATTGAAATTCTATTATTTTATAAGTTTCATCCAATAAAAAGTGAAAACAACATCAATGAATACATTTGGACTACCGTCTCCTTGAATAGTTTAAATTAAAAAATATATATATAAAATTTAAGGATGAATATAAATTAAAATATAAGGAATATATATATAATTCATATCATTATTAAAATTTATGACATGTTGAAGCCACGATCAAAGTATAAGGACTTAAATCTTCAAATAGAAACATCTATGAAAAATGAATCAATTAACACCCAAAATGAGGATTTTAATATGGAACTATTAAAAAATGGGTATTGGAATATTATAATTCGATAATATATCATATTATACATTTTTAAATTATTCTATAATAGAATAATAATAAATTAAAGCTTATTATATATTATTTTATGGCATATTCAACGAATGTAGAGATTTAGTTAAGGATTTATTTCATAATATCTTCATTATTTGAGATTATCTATGTTTAAATCTCCGTTGGGGGAATTATTTGATATTTATATTTTAAAAAAATATATTTTCTTCCCTAATAGGTTTTTTAGAATAAATTTATTACTATTATTTTACACACATTATTTACTCATGATACTTGAAGAATTATTATATGGAAAAAATGACTCTAATTCATTCTTCTGATTGAATGTTTCTATATTATATAGCCATGTTTTATAAAATGTTTATAATAATTTTTTTAATATTATGAAATGATTTTTATTTAAATTTTTGCAATTTTTTTTTGAAAAATGTGGTAAAAAGAATCTTCGTATCCTTTTCTAAATGGGGACCTTTTTATTGAAGGGTTGAATTTTTTTAGGTTTACTACATGAATAGAATTTTCCACCTTCAAAACTATTCACTTTTTTGAATAATAAATTACATGATTCCATGGTTCATTAAAAATATATTATTGTAGTTAATATATTTGTTATTTTATGTTTTTAAATGATATTTTAAAATTTTAAAAAATATTTTCCTCAATAATGTAATTAATGTACTTTTAAAATTATTTTTTATTTATCAAAGACAACAAAACTTTATTTTACATTTTCCAAACTTGGGATATATTAAAATGGTACCCTAATTATTATTTCTCCAGATGGATTATGATCAGTATGACTGGGGAAATTATTGAAATTTCACATGATATATCTTCCTATATGGATAATTTATTATTATTATGGAATATTGATTAAGTTATAATATTTTTTCATATAGTAAATACATTAGAATTACTAAGTTTCTGGTTGTGCCCAACATTACTAAGCTCATAGGTGAAACATTTGGTCTCATGGGAGAAAAAGTGTTAGGTATTATTCCATCACCATTCCAATTTATATAATATGTATTATCATGAGGCATTGAAAGTATATTTTAGAGGACTAGCATTATGAATTAAATTTTTATGAAATTAGTTATTGATATCCAAGTGATTATTTGAATATTAATATCATCCATTGATAATTTTAATGATTCTATTATTTTTTATAAGTGGTTATTTGATCATCATTTATTTACACCATATTATTAATGACTTGTGATTCAATGATAGATTTAATTACATACATTCCCATAATGAGAATCTGATCTCACCCCTATCTTATATTTATCTTCCATATGATTCCATGAAGTGTAATTTGAAAAATATGAAAGGATATAAAATAGGGAATAATTATTTTATAAAATAAAATACTATGTTTGATTTTAAATTTTCAAATGTAATGTGATATTTAATTATTCATCTTGTTTACCAATAATACTAAACTATTTTTTCCTTTGGGATGAGATTCCTTGTATCTTATTCCAATATAAAAAGGATACCAATGAATATAGGTCACTAGGAACTAGGTATTTACTTCCATGGACTAAACTAGTCATAGAGAACTGATAAATATTTTAATTTTATATCTCTGACTATTTGTGGTCACTCCCCAATGTACATGAACTAGTAAAGTATCCCATATCCCAAGCTCCTTATGTTGTTGTATATCTTAACATTAGTCATCCATCCATCCATGTCAATTAATCCATTCATATTCTATTATTTTATCTTATTCACAAAGATTCATATCCAATAATCCACATGTTCGAATTCCTTTGAAAACCATAGGGGATCACTCACTATGGAATCAACTAGCATCAATAACTACAAAATGATGACCCACTCACAGTTTTATTCATGAATTAAAAATTCATCAACATAATACACTAATGGTTGATGTCACTAATCTAAAATAGACTATCTCCCTATCAATAAAACACATCATATCATGCCCACTACTTTCATGAAAAACCACATTATCATACATGAATGAATATGAAAAATGAAAAACCCAAGGCTTGTATAAATGAAATATATTACATGAGGAGAGTATATATCCCATAAACACCATAAAATTTTAGGAAAGTGTCTTTAGTTCATACAAAGTCTTATTTATTGACCAACCCCACACTTCTTATTATTTTTAGTTTCAAATTGTACTAACTCAATGTCTCATGACTCGACCCACTAGGGCCCTACCTAGGCTAGAGTAAATCCAATAATGAAACCTAAATTACACCTATTATAGTCTTGGAGTTTGGGAGTGAGACCAAGAAGGAATAATAATATTATAGGTGGCCTTATCTATAACTTCTTGGTTGAGATGAAACCCACTAATACAATAAGATAAAACTAAAGCATAGGTAATATACATAACTAGTTGAAAAGTATAACAAACATTAATATACATGTTAACCATCCAGTGGCATACAATGAAAAAGGTTGTCTAATGGGAATTAATAAAAGGCCCAAAATTTAATGATATAATCATCCAAATCCTCTTGGAAAATGATATATCACCATTTCATGACATCATCTACAATGAGAACATTATGCTGGAATGAAATCAATATATAAACATTCTTTACGTCAAATATCTCTACTGGGTATGGTAAATCTATTCTCTCAGATGACATCAATATCTTTTACATTATCTTTCTTGACCCAACATGTATACGACACAGAGCACATACATGGGTGAGTATAAAAATACCCAACAAAATTCCTTGAAAATAAAATGGAAATAGGGTCACATAACTACACAAAAATAGGGATAAATCACACAATCATCCAGTATAACCCATGGAAATGAAGACAAAATTATTTGGTAGGGAAATTGGGGAAACCCCAATTATACATTCAGTTGCATCCTAGAGACACCTAGAATAATATCCACACCTTAATGAAATACACCTTAATTCCCACCATGCATATTAGTAATGGAAACCTCTATTAATATGAAAAAAATGACTTCACCTCATTACCCACTATAAAAATACCCCTGTGAATCATGAAAGATACTCATCTAAGAAGGTACACCCAACCAAGAGGCACACCATCCTCAATAGAACCACCACCAACTCATAGTGTGAGTAACTAAAAAAATAAATATGACACTATTTCTAAAACATGAAACCACATTTAATTAATCCTGCAAGAGTAAACAACTAACCTCGCCTAATGATATAGCCATGAAAAATATATGATTAGGTCCTAAAAAATTAATAGAAATACACAATTCATAAAACCTGAGGGAAGATACACACCCTATAAAAAATAGTACATAGACATTGAACATAATATCCTAGGATCACTTATACAGTTAATGTAATTATTGATTTGGAGAGAAAAACTCCCTAAAGATTCTCATATATAAAAGGAGGACTAAACTGTAATTAATTCCACCACCTTTCACTTCACACCCTTCATCATACACATTCCATCCACAATGTTTTTCCATCATCATTTTAATATAATGATATCTATGAACCATATTAGGAAACCCACAACTCATTAGTATATGTAGTCTAGATGAGGGGGTACTGACCCCAAGCATCAATCTATCTGTGCCAAAAGACACTACCAACATTGAGAAACCACTATAACCAGGTTGAGTATCCAAAAACATTTTAAGGGATTAGATCATCTAAAAATAGAACCTTCAACACCCATGAAGGAACATTAATAACATCATTGAAGGGATTCAAGGTATCATATCATAGAATAGCAGACCCCTACCCCTCCCTATAGGGGGATTTTGAATCCATTATTCTAAAGGGATTTATTTCTAATAAAAAAAGAAGGTATTATTATGAAATGTATCCAAATATACATTTCATACCTCTATCAATCCATAGGCATCAAATCTGAAAGATAGTTGAAAAAGGACCATCCATGATGCCTCATAAACACAAATCCATCTCCTAATTTCTTTACTCATTATGCAACATGAATGAGAGATGATGTATACCTTATGATGGAAATGATTACCTGGAGGATATGTTAACCATGGAGTAATGTTAAAACTACACCTTTATCAGATTCAAATATATTTAACAAATAAAAACATCTGGGAATATGAAGAGAAGGAGGGATTCATCTATAAGGCTCACACATGTCAAATACCTTCCAAAAAATTGTTCATTGAAAAGGGTATCAATTACTCCTATACAATTAACCATTTCTATGACCATTCATTCATCAAGTTATCAAAATCAAAAAAAACTCTTGAATGAAACTAACCAATATGTACACATGATGGACCAATACACATCATTTGATTTTCCCTTAGAAGGACAATAGTGACCACACCAACTCGACACCAACATTTGGGTCTCGTCATCATCTCCAAGTGATTAATATATACAAGAAATCCCAAAATAAATCACTAACAGACTCTGATACCATATAGGATCCCACTATATAAATTCATATGGAAAAATACTCGTAATGGATTCCTTTTACATCAAAAAATAGATAAATTTTGAGAAAAATTGAAAACCAAGAAGAATTGGGAAGCACATGGTAGATTAAAGGAGTGGATAATGTGCACAAAAATATTACCTTCCTTAGAATTGTGATCCATTATTACTAATCACCCACTTACTTGGTATATGATGTGTCCCTACCTAACCATGATTATGGGGGAAACAATGACCATTTTGTGCACCCCATCCCAAGAGGTGTCTTGTAACATGGCATGAAATGTGAATGTACACTCCTTCTGCCACTCATGGGGTGTTTGATTATGTACATGAAAAAACTACATGTTCTACACCATTGATTCCCACTCATTATGAACATCTACCATACACACTCATTTCACCGTTTCTCCAACCTATGATGTAATAAAAAAAATAGAACTTTTTTTTTGAGACTAGAAACCTTGTAATTGTAAATTTAAAATGAATAATGATTATGATCAACTCAAATTACTCCAAAAATTAGGGAATTGATCCAAAACAAATAAAATAAAAAATGGGAAATAAATGTTTGGTAATAATAAGTCTCATTAATGTTCGAATCCAAACATGGATGAATTTAAATATTGAACACTACCTTTATGTGGGTCATCAGAGCTTTCAGATCACATGACTTTGATTTCTAATACTTGATCCATGAAAACTGATATATGATTAAATCATCTATAAATGATGATTGCTCCATAGATCACTTAGTGTTGTATATTTTCCCCAATAATGAAGGTGGAGGAGTGTCGTAGTACACGTATAGGTAGATAAGGAGAATAGTGGAATATGGTATTTTAATAACCATAATTTATTTAATTGAATTTCTATTAAAAGGGCCCAACTCGGTCACTAAACCATGATAGAAGTCATATTTTTTCCTATTTAATAACATAGTTCAAATTCTATGACGATAATTTTTTATTATTTAATTGAAATTTTCAAATTGTTTACATTTTTCCATAATTTGTTCTTAATTTTGAAATGGGTTATTTTTTTATTTTCAAGTATTTTATATAAGTTTATTATTTTCTTTGGAACCTTTTGTACACTATTTTTTTTAAATTTATATTTTTTAGTAAATATTTAATGGGAATCATTTCATCATACATTACATGATTATGAATATAACAATGTAATTCCTAAAATTAGATCAACACTAGGTTCTTATAATTTATTCATAGTTTTGAAGAATTTTAACTATAGTTCAATATATCACAAATAGTTTGTGTACATTATCTAAAGGTTAACATAGATATATATAAAATGTAGAGAAAAATTTGTCGAAAATTTTAAGGGTTGATGTTAAACCACATTTAAGGTCATAAATTTTGGGTATATCAATATATTTGAATTCGAACAGTCTCCAGGACATAAAATCATTCACGAGTAATCCTATCATAACATTAACTATACAAGTCAAAATAATATCAAATTTTGTGGGTCTACATCCATGTATAAGACTATATTTCTAGAAAAAAACATTTCCAAATTCATCCATTTACTGGTGGAAGATGTGACAAAATTATCGGGATATATTTTTTAGCATAAAAGAGACACCCCACATATGATAAATGTGTACCTCCACTCCCTCTCATGACTTATAAATTTTAGTTTAAAAAATATCTAGATTAGATGGGTTTTTTGTGTTTATAAGACTATTATATATTTATTAAACATATTATATTTATCTTTATTTATTTCTTTTGTTTATATTTTTTAACACCTTAATTAAAAAACTATTTTCGATAGTGTTTAAGACATATAACACTAAGCCTAAATGACCCATGATTTATTATTATATAAATATGATAATTTTAACTTATACATTAATTTAGTGGTTATGAATTAGGTTTTATGGTTTATGAAATATATATAATATTAATACTAAAAAAAAATTTATTTACACATTCTTAGAAAATAATTTCTCAACCTCTACTGATGTATTTTTACTCATGAGAAACACATTTTCTTAAAAAATGTTTTTATTGATTTTTTAATGAAATATTATAATTAATTTATATAAATTGAAAAAATTAAATTAAATAAAAATATTTTTTTAAATAGTAAAAAATATTATTATAGGGTGAAATTTCATGGTTTTTCTGAAATGATTCATTTTTTAATGAATAGTAAAAATTGCCTGATTTTTTAAAATCAGGTCATTTCAATTCATTAAATATATCACCAATATATCATTTATTTGTAAATGATATAATATATGAAATAAATATTTTAGAATTATATAATTAATTTACATTGAATCAACAATTATCATGATTTTGGTATAATTGCTTTAGGCTTAACAACACAATTTTTTGAAAAAATAAAGTATACAAAGGTTACCCATTTAAAATATTTTTAATAAAAACTAATGAGAAATGATATAATCGAAATATATAGATTATATATCCTAATACATGAATTTAAATTCATATAATGAATATTACTAGTCATAGTGTTAATGTAAAATCATCATTTCCATGAAAAATGCATTTATTGGAAGATAGGTTTTCGTCGCTCTTTCGGGTTTAATTCAGAATTATGTTCTCCCCTTATGTGAATTTAATCTAATAAAATGGATTACATATTTTTTAATCATAGTAATTAATATTTTGTAATAAGTTCAAATTATTTCTTGGCCATTATGAATAGTAAATATAGTAAAAACTTACATTATGACTGAGGGTAAAACAAGTTTAACGGCTGTTAATTGAAAGAGATAAGGATTATAATAACTTAAAATATGGTCTAATATATATTTTAAAGAAATATATAGAATCTATGTCATATATTTAATATTAATTTCTCATTTTAGATCCATATATCTGTTATTGTATCCTTTTTAATAATTTTATTAATGAAAAGGTTAAAATGTTTCTCTCTTACTTTTAAAAATATATTTTGAGTTAAAATTATTATAAAATGGAGGTTATAAAAGTTATAAATATTAATTTTTGGGAGACATAATTTTTTCATTGTCCTCATAATTTATTTCTTTTTTTAGTGATGAATTAATTACCTTAAATTATTATGCAACACCATTATAGTAATTATTCAATTTGAAGGAAAATAAAATAAATGATTTTTAAAAATACTAAAAATAATATAATATCAATAAATTTTTGGGTTACAAAATTTTTTAAAATAATTATAACATTTTTCTATGATTAATATTTATATAATTTAATTCTATTATAGTAAAGACGTTTTCAGTGTCAAATTACTTAAATAGTGTCAAAATTTACATTGTGATGTTTTATAATATATAATGTCATGTTAAATAGTATATATTTATAAAAATATAATATCTAGAAATTTGAATCAGAAATAGATAGTAACATCAACCGTGTTCTATTTATTCATTTTTTCCACTTAGAGGAGTTTTCTTTGATCCAAAATCTTAATGTCTAAATTAACCAATTAATTTTAATGAAGGGTTTACAGGGTTTAAAAAAACATCACCTATACTTGTCCATTTTATTTCTATTAGAGGCTTTCAAATCATCTACATATTTTCCAATAAAATTATCAATTTTTTTATTTCTATTTGAGAATTAATTTATACAATTTAATACATTTGGAAATTAAACAACTGTCCCTTCCCTCATTTAGAAAAGGACACCTTTTATCCTATGTTATTCTCACATACATGTCCTTTTCATTTGGAAAATCCCTAATAAAACTTCTTCCTTAATTCCCTTACTATGTATAAGAGGGCTTGGTTTAATTATTAATCCTTATTTATATAGATTTTTGGGAAATCATAATGAGGTTGTTCAAAGAAGATATATCATTCTTAAGAGAGAATTTTGGTATTATTTCTTCTTCAACATCCTTAAAATATTTTTCAACTATGAAAAAATAATAAAATCATTATCTACGATATTCTAATATGTTATTATGTTATTTCTAATCTAACACCCCAGGTCTGGTTCCATGAAAAGTAACTGAACTTGAGTTCCACTTGGCCTCAAGCACACCTTCCCTTATTCTAGGGTCTTCGGACTAGTAGTGAGGGTCTATAGTAATATGATGGTGAGAATATTTCCTCGTGATTATAGTGAAGAAAAATGGTAAAATAAGTTGATAATCAATGGAAGCATATATAATAACAATCAAAAGGAGAATATTACATCATCTAATTAAAATGAAATACTAGCACAGAGGAGGATAAACTATATCCAATATCACAAACAAAAATAATGATCATGAAATTCTATAAATGAGGGAGTGATAAATAGGGAATTGTATAAATATATATATACAAAATTCAAAATAAAAAAACGATGAAAGGATCTAAAAATTGTCTCCACTAGAATCACACGAATAATATGAATCCTCTACTCCCATACATTGTTACAACATAGAATATTAAGGCATCCAAAGATTGAACCTTTACATTTTCCCTACTTACAATCATGATGTTCATCCAGGTACCAATCATTGTCTAGAACAAGGTTTGATATATAAATGGTAGTCCACTACCAACAGTGTTTTTAAATAATCTATTCTATGAATATAAGTTGTAGAAGTGTTCCCGTATAATAGGAATAAATATTTAAGGGATAAAATGATATATCAAAATCTGTAAGTACATGTTGTGATAAGTAGTCTATAAATTAAGTGAAAATTTTACACAAGAGTTAAAAAAAATTATGGAAAACTAAGGTGTATCAAATATTAAACCACTAAGGGTTAGGACTCAGGGTCATTTACCAAGTCATTATATTTGAGTCTATGGATCTCATTCATAGAAAACTATGTAATATATAGGCCTACAAGGTCTAGGAATCTAGGTCAATCACTTAGGTGTCCTCTTTCAGTCCACCAAGAACATCCATAGAAAACATAAGATAGACAGGGGTAGAGACTAAGGAGTAAGTCCATAGTGGTCTAGGAAATCTAGATCCAATGTAATAATATAAGGAATCCAATATAATAAGTCTATAGTGACATAATGCAATTTCAGTTCCATAAAATAATATTGATGCCGTACCAAATAATTCATCAACAACTATTTCTTTTAAGGGATGAGGGGGTTATTTTAGTGTTAATTCCCTTAATCAACCAATATCATCACAATATTTGAAAAAAATTGATTCTACATTTATTAATTCATATAATTTCCATGTTTGTTTCCATTACCAAATAAAAAATTAAATTCATCACATAATTTTCATTGACCAATTAACTCTCAATTGACATAAAGAGGGGCCATGTTTGTGTCCATTCCACATTAACAACTATATACATAAAGTCATAATCCAAGAGATCATCAATATCAATTTTAATTTCTAATTATGCATTTTCATCTCCATATTCATATATAGATGAAAAGGTTCCATAAGAGGTATTTGAACTTTGTCATTCTGATTTAATTCTAAAAGGTTTCAACTCATGGGTGGCAAGATCATCTCACCTAAAGGGGTGTAATAGTCATAGGAATTTATAAAATCACACCTCAAGGGGTGGTTTGGGGTGAGGTTGATGACCTCCAACCATGTAAAAGGAGAAATTGGGAAACCGAACAATATTTATAACATTTTAATTTCTGTCATTACGTATTTTTAGAGAAATACTCGGGGGATCTGGTTTGTGGAACTACAGTGAAAGCTTTAAAACACTATGACATTAAGTAAAATTTTATAAACCACCTACCTTAGATAGGGAGTACTCTCCACATCCTTTTTCTACCTTCAAAATAGTCTAAAATTGGATAAATTTAATAAATATATGAATTCCATAAAAATAACTTATATTATCTTAAACAAATTTAGTATTCCATACAAAAAGATTAATTAAGTAAGGAAGAGGATTTAATAAATTACATATATTGATATGACATGAAAAACATAACCTGATTCAGAGCACATATAATTGAGTTATCAAATATTAAATAATAGGAAAAGGGAGAGAATCACATTTGGGATACTGGATGAAAAAAATTGGATGAGAAAATTAGGTTGAATAATAAAATAATATAGGGTAGAAAATTGAATTTTAACCAATTATTGTATTGTTTGATGGTTTGGAAAAACTGTGCCCCAACAATGTATCTCCCCTGAAAAAGTGGAATTATATGTGTCAACGAGGCACACAGATTTATGAAATTGTTCCCAACTCATGCACCCCTCTAAATTTTACTGAATCACCCCTCATGGTCATAAAACCTCTTGTGCTTGGTTATACTAACTGTGCACCTCCACATACTGGGTCGCACAACTGAGCTTCACGATTATTACTAACCATGAATAAATAGTGTTTCTTAGTATGCACTATGATAAATTTAGTCATTTGGGATGAGTCATTTGCGATGGGTAGATAACCTATGGAAAATAGTGTCTTCTCTGTTATTTTTTGCGACGAGGTATTAATTTTGTCACGAATAATGGCTTTTTTATGACAGAATTAGTAATCTATCACAAATAGTTTTGATGGGATTTCCCACCTCACAATATAAAAAGTAATCACGACTAGAATTTGTGATAGATAATTTCATCCATCACAAATTCTTGTCAGCTTAATATTATTTCAGACAAACATTATTGTCGATCGCAAATAATTTTGGGAAAAAAATTATTTGTAATGACATTAATTCCATTACAAATAGCCCATCACAAAAAACCTAATGTTTTAACAGCCACATGACTCCTTTTTTATACTTCTCATTTCCCTTTCCTATCCCGAACGACATTGCGCACCAAAATCAAGCCTCCCGACAGATCTGTTTTAGCTCCATGCAGCTCCATTCTTCCCAAATTTTTGGTGATTTCGGCTCAGATATTCATGGTATAGACTCCTCTTATGTTCTCTATCAATTTTTTTTGCGTATTTCGGGTTTTGGGTCAATGTTAAATATATTGGTTTGTTAAAAATCTAGTTTTAGAGGTTCATCTAATTTTTTATGCTTCATTAGATATTTAGGATTGAAATAATAGTATTAATCACTATAAAGGTTTTAATATGGTTTGTTTTTTTTAATATTTTTATTTAATGTTAAATATAATCATTTTTTCAAACCATTGATTTAAAAATTTATCTGATTTTCATTATTTGATTGATATTTAAGATTGACACAATTGAATTAATCTCTATTTTGATTATAATCTAGTTTTTTTAATTTATTTTATTTGATTTTTAGGTATTCTATTTTTTTAATTTTGATATTTATATCTGTTTTGTATTTATATATATATAAGTTTATTTGCTTACCATTATATTTTGATATATGTTTGTGTATATATACTCATTAACATGTGATTATTTAATTTTGATTTTTGTATGTGTTTATATATATATATATATGATTTTAAAAATATGTTCATGGTTTTTGATATATATATATATATATACATATATGTATATCCTTATGTATATTTTTTATATGCATATATAAATTTGATATAAAAATTGCCAAAATAAATTTGATATATTTATATTTATTAATAAATCTTTAAATATAAATACATATTAATACATTCTGATTAATTAAAACGTTTTTTAATATAAATGCATGTAAAAAACAAATTCTATGTATATATCTATAAACATTTTAAAAACATGTAAATTTTTTAATATATATATAAATATAATTGTGTAATGTTATTAATATATATATAATCATACATACCTGTATGTATATTAAAATGTGAATATATATATATATATATATTATTTTTAAAAACCATTTAAAGTTTATGATATATATATATACATATATACAGACATACATATATAAAAGTTTTAAAAAATGTGTAAGGTTTTTAATATAATCATATATATATATATATATATGTATGTATATTAGCATGGGAATATATATATGTTCTCTAAAAACATGTAATTTGTTTGATATATATATAGATATAAACATACATAAACATTAAAAAAACATATAAGGTATTTGATATATATATATATATATATGTATATATATTTATCTGATATATAAATATTTGTTTAAAAAAATGTAAAAATATATTTGATTATAAAATCATGTAATATGTATATATATATATTAACATTTGAATATGTATATATAAATTTTTTAAAAATACAGGTAAGGTTATATATATATATATATATAGATTAGATATGTATATTTATTTAAAAAAGTGTTAGAATATATTTTCTGTATTTATATTAATTATGAAATCGTGATATACATATATATAATAATTATTAAAAATTTAATAAAAATTTAAATAATTAATAATAATCATTACATAATTTATAATAATTACTAATTAATTAGTTAATATTATTAATAAAAATTAAATATTTATGTATGTTTTTATCTATTTATATATAATTTTAATAAGTATATTGGTTTAAAAAAATTGTCAGGATTTTTTGATATATTTATATTAATTAGTCAATCTTTTAATAGAAATATATATAAATAATTATTTACTTAATATTAATAATCAATAATAAATAATAGCGTTAATTAGAAAATATTATAAATAATTTGAAAAATTGACACAATATATGAAAATTTGTGTGTGTGTGCTTGTATGTATGTATGTAGATTCGATATGTTAATTTGTTTGAAAAAAATGTAAAAATGAATTTGATGTAAATATATTTGATTATGTGTTATATGTATAATGTATAAAATAAATAGAAATGAGTGTTTTTTTAAAAATGAGGGGAAAATAAATTTAAAGAAATTTTTTTAACTAAATATTATATATAATTTTTTTTAAATTAAAAAACATTTTAAAAATTGGTTTAATAGAAGAAAATAATTTATAATAACTGATAATTAATTTTTTTCAATTATTAATAATTATTAAATATTAGTGTTAATTACAAAATATTGTTAATAATTTGTTAATATGAGGAAATTACGATAGTTTTTTTTTCAAAATTTGTAAAAGAATAAATACGAGTAATTGTTAAATATTTCAAATTTTTATTATAAATTAAAATGTTATGTCTTGCCTAAGGTACACCCCACATCTCTACGTCCCATCGCCAATGATTGTCTTCAATTTTTCAAATGATACATAGTTTGGAAGATATATTAATTTTTTTAAAGAAATTATAACAAAAATATAAAATGAATTACTCTCGTAGGAAATGTAATTAAACACCAGATACACACATATGTAATCTTGCATCTAGGATGAACCCCACATCTCAGACCTAACAGTGGTATCATATTATTCAAATGAGACAATGTTTGTTAGATATTCTATTATTTTCAAAAAAATGGCATGTGTATTATATAATATATTTAATATTGTTATTTTATCTACATGGAGCCTCTATAAGCCCCATGATGCTATGCTACCATAGTGCCTCACTCTGATCATATTCCATAGAATATTTGAAGGTGTTAAAATATAATAATAATATCCAATTAGTCAAAATGACCTGTAATAATTGTTTTTATTTTGTTGTTTTTTAAATAACTATAGACTTGGGATGTAGACACCAATATCTATTATCTGATCATGATTGGATAAATAATCACAAAAATTCTAACAGATCTAGTTTATATCTTGTCTACATTGATAGTGTTTAAGCCTTTATATAATTTGCATCATCAAATTTAGATTTTATTTCTAAAAGAATAATTAAATGTCCCTGTCTGAAATGTGATCTTAATAAATTTAAAACATTTGACAATATTGGACTTCATTTATAACATTCCAATTTTTAGAAACATAATATTTTTTGGTATCAACATGGAAAAAATAGTTAATTAGAAAATAAATTTTTTCTAGTTCAACATCCAACATTTTAGAATTTAATACACGAGATAGCTAGTCAATCTATTCCTTTAAAAACAACTCATAATGATATATTAAATCCTAAATCCAAGCCTTTTAAATTTTAAAATTTGTTGAAATCCACTAAAGAGGCCTTATATCTAGGAATCCAGATGAAAAAACCAGAAGCTGTTACAAAATTTATGTCTATTAAATCTGATTTTGGAATATCTAATAGCTAATTTGATCAGATTTTTCCTTGGTTATGTCTTTGTACCTGGACATAAATACATTACCTATAAGTTTATATGAAATTAAAAGGTTGGTTCATAATTTTAGTCTATGTTATCATAAGATCCATGCATGTTCAAATGATTTCATCTAATTTTATGGTGATTATAAATCTTTGATTAATTTTCCAACATGTAGAGAATCGCGGTATAAAGAGGAACAATAAAAAATGACTAGTGTTCCCATAAAACAGTTGAGATATTTTACAATTACAACTCGTTAAAAATATTTATTTATGTCTCACAGCACATCTGGATTGATAAATTTGAATAAATCAAGGATTTGTGTCATAAAAAGATTAAATCATTCGTGTGACGGTGATTCAAGGAAATATTTTGATTAGACACACCATTCTTTTTCTTCAGAACCTCATAACATACAGCTGGGCCCTTATACTAATGGTTTTTTCCATTTGGTGCTTATAGGAGTCACTATTCTTGTTGGCCTATTTTCATTACTCCTTACAATTTACCTCCTTATATGTTGATTAAGGAACTATATATGTATTTGATGCTATTAATTCTAGGAAATCCAAAGAATAATATTGATGTTTACTTGAAACCACTATTTGATGAGTGGTTTTCATTATAAAAAAATGGTGTGACTACATTTAATATAATTGCATATCAGAATTTTATATTCAAGGTCGCGTTAACATGGACGATCAGTGAATTTATGGTGTATGGTATGTTATCTCAATGGAGAAAACATGGTCTAAAATCATGTCCATATGTCATGGTTGAAACAAAATTATTATGATTTGTAAATGGGAGAAAGGTTAGTTATTCTGACTATCATTAGATATTTATTCATTCAGATCACCATTTTCAAAGGAACAAAATTAATTTTACAAAAGGTTGAAATGAAATGGACACACCTCTGGTATTACTCTTAGGTAATTAGGAAAATATATTGTATCTGTGTTACCAAATGTTTCTTTTGGACCAACCATAAATGAGAAAAAGATAAATGGTTTTTGGGCAGACCTCAATTGGATAAAGAAGAGTATTTTTTTGAGACCTTCCATATTGGTCTGATTTTTGGATCATCACATGTCAGATATAATGCATATTGAGAGGAATTTTTTTGATAACATGTTTTATACAGTTTTGGAAACACCTGTTAAGACCAAAGATAATATAAAGGCACAATTAGTTCTTGTACAGATTTTTAGATGTCATGATCTTGTATTATTTTTAGATGAAATATCACAAAAATTAATGAATCCAATAGTAGCTTACTCAAATAGTAAAGAAAATAGTTTATTATTTTGTTAATGGATTTTATATTTGAGGTTTCCATATGGTTATTCTCCTAATTTGTATCATTTCATGAGGAATGGGCATATTAATGGGTTTAAAAGTCATGATTGTCATATCATAATTTAAAGATTACTACCTATTGGTCTTAGATGGATGTTGAATTTTTTAATTTTTGATGTGTTTACCAAAAAATCATTTTTATGAGATATTTGTATGCCAACATTGGATTATAATGAATTTATTTTTCTGGAAAAGTATGTTGTTTTAATTTTATGAAAATTTGAGGAAATATTCCCACCGAGCTTCTTTGATTCCATGGAACATTTAATATATCATTTTCCATATGAAGCTAAATGTGGAGGGCTGATAAAATCCTGTTGGATGTATCCATTTGAGATATGTATGAAAAAATTAAAGAAGAACGTATGTAAAAAAACATTAGTGGAAGGGTCGATTGAAAAAGCATACTCATAGGAGGAAATTTTAAATTTCTATTCTTATTATTTATAGTCAGAATATCCTTCAAAACATAATTTCATGGGTTGTAATAAGTAAAATGTTGATAATTTCATAGACAATAATTTGTCTATTATTAATATGCCTAATCATGGTTTCAGTGGTTATTATGAGTGATGGATTATAGATGAAGAACTACATAGTGCTCATACTTTTGTTCTGCCGACTTGTGAATAAATGACATAATTTGTGTAGTAAGTAATATTTTTTTATAATCTTGTTAAACATTTATAAAATATCTCTTTATTTACATTAAATTTTGTTAGAATATATGATGACCATATCAGAAATAAATTTATACAAATTACATATGCTTCTCTTGAGGAACACTGATAATAAAATTTTTCATATTGGTTTCGAAAACCACTCTGTTATGTTTCTTTCAATGGAATAATAATTCAATTTTTTAATGATATCTGTTATTGATAATTTTTTGTTGTTTACAGGTAACAAAAGATGAAAATAAAATTTTCAGTCAATTACGTGTGCTAAAAATCCCTCCATATAAATTGGTAAAATCTTATTCTGGGTACGTGATTAATGTACTTTTATTAAATACACACATAGATGGAGACTCAAAGAAATAAATGATTAGTGGTGTTCATTTGAAAGGATACCATCATAAGGAAAGTGAATTTGACTATTATGGTATACTAGATGAAATAATTTAGTTATGTTATTTAGGACCAAATTATGTTATAATGTTTAAATGTCATTGGTTTGATACATATTGGGGGTTGTGAGTTCATCCATGACATGGTGTCATTGAAATTAAATATAACAGTCTTATTACATCAAATGAACCATTTATGTTGGCACATCAAGCACATATTGTTTATTATAAAAATTACTATGTTGTTTCAAGAGATTTCAAGGACTGGTAGAGTATGCTAAAAATGATATCACATGACAATCAGTATATAGAAAAATAAAAAGGTTCTATGGAATTGAATCATATTGAAAATTTTCAAGAAACATATGAAAATATATCTCTTACCTAAAGGGATATAAATATTGATTATGAAACCCCTCAGTTGAGGGCTAATTATATAGATAATGTCGATAAAGTAATAAGGGATAATGAATATGAAAGTCATATGGAAGTTGATAATGACGAAGATGATAATGAAGACATTTATATTGATGTAAATTGTGATGAATATGATGATTGATGTATTATATTCAGGTTTTTAATTATAGGTAATTATCATATTCTAATATTTATCAGTTTTCTATTTTTCATATTTTTATTAACAATCTGTTACAAGTAAAATTGTTTTATTCTGACATTTATGAATTCTTTATATTTCATATCTGGTTTATTAATCTCTTACTAGTGAAATATTTGTTTCAGATGGCTGTAGATGATCCTAATGATATATTATGCTATCTCACTAATTCGAGACTTCCTCATGATGCGCCTGATTCCACTGATCCTCCTTATTCTACTGCACCTACTAGGTGGGGGCATGGTCTTTCTCAATTACTGATTCCAGATCCTATTCCATAGAGACGCCCATCTATTGATTTTGATCATCGTTTACATAGGTAAGTTTAATTGCTTAATATATTTATATTATATTAACTAATTCTATTAATTTTGATCATAATTTTATGATTATATATTTTTTTAATTTTCACAATTTTTCACATTTAGCCATTGGGAATGATGGTGTGATTATGAGAAATTATTTTTCCAAGCCATGGGTGTCATGGGAATTGGTACCCATCGTCATGTGTGACTAGATTCTCGACCATTGGATTGTACGTTATTAAATAATATATACTTTTTAAAAATCTATTTAATTACTAACATATTTTGTTTAATTTTCTTACAGAATTTATTTTCCCTGCTTTTTGATAGTCAGAGAGGTCCTATCTGAAAGGCAAAGGATAACTGTATATGTGAGAACCTTTATCAGTTTCTAAAAAATATCAGAAAGTAATCAATGGATAAATTTTTTTCTACTGTTTTCGACTATTCTTTCATCTCCCATCATACTGACTATATATCAGCTCAGTTATGGGATTTGTTGTACTTCTTCTGGCTATGAGAGAATTTTAGGAGGAGATCATCAGCTGGACATCAGATCTGATGGAGAAAATATGTCACATATAAGACCGAGATTCCTATATTTGTCATACATCAACAAAATATGGTAAGTGATATTATTTATTAATGTATTTTTATTTTAACTATAACATGTTTTTTATATTATACAGGCTGCTACTGACCCATCTATTACTGATTTTGATGTTTACAAGAAGATGTATACTAATCCCCATACAAGAAAAGTTGTAGGCTAATGACATTTCCATATTTTGGTTAGTGATTTTCTTGATAAATTTCATGAATTTTAATTTTTTTTAATATAATTTGTTATTATATTTAAAGGAAAAATTTGAAGCTATGAATTCTCATTCATGGGAGAGTCAAGCTGAGATCGAACAAGTTGTCACTACTCATTCGGGTTTCGATGAGGGGGAGTGGATACCGGATACTTCGTAGGGTGTCAAGAAAGGTCAAGTGATTTGTATTGGCTCTTGACTGACACCTATGATTTATTACGGTAGTTCTATGATGGCATTAGTGAACGTGAATGGAGCTTGTATAGAGTCGTCATCGAGGCTGTCGTCCGATAGAAAATTATAAGGAGTGGTTGAGAGCTCAGGATGATATGATACAACATATGCCGAATTAGAAGGAGGAGCATGAGAAGTTATGTCTAAGAGATAAGAAGGTGATGGATTATAAGTGGTGACTTTCACGTGGAGTTGTTATGGAGTTTCCTCTCCCTAGTCCTTTGAGTGATCCTCCACCACCTAAAGCCATTTATCGAATTCCAAATATTTTATGACAAATTTTTAATTTTTTATTATAGAGATATTATATTTCAAATGATGTATTACATTTATGTGTGTGTAAATTTTTTAATTATTTTTAATATTTTAAAATTTATAAATTATAAATATTTATAATTTATTTTTTAAAAAAATTTATTTTTGTAGGATAGTTGAAAAATGTGTTTTTAAATTATATTTCACGAATTCTTTGTGATAGGTTGTATATCAATTGGAAAAAAATATTCAACAATCTATAATCGTAAATAACAACATTTGCTACTCCCTCTTCCACGACGGGTTATTTTTTACGGATGCCCATCAGAAATGACCTTTTGCGATCAGAATCCATCGAAAATAACCCATCATAATTATATAATATTCTTTTTGTGATGCTCTTCAAAAAACAGGAGCTCCAGAATTCAAACAAGCCCCAATCACTCTTAAACCCTTCCTTAATCCATTATTCACTTCTATTAAAGGAAAATGAGATATTTATACTGAAATTTATAATATTTTTACCTCATCAAACAAATAGGATTTTACAAAATCCACTCCATAAAACAATTTATCTTCATGTTTACATTATGTTGGTTCTAAAATATCTCTTGAGAAAAGTTTTGACCACTGAGCACATAAGTTGGCCCCTCTTTCTATTTAGTCTTTTCATGTATATGACTATGCTTCCATGAAACTAGTACTAGAAGAATATTCCAAATTAAGAGATCTTTCTTGATTTGATAAACAATATGAATCAGATACTCCTCAAAGAAACCATCCACCCCTAACACAACCTCATCAAGATAAAAATGTGAGATGAGTATGAAAGATAGTGATGAAGCTGTTAAACATGGAATATTTCATGCCTGGCTTGGTGAATCTGAGGTAAGTACAACTAATATGATACATTCCATACTCTCTTCATGTAACACACATAATTTTTATGAATAGTTTTTCCGAAAAAATTAAATTTCATTTCTGGATTATGATACAGGATACAATAATTCATGCTTCCATTACATTTATCATTGGTTTATCTTTTACTACTTGCAACACTTGGTTAGATTTTATGACACTTGACATTGAGTTTTAACAAAAACTCAACATATTATTAATATAGTTATTTAAACATGATTGTTGTAACCCATCCTTCTAGAATAAAAACATTAATATTAATTAATACTTTCAAAATACTAACTATAATGGTTTTACAGAAAGGAATATTATTGATAATAAAATATATAATTTTGGTTAAAGACTATATATATATCGAAAATATTATTTTCAAAAAAATATTCTTTTTATGTATTTTTTAAATAATAATAACATTAATTTATGAAACTTTTAGAAACATAATTTTAAAAAATAAAATTTATTTTTGAATTGATATTGTTAAAATTATCGTATGGTTAATTTTTGTGATTTTTCTGAAATGTTTTATTTGTATTGAATGATGAAAAATAATGAATTTTAATTGAAAGATGTGTTTTCATTTAATTTATTTATACATTTAAATTAAATATTCATTTCATTTTAAAGTATATTTATTTCAATTATATTTATATTAATTTTATATAGGTCATCAGAATCAATTTTATATTGAAATTAAATAAAAACATTTTGTAAAACTTTTGTTATTTTTCTGATTAAATAACCGCTTCCGTATAAAATCTTCAGAATTAATTTAAAATGAATTTTTTCCACTTATGTGATTATAATTTAGATAAATGGATTCCATATTTGGAATAATTTGTTTTTAATGGTTATTAAGTTCTACTTAGTTTTTAACCAAATTGATTAGAGAAATAATTTAAAAATTAATTAAAGTGATTAAGGTAAAAACAAGGTTACATAATGATTAAACTTAGAAAATAAGGTATAAAAATGTCCAAAAACTATTCCAAAATTTTTATGGAATTATTTACACTTTAAAATTTCTAAGCTTCCACTTTAACCTGAAGTGCCCAGATCAGTGTAAATCACTGAGAGGGGGAGGGGGTGAATCAGTGATCCCTTTAAACTTTTTACTAATTGATTCTTTATCAATTAAACCTCTATGGCTGGTTAAAGCCTCGATCCACTCTTCTTGTATCTCTCAACCTTTCCCGGATAATGCAGTAATGAAAAGGCACAGGACACAAGGATTTACAAGGTTCGGCACCAAAGGCCTACATTCTTGCCATGCTCTCTCAGCATGGATTCTCCCATTATAATCTGTTAGTATTACAATGGTCGATACAGCTTCCCACTGTATCTCTCCTGAGTCCCACAGGAGGGTCTTTATACTGCGTCCCACAGTGTTACCAGAGTCCCACTGGCCTGCTCCAGAATCCCACTGGAGACTTCCTCCACCCTGAGTCTCACAGGGGTCTTCTCCTGGCTGCTCGAGTCACACGAGTAGCTCTTCTTCTTGTTCAGCTCTTCAAGTATCTTCAGCAGTCTGGGATAAAGACTGCTGGCCTTGCTCTGTACCTCTGATCACTTGTGATGATCAGGGTCTTCTCAATCTACTGAAAACTCAGACAACCAATCTCTTCAACTTCAGTCTGGCTCAGTCTCAGTTGCACACCACTGATTTAGCACTGTTCACGTGTGCACGTGCATGCATGCATGAATGCACTCTCCTTTTCTTCCTCTTGGTGCAGTAGACCCACAAAGGGTGTAATCAATTATAGCACACACCTTTTCCACAATCTTCACACACTATATTCAAATTGCTCACACACTCAGAAGTGTGTTTTACTTTAGTGTGAGGGTCTCCTCTTTCTTCCTTCTTCTAAGTGTGTTCACTTCACTTAGTGCACACACACTAGGTTCGTCCTTCTTGTCTCTTTGCACACAAAAACTTCTTCACTTTGGCACACACTTGAGCTTGGCCTACTTCACTTGCAAAGCACACACACTTCCTTGTTCTTTTAATTTCCTTCAAAGTGTGCACTCCTCTTATGCACACACTTGGTTCTTCATTTTTCACACATAAGGGCTAAGGCCTTCTTCTTCAAATGCACACACAAGTATGGCCTTGTCTTGCTCTCTCACTGCCCGTAGGGTACTTAGCACACACAAGATGTGTTCTTCAGTTTGGCACATACACAAGGGCATGCCTCGGCCTCCCCTTGCACACACCCGAATACCAACTCAAGGGCTACGGCCTCCTCCTTTTCTTTTTACACAAAAGGCACAAAGGCCTCGGCCTTCTCTTCCTCTCTTACCACACACACGAGGCAAGGCCTCGGCCTTCTTTGGCACACACACAATGTGTGTAGAGCACAAGGCAAACAAGCCTCGGGTCTTCACCTAGCCTTCGGGCGCGCAAGGTGCACGGCACAGGGGCGCGCAAGACCTCCTACCCGCGGGGCGCGCAAGTGCAACACCCGCGGGGTCTTCCTCTTGTCGCGCAAGGGTGCGGGCAGAGAGGGAACAAGCCTCGGGCGCGCAAGAATGATGCTGCCACGAGCTCTTCCTGCCGCGCAAAGGATTAGCGCGTAGGGGACTTCAGCCGCGCAAATATAATTTGCGCGGGGCTTCAACTTCGCGAGGCAGAGGTGCACTCACGGTTCTTCGGATCTTCAACAAAGGATCAGCAAAAATCTTTGGAGCCTTAGGCTCTTCTTTTATAGATGAGGCAGAGGCGGTTCATCCGCGTAGAAATAACTTCAAACACCCGAAGTTTTCGGGTTTTCAAGATTCGGTGAAATCTTGTTTTTCTCCTCAGTTTCCACCGCAGGTTCTTTCCTTAATTTTCTCCACGTGCATGCGACTTTGAACGCATGCACGGCCTCTTTAATTCCAATCCATGCATGCAAAGCACGAACACCAACTGGCCTCGGCACCTTCGGTTTTCCTTCGGCCAAATATCGAATCCTTCTCTCGTTGCATGCAAGCCCACTTTTTAAGCATGGAATAGTTCGTCTTGGCCAGACGATCACAGTGGAGGCTTCGGTTTACTCAGAGGTGGTCGGGAGCTCAAAAACCGTCGTCGGGTTGCTCCTGGTTCGACGGAGGCTCGCGGGGAGGCTTCGGCATGGCTCGAGGTTGAGGACGAAGCCGGGGCCGTCGGATCAGATCTTCAACGGCCTGGATTAGATCGCGGCGCCGCGGATGGATCGTGCGGCGCAGATCAAGCGCGCGATGAGACGGACGACGGAGATTTGCTCCCGGGATTTTTTGCGCGTCCCACATCGAAGCCTTCCGCGGATTTTCCGCGGTTTATCACCCTGGCGCTCCCATGGGCGGCCAGTTGAATCTCCTCCCCTCTCAGTGCCGCCCCGCACTGAGTTCTCCCTGCGGGCGCGCTCTGTGCCCAATCTCTGCTCCTGCGGGCGCGCTCCTAGCGCCCACTATGCACACTGACACTCTCGGGGGCGCGCTCCTGCGCCCCTGCCGCGCGCTCCTTCGGGCGTGCCCCAGGCGCCCATGTGGTGTCTTGGGGTGCGTCCTGCCGCCCTGGCTCGCCCCACGGGATCCCCCGGGCGTGGTGCCCTAGTGCCCATGCCTTGGGGTTGAACCCCCAAGGTGCCTTGGCTGGCCAATTTTTTGGCTAAGGCAAAGAATAAGGACTTTGTCAATGACAAAGTTCTCCTATGAGTATAAGCCAAATGCCACTTCTTCCAAGCCATTCATCCACTTCATTTCTTCTCATCTTCTTCTTCATTTGAATTCTTCAATGCTTCTTCTTCATTAGAATTCCACCAATTCTCTTAAACAAATATTCATCACTTAGGAATGGAAATTCTCGATGGGTCTTCATCTTCAACTGAGCTCCTTAATCACATAATTTCTTCAATGTTCTTTATTGATTTAATCAGAGATCAATTGGATCATCTTCATGTTCACATGCACTGAGTGATAGTGCATGGACTTCATTAATGCACATCATCCACTTAGTAGTTGTGGATGGAACTCCTTTCAACTCCTCATGCATTGCGAAGACAATGCATGGTCTTCTAACTTTGTTGTGACTTTGTATCCAGTTGATACAAGTTCTTGGAGCTTTATGAACAGCTCAACAATCGTCAGATGTACTTAGAGAATGTTGCAAACCATCATCTCCTATGTCACTTAGTGAATCTCCTAAGTGACATGCATCTTAGTACTATGGCCATTCTCTCTTCATCACCAACACCATCACAACCTTTGGCATTCACATCTTGACATTCCTTGACTTCCATTCATTCCAAGACAACTTCATGCCTCATTGACAACAAATGCAACACAATGCACTTCAATCTCCCCCTTTGTATTTGTTGTCAATACACCACTTCAGCACATATGAATGGGTCAATATGTGTGCCAATATTTTCTCCCCCTTATTGGCAATCAAATGAAAAGGTGTGGTGTGGTACTCTTTCACAAATATCTTCCTCCCTTTGAATAGCATCTTCTTGAAAATCACTAAGAGAGGGATGATGCCACATGTTCTCTTGAGCAAGGAACCTTTAGTAGATCAACTCTAAGTCTACTTGGGCTAACCCGGTGTAGAAAACAAGAGTGATGTAACCAAGGAACTCAATGCTGTCCATAACTCTCTACACATGTGAGATCATGCTTAGGGGTTTGAAAATTTTTCAGATAGAACAATGAATTGCTAAATCCTACACATTCTTCACAAAACTCATTAGAAAGTTCAGTGAAAAGATAAAACTTCCCCTTTCATCCATTTGTCTTCAATCCATACTCCCCCTTAATTGACAAGATAGCCTCAATTAAGAAACAAGGGATGAAAGTATGATTGGATTACCTTCACTTTTCTCAAGATGATATTAAATCCCAAAACATCATCTTCTCCAGATTGGCTCCCCCTCAAGGGGTGCTCTCCATTCTGTCCAAACCACTCTCCAGATGAGAATGATCATCATCTTCAATTCCCTGCAATGTTAGCACATGTAAATACCAAGAGTATAAGGGAATAATATGGAACCTCCTTGGTTCATCAATGTGAACAACAAGGTTGAGAATATTCTCTCAACCAAGATGTCCCATTTTCACCAGTCTTCACATTTTCACATTTGATCTTCAATGATGTTGGTGCTGGTGTGGATCTAAATACATCTTCATGTGAAATATTTTTCTTCCCTCTTGCCTTAGCAATTGCCAGAACTTCATCTTCAGCTCTTTTCAGATCTTTGGCAAGTTGCAACTGATTTGGCCATATGACTAGTAAGTCACTTGGAAGTGTGGCCTCAGTTCTGGATATTCCACATGGTTCCTTTAATTCTGTCAAGCTACCTCTCTTAGGCAACTTGTTTACAATCAATCCCTTCTGCTTCTTCTGGATTGATTGTCTGTTTGAGTCCAGTCTGCTTCTATTCAGTTCCATGGCTTGTTCACAAAGATCCATGGTGTGACCTTTCTTTCCACAGTAGAAGCATGTCTTCTTGGTGGTCCTGCTAGATGACTCACCCTTCTTGGATTTAGACTCCAAGGACTTCTCTTCATTTCTCAAACACTTCTTGGGAGCATTTTCTACTTTCTTATGCTTGCTTCCCAAGGATTCCTTTTTAGCCAGGTTCAGTGATCTTCTCTTCTTTTGAGCTCTGGATACAGTTGGAGATTGACATGTATCTATTTGACCACTCTTGCAATCATCCCAGATGTTATCAAGTAATCCAAATCTATTTGTAGTAAACAGATGTCTCTGGACCTGTGGATGCTGCTTATTTTCTTCTGGCTTGCTCCCCCTAGGCATGGGCTTCCTCTGTGCTTTGGCATTCAGTGGATTGTACCAACAATCCTTTGCACAATGCCCATACTTGTTACAACACCAACATTGACCCACAAATCTTGATCTCTTGATTCCTTCTGATTGTAGGGTACTTGTCTTGAATTGTTGTGCTGCTTCAGGAGAGATTTCTTTCTTCATTGTCTTCATCCATACTTGTTTGGAATTATTCTTCCATCCTTCACTTTTTGTGGAAACACTATTAGAAGCATCAGTACAAGATGGTATGGATGGTACCTTCTTTTTAGAAGTTGTTGCCTTTTTATTAGAGGATGTCTTTCTTTTAGAATCATCCTGCTCAATGCATACTTGTGTAGCAACATTTTTCCTTTCAGCTGATTGGGAGGCTTCAGCTTTGGGTGATTGCAGATTTTTCAATATCACCTCTAGTTCTAAACACTTCATGTTGAGGGAGTTCTTCTCATCCTCAACCGTTCTTAGCCTTCCTTCCCATTTCTCTTCCAGCTGTTTTATTTGGTCATCATGCACCTGCTTCATTTCAAGCAATGAGTTGTCAAGCTCCTTCACCCTTTTGACTTTGTCTTCTAGTTGAGCATCTCTGACAACCATTGACACTTTGTGCCTCTTTTCAAGTGCATGGAAAACTTCTTTGATCATTACTTTAAAGAATTCTTTCTCAGAAAGGCTTCTCTGCAATTCTTCAGCAGTGTCTTCATATCTTTCATTGCAAAGAGAAACTGTTTCATCTTTAGCCTTCACCAGCTTTCTGAGAGTGTTGTTTATGCCAACCCTTTTTTCCAATTGATCTTCCATTGCATTGGCTTCTTCTTCTAACTGTGATTTTTCTTCTTGAAGATCAAGGATGCCTGTAGCTATACACATTTCCACTTCCATGGGGACAGTCTTCTGAAGATATTCGATTGCACTTTGAAGATCTTTCATTGTTCCAACTTCATCACAGCTAGGACATGCTTTCTTCATCTTCTTGGCCTGTTTCTTCTTTCTATTTTTCTGAGTCTTGGCAGATATCTCCATTTGAGGCTGGTTGCTCATTTCCTCAAATCTGCACTCCATATAGACTCTCTTGGATCTTTTAGAGGTAACCTTCTCTCTGATACCAATTGAAGTTCCCAGATCAGTGTGAATCACTGAGAGGGGGAGGGGGTGAATCAGTGATCCCTTTAAACTTTTTACTAATTGATTCTTTATCAATTAAACCTCTATGGCTGGTTAAAGCCTCGATCCACTCTTCTTGTATCTCTCAACCTTTCCCGGATAATGCAGTAATGAAAAGGCACAGGACACAAGGATTTACAAGGTTCGGCACCAAAGGCCTACATCCTTTCCATGCTCTCTCAGCATGGATTCTCCCATTATAATCTGTTAGTATTACAATGGTCGATACAGCTTCCCACCGTATCTCTCCTGAGTCCCACAGGAGGGTCTTTATACTGCGTCCCACAGTGTTACCAGAGTCCCACTGGCCTGCTCCAGAATCCCACTGGAGACTTCCTCCACCCTGAGTCTCACAGGGGTCTTCTCCTGGCTGCTCGAGTCACACGAGTAGCTCTTCTTCTTGTTCAGATCTTCAAGTATCTTCACCAGTCTGGGATAAAGACTGCTGGCCTTGCTCTGTACCTCTGATCACTTGTGATGATCAGGGTCTTCTCAATCTACTGAAAACTCAGACAACCAATCTCTTCAACTTCAGTCTGGCTCAGTCTCAGTTGCACACCACTGATTTAGCACTGTTCACGTGTGCACGTGCATTCATGCATGCATGCACTCTCCTTTTCTTCCTCTTGGTGCAGTAGACCCACAAAGGGTGTAATCAATTATAGCACACACCTTTTCCACAATCTTCACACACTATATTCAAATTGCTCACACACTCAGAAGTGTGTTTTACTTTAGTGTGAGGGTCTCCTCTTTCTTCCTTCTTCTAAGTGTGTTCACTTCACTTAGTGCACACACACTAGGTTCGGCCTTCTTGTCTCTTTGCACACAAAAACTTCTTCAATTTGGCACACACTTGAGCTTGGCCTACTTCACTTGCAAAGCACACACACTTCCTTGTTCTTTTAATTTCCTTCAAAGTGTGCACTCCTCTTATGCACACACTTGGTTCTTCATTTTTCACACATAAGGGCTACGGCCTTCTTCTTCAAATGCACACACAAGTATGGCCTTGTCTTGCTCTCTCACTGCCCGTAGGGTACTTAGCACACACAAGATGTGTTATTCAATTTGGCACATACACAAGGGCATGCCTCGGTCTCCTCTTACACACACCCGAATACCAACTCAAGGGCTACGGCCTCCTCCTTTTCTTTTTACACAAAAGGCACAAAGGCCTCGGCCTTCTCTTCTTCTCTTACCACACACACGAGGCAAGGCCTCGGCCTTCTTTGGCACACACACAATGTGTGTAGAGCACAAGGCAAACAAGCCTCGGGTCTTCACCTAGCCTTCGGGCGCGCAAGGTGCACGGCACAGGGGCGCGCAAGACCTCCTACCCGCGGGGCGCGCAAGTGCAACACCCGCGGGGTCTTCCTCTTGCCGCGCAAGGGTGCGGGCAGAGAGGGAACAAGCCTCGGGCGCGCAAGAATGTTGCGGCCATGAGCTCTTCCTGCCGCGCAAAGGATTAGCGCGCAGGGGACTTCAGCTGCGCAAATATAATTTGCGCGGGGCTTCAACTTCGCGAGGCAGAGGTGCACTCACGGTTCTTCGGATCTTCAACAAAGGATCAGCAAAAATCTTTGGAGACTTAGGCTCTTCTTTTATAGATGAGGCAGAGGCGGTTCATCCGCGTAGAAATAACTTCAAACACCCGAAGTTTTCGGGTTTTCAAGATTCGGTGAAATCTTGTTTTTCTCCTCAGTTTCCACCGCGGGTTCTTTCCTTAATTTTCTCCACGTGCATGCGACTTTGAACGCATGCACGGCCTCTTTAATTCCAATCCATGCATGCAAAGCACGAACACCAACTGGCCTCGGAACCTTCGGTTTGCCTTCGGCCAAATCTCGAATCCTTCTCTCGTTGCATGCAAGCCCACTTTTTAAGCATGGAACAGTTCGTCTTGGCCAGACGATCACAGTGGGGGCTTCGGTTTACTCAGAGGTGGCCGGGAGCTCAAAAACCGTCGTCGGGTTGCTCCTGGTTCGACGGAGGCTCGCGGGGAGGCTTCGGCATGGCTCGAGGTTGAGGACGAAGCCGGGGCCGTCGGATCAGATCTTCAACGGCCTAGATTAGATCGCGGCGCCGCGGATGGATCGTGCGGCGCAGATCAAGCGCGCGATGAGACGGACGACGGAGATTTGCTCCCGGGATTTTTTGCGCGTCCCACATCGAAGCCTTCCGCGGATTTTCCGCGGTTTATCACCCTGGCGCTCCCATGAGCGGCCAGTTGAATCTCCTCCCCTCTCGGTGCCGCCCCGCACCGAGTTCTCCCTGCGGGCGCGCTCTGCACCCAATCTCTGCTCCTGCGGGCGCGCTCCTAGCGCCCACTATGCACACTGACACTCTCGGGGGCGTGCTCCTGCGCCCCTGCCGCACGCTCCTTCGGGCATGCCCCAGGCGCCCATGTGGTGTCTTGGGGTGCGTCCTGCCGCCCTGGCTCGCCCCACGGGATCCCCCGGGCGTGGTGCCCTAGTGCCCATGCCTTGGGGTTGAACCCCCAAGGTGCCTTGGCTGGCCAATTTTTTGGCTAAGGCAAAGAATAAGGACTTTGTCAATGACAAAGTTCTCCTATGAGTATAAGCCAAATGCCACTTCTTCCAAGCCATTCTTCCACTTCATTTCTTCTCATCTTCTTCTTCATTTGAATTCCTCAATTCTTCTTCTTCATTAGAATTCCTCCAATTCTCTTAAACAAATATTCATCACTTAGGAATGGAAATTCTCGAAGGGTCTTCATCTTCAACTGAGCTCCTTAATCACATAATTTCTTCAATGTTCTTTATTGATTTAATCAGAGATCAATTGGATCATCTTCATGTTCACATGCACTGAGTGATAGTGCATGGACTTCATTATTGCACATCATCCACTTAGTAGTTGTGGATGGAACTCCTTTCAACTCCTCATGCATTGTGAAGACAATGCATGGTCTTCTAACTTTGTTGTGACTTTGTATCCAGTTGATACAAGTTCTTGGAGCTTTATGAACAGCTCAACAATCGTCAGATGTACTTAGAGAATGTTGCAAACCATCATCTCCTATGTCACTTAGTGAATCTCCTAAGTGACATGCATCTTAGTACTATGGCCATTCTCTCTTCATCACCAACACCATCACAACCTTTGGCATTCACATCTTGACATTACTTGACTTCCATTCATTCCAAGACAACTTCATGCCTCATTGACAACAAATGCAACACAATGCACTTCAATCTCCCCCTTTGTATTTGTTTTCAATACACCACTTCAGCACATATGAATGGGTCAATATGTGTGCCAATATTTTCTCCCCCTTATTGGCAATCAAATGCAAAGGTGTGGTGTGGTACTCTTTCACAAATATCTTCCTCCCTTTGAATAGCATCTTCTTGAAAATCACTAAGAGAGGGATGATGCCACATGTTCTCTTGAGCAAGGAACCTTTAGTAGATCAACTCTAAGTCTACTTGGGCTAACCCGGTGTAGAAAACAAGAGTGATGTAACCAAGGAACTCAATGTTGTCCATAACTCTCTACACATGTGAGATCATGCTTAGGGGTTTGAAAATTTTTCAGATATAACAATGAATTGCTAAATCCTGCACATTCTTCACAAAACTCATTAGAAAGTTCAGTGAAAAGATAAAACTTCCCCTTTCATCCATTTGTCTTCAATCCATACTCCCCCTTAATTGACAAGATAGCCTCAATTAAGAAACAAGGGATGAAAGTATGATTGGATTACCTTCACTTTTCTCAAGATGATATTAAATCCCAAAACATCATCTTCTCTAGATTGGATCCCCCTCAAGGGGTGCTCTCCATTCTGTCCAAACCACTCTCCAGATGAGAATGATCATCATCTTCAATTCCCTACAATGTTAGCACATGTAAATACCAAGAGTATAAGGGAATAAGATGGAACCTCCTTGGTTCAACAATGTGAACAACAAGGTTGAGAAGATTCTCTCAACCAAGATGTCCCATTTTCACCAGTCTTCACATTTGCACATTTGATCTTCAATGATGTTGGTGCGGGTGTGGATCTCAATACATATTCATGTGAAATATTTTTCTTCCCTCTTGCCTTAGCAATTGCCAGAACTTCATCTTCAGCTCTTTTCAGATCTTTGGCAAGTTGCAACTGATTTGGCCATATGACTAGTAAGTCACTTGGAAGTGTGGCCTCAGTTCTGGATATTCCACATGGTTCCTTTAATTCTGTCAAGATACCTCTCTTAGGAAACTTTTTTTCAATCAATCCCTTCTGCTTCTTCTGGATTGATTGTCTGTTTGAGTCCAGTCTGCTTCTATTCAGTTCCATGGCTTGTTCACAAAGATCCATGGTGTGACCTTTCTTTCCACAGTAGAAGCATGTCTTCTTGGTGGTCCTGCTAGATGACTCACCCTTCTTGGATTTAGACTCCAAGGACTTCTCTTCATTTCTCAAACACTTCTTGGGAGAATTTTCTACTTTCTTATGCTTGCTTCCCAAGGATTCCTTTTTATCCAGGTTCAGTGATCTTCTCTTCTTTTGAGCTCTGGATACAGTTGGAGATTGACATGTATCTATTTGACCACTCTTGCAATCATCCCAGATGTTATCAAGTAATCCAAATCTATTTGCAGTAAACAGATGTCTCTGGACCTGTGGATACTGCTTCTTTTCTTCTGGCTTGCTCCCCCTAGGCATGGGCTTCCTCTGTGCTTTGGTATTCAGTGGATTGTACCAACAATCCTTTGCACAATGCCCATACTTGTTACGACACCAACATTGACCCACAAATCTTGACCTCTTGATTCCTTCTGATTGTAGGGTACTTGTCTTGAATTGTTGTGCTGCTTCAGGAGAGCTTTCTTTCTTCATTGTCTTCATCCATACTTGTTTGGAATTATTCTTCCATCCTGCACTTTTTGTGGAAACACTATTAGAAGCATCAGTACAAGATGGTATGGATGGTACCTTCTTTTTAGAAGTTGTTGCCTTTTTATTAGAGGATGTCTTTCTTTTAGAATCATCCTGCTCAATGCATACTTGAGTAGCAACATTTTTCCTTTCAGCTGATTGGGAGGCTTCAGCTTTGGGTGATTGCAGATTTTTCAATATCACCTCTAGTTCTAAACACTTAATGTTGAGGGAGTTCTTCTCATCCTAAACCGTTCTTAGCCTTCCTTCCCATTTCTCTTCCAGCTGTTTTATCTGGTCATCATGCACCTGCTTCATTTCAAGCAATGAGTTGTCAAGCTCCTTCACCCTTTTGACTTTGTCTTCTAGTTGAGCATCTCTGACAACCATTGACACTTTGTGCCTCTTTTCCAGTGCATGGAAAACTTCTTTGATCATTACTTTAAAGAATTCTTTCTCAGAAAGGCTTCTCTGCAATTCTTCAGCAGTGTCTTCATATCTTTCATTGTAAAGAGAAACTGTTTCATCTTTAGCCTTCACCAGCTTTCTGAGAGTGTTGGTTATGCCAACCCTTTTTGCCAATTGATCTTCCATGGCATTGGCTTCTTCTTCTAACTGTGATTTTTCTTCTTGAAGATCAAGGATGCCTGTAGCTATACACATTGCCACTTCCATGGGGACAGTCTTCTGAATATATTCGATTTCACTTTGAAGATCTTTCATTGTTCCAACTTCATCACAGCTAGGACAGGCTTTCTTCATCTTCTTGGCCTGTTTCTTCTTTCTATTTTTCTGAGTCTTGGCAGATATCTCCATTTGAGGCTGGTTGCTCATTTCCTCAAATCTGCACTCCATATAGACTCTCTTGGATCTTTTAGAGGTAACCTTCCCTCTGATACCAATTGAAGTGCCCAGATCAGTGTGAATCACTGAGAGGGGGAGGGGGTGAATCAGTGATCCCTTTAAACTTTTTACTAATTGATTCTTTATCAATTAAACCTCTATGGCTGGTTAAAGCCTCGATCCACTCTTCTTGTATCTCTCAACCTTTCCCGGATAATGCAGTAATGAAAAGGCACAGGACACAAGGATTTACAAGGTTCGGCACCAAAGGCCTACATCCTTGCCATGCTCTCTCAGCATGGATTCTCCCATTATAATCTGTTAGTATTACAATGGTCGATACAGCTTCCCACCGTATCTCTCCTGAGTCCCACAGGAGGGTCTTTATACTACGTCCCACAGTGTTACCAGAGTCCCACTGGCCTGCTCCAGAATCCCACTGGAGACTTCCTCCACCCTGAGTCTCACAGGGGTCTTCTCCTGGCTGCTCGAGTCACACGAGTAGCTCTTCTTCTTGTTCAGCTCTTCAAGTATCTTCAGCAGTCTGGGATAAAGACTGCTGGCCTTGCTCTGTACCTCTGATCACTTGTGATGATCAGGGTCTTCTCAATCTACTGAAAACTCAGACAACCAATCTCTTCAACTTCAGTCTGGCTCAGTCTCAGTTGCACACCACTGATTTAGCACTGTTCACGTGTGCACGTGCATGCATGCATGCATGCACTCTCCTTTTCTTCCTCTTGGTGCAGTAGACCCACAAAGGGTGTAATCAATTATAGAACACACCTTTTCCACAATCTTCAAACACTATATTCAAATTTCTCACACACTCAGAAGTGTGTTTTACTTTAGTGTGAGGGTCTCCTCTTTCTTCCTTCTTCTAAGTGTGTTCACTTCACTTAGTGCACACACACTAGGTTCGGCCTTCTTGTCTCTTTGCACACAAAAACTTCTTCACTTTGGCACACACTTGAGCTTGGCCTACTTCACTTGCAAAGCACACACACTTCCTTGTTCTTTTAATTTCCTTCAAAGTGTGCACTCCTCTTATGCACACACTTGGTTCTTCATTTTTCACACATAAGGGCTACGGCCTTCTTCTTCAAATGCACACACAAGTATGGCCTTGTCTTGCTCTCTCACTGCTCGTAGGGTACTTAGCACACACAAGATGTGTTCTTCAATTTGGCACATACACAAGGGCATGCCTCGGCCTCCTCCTGCACACACCCGAATACCAACTCAAGGGCTACGGCCTCCTCCTTTTCTTTTTACACAAAAGGCACAAAGGCCTCGACCTTCTCTTCTTCTCTTACCACACACACGAGGAAAGGCCTCGGCCTTCTTTGGCACACACACAATGTGTGTAGAGCACAAGGCAAACAAGCCTCGGGTCTTCACCTAGCCTTCGGGCGCGCAAGGTGCACGACACAGGGGCGCGCAAGACCTCCTACCCGCGGGGCGCGCAAGTGCAACACCCGCGGGGTCTTCCTCTTGCCGCGCAAGGGTGCGGGCAGAGAGGGAACAAGCCTCGGGCGCGCAAGAATGCTGCGGCCACGAGCTCTTCCTGCCGCGCAAAGGATTAGCGCGCAGGGGACTTCAGCCGCGCAAATATAATTTGCGCGGGGCTTCAACTTCGCGAGGCAGAGGTGCACTCACGGTTCTTCGGATCTTCAACAAAGGATCAACAAAAATCTTTGGAGCCTTAGGCTCTTCTTTTATAGACGAGGCAGAGGCGGTTCATCCGCGTAGAAATAACTTCAAACACCCGAAGTTTTCGGGTTTTCAAGATTCGGTGAAATCTTCTTTTTCTCCTCAGTTTCCACCGCGGGTTCTTTCCTTAATTTTCTCCACGTGCATGCGACTTTGAACGCATGCACGGCCTCTTTAATTCCAATCCATGCATGCAAAGCACGAACACCAACTGGCCTCGGCACCTTCGGTTTGCCTTCGGCCAAATCTCGAATCCTTCTCTCGTTGCATGCAAGCCCACTTTTTAAGCATGGAACAGTTCGTCTTGGCCAGACGATCACAGTGGAGGCTTCGGTTTACTCAGAGGTGGCCGGGAGCTCAAAAACCGTCGTCGGGTTGCTCCTGGTTCGACGGAGGCTCGCGGGGAGGCTTCGGCATGGCTCGAGGTTGAGGACGAAGCCGGGGCCGTCGGATCAGATCTTCAACGGCCTGGATTAGATCGCGGCGCCGCGGATGGATCGTGCGGCGCAGATCAAGCGCGCGATGAGACGGACGACGGAGATTTGCTCCCGGGATTTTTTGCGCGTCCCACATCGAAGCCTTCCGCGGATTTTCCGCGGTTTATCACCCTGGCGCTCCCATGAGCGGCCAGTTGAATCTCCTCCCCTCTCGGTGCCGCCCCGCACCGAGTTCTCCCTGCGGGCGCGCTCTGCGCCCAATCTCTGCTCCTGCGGGCGCGCTCCTAGCGCCCACTATGCACACTGACACTCTCGGGGGCGCGCTCCTGCGCCCCTGCCGCGCGCTCCTTCGGGCGTGCCCCAGGCGCCCATGTGGTGTCTTGGGGTGCGTCCTGCCACCCTGGCTCGCCCCACGGGATCCCCCGGGCGTGGTGCCCTAGTGCCCATGCCTTGGGGTTGAACCCCCAAGGTGCCTTGGCTGGCCAATTTTTTGGCTAAGGCAAAGAATAAGGACTTTGTCAATGACAAAGTTCTCCTATGAGTATAAGCCAAATGCCACTTCTTCCAAGCCATTCTTCCACTTCATTTCTTCTCATCTTCTTCTTCATTTGAATTCCTCAATGCTTCTTCTTCATTAGAATTCCTCCAATTCTCTTAAACAAATATTCATCACTTAGGAATGGAAATTCTCGAAGGGTCTTCATCTTCAACTGAGCTCCTTAATCACATAATTTCTTCAATGTTCTTTATTTATTTAATCAGAGATCAATTGGATCATCTTCATGTTCACATGCACTGAGTGATAGTGCATGGACTTCATTAATGCACATCATCCACTTAGTAGTTGTGGATGGAACTCCTTTCAACTCCTCATGCATTGTGAAGACAATGCATGGTCTTCTAATTTTGTTGTGACTTTGTATCCAGTTGATACAAGTTCTTGGAGCTTTATGAACAGCTCAACAATCGTCAGATGTACTTAGAGAATGTTGCAAACCATCATCTCCTATGTCACTTAGTGAATCTCCTAAGTGACATGCATCTTAGTACTATGGCCATTCCCTCTTCATCACCAACACTATCACAACCTTTGGCATTCACATCTTGACATTCCTTGACTTCCATTCATTCCAAGACAACTTCATGCCTCATTGACAACAAATGCAACACAATGCACTTCATAACCAATTTTGGAAACATTACATATGAAAAAGGATGGTGGAATTTTCACTTTCAAATATTTAAAAGTTTCCCACTCACCTCCATTATAAAAGTCGATCATCTTATTACCCTCAATTAACACCACTCAAGCCATTTAGATTATCCAATTCCTAAAAAATCTCATTAAAAATTTCATCCCCTCATCTTACAAACTTTAATTTGGGTATAAATACCATCAAGGAAGACCTTTGGTGAAAACCAAAAGGGGGTACCCGAAAAAGTGGTAATGGTCATCAACAAATGTTTTTGTTTAATTTCTTCCGAAAACCCATTTATTTTGTTTTATATCGTGCTTATATAATATAATTATATTCATAAAAACACAAATATTATTTTATATTATGTTTATGACCTACACCCACTCACAATTTCACTAAATGAGTTGTGAAATCTGTATTTATGTGTACGTCGGACTACCATCTCACAAACTAATGTGGTTCATTGTTTCATTACAACCTATAAAGGATGGTAATAATGATGAAAACACTATTTATGTATGATTTATATTATTTATATTATATTATTATAATTCTTTAATTTTTATATCACACATTTCATCATGCTCTCAATTTCATGGGAATACGATAACGTTGTTCATATGTACGGAGGACTACCACCCCACGAAGAGATTTGGTTGATTCACACTCTACATGAAATTTATTAGGGATGATTCTAATAATAATATGAGATATATATGAAATTAAAATAATTTTCTAATGATAATATATAGTATATTTTTACTTATTTCAGCACAAATTGGAAATGGAAACAGTGTTCATGCATACGAACTTTCGACCATGTCCATGAATGACATATTTCATTTCCTATTTCTATCATTTATATATTATTATAAATAGATATATATAATAAATATATTTGATATTAATATTAGAGATATAATTATATATTTTATGAAATCATTATCATGATAATATAACAAAAAATATAATGAATCAAAACATTCATGAAAAAAAGATATTATTACCTGAAACATAACTTTAACACAGAATTGTTAAAACAAAAGCAATATAAAGTCATAAGTAAATAATATATGTGATTATATTATTTAATACGGTTCTTTTATACATTTATAATCAAATTATATTTATTATACAAGAGTTTTTAATTAGTACAATGAGAGTCAATACTTAAGGTAAGAGATTTACGTCTCACTTTTTACGTCCATGAGATAGATTCTATATTCCCCCCCTCTTTATTATATGTTCTCTATATAATGAACATGAATATCAATTATTATCATGGTAATTAATTTTTTTTTATTTTCATATCTATTTGAGGAAATATCTTCCATTATTTTTATGTTTCAAAAGATAACAAATAGGTTAGGTAAATTGGTCTCAATTTTCCTTATTTGAGCCATCTGTCATGTTATTCATATATATATATTATTTTAAAAGGTTTATATATTTACCCTTTGAAATGTTATATAATGAATCCATATCTTGAATTGAAATGCTGAGGTCTAACTTGTGTTTACCCCAAGCTCTCTTCTAATAGGCTAGGGGCTGGTGACCAACACTGAGTAGGTATATCCCACAAATGGGATGCATTAGACTAAAGTACCTATACCTACACACACAGCTCCAAGCCCACTCGATGATCAAATATAAAACAACTGAAAAAATTAATTCATACATCTATTATCCCATAAAATAGTATGATTTTAAATTTATAAAACTGGAGAAAGGGGCCAAATACCAGCCTAACCAAACACTGTAATGAGTCTATCCTTCTCCAAGGGAGAGTAATAAAGTCAAATCCTTAAACCCACTAAAAAAAATCAATACGAAAATATCCATATCTACACCACCCACTCCATGTCATCATTCGACTCTGTTAAATGTGAGTTCTTCATCATAAGACAATATACGTGTGGGAAAAGCCCATGTAGGGGTGGTTATAACAATACCCAGCAGGGCACCCCGAAAAAACTAAACATGAAACATTAAGTACATTTAGCTTAATACAAGATATAAAGTTAATTTATAATAAAACAACCTGATATGCTAAGGAATGATACCACACCACCATACCATCATAACCGACTACTGGTTGTATGATTCTACTAGGAGGAATTATTATTGAGGGGGAGTTAACTCTAATAGTTATAATATCATTGGTGATGATTGAGAAATAGGTCTAGATTTTAGGGCCCCACCCAAGACTGCTCACAAGTCTAGGAATACCATGATAATTAGATATGTGGTCACACCTGGAACCACTAGAGACCCCATGAACATAATCTATAATAATTTCTTATGTTGGGGGACATATTTCAAAGATACCACCAACTATATTGATACATCAATATAGATGGTGGATCAAATCCATGATCTAGAAGGCCACATTGATTCCATTAACCCTAGCTTGGGGACAAAGGATGGTAGAGGATGACACTCCAGTCTCATGGAGATACACCACGACTCTATCTCAGACTCAACCTCTAGAGTGTATCACAATCCTATTATGTAGATGTAATTCTTTACTATACCCTCTAGGGATATAACCAAGGGAACAAACTCAACCTATACTAGTATAATGAAATTAAATGAAGATCTATAAACACTATTGAAGGTGGTGGATGGAATTTACTAGGGTTACATGAAGTGTCTATCTATCACCATGTTTTCCCATGTGAAATAGCTTCACACCGCATGTAAGTATCCAAATACATTAAATGCAGAAGAAGTATACGTCTTGACAGACATAGAGTACAATTCTCATGTCACATAGCCATCTCCATATATGGTTGTCTTGTCTCTGTATTGGACCACGTACACTAGGCCCTATTTGTGTCCAAGTATATGGAGTTCCACTTGATAGTGTAATTTTTCCAATGTCAATTTACTTCCCCATGTAAATGACAGGCCTCATTGAGGATTCACATTGAGTGTGATATTTCTATCCCTCCAGACTATAGTATCACATCCATGCATTCCCACACTATGTATAACTCAATGTACATTTTTTGATACTTGGGAATTTCTAGATCCTCACGGATATCTTCCGCGATGTGATGTACTTCGCTAGAGCTGCCACCCATGTCAAATCCAATAGATCAGTTTTCTCCCAAACCAATAGAATTTTTATCATGGGATTCTGGGTTCAAAACTTCTTGGAAAATGACCTATCTTGCAAACACCAACACCATGAATCAAAACTAGGAATAATGAGAATGAAAAATACATCTGATCCACTCCAAATCATCCACCACCACCGTCCTGCCTAGAAAAAATCACCAATCACAAATCGCATCACCAGTATCAATTAGTTGCACAAAATAATGGTCATGCAAGGATGAAATATACAGTATTCATCGAACCACGGTCCAAAAGAAACACCTGTAGTGAATGTATGAAGAATGGGAAGAGAAAACCAAGATCCTTAAGATGTGAGGAACAAACCTCATCTATTATTTTTTAGCCTCGATTAGTTGTCTTAGAAGAAGATGAAGGTAGAGTAATAATAAAAATGAAATAATAAACAATTATATCAACATAATTATAAAAATTATGCTTGTATTAATTCTTTTCATGGAATTGGTCCATGTTTATCTGAGAATAAGAAATAGGATGGAAATCACTATAGAAAACATCCTACCTAGAGTTTGGAATGATCGGTGATGAAAAACAGTTATGTGGTCATCATTGTTGAGATTCATGAACTCCATTGTTATGATTTCCCCCAATATAATATTGAAATATCATCATTCACCAAGAAAGATCTCCAACTATTGTCTAAATCTCCAGGGTTTGAGTGGCCATGCATGAAGAAATCCTATCATCGTAAACATATAGGTGAAGTCTTTCACTACATCAAAAATAATAAACCAATTTAGTTATTATTTTTTATATATTTACACCCATGATAACCTTTTCACAAATGGTCCACACTAAAAATGGTTATATCATGCCTAGGGTAAAACCTACATTCTAAACTCAATGGTTCCCATAAATATCTGATATTGGGTCGTATTCTAGAATTGTTCATCTTTTTCAGGAAAAATGCATGTCCGTTATATTTAACATATTTAATATATTTCAAAAATTTATTTCGTGCACACCAGGCTTCATAATTACATGCCTTCTCAGTTCCTAATATTTAAAATAATCCATATAATATAAAAAATAATACATGAAAAAATTGAGTCATTAAATTTTCCCAACCACATATATTTTTTTCTGAAAAGAGAAAAAACCAGTAAAAAAGATGTGGGTAATGGGCTTTCATCTAGGTATCCATATCCTAGGTTCTCTCCAGAATATTCTCATGATGCCATCGAAAATTCACAAGGGAAATTTAATTCCCATGAATGATCCTACCCATCTAATCCTTGATCTCCATTGGGTACTCAACAAATGTATTTCTATCCTTAATGTACATATCGCCCTAGTCGATAACGTGAGGTGGGTCATGCACATAGTTACTAATAAGAGACTCGTGGAAGACGTCATGTGACATGTCCAACTATAATGGTAGAGTTAAGTAGAATGACACCTGACAAACTCTACATAGTATCTAAAAAGTACCAATGAATATTTGAGATAATTTGTCTTCGTGGAAAAATCAGCTCAATCCACATCGAGGTGAGACTCTTAGGAATGGATGGTATCCCTCCTCAAACTCTGTAGTTTTCAATCATATATCAGTTTAAGACTTATAGAGCTCTATGGAGTCCTCATATTCTCATGGATGATCTGAACCTTCTCTATAGTAGTTCACATCAACTCTAGGCCCATGAGTGTCAAATATCCTAGCTCAGTCTAATAATGTGGTGAAATGTAGGGTATCCCATACAAATAATATAATGGTTACATACCCATGGTGGAATGGTAGATGTTGTTTTACACAATATCCTCCATGTGTAGGGGATCTTCCCAAATATGAAAAAATTACAACATGCAAGCCCATAACATTTCTTATAAAACTGGAATGGTCTACTCTATCTGGTCATAATTTTAGGGGTGAAATTTCATGATCAGAGTAACTAATTCCAGAAATCCTCCTTCACCCCAACATAACTGAGATGAAAATCGATCATCACATCCAAAGATGATCATCAAGGGATCTTCATGGAGTCAGAATGTCTCCTTTACATAGATGCATCCCAAGATCTATGATAGATCTTATCTTGAATGTCTAAGAAGTTGTATGTCTTAGTGATTCAGTCTATGATCTCCTAGATGGCATCATTTCCTCTAGATGTATTTTTAAATACCATCACTTAGTCTAAGAAAATCTTATCCCAAACTTACTCTAGCACCTCAAGGGGTTTTTTAAACTCACTGTATCCTGGTGACCTTCCTTCACCTACTGATAAGTGAGGTGGTAAGAGAATAATATACAACCCTCATCTTCATACCTAGTCATCAAAACTGAAATTGGAGGTTCTGGTACATTTGTGTCATTCCGGGATGTACTGACAATGCACACATAAAAAACAGCCGCAATACCACCTCCAACAATGTTAAAGGTACCATTGACCATCTTATTAAAATGATAGAGTTCTCCCCACCTTTAGAATATCCATTAGGAGCATGTATATTGTATACTTGAGTACGTAAGGTCATATAGTCTATATCTCCATGAGGACTATCCTTGACATGTTGAAAAAGTTGTGGGGTAACAATTATCAAATAAAGACACGAAAAACAATCCTTTTCCATGAAAGAAAACCACAATGAGGATAACTGCTTCGATGCATTAGACAACACTTCAGAATATGATATCCCATTTAGAGAATCTTCTACTATATTCTCCTTCACAAGAGTATAGAAAATCTCAAAGTCATATACCTAGAAGAATTCCAGCCATCACATATGTCTCAAGTTATGATCCTTTTGTGAGAATATATACCTAATAATCTTGTGTACAGAGTAAATGACAAACCAATAACTCATCAGGTAGTGTCTCCACATATTTAACGAGAAGACAAATTTTTCTTACATAGAATCATAGGTTTTATTATTCTGCTAATGTCATCTGAATTGACATGAACCATATGATATAAATGCTTTAATATTCATTGGAACACAACAAAGTCTAGTACCTGATGCATCATAGAACACTACATACTCAACACCCTTATATATAAATTTAAATATGGGAGTGATCATCAAAATCTTCTTGAACTCTTGAAAGAACTGTTGGAACCATTCCATCCACATGAGAAGATTCCCTTTCTGAGTAAATATTTCATGTTTGCTTCCACACTAGAGAAATTAGATAAAAACATCCAATAGAACCCTGAAAAACAAAGGAAACTCCACAAATTCGCAACAATAATGGGGTGGTGAAAATAAGGAACTTCCTCAAACTTGCCTAGATCCACAACTAAACCATCCTCTGAGATGATGTTTCCCTTAAAGAGGACCTCTCGTATCCAAAACTGACTCTTTGAGAGAATTCCATAAAGATGGTTCTATTGGATTATATCAAGATCCAACCTCAAGTGTCTTTCATGATCCTCCAAATATTCTAAATAAACTAGGATTTAATTGACAAAGACCACTATGGGATGGTCTATAAAAGGATACAAGATCCAGTTCCGGAGTTCCCTAAAAACTGCTGGAGAGTTCGTCACATCAAATGGAATCACCATATACTTATAGTGACTATAGTGACATCAAAATGTCATCTTTGGTATATCCTCATCCCTTAATTGTATATGGTGATATCCTGATCTAATGTCAATCTCTGAGAAACAACGTTCCCCTCTCAAAGGATCCAAGAGGTCATTGATCTTTGTTAGTGGATAATTATTCTTGAAGGTCACCTAATTCAAGAACTTGGAATCCATATATAACATCAAGATCATTTCTGCCTTCTTGGAAAACAAAAATGGGGATTCCTTGGGGGAACCTTTGGGTCTCACAAATCCCTTCTCCTCTTCTAACGATAGCCTCATCTCTCAAAGCTCTATGGGAGTCTCCAGATATGTTGGTGAAAATGTCTATTTCATTTTTGAATGGAATTCAATGCATAATTCCTTCTCTTAATGAGGAGGTAAACCTGATATATCCTTAGGAAAGAAATCATCATACTCTTCAACCACAGCTAGAAGTTTATATCCCAAAGAATCCACTTCTCCATGTGTCATGCTAGCCAATAGGTGTGTAATCAGCTACACCAACCTATTCCATAGCTCATCCTACCACGCAAAAGTTTTATTTTATCCCATAAAGGAAAACTTCATTCCATATCTTTAAACACAATGCATCATATGCCTAATGTATTCAATATGGCCATGAACATTGGATAGCCAGTCCCTACCTAAGACGATGTTATAAGGACTAATTGTTGCAAAAAAGAGATCCCATTCGAAACTCTCACCCCAAGCATTAGATCTTACAGTCAGTGTATGAATGTAATCACTAAGTCATCACATGTCAATGTGTCTAACCCCAAGGGTTAATCCAATGGCGCAAAAAACATATCTATGTCTCAAATAAGGGAATTATAAATGAATTAATGAATCATAGAAATATCTATCAATTCTATAACAAAATTAGAAAAGACACAGAACATACCTCATATCATCCTTAGAGACTTGGAGTCAAAGGCCTCCAAATCTTGTAGCTGGCCTAGTCTCTAACCACCAGCTCTCAGTGCCAACTGTGGACCACTTGGGGCTGGTAGTGGTAATATGTTGGGCATAAGACCAACTAATACTTACCTTTCAGTCCCACTACCACAACTTCCACCCTAAGAAACACCCTTTCACTGCCTCTTCCACTATTTTGATAGACCCTCAGCAATATAAAGATTAAATATGCGACATGTCAGACAATCCCGATCCATATGTCCCTGACTATTGTAAGGGAAACACTGAATCTCCCTAGGATGATTCAAGACACCACGAAATCCCTTTACTACTAACCTCGTGTCTTGAGACCTCCTCTAAAAGTACCTGATGCACTTGGATAGCTATGATTCCGAGTGGCTACATTCTTCTGGGGTCACAAATACTATGTGACCACTACTATATCCCTCTATCAAAGCCTTCTCCTCTAGAAATCACCCAACCCCAATGTCTAACTCAAGCACCCCATCATAGGTGGGAATGAAAATGGATACCTTTGAATCCCAGATGTCTAAGAAAAATCCTTTCTCAAAGGCCTGAGATATAAATAACTGATCTTGTACTATATCTAAAGAGTAACAGGAGTGATCAATAAACCTTGCTGAGTAGTCCGACACATTCACATCACCCTGATGAAGATGAAGAAGCTCCAATATGCACACTAATCGCAACATTTCAAAAACAATATCCTCCTTGGAGAGATACTCAATGTCTGACCATGAGAGAGCTATCTCATCATGTGATTGATTCTCTAATGTCCACCGTCTCCCACAAGAGCCCTAAAGAAGACTCAGGGTGAGGACCACAATACTGTAGGCTTCCTCATAGGGAGGAAAACATGTGTAACATCCTCTATCTTGTAATTATCCAACTGTAGGGCTGGATCACCCTGAAAAATGGGTGGTTGCTTCCTATTAAACTCATGTAATGTACTCAACCTCTGTGTATCCACGACTACTACTAGAAATGCAAGAGGCTACTCAACAGGTGGTGATATAGTATGTAAACTACTAGAAGGTAATATGTCTCATGAAAAACTCTATAGTAATGTGTCGTCACTAGGTGGATCATCCTCATGATCATGCAGTGGAGTCCTGGACAACTGTCTATGTTAAGGTATCCTGAAATAAAACAAGATGTACCATAGTCAAAAGAGTATATCTGTGGATATGACTAAATAATGAAATGGAAAATAAAACCATTCCTAAATGATTCATGAACCAAAAATTTTAACGAACAAGTAATGTTCATATATTCCTAGTCAAAATGTAGGTAATTCGAGTCCTGGTGTATGGATCCGTTGATAGCCACACCAACACTGGAGTCCCTGGCCTGAAATACACACTCGAAACACTAAACACTATTGCCCAAAACTAATCTTAGTGAATAATATATTAAGGTATAACTGACTACTCTGATACCACTATATGAAGACCTGACCTAGCGAGCTCTGACCTATGACTACCCCAAGCCCCCCTCTAACTAGTGAGGGGATGGTGAACAAAACTGAGTAGAAATATCCCATAAATGTATGTAATTATCTCAAAGTACTGATACACACAGACATACACATATTTCTAAGCCCAAAAAATTTTAAATATAAAACATCTGAATCAATTCTTGAATACATCAAAAAACCCACAATAGAGTATGAAATAATGGTACTGAAATCGGAAAAAATGGAAAAATACAAGCCTAAACAAAAATTTCCAAGATTCCAACCTTCTCCAATGGTGAGAAATAAAGTAAAATAGAAGATCTGGGTAAAAAATATTGGTCTAAAAATATCATTCAACAATCCACCCACTTCCCGTTCACCAAGAGAAACATCAAATGGGCCACTGTCTATATAAGACAAAGTGCATGCTGTAAAATCTCATACAGGGGTTTCTATCAAAATACCTAGTTGGACACCCCAAAAACACCAAACCTGAAGCACCAAGTAAATTCATCTAAATAAAATATATAATAATAAATTTATAATAGAAACACCTAGATATACTCAGGAAATTCACCATGCTATCATGATGTCTTAACCAATTTCAAGCCACACGATTCTACTTAACGAAATGCATTTTCCGATAGATTACACTTCACAATCTATGCTATCATCAATGAAAATCAGTTAGTAGGTGTATATCATTGGTCCCCACCCAAGAAACACACCATTCTAAGATGACCTTGATACTCAGATGGGGGGGTCACACCTATAACCGTTGGGGGACACCAAAAACCCAATTCGAATCAACTTGTTATATAAGGGATCATATGTTAGTGAAATCACCAAAAATACCAATACTAAATTTTAGATGGAACTGATCATGGAGGTCACACTAATTCTTCAAACCCCACCTAGGGTACAATGGATAATAGAGGATCATTCTCCAGTCCCACGGAGGGACACCACAACTCTATTTGATACTCTTCCTCTAGATGGGATCAATGTACTGGGATGTGGATTTAATGCTTAATTGTTCCCTCGATGGATTGGAACAAGGGAACACACTAAAACTATAATGGCACAGTCTTCTAAAATTAATAGATGAAAACACTCATAGAGGGGGTACATGGAATGTACCAGTGGATACATGACAGGTCCAACTATCCCCATGCCTTCCGGTGTAGAAGATCATTTCATGGAATGTAAATATTCATATAAATGGTTTTTAGAAGAATGAAAAGGATTTTATAGACACATGATATCCTACCCATGTAAGTTGTCTATGCCCATATGTGTTGGTTGTGTCCATATACCAGCCCATGTTCACTTGGTCTTATCTGCTTCTAAGAACATGACATGCCACTTTCATGTGTACTTTTCTCACGTCCATGTACTTCCTAAAGTACACACCAAGCTTCACAGAAGGGTCATATAGCATGTGACCAATTCACATGTAGTGCAATATTTTACTCTATCCAATACTCTAGATCCAAATCTAGGGGGCCCACACATCATGTTACTCTATGTACTCGCCGTGTTTCCAGGGAATTTACATATCCACTTGGATCACTTTCACTCAACCCTATTCTATTTTGGAGCCACAGTACTTGCCAAAACTGGTAGATCAAGGTTAGAGAAAGGATCTTGTTTCATTATATCATGATTTTGAGTTTGAATGTACTTGAGAAATGACATGCCATGTAAAAAGAGTATCTACCAGTCAAAACTAGGATGAATGGGAACAACAAATCCATTTTTTCCACTTCTGTTCATACACTTCCTTTGTCACACCTCAACCACATCTTCATTCATGAAACACACCTACACTATTTATATTTTTCACTGAATAATGGTCGTTCAATGATTGAATACAAGGTATTCATCAAAATATGGGGCAAAATAATCTCTTGTGATGAATGTATTAAGAACGGGGGAGAGAACCAAAAAGCCATTAAATGTGAGGAACAAACCTCAACAATTTTTTCCCTTGATTTATTGGTGTAGAATAATTAAAATGATGATGAATAAAAAAATGAAAAAAATAAAAAATTCCATCATTTTAATTCTACTGATGATGTGACTATCAATTCAGTTCACGGAATTGGTCCATGTTCATTTGGGATTATAAAATGGGATGGAAATCACAATGAAAAACATAATACATGGAGTTTTTATTGATCATTGATGAAAAAAGGTTTTTTTTTCATCATTGATGAGATCCACGAACTCCGTTGGTGTGATGATATTTGATCTGATCCTGATCCATCATCGTTCCCCAATAATGCTCTTTAATTATTGTCTAATTCTATAGGGTTTACACAACCAACAATGAAGAAAACCTATTACCATAAAAACATTGAAGAATTCAGTCACTGAATTGGAAATAATAAAAAGATGTTTATTTTATTTATTTACACTCATGGTGACTTTTTCACAAATGGACCATTCCCACAAAGATTATGTTGCACCTGGGTAAAACCTGTGTTATGAACACAATGATAAACACTTATTTCATATCTGGCCCACAATTAAAATGTTATTTCACTCTTTCTATGAATACACCATATGATTTATATTTATTATAAGTAATATAATTAAAAAATTTATTATGGGAACACCTAACCATAGAATCGCTAGCCATCTCAATTCCTTGTCTAAAAAATAATCTATATAATAAAAAAAAATATAGGAAAAATCTAGGTCATTACAGTTCTCATATTTTTAGGATATTTTATGTTTCATCTAATATTATTCTCTCATTATTATTAGGGTTAAAATTTACCAAATAAGAAAGAGTGTATTGCTAAAATATCATCGTTTATTTGGATTTTTTGACATTATGCTTCCATTGATAAAATATTATGATCCATCACTCAATAATTCTTAGAAATTTTAGTATTCTCTAGTTATTATTAATATATTCCTATAAATTTACCTTTTTTACACACATTAGTACTTAATATAATTAATAAAATGTTTATAAAATACCCGACTGTATTTATCTCTTCATTAAGAAACCTTTTTTCATTCAAAACCATGTTTTCTATAATATATTTTTTTTTAAAAAAAAAAAATCATTACCCTATTATTATTAAAAGATGATTTTAGACATGTTTAAATTAAAAAAAATGATTGTAAGTAATCTTCAAGTAATTTTCCAAAATAATTCTTGTTTGGATTTTACAAAATATTTGAAAAAGAACCATTATGTTTACATGCAAAAAATGAACATAACATTCTCATGTCATGACCAATCGTCTCATCGAAGATTCATTTGTATGTATCAAATTCTATTTTAAATTAAAATGGGTTTTGAGAGGTTTTTTGTATTATAAAATTTTTCAATGAAGAAAGGACATTTTACTCAATAATTGTTTTCAATGATCCAAAGAAAATTAATTTAAATCTAAGACATAATCCATTGGTGTTACTCATTTCATACATGGGATATTATCCAACCATTCCCTTCATTCTCATTATCTTAATGGTTACTATATTTATGGAATGATTTTTATGAAAAAGTTTTATCTTATTTGAGTTATATGCTTTTGAGAACTAATTCATTTCATGGGATATCCAATGATGAAATTATTATGAAAACTACATCTTATCTACATGTTAAGAAATGGTGAAATGTTTATGATACCCATTTATTTCTTATGTTATGATATGATGAATGTTTATGATCTTTTTCCACACATATGTATGATTTTATTATGTGACAGATGAGACTTAATCACCCTTCAATTCATTGGGTAAAGATTTATATCTCATGAGATAGGTAGGATAATAATGGAGAGTGTAATCGAGTAGTAATAATGTTCTAGGATGAGATGTGAAATCAATTTCATTAAAAAGGGATAGAATGGGAACTGATCTAGATTTAGTAATACAAGGCTAGAATGGGGTGTTATGTTAGTTCAGTAAAGGACTTTATCCACTATTATGGTCTTGGTATTAATCCTTGAATAATATGTAAGTGATTTTCAATGCTTATGTGTTTGACACAAATTCCATGTCTTATTCAAATATTATTCTACCCTAGATCATGTTCTTTGGTTTCCTTACGATTCATGTATTATGAACTACCAATCATTATACCATGATCCAGGATTATGATATTTGATGTGATGGGTATATTTTCAGTTTTTAGACTCATGTTCTCATACCCCTATTCTCATGTTATGATTATATATCTCCATTGTTCACCCTTACCGATCATCTGAGCTCACACATTCTTATGATTCATTTCCAATGGTTATGAAGATATGTATTGTGTATTATAAGTATAATAAGGGTGATAGTTATTATTAATGTAGTGGTAGATGACATAGGTCACTAATGGAAAAGTTTTTATGTTTCGATGTTTCCAAATACACTAAACTAATTTGGTCCTCACATGTGTGTTTATGTCATGTAAAAAATATTCTACAAAAATGATGTAATGTATATTTATTTTAATCTAGGGTCGTTATATGTGGTATCAAATTAAAATTTTATATAAAATTTGGAATCTATGATGAAAAAACCATGGTGAGATCCATATGGTCATTGTCCAAGGATATGTCTAGGGATGATTTATTGTATAATAAAAGTTTTTTGTATTTTTTTAAATGATATAGTGAGTGATTTTCTAGAAACACATCCATGACTACATAGTTCAAGTGGTTATGGCCCCAGAATAGTTGTACCTAGGGGTAATCAACCCATAAACACTATATTGATCTAGACTCGGTTGATAATTGGGGAATGAAAATGGGATTTGATTCACACCTAGTTTTACACTCTTGAGAGATATGTTTTGTAAATTCATAAACTCTTTACAAACCATCATGAATGATTTAAATTGGATATGGATATAAATAAACTAGGATAAAACTAAGGTTTCTTATTAAAAATAAGTTCTCATAATTTAGACATCCTATACGTGATTTTCATGATTATGTGGTTTTACACTATGTTTATTGTTTCTTACTCTATGATTTTTTGTTTTATCCAACAACTAGAAATGGAAGAAACCACATTAATGCTAACTTGTATGAAAAATGGAATGATTTTACTCATGAGAACCCAAATATTATGGTAGATAGAATGAAATATATCATTTATATTCTAAGTTTACATTCTTAATCTATAAACCTGGTTAGACATCAATATCATAATTTTTATAAGAAAAAGAAGATGGATATGAATGTAAAATATAAAAACCATGATATGATGAATATGAGCTTCCTTTTGTGCTCTATGTGTGGGAAGAAAAATGGAAAAAATTTACTTAGGGGGAATAATAAATATTTTAATTATCGAAGGGAAGGTTATCAAAAAATTGATGTCTGAGGTGATGGCAAGATGTATGCTAATGATGTGAATAGGGATAAGGATACAAATGATGAACCTCCCCCACATTAGTGATTCAAGTGTAAGGATAATGAGAATTATCTTATTAGTGCACAAACCCAAATGTTTATGATGATGATTGGGTTTAGAAACCTCTTAAGCTCAGGGATAAAGAAAAATCTGAAGTGATCATTATTTATTAATAGTGGTGTGATTATGACATGGTGAAATGTACACTTACCATACACTCTAGATCTACTAATGTCTTATTTGAGTAAGGATCTACCCACTATTTCAAATATAAATTTTTTCTAAGGGTCTCGAGATGAAAAAATAACTAGATGTATAATTAGGAGTGAAATCCCCTAATGGTATGGAGGTTTAATCTCAAGTATATGATTCCTACCTGGTTGATGTTGGGGGTAATGTTCTTGCTGAAAATCTTTCCATTATTCCACTTGTGGAATTTTATATCATTATAAGCATGTATTGGATTTCACTATAGAAAGACCATATTAATTATTGAGGATGGGAAGTTAAGTTTGATATTTTAAATCATACTATGATTTTATATCAATTTAATGATAAGTACTATCTTATGATGGAGATCACTTTGAATGTTTTTGTTAGATGGTTGGGGAGAAACTTGATATCAATAATGTTTCATTTACTTGGAAATTTGTTAATGTATTTCCTTAAAAGTTTCCTAGCCTTCCAGCAAAACATGAATTATTTTTTCAAAAGAATTCATACCTAGATCCACACCAATTTCAACGACTCCCTATAGAATGGACCGAGTAAAATTGTATGAATTAAAGATGGAACTCCAAGAAAAACTTGAAACTAGATTCATCTTGCCAAGTGTCTCACATTGGGGTATACAAAAATATTTTGTGAAAAATAATGATGGATCAATGAGATTATTCATATATTATCGATATAAGAAATTGATAACAATTAACAACAATTATCATATTCCTCATATTGATGACTTTTCTAATCAACTATATGAATCTCAATACTTTTCCATGATTAACTTTAATTTGGGGTATCATTAATTTAGGGTTAAGAGGAAGGATATTCCCATTATTTCATTCAGTACAAGGTATAAACAATATGAATATATAGTGATGTCTTTGGGTTATACTAATTCCCCTAATATCTTCATACATTTAAGGAATATAGTGTTTATATATTACCTTTATTAGTTTTTGGTAGACTATTTAGATGATATTATGATATATTCAAACTGAGATGAAGAGCATGAAGACCACTTGATAATTGTAAAAAGAACTCTACAAAAATCAAAACTATTTGAAAAATTTACAATGTTATAATTTTGGAAGATAAATGTTTTAATTTTGGATCATATAATCTCAAGATAGGGTATATTAGTAGAACCATCAATGATAGAGGCTATTGAATGTTGGCCTAGATCCACCACGGTGACCAAGATCTGCCTTTTTCTTTGTTTAGATCGATATTATTGATGGTTTATGGTGAATTTATTTCAACTATCTAATCCTACGACCAAGTTGACTTGGAAGGAGGGATATTTACTCTAGATAGATGACTTTGAGGAAAATTTAAAAGAAATGGAATGAAGGATAGTATGTGAATCTTTTATAACAATAACCACAGTGGAGAAGGCTTTGAAATCAATACTGATGCATCCAATAAAGTACTGGGATACATTATTATGTATAATGGAATGGTTATATCTTGTTACTCATCATGATTGACGATTCACGAGGTAAATCATCCAAATCATGATTTTTTGGTTAATTGTGGTAATTTTTTCATTAAATTTATGGAAGCATTACCTCTATGAAGAAAAGTGTGAAATATTTACTGATTAAAAAATTTTAAAGTGTAAATTCACATAGAAGGATTTGAACATGAACAAATAATATGGTTAGATATGGTTACTGATTATGACTTACCCAATAAATTACCACTCAGAGAATGTAATCAAGGTGGTTGATGCTTTGAGTCAAAAGAATCATGCTAGCATATCCATGATGATGATCATAAAAGATCCAATATTTTTGTATTTGAAAATTATGAGTATAGAAATATTGAAGTAAGGGGAAATTTTTATCTTTCTAAATTTAATGACCATCCATCATTCCATGTGAAGATTAAACAGGCATAGAAGGATTTTTTTAGAGCTAAAAAATATGGATATAAATGTTCATGAGTTTAACCATGATCATGATGGGATGATAAGATTTAGGAACCATGTATATATCCCTTACATAGAAGACTTAGAGAAGGAGTTGTTAGAATAATTTCATACTTCTCTTTTTTCTATTAATATTTGATGTATGTAGATGCATAGAGATTTGATTTAATAATTATGGTGGAATTGCACAGAGGGAGATATTTAAGATTTTGTATCTCGATGCTTGGTATGATAGAAAGTTATAACTGTGAGAAAAATGCCTAAGGGTAAATTTCATCCATTACACATACTAAATTGGAAATGGGGTAACATCACCCTTAATTTTGTCATTTTGACTCCAAAAAATGACTAATGGAAAAAATTATATATTATTTGTAACAAACTAACTTACTAAGTAAGCGCACTTAATCTATATGGGAGAAGAATTATATCAAGATTAGCTTGAAATGATATGCATTAAGGAAGTGGTCAGGCTTAATGGAGTAACAAATTCCATTGTATCTGATTGGGATTATAGGTTTACCTCATAGTTTTTGAGATTTATTCACCAATCCCTTGATATAGAATTGAGTTTCAGCAAATCTTACCATCCTAAGATTGATAGTTATCCAAAAAGAACAATTGAATCCCTATACGATATTTTGGGATCTTTTTTTGGATTTCAGAGGTGGTTTGGATCAACACCATCCTCTAGTTATGTTTTATTAACAATAATATGTTTTTTATGAACCAAGTACTTCCTTGAGGTATGAAATCTATTATATTATTTTAATATTTCTTTTTAAAGTCTTAATTATAGCCTAATGTGAACCCTGTTGAGGTTATAGTGGTATGGAGGGTGTCTAGGGATTGTTCGGAGCCCGAAACCCAACTTATTGAGGAAATTTATGGACCACATAGTTTTTAGTAATTTTTCCCCCCAAGACACATGGTTTAATGAAACTATGTGGGGATGTATAGTGGGATAGAGGATCACTCAATTTATTATAAATCCATAAATATGGAGGCACACACCAATTCTGGGAACCTATAATTTTTGGAAGATGAAAAATGTCTGGGTTGCACATTATTAGTCAAACCATGCATAGTGGCCATGTGGGCGACCCTTATAATAGTTGAGGGTGCACATTTGGTGCACGGTTTGGTCAACCATCAATTACACTATGTGGCCAAGTATTTTGAAGAAAAAGTATTATTCCCCCTCCAATTATCTTATAACCTAAAATTTAGTTCTCATTTATTCCTCGTCATAGTAGCCTCACCATTGGAGTTCCTCCTTTAACCTATTTGGAAGGATTTTCCACTAATTTTCTTCCCGAACATGGATTGAAGTGTCGATCATCTTATTGGATTCCTATCAGTATGTGATCCATTCCTTCTGTATTATTCTTTTTTTTACTTGGTATCAGATACCCTATTTAAGTTCATTATATTATTCCATATTTCTAGGATTTGGGTTCGTTCATCATTTTTATCCTGATCAGAGTCGAATTAGGAGAAGATACTAGACAAAAACTATAATACGATCCAACAGTCAATGGTCTCATTCATTTCACTTAAATTTGGGGTGTTTATATAAATTTGTGTGTGTTCTACATCTTATTTTAAAATTGATTACCTTGAAATATAATTTATTCCCAGATTAATATGGATAGGTATGAAATATGTAATTAAAAATTATCTTTGATAAATGATTTGAGGTTGAGGACATCGAAGATAAACCCACACTTGGGTGAGTCACTTAATTAATTGGATCACCATGGGTGAATCATCAGTTGATTACCTTTACGGTGTTTCATTTACCCCTTTACATGGGATGTTGAATGATGAATTATAATTGTATTTTGAATTGAATACAGAAATATAATGGAAGACCATGTCCCTTGGTTTTATCCATGTATTTTCTCACATAAGAATGAATTTATTCTACCAATAACATGCCCACATGTGAACATTTTGATGCATAGTCTTCTAAGATTAACCCTTTCCTTAAGTTACATTCTGAGGTGAGGTTTAATTGAATTTATCATATTGATAACATTTTAAATAATTTAAATAATTTTTTTAAAATTTTTATCACATGCCTTGGGTGACACGTGGGTTCATATACAAACTCCATGGATATATTATTTTGGATACTACCTTACTTACACCCAAGTGACACTTTGAATCTTTATTGGAATGTGAGGGATAGACTAAGGGGGTTAACTATCATCTGCTAAAGTGATACTTGCACTCCTTATGAATTTAAAAGGATGGAATCATTGTGATGATTATATTTATGCAAGGAGTGAGACTTAGGCTCCCTTAGTTGACTTTTAAGGATGGATTCAAATGGTGATAATGTTATACCACACCCAGAGTGATAACTGGGTTCCGATTAGCCTCTCCAAGGATGGGCTAGTAGAATTTTTGGTTAATGATACAAATTTCACAATAATGGGATCCCATATAAGGATTTCAAAGGATGGTATTAGGTTCATAATTTAATGACAAATAAAAAGATTTAAATCATGCATTTTCCAATCCAAAGCACAATCATGGATTTGGTCCATGTTTTTTTCCATATTGATGGCCTCTTTAGGAATTCACTTGATCACATAATATTACATGGGATGTTGGGATATGTTCCTTGTCTTGATACATGTTTATAAATTGATACATGACAAACTAATAATTCAGATACTTTCTGGATAAGTCTAAATAAGGTATAAGAGAACAAGTTTCCATGAAAACTCAGGCCTTTATGGGTTGTATTCATCCTTTACATCCTTTACATATTATATAACTACTTTTACACTATTATGTTTATATATATTCACATACTAGATGAAATTAGACACCATTGGTGGTGGAATACTAGAATTTTATCTCACACCCTACTCATGTTAGGTTTAGTAGATGAGAAGAATACATGATTGCATGTTAGGATAAAAGAAAGTGCCATGATATAGGATTTTGATTACTACTTAAGAGAATGGGAGCACATGAATGAGATGATCCTCTTGATTGATGGTGGATGTAGATCTTTTTGGTACTTTTGGTATATTGATACATGTGTTGAACTATTTCATATATACCTGATAGGGATGCTTTGCAGAAACATGACATAATCATCATTATATATGATATTTCCTCAGGATTTTTATATACACATGTCTCTTGGATGTTTATATCTACCTTCCAATATAGTGTGTTAGTGGTACTATGATTATTATGGTTATTCCTCCTTTTTATCAATTATTTTACTTCTTCTTCAATTGATATGTGTGATTTCTAACACTATGTTACAATCTGGTGACAAGGAATAGTCAGACACCCCTCGACCCTCACCACTAGTCCACAACCTCTGATATTGTGGGGATATGCGCTTTGTAACAACCACGACCCCAGTATCCTAGATTCAATGAATTAATTAATTAAATTGGCATAGATACAATACTAGAATCCCAAATGACTAATATCATTAGCAGTCTTAGATACCATATTATATACATTAACCATACATTACAGTTTGAAATGTAATATATAATAAATAAAATACTTTGAGAACATAATTATTCTCATAGAATAACCCTGAATATCATTCATAGTACGTTTCATGGAATCCTAAGAATAATAAATATTAATAAAGGGATGGTATTAGATTCTCAGTAAGGGTAAGAATACAATAGAAGCTATTATGAATAAATTAGAAAAAAACATTATGGCAAGATGTATAACTAAAATACAAGCCATTTGAACCTAATATGGATCATAATATAGAAATAATAAATCCAATAATTCCATGTAAATAAAAACATTGATATTATACTAATAGAATAATCAAATGGAATATCATTAACTAATTTCATAATCATGGAATGCATAATGTAGGACATCATAATAATACTGTCAAGGTTTCATCCCAGACAACGTATATAAACAGGTAAAACATCATCCAAGACCCAAACTAGTTTGCATCATGATACCTACCGATGCATCAAGGGGATATAGAAGGCCCCTCTCATCACCTACCAAGTCCAATGCATTCCTCATATGAAAGGGGTGATGAAAGAAAGAAAGCATAAAACTTCATATTAAAACTAGCATATGAAATTTGAATACTTAAACCATAAAACATTAATGTAATAAAAATAGCACATCCATAGCCAAACTAAATCATAAAACGTTAAATGAAATATGGTAAGTGATATCGCAATACATTAACTTCAATCACGTATAATATCCAAGAAAGGATGTTGGCATAGCTGAAAATACACTAAAAAAATATTTCAAAATATATGTATTGAAACAGAACTTTTTACTTTGAAATCATTTATTTTAAAGAAAATTAATTATAAAAGAAAGAATTTCATTTTAAAATAACCAAGAAATATTTTTAGGGAATATTCAAACCATTCAGGTGTCACGATGATAGGAAAGTCCACTCACACTGCATAAGTTAAAAAACACTCCTTCCATAAAAAAAGTATTAACATACCTCATTTTGAAAATGAAAAAAAGATTCATTTTAAATAATTTTTTAAAACATGAAACTTGGGAAAAAAATAAATATTTGTAGGATAATAGTAAAAATATTTTTTAAACTAGTTTTATGAAAAATGGGCATGGATGATAAATATTCCTCAGTGGGTACTTATGTATAAACAATCCCAAATAATAATGAGATTTTGAAATAAACCATACCTTATAATTATCGTATGTTGAATGACCTTTAAAAATGTATATAATAATTGAAATCATGTTATTATATTATAAAATGATAAAATAATAATTTATGACATCATATATGATTTTCTTATATCGTTTTGTTAATAATATTTCATTAATACCCATGTTTTGGGAGTTAACTAGTTCATTTTCCTATGCATGTTTTGTCGTGTAAGTTCTATTTCTTATTAATATGATATATATATATATAAATATATAATTTATATAATGATATTAAATTAATAGATATTATATTTACCAATAATATACATTTTTTAATCATTCTTAAATGGTCAACTAGGAAAATGAATCTTATCACGTCATGGAGATAATAGGTCGTATGTACGCACGAGTGATGATATCATTCCCTTAATGTTGAAAAGATAAAATAATGAGATTTTATTTTAATTATACAGAAACAATATGAAGTCATATTTCTATATATATTCATTATTTTCATCATTATACCCATCCATGTAAAGTGGTGATGAAAAACAAATTACACCACGGTGTGGAGATGATAAGTCGTACGTATTCACACATAGTGATTTCATTTTTCATGGGATTGATAAAATGAGGTATATGGGGTTTATGTGAAAAAATAACATATTATTATATATATTATAGTTTATTTATTACTTTATAATGGAACCAATACAGAAAGATGAAGTAGAAAAGTAAAAAATCTTAATGGAGTTAGTAAAGTCTATCACCTCTTCTTCAATGAACCTTTTTTGGATCTCCTCAGAGAGACACTAGAGTTGGTATTTTGAGAATAATAGAACCTATAGGATTTGTATAGTAATTTTTATAAGAGAAATTGGAATGTTTTGGTAGATCTAGAGGGCTCAAGGTGATAAAATTAGATGAGGGAGGAGGATCCTTTTTAAAATTTAGGTGTGGGGCTCTTTTAAAATTTCTAAAGATATTAATTTATAATACATTAAATATCAAATAAATGGCATAGAATTTTCATTTATATAAAGATAATATGAAATATGGTTTAAATATCCTAAACCAATAGATTCTATACAATTTTTGGTATAGTTTTAATCATTGTCATTTGGATTCACCCTTAGTTAACATATTTTAATTTTAGCTACAGAATAAAAATCAATATTAAAAGGTTGTAATTATAACTTATTTATTGTAAATTGGACCATAAATGAATAATTTATAACATTTTAGAACATATAATAATTATTAGGTTTTTTTAAATATGTTTTATTATTTTTAAGTAATTTAATAAAATATTATTTTGATAAAATATCATTAGTGTAAATTTTGACACTACTCATTATTTGTCTTTTCAAAAATATCATTATGACATGAAATCATTGAAAAAACCCTATTAAATCATACCTAACATGAAAAAAGTATCTATAAAATTATTGGATGACATTAATTATATATAATTATATTTATATTAATATTTTGAATATCATTTTTTTGATATTTTCATTAATTAGACAATTATTGCATAATAATTGTATAAGAATTTAAGATAATTATTTATTTCATAAAAAATATAGATAAATTACCAAGATAAATAGAAAATATTTATATTTAATATTTATATTTATTATCTAATTTATATTCTATATAAACCAATATTACAATTGGCATAGTTATTAAAATATCAGTACAACATCTTTGACTATTGTTTAAAAAAAATATAATAAATGTCATATTCTCACACAAGGGGAATAAAAATGGTTATAATTTTGGACAAAGAATTATTTTTGTTAAAAATACTCATATAATGAAATTAGTACAAGTTTTGGGTTTTTTATAGTCATTATAATTTTATTTTTACCATAATTACATGATTTCCCCTTAACCATGGTAGTTAAAATATTACTAAATTATTATTAATATGCACAAAAATAAAATAAACCTATAAAAATAATTTATAATAATTTATTCCAAATATTAAATTCATTTTTCAAAATTAAAAACACAGAAGTTTTAGTAATTAATTTAAAATTAATCTAGTTGACAAGTTGAGATAATGTGTTTTTTGAAGTTTAAACATCCAAAAGATTGAAACATTTTTATATCTAAAATTCAATTTAAAGTTGATAAAAATTTCCTAAATTGGATTAAAGGATAAAAAATATAATATTTATACTTTAAAACCATTAAATAATATAATTTAACACTATAAATTATTTGAAGGAAAAAAGTAGTTTTAAATTTAAATTTTGTATTTTTCACTATTAATAAAATCCTGAAACTTATCAGAATAATACCAATAATTCAACCAATGTATATTTTTATATCCAAAATTAAAAGAATAATTTTATTTTTTCAAATAATGTTTATAAAAGTGTAAAAAATAGGATTTAAAATAGATTCTCTATTAAAACGAAGTAAATATACTTTTATAAAAATATTGGTTTTTATGTGTAATATTGGGTTTGTTCATATATTATTCCTATAAAATCTTTTAGAGGAATATCAATAATATGTTATTTAATATAAAACATATAAAATTCATTAAAATCATTATCTAATAGTAATTAATTTAATTTATTTGGATAAAATGACTTTGGGAGTATAAAATTAGTTCTTTGTAAAAACATTCCCTACATATTCAGTTGGTTTCCATATTAATTTTAATTAACTTTTATCGAATAAATTCAACCATATAATTTCATAAGTTATTTAATACTATTTATAACCACCGACTTAATGTCTTGGTTATATCTTATTATATTAAATAATAATATTTTTCTGATATATTTTTGTTCACTAAAACTCATCCTTTCTTTTAAAGCAAGCCAAATCATTGTTGTGTGTAATGTAAGCATATCATGGTGTTGGAAAAAAACATAAGATATTGAATAAATTCAATTTATTTATGAAGACTCATACTTTAAAATCTTGGGGCGTTACATTCTCCCCACCTTCAATAAATTATGTCCTCACAATTTGAACTCGGGATCAAAAACTTGGATTTTGACTTTTTAAAATATATTTGTTGAAATCCTACATTAAATAAAGGATTAATGAGACCTCAAATTGAAAATAATGAAAAGAAATAATGATGATAATTAGATATAACACACACTAGGGTACAATAAAAGAAAACAACGACACAGAAAAGAAATCTAACCATCTTATTCTGATGGAGAGTGATAGGGAACATGGTGAAGAGAATGTTAAGAATCACAAAGCTATAAATCTTAGAAAATCTAAGGGACTATTTGATTAATTATAAAATAATGTACCAAGATTAATTTTTGGTTTCAAGATATTTTCCCTATAGTTCAAGAAATCATTTAGTTCATAGACTAAGAAAATATGGATACATATTTACCTGATAAATAGTGTTTTATCGTTTAATCAATCTCCACCAAAAACATATCATTTTCTACAAATGATGAGTATTTAAGATGAAATTTTTATACCTTTAGATTTTTAATCGACTTACATGGGTCACAAAATCTATAAACGTATAACATGATATTCCTTCTATTATTATAAATTAATCCAAAACCAATATGGTTAGAATAAGATAATATAATTACCCAAAAATAATCTTCAAAATTCAATAGTAAAACACAAAGTTCAACATAGATCATTATGAAAATAACTTTCATACCGAAATTTTTTTTATTCTATAATTAAAACCCAAAAAGTTTAAGGATTTGATCATATATTCTTCCAAATTACATGAATCACTATTAAAAAAATTTAATTGTCTAAATCTCATAATTTCCATGGTTTTTAAACCATTTAAAAAATAACCTGATTCACTATAAGTAAAAAGTAAAACAATATTTGAATCGAAAATGCAATTCAAACTTTATTCCTCAAAATATTCTATTTACCTTTACCTAATAGGGTTCCTAAAATAGAGAACATATTTCTAAATGACATTAATCATTTCATCACTAGATCACTTTCTAATTAGAAGGTTAAAATAAAACACCATTATCAATTAGATATTTTTACTAAAAAAAATTCATGATTTCCCAAACATCACATAGGCTAGTGGATGGCACTGCACCTTAATCTCCCTTTGGTAGTGGGTTCAAACCCCATGGTAGGGCCAAATATGACGTGTTGTCACTCAATTTTTAGTTTTTCCTTTTTCTGAAACCATATTAATATTAAACCCAAAATAAATATAATGGACATCAATGAAATAAGTTTAATCACTAAATAGTGATTTTACTAAGGTTTTCTATAAAAGACCAATATATAAATACTTAATCCATTTATTTCGACATAAGACCTTCCATGGTCTAGAGTTTATCCTATAGAAGAGGAAATTGACTAAGGTAATTCCCTTGGAGCCCTCATTTAATTCAATTAACTCAAAATGTTTTATTAGTATGATTTCTATTTCCCTTTGATCACAACCTTCATTTTTTCAAAGAAATTATTTTTTTATGTCCTTCTTTTTTACACATAAAGCCTTTCTTTATTTTGTTGAGACAACTTCTTAGGTGTATCTTTCCAAATTTCTTGCATGACAGAAATTGAGCCTTATTTGATCCATTTTCTTCACCACCAGAGTTATTAGAAAGATCATTCCTTCTCTTATTTGTTTAGTTCGGGAGTTTGTTAAAGTATAAGTAGTTAATAATATTTCAGGAAAACTTATTAGGAATGAATAAAGTATATTAAAATCCTATGAACATTCCATTTGGTTTCTCATCATCACCACATTTTCTATGATGTCAAATGTTAACATGACTCATTCATGTCCCATCTGTTGAATATTATCTTAAGCATAGTTTGAGTAAAATTGTAACACCCTAAGCTTCCACGGTACACTTACCTTTGAATAATACAGTAGTGTGTGTTGTACGCAACTTTGAGTTCTAACACACACACCACAACCAATAAAACTAGCCGTTATGAATAGTAATATCAACTTTTTGAAATTTTATAAATTTTATCTTTCAAAATGGACTTCATTTTTGGTTTCTGAATATCGAAATTATCCTAGGGTGAAATTTTGGTATTTTTCTAAAAACGTTCAATTTTTGATGAATAGTGAAAAAACACTAAGTTATAGTTTAAAACCGATTTTTTATTTAAATAATTATTTATTTTATTTAAATTTAATTAAGGTAAAAATAGATACATAATACCTATATATGTTCAATGTAATTCATTGGAGTTAGTTTAGAATAATTTTAGATATATAAAAATTTTATTGAACTTTTCACCATCTTTTACCCACCTCCTAAGAGAATTTGGAAATTCACATAAAAAATAATTTTACTGCTTCTGTGAGTGGAATTTTGAAAATACGAGAGACACGGATAATATCAAGGAGTAAAATTTGGTTCAATGAGACGAAAATAATTTTTGGTGAATAGTAACCTTTTACTTTTATTTACCACGGTTAAAAGTAAATAGGGTAATTAAGAGTAAAAATGATATTAATATTACCCTAACACATGTCCTAATTCAATTGGAAAAGTTTATATCTACCAAAAAAACCATAGGAATAAAATATTATCATTTAGGTCCACTTGGATTAGATGAGGACATTTATTATTATTTAATTCAAAGAAGAGTTAAAAGAGTTAAAATCAAAGTTTATTTACTAAAAAAATTTAATATAGGGTTACATATAAGATAAATTCTATTTTAAATATTCATTATAAAGATAAAATGATTTCCTACATAACAGTATTTTATTTATAATTTTTAGACATTAAATAATTTAATTTATTTATGACACAATGGTGATGAAATAATTACCTAATTAATGAAATATTAAAATAATTGATATTCTAAATATCAAAATAAATGTAATTTGAGACTTTTTATGAATTAAACTAATTTTATAGGTTAATTTTACATATTATTATTGATTATATAATTTGTTTTATAAGTAATAATGCTGTTATGAATTTATCAAAAACAAAATACCCAATAGTGTCAAAATTGACATAAAAGAGTTTTTAAAACAAATATTATATTATTAATTTATATTAAATTCCAAAAAATATAAGGTTCGTCCAAGAGACTTATATCATGATAGGTGTATCATTAATGGACCACTTTGGCATCTCTTGGAGGTATATAGTAAGTTTATTAACTATATAATATAAAAATACAAAGTGACATGTTAAGTGTCCAACTAATTAACTAAGAGTTAAAACTAAAAGATAAGGTTAATAAAATAACCCAAACCAATCTAAATTCTATTGGTTGAGTGGTTTTCAACCCATACCCACCTTAAACTTTAAATAATTCACTTTGGAGCCATTATAGACCGAATATTAATTTATTGTAAAATAATATTTCTAGCTTTTCCAAAGGTGCCCCTCACCCCTCTTATAAAAGGGCACTCCCCCTTCTCACTAATTCACACATTCAAAGCCTTTTGGCTAGGCCAAAACCTGCCCAAATACTCTCTCAAATTCCCTCAATTCAACCTAGAGGCCATAGAATGATCCGAAATCCAACCTAAGGAGCCATTTTGATCAAATCAAAAGGAAGAACCCGAAGAAGAGGTAATGTTTTCACCACCCTTTTTCAAGTTCCTTTCTTATTCAACTTATTCTTTCATTGTTATTACCATTCTAAAATAATAAATCCAGTATCATATATATACTGTGATTTTATTATAAATATGTTACAACAATATTTAGTATTCTATCCATCGTTTAAATGACATGTCAGCATACGTGCGTACGTACGATTTACCGTCTCCACGTCGTGGTGTAATTGTTATTCAATAAATTATTATTTGGATGGGTATAATAATGATGTGTAATTCATGTAAATAATAAATATAACATGATAATGATTCTGTATATATGATATACCATCCAATTATATATTATTTTAATATCAAAATAATGATATTGTCGCTCGTGCGTACGTACGAACAACCGTCTCCATGAACGCGATGAGATTCATTCTACATCGTATCCATTAAAGTATAATTATCATTTGATGATTTAAAAATAAGGTTTAAGGAATTGATATCATTCTGGATATGAATAAGATAAAATCTATTCATGAAAAACACGGCTTACATACCCAAATATATAAAAGAAAATGAGTAAGTAAACACCCGTAACAACGATAATACTAAGATATTATTAACAAATCATTGTTAAAAGATCATATATGATATCATATTAATGTATATGATTCTTTTATATTTTAATAACAATTATTTCACCATTATACAAGAGGTTAACCTACCCTTAACCAAGGAAAAGTACAAGGTAAGGGTTTATTTCACAATCTCTTCATTATCTGAGGTTGTTTATACATAATAATCTACTGGGACTTCTTTATAATCCACATCCACATTTCTTAAAAATGTATTTCAAAACATTTTTACTATTTACTAGAATATGGGTTAAAGTCATTTATACCCTTGTTTGAATTTTTATAAGAGGTTTATAATGGAATCTTTCCGTCATTTTCCAAACAAGGTCCTTTTTTAACCTTTTCGACAGAATTAAGGTAAGAATGTCTTTTTTAACTTATACAGAGGGTGTGACTATTTTCTGCTGTGATTAAATATTCTAAGCTTCCCTTATAGGATTATATGAAACCTTCCAAAGTAAGTGTTTTATTTTATAATTACGTGACTTTTAAATGACTTAAAAAAAGAGATATTTTTATCAAATAGTTTTGATTTCAACTATGTCAACATCCTTTGATGGATTTTAAGCTTATTTGAAGTTGACTTATTATGATACAAAACATCCATATTGTATTGAAGGTTTTGTGATATGTTTGAATGTGGATGTGTTATTTTTATACCATCCATGGTTTATGGAGAATGTATTGACATTTCGTATGGTAGTTTTAATACGAATGTTTATGTTATGTTTAAACCGGTTCATATGAGGAATGCATTGGACTTAATAAGTTATGGGTGGAGCCCGCTATAGCTCCTCGATGCATTGGTAGGTCTCATGAGACAAACTAGTGTCTTGGGACAAGGCCTTGACAAAATTGTATTTGTAGTCTTGGCACAAGGCCTTGGCTATGTGTTATGATAGTCTGGAATTATGCATTCCATCATTATGAAAGTGGTTATTGATATTCCATGTGATTATTATACTAGTAGAATATCCATGTGAATAAGTAAATGGAATTATTCCATTTTATATTTTCCATATTATGCTGAAGTTCAAGTTTAAAAGGCCTTTGTTTTAGTTATACATTGCCTTAAATGTTTATTCTTATTTATGAAAGTTTCTGCTATATTTTTATCCTTACTAATCATCTGAGCTCACCCCTTTCAATGTTTTATTTTTCCCAGGATGTGAAGAAGTAATTTATGAATGACCTACAGGGACAGTATGATGGGATATGAAGAAAATATGATGTTGTAGTTTTTTTTAGTTTATGATGTAATGTAAGACTTATGAATATATCTAGTGTTTCCAAGGATACTAAACTAATCGGTATTTCGAGACTTGATCTTTCATGTGATCATGCCAATGTTATGTAAGAATGCATCAACTCTGGGTAACTGGGGTCGGAGCATTACAGTAGGTATCATAGGAAGTTTAGTAAAAACCTTGGATGCTAGATTTAGATAAACTCTGTTTAGATCACATAGATTTAAGATGGACATTGAGGATTAGTACAGAATAACTTCCTAGAATTTTGGTATTGTAGAGATTTTCTGAGTTTTACGAGAAATACATCCCAGTCTGGATACGATAAGGTAGAGGCAGCTCTGACATAGATGTACCTAGGGGTAAAACCCGAAAACACCGCTTTGAGCTAGACTCGAACGGGAATTGGGGCACAACAACGGGCATTGCTGCACTCTTGGTTATGACACTCACGCGGGACACTACTAGAAAAGGGGGCATTGGAGCCCCCCAGACTCGGGCGACCGCCATTGGCGGTCGCTAAAGCTAACCAATAGCGACCGCCAATGGTGGTCGCTAACCTACATAAAAAAAACGGGGGGTTTCTGCGCCCCCCCACGCCCCCTCCATCGGTGCCCTAACCCCCTCCCTCCCTCGCTGCCCTCCCCCGCCGCCCTCCCCTCCCCCGCCGCCCAGCCTCCCCCGCCGCCCGGCCTCCCCCGCCGCCCGCCTTCCCCCACTGCCCGTCCTCCCCCGTCGCCCGCCCTCCCTCGCCGCCTGCCCTCTGGCCTCCGGCCGCCGCCCTCCGGCCTCCGGCCGCCGCCCTCCGACCTCTCGGCCCTCCCCCCCCCCACCCCGGACGGCACCCGCACCCCGGACAGCCCCCACCGCGCACTCCGGACCGCCCCCCGCACCCCGGACGCCTCCCCGCACCCCGGACAGCACCCCCCCGTGCACTCCGGACTGCCCCCCGCACCCCGGACAGCCCCCCCCCCGTGCACTCCGGACCGCCCCCCGCACCCCAGACGCCTCCCCGCACCCCGGACAGCCCCCCCTGCACTCGGACACCCCCCTCCGAACCCGGACAGCCCCCCCCCCCCCCGCACCCCGGACAGGCCCCCCGCACCCCGGACACCCCACCCCGCACCCCCGACAGCCCCCCTGCACCCCAGACAGCCCCCCCTCCCCCCGCACCCCGGACACCCCCCGCACCCCGAACACCCCTGCCCGCACCCCTGACAGGCCCCCGACACCCCGGACACCCCTCCCCGCAACTCGGACAGCCCCCCCCCCCCCCCCCCCCCCGACCCCGGACACCCCCCCCCCTCGCTGCCTGTCCCCCGTCCCCTCACCGCCTCCTCTCCTCCAGCTCCCCGCCGCCCATCCCCTCCCTTGCCGCACCACCTTTGGCTCCGGCTCCCCTTCGCTGCCTCCTCTCCCTCGCAGCACCGCCTTCGGCTCCCCTCCCTTTCAGGTTTGTAGCTCAATCAGGTAACATGAGCTTTCAGTTACATTATTATTTTATCAATGGTTCATAAACAAATTGTTAATATTTATTTTGAATATAGTTGATTTGAAAACTGTAAATGTAATAAGTATTGTGTAAATGTTTGTTATACAGATATTATTATGGATAAGAGTTGGATTTATCTTCCAAATCGAACGTCTAGAGAATATTTCAATGGCATTATGCAGTTTATTGACTTCACGAGAGGATTTTAAAGTGACTATATTAGTTGTCCATGTAGAAAATGTGCTAACAGATATCAATTCACACGAGATACTGTGAGTGAGCACCTTTTCTTTAATGGATTTCTGAAAAATTATAAGAGTTGGACTCATCATGGAGAAGAATATGTTCGTTGTCAAAATACAGATGCAGCTCAGATGGATGTTGATGAAAGGATGACTGATCCAATGCATGAAATGCTTACTGAAATGGTACGTGGGTTTGATCCTGAAGGCATTGACATCCAGAATCTTGAGACCGGTGAGATAAATCTTCGCTCTGGTGCAGATCGTGATTCGAGGAGGTTTTATGAAGTACTTGATGATACGAAAACAGAATTATATCCTGGATGTACTTCTTACAATAAACTGTCATTTATCGTGGAGTTGTTGCGTTTGAAGACTTTGAATAATTGGTCAGACACATCATTCGACATGCTTTTGGTTTTATTGAAAAAAGTTCTTCCTGTCGACGCTAAGATTCCGGAGTCGTATTACTATGCTCGTAAGTTGACAGAGAACTTAGGTTTTACATATGAGACTATAGATGCATGTGCAAACAACTGTATGTTGTTTAGAAATGAAACTGCTCATTTGGATATTTGTACGATTTGTGGCGCTTCCAGGTGGAAAGAGAACAGGGGAAATAAGACTCATCAAAGTCAGATTGCGATACAGGGGAAACCGATTGCCATAAAGAAAATGCGTTACTTTCCCCTTAAACCGAGGTTGAAAAGATTTTTTATGTCATCTAAAGTTTCTAATTTAATGAGATGGCATGCAGAAAGAGTTCATGAAAGTGACATGTTAACCCACCCGGCAGACTCTCATGCATGGAAGGATTTTGATAAGAGACATCCCGACTTTGCTAAAGATGTTCGTAATGTCCGATTGGGATTGGCAACAGATGGTTTCAATCCATTCAAGTCTATGGTTGGTGCAACTCATAGCACATGGCCCGTGGTGTTGGTTCCATATAATCTTCCTCCGTGGCTTTGTATGAAGCAACAATTTATATTACTTTCCACTCTTATTGATGGACCTAAAAGTCTGGGGGATAAGATTGATGTTTACCTCCAGCCATTGATTGATGAGTTGAATGAATTTTGGGGCGATGGTGTGATGACTTATGACTGCGAAATGAATGAAATGTTCAAACTGCATGCTGCTTTATTGTGAACAATCAATGACTTCCCAGCTTATGCAAATTTATCAGGCTGGAATACGAAAGGGGAATTTGCTTGCCCTTGTTGCAATAAAAGTAAAAAATCTGTATGGCTTAAACATTCCAAAAAATGGGCATACATGGGTCACAAGCGTTTTCTCCCTCCCCAGCACAGGTTCAGAAAGGACAGAGTGACATTTGATGGTTCTAGAGAGTTCAGCCCAGCACCAAAGATCATGACAGGAGTCAAAATGTTATCGCAGATTGAGGAAGAAAACATCCGCACGGTATATGAAATTCAGGATTTGGTGGCTCCTCCAGTACGTAATATTCGTGCTGTGGGTAGGCAGCGCAGTCACAATTGGAAAAAGAAAAGTATTTTTATAGTCATCCGTATTGGAAAACTTACATGTTGAGGCATAATTTGGATGTCATGCACATTGAAAAAAATGTTTGTGATAACATATTGTGGACCATTTTAGGTGTCAGTGGAAAGTCAAAGGACCATGTTAATGCACGCCGTGATTTGGAAGAAATGGGTTTAAGGAAACAGTTTCATTTACAGTTAGCTGAGGGAAACAAGGCATATATGCCTGCTGCACAGTATTCGATGACTACAGAGGAGAAAGATACATTTCTTTCCATTTTGAAGATGGTCAAGGTGCCTGATGGTTACTCTTCTAATATTTCAAAGTGTGTGCATCTGATGAGCAAGACATTGCAAGGGTTGAAAAGTCATGACAATCACATATTACTTCAGCAGTTGATTCCAATTGCAATTTGTGATTGTTTATCCCCCAATGTTGTTCAGCCCTTGATTGAGATGAGTAATTTTTTTAGATAGCTTTGTTTAAGAAATCAACGAATGAGTGATTTAAAAAGTTTGCAGGACCGAATTGTACTTACGCTTTGTCACTTTGAGAAACTTTTCCCCCCCTCATTTTTCGATGTTATGGTCCACTTGATAGTGCACCTAACTGATGAAGTAATGGCTACTGGTCCAGTGCAATTCAGGTGGATGTATCCTATTGAATGGTATTTGAGTACATTGAAAAGATTTGTACGCAACAGAGCTCATCCAGAGGCATCAATAGCCAATGGTTATTTGATGGATGAGTGTACTACCTTTTGTGCAGAATATCTTACGGATGTTGAAACAAAATTAGATAAGCCCTCTCGGATTCATGATGGTCCAGTTGGAGAAGGAACCACATTTGATATGGACAACATCGAGTGGATACAAGCACATCGATATATCTTGTTCAATACTCCATCAGTTGCACCATTAATGCAGTAAGTATCTTATCAATGTGCTTGTATAACTTTTACATGTTTTGTTTGCATAAGTTGGTCTTTTAAACATCGCGTAATCATTTGCAGGAAACACATTAATGAGATAAAAGAAGAGATGCATCGTGCGACTGAGTTGTAAATTCAACAATCTCATTATGCGGCATTTCATGATTGGTTCAAGGATTATGTATGTATAAATTGATTTTCATTATGAGTGAAGTATTAAACTAATTCTTTCTGCATATATCAGTATTGATTTTTATAAATTATGTAGGTTCGTAAGCTGAGGGAGTTAGGGGACCCCACGCTACCTAAAGTATTTATCCAACTGTCTGAGGGTCCATCTATAATGGCTCGTCGTTATAAAGCTATTGATGCTAATGGTTTTCGATTTCGCATTAAAGATGTTGACGACAAACGAGCAACACAAAACAGTGGCATCGGTTGTCCCTTTGTCGATTCTGGTTATTACTATGGTCAATTGATAGACATCATTGAAGTTGTATACACACACGGTTTGAAGTACATATTGTTAAAGTGTAATTGGGTTGATCCAGTGCGTGGATGTAAAGTCGATCAATATCAGTTTTCATTGGTGAATTTTAACTATATGTTATACAGAAATAATGAACGAGTTGAGAATGAACCTTTTATTTTGACATCACAAGCGGAACAAGTATTCTTTGTTACTTTGCCTTCGGATCCAAGTTGGCAAGTTGTTGTCAAAATGTCTTGGCGAGGAGTGTTTTTATTTGAAGAAGATGAACCCAAGACTGTTCCGTTTGTTTACCAACAACTTGATCAACATACCGTAGTTCAACGTGAAGAGGATATTTATTGGGTCAGAGCGGCTGTTGAAGGAGAAACGGTCGATTTTCATGCTTAATGAAAGGTATAATTGTTTTCCCGCTATTCAGTAGAATGTCCTAGGATATCATAAATTATCTAATCATTTTATAAATCCTTATAAGTTTTAATCCTCACTTTTGTAAGTTAATTCAGTCATAAATATTTAGGTTGATTATCTTTCTGATTTTTTAAAATTCATTCACAACTAATTATTCAATCCATTTTTTGTTTGATTAACAGTTGTACAAGTTTGATTTATTAAGAACAATCCAATTTATCTTTTAAACACTTTGGACTCATTACTGATATTTTGTATGACTGCAGACATGTCAGGGGAAGAGGCAGAAAATCCACATCATCCATCTGAGGCATCTACGTCTCAGGGTCGAGGTATGTTTGAATGTCATTGTCTATATTTTTTATGTAATTGAAATATATATATATATATATATATAACATTTTTCAATTTATATATAAAATTGTTTTCAACAGGATCAGACTCGGCTGCTTCTTCCTCTCGTAGGAGAGGCCCTGGTCGTGGCATAATATCATGGAATTCCGACACGACGATAGATGTTTCATTTGATGAGGTATTTCATCCCGTGGGACCGAATGCCCCGGCATTTATTCGTCAGCTGGGTCATATCATACGTGACCCACATCGATTTCCATTGACCACGCGTGATTGGGCTTCTATCCCTCAGGACACATTAGATCATCTATGGAGGGAGGTTCAGGTAAGAAAATAATTTTACTTTATTTTCTATTTATAAAGAATACTAATATGTTTGATTATTTTCTTTATAGAAAAATTTGAAAGTATGCCCTGAAGAGTTTCGGCCCGTGTGTATGAGAAAATGCCGTAAGCTGTGGAAAGATTATAAAGGCAAAGTGAAGAGAGACCACTGGGTACCAAATGTGGGTGCCCTTGACATTTTGGAAAAAGTACCGAGAGGTGTCCTCCCGGCTCAGTGGCGTGACTTGGTTGCATATTGGTCTACTGAGGGTGTTGCGGTTTGTATATTAATTATTTTGCTATATATATATTTTCAAGAATATGTGATTTGTTTGAAATTAGAATGAATTGAATGTAGGAGGTGTCAACACGCCATTCGGAGAATCGAGCGTTGCAGGGACCAGCTCACAGGCTCGGGACTCGTCACGTGTCTCAGATCCGACATGAGGTATATATTATTCATTTTTTAATTTATTAATTAATATGGTTTTGTGTTTATATTCTTTTAATATATAGTTGCGAGGGCAAGGTGCAGCAACTGATAAAATGTCGGTGTGGATAAGGACTCGTGATCGCAATGATCCAGAGGTTGCAGCATTGATAGTAAGTGTCTGTACTTACCAATAATTACATAAATCTATATATTAACATATATATATATTTATATATATTTAAATATTTCACAGGATCAATTTGAAGCTGAGTTAGAACATCTTCCAGAGGACCAGCGACAGCTTCCCATGCGACGGGATGAGATCTTTCATCGCATTATTGGTCGGGACGGGCATGGCTATTGTTTGAACTATGGAGTAGGGATTCCTCGTTCTGTAGTATCATGCGCTGCGGTTGTCGGTCCTACTGTTGCTCATATGACACAGCAGATGTCAGATTTTGAGGCACGGCTACGCGCTTCCGAGGAGACAAATGCGCAATTGACAGCTGAGGTTAGAGCACTGCGGGAATATGTGCGTCGAGCTGATGGTACAGGGGATCAAACGACGCAGGTATATACTGTATTTATTTATTTAATTTAAATTATTTTTGTTATTAAAATATTTATAATGTTTATTTGTTGTAGGAACCTGGCCCACCAAAAGGAGGTAGCAGTGAGGACAACGCGTGACGCACCATATATTCACGAGATATGTTTTTTGTTTTTACTGGTAGGGTTGACATTGATGTACTGTATTTATTCATTTAAGTAATTCATTATTACCATCCATGGTGGTCTTTTAAATATTTTATACACATATTGAGTTATTGATCAGATAATCTTGAATGATTCTACATTTGAAAAAGTCGAACTAACTCCAACAGATCAATAAATCTGATATTATAGATTATGTATTATCCAATATATTTTTTATAAATCTCTGTATGGTATCGATAAAAGAAATATGTATTAATTAGATGTTATCACTTTTATTTTTCACTTTTGTAATCAATGGGATGGCCTTTGCACCCCCGAAGAGCCCCCTGCACCCCCGTACAGCCCCCCGCACCCCCGTACAGCCCCCCCCCCCCCCCGCACCCCTGTACAACCCCCCGCACCCCCGTACAGCCCGCACCCCCATACAGCCCCCCTGCACCCCCGTACAACCCCCCGCACCCCCGTACTGCCCCCCGCCACCCCCGTACAGGCCCCCGCCACCCCCGTACAACCCCCCGCACCCCCGTACATCCCCCCCCCCCCCCCGCACCCCCGTACAGCCCCCCCCCCCCCCGCACCCCCGTACAGCCCCCGCCACCCCCGTACAGCCCCCCGCACCCCCGTACAGCCCCCCGATTGTGTCCTTTTCAGCAGCGCGGCGCGCGCTGAAATGCCGCGTTGGGGGGTCTAAACCCCCCAAATAACCTCCGAATGCCACGAACCTGTACGACAACATCCGGGGCGTGAATTGTGAAATGGTCGGCCAGACGGCACCTCATTCGGAGGTGCCGTGTGACCGCGGCGGCCGGAAACGCGTTTCCAGCGCCATAAAACACCAAAACGGCGTGCGACGGTCCAATTCAGAGAAAACGTGCTCCGAACGACCTGAAACCGCATGAGAACGATAGAAATATTATTCCTGAGATGCAGGAGGAGGCCGCACGTCCATCGGACGTGCGGTGCGCGCGGCACGTCCGATTGTGTCCTTTTCAGCAGCGCGGCGCGCGCTGAAATGGCGCGTTGGGGGGTCAAAACCACCCGAACGACCTCCGAATGCCACGAAACCGTATGACAACATCCGGGGCGTGAATTGTGAAATGGTCGGCCATAAGGCACCTCATTCGGAGGTTCCGTGTGACCGCGGCGGCCGGAAACGCGTTTTCGGCGCCATAAAACACCAAAACGGCGTGCGGCGGTCCAATTCGGAGAAACAAACGTGCTCCGAACGACCTGAAACCGCACAGGAACGATAGAAATACTATTCCTGAGATGCATAAGGAGGCCGCACGTCCATCGGACGTGCGGTGCACGTGGTACGTCTGATTGTGTCCTTTTCAGCAGCGCGGCGCGCGCTTAAATGGCGCGTTGGGGGGTCAAAACCACCCGAACGACCTCCGAATGCCACGAAACCGTACGACAACATCCGGGGCATGAATTGTGAAATGGTCGGCCAGACATCACCTCATTCGGAGGTGTCGTGTGACCGCGGCGGCCGAAAACGCGTTTCCGGCGCCATTAAACACCAAAACGGCGTGCGGCGGTCCAATTCAGAGCAAACGTGCTCCGAATGACCTGAAACCGCACGGGAACGATAGAAATATTAATCCTGAGATGCAGGAGGAGGCCATACGTCTATCGGACGTGCGGTGCGCGCGGCACGTCCGATTGTGTCCTTTTCAGCAGCGCGGCGCGCGCTGAAATGGCGCGGTGGGGGGTCAAAACCACCCGAACGACCTCCGAATGCCACGAAACCGTACGACAACATCCGAGGAGTGAATTTTGAAATGGTCGGCCAGACGGAACCTCATTCAGAGGTGCCGTGTGACTGCGGCGGCCGGAGACGCGTTTCCGGCGCCATTAAACACCAAAACGGCGTGCGGCGGTCCAATTCGGAGAAAACGTGCTCCGAACGACCTGAAACCGCACGAGAACGATAGAAATATTATTCCTGAGATGCAGGAGGAGGCCTTACGTCCATCAGACGTGTGGTGCGCGCGGCACGTCCGATTGTGTCCTTTTCAGCAGCGCGGCGCGCGCTGAAATGGCGCGTTGGGGTGTCAAAACCACCTGAACGACCTCTGAATGCCACGAAACCGTACGACAACATCCGGGGCGTGAATTGTGAAATGTTCGGCCAGACGGCACCTCATTCGGAGGTGCCGTGTGACCGCGGCGGCCGAAAACGCATTTCCGGCGCCATTAAACACCAAAACGGCGTGCGGCGGTCCCATTCGGAGAAAACGTGCTCCGAATGACCTGAAACCGCACGTGAATGATAGAAATATTATTCCTGAGATGCAGGAGGAGGCCGCACGTCCATCGGACGTGCGGTGCGCGCGGCACGTCCGATTGTGTCCTTTTCAGCAGCGCGGTGCGCGCTGAAATAGCGCGTTGGGGGGTCAAAACCACCCGAACGACCTCCGAATGCCACGAAACCGTACGAAAACATCCGGGGCGTGAATTGTGAAATGGTCGGCCAGAAGAAACCTCATTCGGAGGTTCCGTGTGACCGCGGCGGCCGGAAACGCGTTTCCGGCGCCATAAAACACCAAAACGGCGTGCGGCGGTCCAATTCGGAGAAAAAACGTGCTCCGAACGACCTGAAACCGCAAAGGAACGATAGAAATACTATTCCTGAGATGCATAAGGAGGCCGCACGTCCATCGGGCGTGCGGTGCGCGCGGCACGTCCGATTGTGTCCTTTTCAGCAGCGCGGCGCGCGCTGAAATGGCGCGTTGGGGGGTCAAAACCACCCGAACGACCTCCGAATTCCACGAAACCGTACAACAACATCCGAGGCGTGAATTGTGAAATGGTCGGCCAGACGGAACCTCATTCGGAGGTGCCGTGTGACCGCGGCGGCCGGAAACGCGTTTTCGGCGCCATTAAACACCAAAACGGCGTGCGACGGTCCAATTCGGAGCAAACTTGCTCAGAACGACCTGAAACCGCACGGGAACGATAGAAATATTATTCCTGAGATGTAGGAGGAGGCCGCACATCCATCGGACGTGCGGTGCGCGTGACACGTCCGATTGTGTCCTTTTCAGCAGCGCGGCGCGCGCTGAAATGGCGCGTTGGGGGGTCAAAACCACCCGAACGACCTCCGAATGCCACGAAACCGTACGACAACATCCGGGGCGTGAATTGTGAAATGGTCGGCCAGACGGAACCTCATTCGGAGGTGCCGTGTGACCGCGGCGGCCGGAAACGCGTTTCCGGCGCCATTAAACACCAAAACGGCGTGCGGCGGTTCCATTCGGAGCAAACGTGCTCCGAACGACCTGAAACCGCACGAGAACGATAGAAATATTATTCCTGAGATGCAGGAGGAGGTCGCACATCCATCAGACGTGCGGTGCGCGCGGCACGTCCGATTGTGTCCTTTTCAGCAGCGCGGCGTGCGCTGAAATGGCGTGTTGGGGGGTCAAAACCACCCGAACGACCTCTGAATGCCACGAAACCGTACGACAACATCCGGGGCGTGAATTGTGAAATGGTCGGCTAGACGGAACCTCATTCGGAGGTTCCGTGTGACCGCGGCGGCCGGAAACGCGTTTCCAGCGCCATTAAACACCAAAACGGCGTGCGGCGGTTCAATTCAGAGCAAACGTGCTCCGAACGACCTGAAACCGAACGAGAACGATATAAATATTATTCCTGAAATGCAGAAGGAGGCCACACGTCCATCGGACGTGAGGTTCGCGCGGCACGTCCGATTGTGTCCTTTTCAGCAGCGCGGCGCGCGCTGAAATGGCGCGTTGGGGGGTCAAAACCACCTGAACGACCTCCGAATGCCACTAAACCGTACGACAACATCCGGGGCGTGAATTTTGAAATGGTCGGCCAGAAGGAACCTCATTCGGAGGTTCCGTGTGACTGCGGCGGCCGAAAACACGTTTCCGGCGCCATAAAACACCAAAACGGCGTGCGGCGGTCCCATTCGGAGCAAATGTGCTCCGAACGACCTGAAACCGCACGGGAATGATATAAATATTATTCCTGAGATGCAGGAGGAGGCCGCACGTCCATCGGACATGCGGTGCGCGCGGCACGTCCGATTGTGTCCTTTTCAGCAGCGCGACGCGCGCTGAAATGGCGCGTTGGGGGGTCAAAACCACCCGAACGACCTCCGAATGCCACGAAACCGTACGACAACATCCGGGGCGTGAATTGTGAAATGGTCGGCTAGAGGGCACCTCATTCGGAGGCGCCGTTTGAACGCGGCGGCTGGAAACGCGTTTCCGACGCCCTAAAACACCAAAACGGCGTGCGGCGGTCCAATTCGGAGCAAACGTGCTCCGAACGACCTGAAACCGCACGAGAACGATAGAAATATTATTCCTGAGATGCAGGAGGAGGCCGCACATCCATCGGACGTGCGGTGCGCGCGGCACGTCTGATTGTGTCGTTTTCAGCAGCGCGACGCGCGCTGAAATGGCTCGTTGGGGGGTCAAAACCACCCGAACGACCTCTGAATGCCACGAAACCGTACGACAACATCCGGGGCGTGAATTGTGAAATGGTCGTCCAGACGGCACCTCATTCGGAGGTGCCGTGTGACCGCGGCGGCCGAAAACGCGTTTCCGGCGCCATTAAACACCAAAACGGCGTGCGACGGTCCAATTCGGAGCAAACGTGCTCCGAACGACCTGAAACCGCATGGGAAAGATAGAAATATTATTCCTGAGATGCAGGAGGAGGCCGCACGTCCATCGGACGTGTGGTGCGCACGGCACGTCCGATTGTGTCCTTTTCAGCAGCGCGGCGCGCGCTGAAATGGCGCGTTGGGGGGTCAAAACCTCCCGAATGACCTCCGAATGCCACGAAACCGTAAGAAACATCCGGGGCGTGAATTGTGAAATGGTCGGCCAGACGACACCTCATTCGGAGGTGCCGTTTGACCGCGGCGGCCGGAAACGCGTTTCCGGCGCCCTAAAACACCAAAACGGCGTGTGGCGGTCCAATTCGGAGCAAACGTGCTCCGAACGACCTGAAACCGCACGGGAACGATAGAAATATTATTCATGAGATGCAGGAGGAGGCCCCACATCCATCGGACGTGTAGTGCGCACGACACGTCTGATTGTGTCGTTTTCAGCAGCGCGACGCGCGCTGAAATGGCGCGTTGGGGGGTCAAAACCACCCGAACGACCTCCGAATGTCACGAAACCGTACGACAACATCCGGGGCGTGAATTGTGAAATGGTCGGCCAGACGGCACCTCATTCTGAGGTGCCGTGTGACCGCGGCGGCCGGAAACGCATTTTCGGCGCCATAAAACACCAAAACGGCGTGCGGCGGTCCAATTCGGAGCAAAAGTGCTCCGAACGACCTGAAACCGCACGGGAACGATAGAAATATTATTCCTGAGATGAAGGAGGAGGCCGCACGTCCATCGGACGTGCGGTGCGCGCGACACATCCGATTGTGTCCTTTTCAGCAGCAAAGCGCGCGCTGAAATGGCGCGTTGGGGGTTCAAAACCACCCGAACGACCTCCGAATGCCACGAAACCGTACGACAACATCCGGGGCGTGAATTGTGAAATGGTCGGCCAGACGGCACCTCATTCGGAGGTGCCATTTGACCGCGGCAGCTGGAAACGCATTTCCGGCGCCCTAAAACACCAAAACGGCGTGTGGCGGTCCAATTCAGAGCAAACGTGCTCCGAACGACCTGAAACCGCACGTGAACGATAGAAATATTATTCCTAAGATTCATGAGGAGGCCGCACTTCCATCGGACATGCGGTGCGCGCGGCACGTTTGATTGTGTCGTTTTCAGCAGCGCGGCGCGCGCTGAAATGTCGCGTTGGGGGTCAAAACCACCCGAATGACCTCCGAATGCCACGAAACCGTACGACGACATCCGGGGCGTGAATTGTGAAATGGAAGGCCAGACGGAACCTCATTCGGAGGTGCCGTGTGACCGCGGCGGCCGGAAACGCGTTTCCGGCGCCATAAAACACCAAAACGGCGTGCGGCGGTCCCATTCGGAGCAAACGTGCTCCGAAAGACCTGAAATGAGATTATTTCTTAAATCGACGTTTTTAAATTATTATAGCACAATGATTTGATATTATATAGATATTAAATATATATTAAAACATTTAAAATATATTATATATATATATATTTATTTAAAATATTGTATTTAATAGTATATATATGAATATATATATATATATATATATATATATATTCAATTCAATAAAAAAAATTTCAATTTTTTTTAGAATAGCGACCGCCATAGGCGGTCGCTATAGGGTGCCCGGCAGGGGGCTTCAGCGACCGCCAAGCGGTCGCTGAAGGCCGATCTGCCGGCCTTCTATAGCGACCGCCATTGGCGGTCGCTAAAAGCCTCTAGCGACGAGGCAACTGCGACCGCCAGTGGCGGTCGCTGAGCGGCCGCTAGAGGCCTTTAGCGACCCCCAATGGCGGTCGCTAATGGACTTATTTTCAGTAGTGAGATATGCTTAGGATAACTCTCATTTTCTTTAAAAATCATTATTAAGGGTTTATGAGTACATACATCCTCAAAGAAAACATTTTTATGATTATGGATTATATCCATAAGTAGTTCAATTTATGTTAAGTGTTTTATAAGTATGGAATTATGTATTTTGATTCATAAACTAATCTAGTTTATGCCATTGTTTAGAAATGGCACCTAGTGGAAGAAATGGAAACTGTATCAATGCACACACTCCATGTAGGGATTGCCCTTCTGCTCAAGATAATTACAGTGGAGATGGTGATGCAACTAGTGCTGATCAACTAATCACCATAATGGGACAACTCACTCAGGTTATGAATAATAACCTTACCCATATGGGGAACCCTGATCCACAGTGTGGAGGATCAATGTTAGATCTCTTCATGAGTCAACAACCACCAACATTCAATGGGAGTACAAATCTATTAGTACCTGAGCAATGGATTAGTTCCCTAGAGAAAATATTTCAGGATTTGGGGAGTAGTGAAAGGGAAAAAGTTGTCATGGCAGTTTATCGCCTCACTGGAGATGCTGATCAATGGTGGTCAATGATTCAAAACACGAAGGAAGATGATGAATTATCAAATATGGAATGGAGGGAGTTCAAAGAGATTTTCTTAGAAAAATACTTTCCTCGTGACCATCGAGCTGATATGGAAATGCAATTTCTGAGTCTGAGACAAAAGGAGGACGTGAATGTCGCAAAGTATGAGGCTAACTTTACAAGGTTATCAAGGTATGCTGGAGATTATATATGTAACCCAAGAAGTAAGATTTTTCGTTTCTTTGATGGGTTAAAACAGTTTCTCCATCGATCATTAGTCTCACAATCCTTCTCATTATACAAAGACATTGTCTCATGTGATATCAAGATAGAGAAGGAATTCTCTAAGTCTTATGACTTTAAAGAAAAGCAAGAGAAGAAGAGATCTACTGATCAATCTGGGAATGGAAATAAGGGGAAGAAGGGAAAAGTTGAATATCCATCCTGTAGTAAATGTGGGAAGAAACACCCCGGTACTTGCTTAAAAGGAATGCGTGTTTGTTACAAGTGTGGTGAAAAAGGCCACTAAGCACGTGATTGCAATGGGAAGAAGGAAACTACCGATGTTCAATGCTAAAATTTCAAGGAGATGTGACATTATGCAGATGAATGTCCTAAGTGTCAGGGGAACTTACCTTAGAAAAGGCCAAGTGATCAAGGCCAAGCTTATGCTATCACTACTGCTGAGGTAGAAGCTCCGAAAGACGCGGTGGTAGGTAATTTAATGGTTTCCTCAAGTTTAGAAAATGCATTATTTGATTCTAGATCATCACATTGTTTTATATCTTCCCAGTTTGCTAAGAAAATTATATATTTGCAATTTCATTTAACAAGGGAGTTGTCAGTTAAAACTCCTAAGGGAAGTATCATTACAACAAAGTTTTGTGAATCAGTCCCCATTAGAGCACATAAATGTTCTTTATCCACTGATCTCATCGTCATACCTATGATTGAGTTTGATATAATCCTCGGTATGGACAGGATTTTGGACCAAGATGTGAAGATTTATTGTAAGAAGAAGGAGGTTATGATTTTTGATGATGATGATAAGGAACACCTTATCTTTAGAGCAGAGTCATAACCACCTAATTCTTATCTAGATCCATCCCCAATAGCTCAACTAAATTCAATTATTGGGGAGGAAGAGAATGAAATGACTGTGGGAGAGGAAAGGAATGTTCAAATAGAGGATGTACCTATTGTGAAAGAATATTTAGATGTGTTTTCGGAAGATTTACCTGGACATCCTCCAGAATGAGATGTTGAGTTTTCCATTGATTTAATTCCTGGATCAAGGCCTATATCGAAGACCCCTTATAGAATGGCCACTGTGGAATTAGTTGAACTAAAGAAACAACTAGAGGAATTGAGTAATAAGGGATTTATTCTCCCTAGTGTTTCTCCATGGGGATCCCCTATTCTTTTTGTTAAAAATAATGATGGATCCCTGATGTTATGTATCGACTATAGGGAAATCAATGTTATAACAATAAAGAACAAGTATCCCCTACCTCGCATTGATGATTTATTTGACCAACTACATGGAGATCAATACTTTTCAAATATTGACCTTCGATCTGGATACCATCAGTTGTGTGTGAAGAAGAAATACATTCTGAAGACAACATTTCAAAAAAAGTACGGGCATTACGAGTTTACGGTAATGCTTTTGGGGCTGACTAATGCACCCTCTGTATTCATGGATATAATGAATAGAGTTTTCACAGAATATATTTATGATTTTGTGGTGGTATTTATTGATGATATCCTGGAATACTCCAAAATCTACGAAGATCATGAAAATCACTTGCACATTATCCTGAAGACTCTGAGAAGACATGAATTATATGGGAATTTTAGCAAGTGTGAATTCTATCTTCAGGCGATTTCTTTTCTTGGCCATATTGTCTCTAAAGATGGAATCTCTGTTGATCCTTCTAAGACCAAGGCAATCCAAGAATGGCCAGCACCTACGAGTGTAACTGAGATACACCGTTTTATTGGTTTAGCAGGTTATTATCGACGTTTCGTCCAGAAATTTGCCCGGTTGGCTAACCCATTAACAAAGCTCACACGTAAAGGGGTTAAATTTGTTTGTAAAAAAGAGTGTGAATAATGTTTTGAAGAACGGAAGAGAATATTAGTCAATGCTCCTATATTGACTCTACCATCGGGGAATGATGGGTTCGTTATTTATAGTGATGCATCGAAGAAAGGACTTGGTTGCTTCCTTATGCAGAATGATAGGGTTATTGCCTATGCATCACGACAGTTGAAAATTAATGAGAAAAACTATCCTACTCATGATATCGAGTTAGCAGCTGTGATCTTTGCTTTGAAGATATGGAGACACTACCTCTATGGTGAAAAATGTGAGATTTATACTGATCACAAGAGTTTGAAGTATATTTTCTCACAAAAAGAACTCAACATGAGGCAAATAAGATGGCTTGAATTACTCAAGGATTATGATTGTACGACAAACTACCACCCGGGAAAGGAAAATAAGGTGGCAGATGCTTTGAGCAGAAAAGATCATGGAGTTTTGAACAATATGAGAATTGAAAGGGATCTAATTTTCATGGATCTAATGAAGATGGACATGGGAATAACCATGGAAGGTGAAACATCAATGCTTTTTCAAATGGTTTCCAAACCATATTTACTGGAAAGGATTAAGAGTTCTTAGACTAATGATGAAGAATTTAAGAAGAAGATTAAAGCTGTGAATGATGGGAGATTGAGAGACTTTGTGTATGAAGATGAAATTTTGAAATTTGGGAGGAGACTTTGTGTTCCCGATATACCAGATCTAAAAAGGTAATTTCTAGATGATGATCATAGTTCCAATTTCTCTACACACCCTGGGAGCACCAAAATGTATGGATATTTGAAGGAAAGTTTTTGGTGGGACAACATGAAGAGGGAGATTGCTGATTTTGTGTCAAGATGTATGGTTTGTCAATCAGTGAAAGCTGGAAGGCAACAGCCTAGAGGAGTCATGCAACCTCTTCCCACACTGGAGTGGAAATGGGACAATATTACGATGGACTTTGTCATGGGGATACCAAAGACTCTTAGAAGGAACGATGAAATATGGGTTATTGTTGATCGTCTTACCATGTCAGAACATTTTATTGCTATAAGAGAAGATCTACCACTGGAACGTCTAGCAAGACTATATAATAATGAAGTGGTGAGACTTCATGGAGTACCCCTATCAATTGTTTCTGATAATGATCCTCGTTTTACTTCAAGATTCTGGAAGAGTCTTCAGAAGGCCTTGGATACTGAACTTCATTTGAGCACTGCTTACCACCATCAAATAGATGGAAAATCAAAACAGACTATTCAAACCTTATAACACATGTAGAGATCTTTCTCGCTTGACTTTCAGGGTATGTGGGATCAATATTTACCTCTGGTAGAATTTTCCGATAACAATAGCTTCCATTCGAGTATTCAGAAGGCACCATATAAAGCATTATACGGAAAGAGATGTCGCACACCAACCTGTTGGGATGACGTTGGTGAACGAAAACTTGTAGGCCCAGAACTGGTGGAGGAAACAATGGAAAAGGTAATGGTAATCCAAAACCACATCAAAGCAGCTCAAAGTAGGTAGAAGAGAAATGCCAATAACCAAAGGAAGGATTTGGAATTTCAGGTAGGAGATCATGTTTTCTTGAAGGTATCTCCATGGAAGGGAGTTATACGTTTCGGTAAGAATGGTAAATTGAGTCCTAGGTACCTCAGACCATTCTAAATTCTAGAACGAATTGGGGCTATATATTACCATTTGGAAATGCCGCCAAGTCTCTCCAAAGTCCACGATGTGTTCCACATATCACTGTTGAGGAAATACATGCCTGACCCAACGCATGTACTCACCTATGAGGAATTAGAATTGGAACCCGATCTGTCTTATTATGAAGAGCCCGCCAGGATTCTTGATACGAGAGAACAAGTGCTGAGAAACCGAACGACTCGTCTGGTAAAAGTTCTATGGAGAAACCATAAGATGGAAGAGGAAACGTGGGAACCCAAGGAACTTATGATGAAGAACCACCTGAGTCTTTTCACGCGGTAGTATTCTAGAAATTTCGACGAAGAAATTATTTGAAGGAGGGGAGAATGTAACACCCCAAGCTTCCACGACATGCTTCCCTTTGAATAATACAGTAGCATGTGTTGTACACAACTTTGAGTTCTAACACACACACCACAAACAATCAAACTAGTCGTTATGAATAGTAATACCCACTTTTTAAAATTTTATAAATTTTATAATTCAAGATGGACTTCAATTTTGGATTCAGAATATCGAAATTATCCTAGGGTAAAATTTTGGTATTTTTCTTAAAACTTTCAATTTTTGATGAATAGTGAAAAAAACACTAAGTTATAGTTTAAAACCGAATTTTTATTTAAATAATTATTTATTTTATTTAAATTTAATTAAGTTCAAAATAGATACATAATACCTATATATGTTCAATGTAATTTATTGGAGTTATTTTAGAATAATTACATATATATAAAAATTTTGTTGAACTTTTCACCGTCTTTTACCCACCTCCAAGGAGAATTTGGAAATTCACATAAAACATAATTTTACCGCTTCTGTGAGTGGAATTTCGAAAATCTGAGGACACAGTTAATATCATGGAGTAAAATGTGGTTCAATGAGATGAAAATAATTATTGGTGAATAGTAACTTTTTACTTTTATTTACCACAGTTAAAAGTAAATTGGGTAATTAAGGGTAAAAATGATATTAATATTACCCTAACACATGTCCTAATTATATTGGACAAGTTTATCTCGACCAAAAACAACCTTAGGAATAAAATATTATCATTTAGGTCAACTTAGATTAGATCAGTACATTTATTATTATTTAATTGAAAGAAGAGTTAAAAGAGTTAAAATCAATGTTTATTTACTAAAACATTTTTAATATAAGGTTAAAAATAAGATAAATTCGATTGTAAATATTCATTAGAAATATAAAAAAATTTCCTAAATAATGGTATTTTATTTATAATTTTTAGACGTTAAATAATTTTATTTATTTATGACACAATGGTGATGCAGTAATTACCTAACTAATGAAATATTAAAATAATTGATATTATAAATATCAAAATAAATATAATTTGAGACTTTTTATGAATTCCACTAATTTTATAGGTTAATATGACATATTATTATTGATTATATAAATTGTTTTCTAAGTAATAATGCTGTTATGAATTTTTCAAAAACAAAATAC